>CM024589.1:23411950-24011950 GCA_014182565.1 Eucalyptus marginata
CGAAATACTTCCATTTCAAATAATGGACTTGGCCAATTTTTTTCGTATTAAAAATACCCGGCAAAATAATTGTGCGTGGTCACACATTTAAATTGATCCACAAAACGTGATATGCTCCCATTTAAAAATTCCACAATTTTATATAGTACATAAAATATTTTTGGCGTCAAAACCTGACACACAGTATTTTTCTATTTAAATACCATAAAATTATATTTTTGCAATAATAATAAAAAATCATCACCAAGCATCCAATTGCATGATCTAGCAATCAACTGCACAAACTAATTCAACTACGATGATCAGCGTAAAATTCCACTAACCGTCTATCCCGGTACAATTTATGCTAATTATAATTAATTAAATAAATTACATTTAATTAAATAAATTGCAAATTATTTAAACTGAATCACTTAATTAAATTAAATAAACTAACCGGACTAACCTAATTGAACTAACTATCTCATCTAACTAGGCTAGCTACATAATCTAATTAAGCTAACTAAATCACCTAACTAACCATTCTAACTAATTAGCTAGCCTAACTAAATAACCTAACTAACTAGTTCAACTAACCAAGGATTAACACTCAACTAACCACTTAAGTGCAATTAACTTCCTAATCCAAGATTAGGGCGTTAACTCACCGGATTAACACGGAAACGAGTTCACGGCGACGGCAGCACGGCGGCGGTGAAATCCCATGCCTACGGCGACTTCAACGAAGGCTTGTAAGAGGCTGAAAACAGCCTAGCAAGGTTCACGGCCAAGCTGGAAGTCGGTTCTATGGGCTAGCTGGTCTCGGCTGGGATGGGGCTAGCTGGACCGAGACAGGTGGCTAGTTGGCACGGGGACGGGCAGTGAGGCGCGGATGGTTGGCCAGGGGCGGATGGCTGGCAGCGACAGTCACAGGCTAGCGGGCTTGGGGACAACGAGAGGCAGTCAAGCTTGGGCAAATTGGACGGCGAGGCTGGCTGGTCGAGCAGGCAGGCAGCAGCCGAGGCGAACGGAGCTGGTCTCGGACGGTGGCATGGTTGGCTGGGCGGTGATTGGCGGCTTGTGGCAGGGATGGAGGTGGTGGTGGACTGGTTGGTTTTGTTTTGTAGCAAAGAAATGGAAATGAAGAAGATGAAGTGAAGAGGAAGAAGAAGAAGAAGAAGAAGAAGTTGCTGCAGAGGGGTGTTCGGCCAAGGGATTTCACGTATGGGAGGGGGACAAGGGGAAAAAATGTCAAAGCTTGAGCCATTCCCATGGCTTGCAAAATATAAAGGTGATGATGAACAAGCCCGCAAAGTCCAAGCATTATCCAATAGCAATTTTCTCTCCCAAAACTTCACGAACGAATCTTACTCCTTTTCCCCTGTAAAGCTCCTTTCTTTTTCTCTTTGAATATATGCATGCTAAATCATATTTGTTTTTTACTTAGAATGGACATTGTAACGTTTTTCTTACTTGCTCTATTTTGATGTCAAGTCATAAACTGGTTTCGTTCAAACGGTGCCCGGTAAATTTATGACCTATTTATGATTCTTTAGTGGGGGAATATGGTCTGTTGTTTTATGGGATTTCTAGTGAATAGTTGGGTTGAATGCTTCCTTTCCCTCTTGTTAAACTTGAGTTAGATTGGTCATTGCATTTTTCCTTACAATTTGATTACTGTCTATGAAATGCTCGTTCTAATGTTCTAAATGTCAAAGAAGGAGTTTTGAGTGGCCAAAACGACAAGATAATGACTTCGGAGTTACCGGTCATGACTAATCCACAATGGTCTTCTAAACCCAGGATATATGATCACTGAAGGCACGCATGACAACATTTCTATTTCTCTATTTCTCTACTTCCCGGAATAGGTTTGGAATAGAAATCCATTTGGTAACGCAATTTCATTTTTCTTGTTCCGAAATAGATTTGAAGTAGAAATCATATTTCTATTTCTCATTTCGCCGGGTTCTTTTATATATTTGAATTAGAGACAATGGCCTGATTAGCGGGGTGGATTTTTTGTAGTGGTGATGATTGTTTTTTCAAAGTCTCATTCCATTTGAACTGTTCAAATAAGGCTAAGGGCGCGAATGATAACCATTATGGCCAGAAGTTGATTTTTGGAAGAGAAATAGATTTTTTTTTTTTATTTCTATTTCAAGATGAGTTTCTAAGCAAAAATACATGTTTGATAACGACACAAAATTTCTACTCTAAAAATAGAAATTCGTTTGATAACGACACAAAATTTCTTCCTTTTGGGACGGTGGCAACGGCGGACGACGGCCGGTCGGTGGATGGCGGCCGGCCGATGGATGGCGGTGGCGGCAGCGGCAGTGGACAGCGGGCGGGTGGCGGCGGCGGCAGTGGTGGCCGGTGGATAGCCGGCGGACGTGGACGACGGCGGTGGCAGTAGTGGCGGCGGCGGCGGCCGGGGGACGGCGATCGACGGACGACGACCGGTGGTGGCGACGGATGGACGACCGGTTCATAGTAAGGACGAATGATGAGAATAATTTTTATTTTTCATTTATATTCCAGAAATAGAAAAGTAGAAAATTTTTACTTTTGATTTCTATTCCAAACCTATTTATAGAACAAAAATCTATTTCAAAAATAGAAAAATGAAATAATTTTATCAAACGGATTTCTATTCCAGAAACAAGTCTCAAATAGAAAAATTGTTATAGAAATAGAAATTGTAGTTTGTCATGCACCCCCTAACTGATCAGCTTATGTAGTTGGGCAAGTCTGGGGCTTCCGATAGGCAAACAGCGAAGTGGTAACATCAAACTCTAAAGAGGATGGAATGCTGCATGTTGTTTCTTGGATGGAGTGTTTGGACCTTCAGTTGCTTGCAGTCCTCGCCAATTCAACCTTGACTAGCTTAAGGTGTGCAGGGCTTAGTAGAAGTTGATGCTCTAGTAACCTGGCATCTTACAGGACATTCATATATCCCATGAGCTGGCACCGAGGTCTTTTCTCTTTCAATGCTTGCCTTGAACATGCTACTTATACATGGCTCGACTAATTTACACCTCTCACCACACTACCACGCTTTTAGTTGTTCAAACATATTTAGAATCGCTACTAGATCTCTACTATCTGGTTTGAATAGTGTGATGCTGCTTTGTTACCCAATGTGACCAAAGGTCAATGACTTTCATGAAAATTCATTGACATGATTCTTTGTAGCTACTCAGCAGATGGCTTCCATTTTGGGTTTTGGAATGAAACCAGACCGCATGCATATAATTTCTGACATCTAATCCCACTCTTGGTCTCTTAATCCAAGGAAGATTCAAGATATAACAAACTGTCCATGGCAAGTACAGTGCCAAAAAGCAATTATTTAGCATCTCATTCTTCCTTATGATTTGTGACTTTGAATGCTGTTTTTGACCCTTAAAGCAAACAAAAAATTATTTTTTTGGCTGATTTTTGTTGAGCTGCTGTTCATTGAACTTCATCACATGCTTCTAAGGATGATCAAGTCCAGGGTGGGTAGGGTCTAGACCTGGACGCTGTACCTGACCCTATTATAACCGGTTCCCCTTTTTTGGTATTGCACCCTTAATCCAACCCATCCTGTTTTTCCGGTTCGGTTCCAAGGTCAACCCTGTTTCCACTGGAACCTGTTTTGTAATTTCCCGATATCCTATACAACTTCAAATTTTATATTAATACTCGAGAAAATAACATAATCCTCCTAATTTGTATTGTGACATTAAACACTTGTAATAAATAAATATATGAACTTTTTAACTAAACGAAAAATTAAGGATCCATATGGCTAATTATAATAAATAAATCACAAGGCAAAGAATTAGAAATAAACATGGGTCTAATATTAGTCTTATCCCCACAACTACTACATGAAGCTACTCATTTATGCAAGCATAACTCCTTCTACAAAAGAGAAATTAGGCGAGCCAATCCATGTGGTACACAAGAATTTGGCGGTGATGAACACCTTCCGTCCGTCTGTCGGATGGTGCCAGAGGGAGCCAATGAGAGAGGGAAGCAAGTGAGGAAGAGGAACAACGAAGGAGGAGTGCCGTGCGTGTTTGAGAGAGCCAAGAGGAAAAACGCTGTGTGATTGCGGGAGTAAGAATAGAAATAAGGGGAAAAAAAAAGTGATTTTGGACCTATATTTACAAAACCGGTTCCCAAACCAGTCCGGGAACCGGTTTCCAGGTGGGTAATCAATTGGACCCGGTTCCTGCACAGTTTAAACCGGTTTCAATTTTGGGAACCAGTTCCCGGACTAGTTTCAATGGGAACCGGTTCCCAACCCTGTTTTCCGGGTGGGCCGGTCCGGTTCCCGGGTATACCCGGTCCGGTTGCACACCCGACATGTTTCTAAATTCTAATGTTTTGGGAAACTAAATTGCTCAGCATTTTGAACACTTTCTCCTAGTTAAACATACTGCAGATTCTCTTTGCGTAGGCAGTAAAGATCTTTGCAATTGCTAGTTGTTCACACCCCTATATGAATTATTGATATTCATACATATTTTATTGGCTATAGAAATCCAGATTTGATATACTTTCATTTTTTTATTCCCGGTGGAAGTGAAGACAAGTGATCATTTTATAAGTTAAAGGTGTTGTTTCCAAATTCACATCTAGAAATTCACGGGTAAGTCTTTCCTGGTAGTTCATTTTCACATTTCAGCTTTTGGTAGCCTATATGCTAACGTTTTTTCCGTGATTGTAGGCAGGAGAAAATCCAGTAGGTAATTAGGAATGCCATGTTCTCTTTGGAGCCAAATTACGAGGAATTAGCACCGTTTGCAATACCAATGACTTTTCAGTCATTAACGAAGTTCGTATATTTCTCATCAGACCTGGTAGTGAAGGTTGGCACGTTTAACCTCTGCTTGTTTCACTGGCCGCTACTTTTCCTCGCTTTTGATTGTAACGTTTGGAGCTGTACACTCTATTGGTTTTACTGCATATATCGTGGACCTACTTTTGAATATATATATTATGAGCTGTCGTGATTATTTAGTTGAGGTGTGTGCATAATTAGCGATTTTTCATTTCAGGGAAGAGCTGAAGATCTGATTTCTCTTGACTTGCAAAATCACGGTATTGCTGCAGCAGAGGACTGCCCGAAGAGATTAACTGACTATGTGAATCCAGAAGTCTTGGATGCCATTCAGAGATCGGATGCAAGGCCCTGGGTATCTGACACTCCGTACGAAAAGAATGCTTGCGTTCCCAATCTAAGTGTGCTCTCAATTGATGCAAGAAATTTGAGAAAAGACTTTCTTCGGGCAGTTTCATGGTG
Source organism: Eucalyptus marginata (assembly GCA_014182565.1). NCBI lineage: Eukaryota > Viridiplantae > Streptophyta > Magnoliopsida > Myrtales > Myrtaceae > Eucalyptus > Eucalyptus marginata. Next base: position 23,417,229 of record CM024589.1, read on the forward strand.
GACTACAGTACTAAATTGGAACAAAAGGTTTGCTCCACTTCTCTTTTTTATTGACATGCCTATGGTGTTTAATTCTGATGATTTAATAATGTATTTTCTTTTTATGTCCTTCTCATGGTCACCTAATTTGAGCATCTTCATCCCTCTTGAAAATCCAAAATCAGGAACTCTTTTGCTCCTTACCTAGTCTTCATTTGGGACAATTTCAATGCATTGCTTATTAATTATTAGACTATTGGAGTCCCTGCTTGACTTGTCACTGATGACCATGAATTGTGCACAAATGTTCTTCGAATGGAAATTATATGTCATTGCTACTTCAAGAAAATACTGCTAAGTAGGAGTATTGATGGTCCTACGTTGGATCAGAGTTTAAAACGTTTAAGCTTAGTGTCACAGTTTATATTAGGCTTACACGTATCGAGTTTGGCTCAACCAAATTGATCAACTAAGAGCACTGCCGGGCTTGATTAGAGCTTTATTGCTTTCTCTATACATTAGCATATCTCCTTTTATCCAATCAATACATGTTCTGATCTGTCGTGCATTTTGTTGATTTGCAGTGCTGGCGAGAACAACCCTGCCTTAGTTTTAACACTCTACCACAATTATTCGAAGCTTTCCTCTTCTTGGTTGTCAGTCGGCCATGAAGCGTTACCCGAAAGCATAGCAAATAAGATGGTCATTTCTTATGATGGTCCCAAGAAACTTTGCTCGGCACTCGGAGCTGGAGCCTCTCTGCAGCCCGAAAGAGGTGATTTATGGAAACGGTACCTTCCTCCGAAGTCATCTCAAATGCTAGGACAGTAGATTTTTCCCAAAGATATGTAGTTCAGGCCTATTGTCGAAAAGTTGGGTTTCTGTGCATATTTTTTTTTTTTTTTTTGCACTACTTTTTTTTTGGTCGAAATAAGCACATTGACGTGCCTCTGTCTATGCATAGTTTGGCTGATGTAAGTAAAAACTTAAGAAGATTATGATTGTTTTCCTACCCAGGTGATTATACATGATTAAAAGGGTTGTGGTTCCTTCGAGTTTGCATTTCGTAACTCTTTTATATTACTAACTAGAAGTCCCAATAAAGAGGTACTCGGGTTTCTCTGAGTAATTAACCAGGCTAGCTGTAGCTTCGTCTCTCTTTCTAAGATGGCAAGGACAATGTCAAGGCTATTGGGATCAAAAGGCCTGATATGAATATCAGGGGACATGAGACAGAAACCAGACATGGAATCAAATTTTCAAACTCTTTGTACTTAATTTGAGCAAGAAAACTTAATTTGTACGATTGCACGATCAGTAAAAGTTCAAGCTTGTACAATGCCGTGGCCTCTGAAAAACTATTGGCAGAAGATTTTGCTATTGAGAGACAAATGACTTCCAATTTTAGAGTTCAATGACTCTTGGAATAGCTTAATCTTAACTATTAACTATATATAGCAATTAACCACGATAACGTTAAAGGCAATAATAAGATGCGTGACTGTATGTGAAGGCATCTCCAAGGGACATCTCCGTTTGAAGTATTACCAAAAGTTTCATATAAAACTCTCATCTCATCACATGTTCATTCATTTAGAAGTAAATTGATGTTCATAATTTACTCTGAAAAATCATCAACTTACCATCCATCTCAGGATATCTTTAGTATTCAAACTTATGTCAATCGCACACATACAAAGGGTTCACGATAGCCTAATTGACACTACTGTTGATGAAAATGTCGCTAGGAAAATCAAACTAAATTCAGGGCTTCATTGCATTCAGGAGGCAATTTACAAAACTAGATTCAGGTGACTAAAGAATTTCGGTGGCGAGTTCGTCGAAACAGAAGCAACCGAGAGTAATACGTTTTGAAGCGATCTGCCTTTGTTCCTAGAAGAGACAAACTGCACGTTTGTCTTGACCATTGATAGCATCTAAGGTGCTGCGTGGTAACCTTCCTCAAATTTCAAGAATTTTCTATTCTTTTGTCCCCTAACAAAAAAGAATAAAACCCGTTTCGATAACGAGGAGTTGATTTCTATTCCGGAATAGAAAAGTTAGCCCGGGAATAGAAACGAGAAACAAAAAAAATTGCTTCTTGTCCCTGGGAACAATTTCTAGAAATAAGTAAATTTTCTTTTTATTTTTGTTTTATTTCTCTCTTGCCGTGGCCACCTCCAACCGCTCGGGAGCCACCGCCGACCGCCGCCCGCCGCCTCGACCGTGAGCAAGAATAAAAAAATAAAAAATAAAAAAACAAATAAATACAAAAATCAAATAAATACAAAAAAACAAATAGATACAAATAAATACAAAAAAACAAATAAATACAAAAAAAAAACAAATAAAAAAAATAAGAAAAATAAATACAAAAAATACAAAAACAAATAAAAAACAAATAAATACAAATAAAAAACAAACGCAAGAAAATAAAAAAACAAAAAAAAATAAAAAAAATAAATACAAAAAAAACAAATAAAAAACAAAAATAAGAAAAATAAATACAAAAATAAATAAATACAAAAACAAATAAAAAACAAATAAATACAAAAAACAAATAAATACAAATAAAAAAATGCAAGAAAATAAAAAAAAAACAAATAAATACAAAAAATACAAATAAATAAAAAAACAAATAAATACAAATAAATACAAATAAATAAAAACAAATAAATACAAATAAATACAAATAAATAAAAAACAAATAAATACAAATAAATACAAATAAATAAAAAACAAATAAATACAAATAAATACAAATAAATAAAAAACAAATAAATACAAATAAATACAAATAAATAAAAAACAAATAAATACAAAAAAAGAATAAAAATAAAAAAAAACAAATAAATACAAAAAGAATAAAAAACAAATAAAAAGGAACAAATAAAAAACAAATAAATACAAAAAGAATCGTTGCGTTACCAAACGCATTTCTATTCTTTTTCTATTCCAAGAGAAATTTTGTGCTTATCAAACGGTTCTTTTTGTAAATTGTTAGGAATAAATGAAAAGAACTATTTCTAAAAACTCTTCCCAAAAGAAATTTTACCATGCGCACCCTAATTAACGTAGGTTATGACAACACGGATTCCACTCCTCGGCTATTCACTGACTTTCGGCCGGCAGGAGTTTTCTCAAATAAAATATTAGAACCCAAAACTGGGAAAAGAAAAGGAAAGAGACACGAAGAATGAAGATTCGGAGATCGTATTGGAAACCGTAGCTGCTATTCTATGCAGCATCGTTTTCTGTGTGATCCATACTTTAGGCAAAGCGCCTAGATCTGGTTCACACAAGAGAACCCAAGTCATAAAATTAGTAAATTTTTGGAATTCAAAAATAAAAACTGACATTGTCGTAAAGTTTTTCTGCAATTTAGTGGTTCATACGCCAATAGAGGATTAAATAATATAAAGTTTTGTAACAAATTAAACTTGAGAGTTAACCTCCAGTACTTGGAAATCGAGCAAAGATTCTCACCGAACAATTGATTTCTTCTTATTTTTCTTATTTTTTGTAATTTAGATGGTCATTTTTCTGCAGTCTGGCATAGTCAAACGTGCACTAATTACGAGATCTGCACATTTGTCATTTTATCATCAAACAACATGAAATGCCTTTTATGAAAAGACGGTTCCACAAATCAAAGAGAATTGCGTGATCTTCGAGATTACAAATTGTGTTTTGATTAGTTTCCCTTTTATCAATATATTTTCCTTAATTTTGTTATTTGATTTCAGTTATTTGGTTATTCTCTAGATGGCGACCTCCCTATAAATAGGCGCCTAAGATATTTTAATCTGCACTTCTTAATTCAAAATAAACACTATCTTTTGGAATCCTTTCCAAGCATTACTTCCTCTGCGTCATAGATCTTATTTAAATTCAGACATCCGCAAGTTACATCCACTTTGACTTTATGAATTACCCCTTCAAGCTACTAGAGCAGGGTTTATCTGAACTTAGGATTATAATATTGCTCCATTTTTCAGCTCGTAAAGGTTCATTTTTTAATTTTTTTTTTCTTCAAACGCCAAGGCTACGTTTGGTCGTCCGGATTTTTAATTGGGGATATGACTGACATGATAGGATATGAAATCCTGGGATTTTTTTATATCACGTTCATTGTTTGGTGAATCGTAGTATTAAAGTCGGATATATTCACATCATATAATGTACATATATATATACACACACACACACACACACACACATGGCATATCATTATAAATGAACCTAAATGTTCATAAATAGAGATGGTGAAAATCTATCGTAACACTATTCCTTAATTTATTTTTGTTTATTTTTTATTTTATTTTTCCTCTTTTTTTATATTATTTTCATTATTATTTCTTTTTTCCCCTTTCATCATTCTTTAATAAAATTTTATCAAATAGTGAACTATACTAACATACCTAAAATACAAAAATACCTAAAATATATAATAAATATAAATATTTAATTTATAGAATGAATGTTTATTATAAGATAGAATTAAAGTTGAATATATAAATTAAAATAAGATTAATTAAAAATAAATTTTTATTTTTTTAGAATTCAAATATTATTTATGTTAAAATATAATTTCAATTTTGTTAATTTAATAAGTTTGTTATTCAAGAAAAATAACTTTCCTATTATGAATATTAGAAATCCTATACACTTTTATCCCACCTCTCCCATGGGATAATTTTATTCTGTCTATATCCCCCTTATATCCGATTTTATCCCGTCCTGAGCGAACACCAAACATAAGATATGATAAACCATATCATATTTCAAATTTTATCTCGACTGCCAAACGTAACCCAAAGTCATTGTTTGTATAATAGAAGTCATTGTTTCAATTTGGACTGCCGGCCCGCCAACATGTGGTAAATGCATTAGTTTATTGGTTCTGAAAGAGGGTTTTCGGACTCTTCGAGGACATAATGGGATGGTGACGCTCCTCGGGGTTTGGAGTTATATAGTTTTCTCTTTGAAGGAACTTAGCAAGGCGGAACGGCAGGCCTGCATGATCCAAGAAAAGCCCCATAGTACGTCGCTGTCCAAGAAGAAAGACCAAAAAAAAAAAATGCATCAACGTCGAGTTTTATATTGCTGTGCAACATTGGAAGATGGGGACAGAAAGATTCGACTTCTTGTATTGGAGTTGTCGATATGTTAAGTTGGGACAAGGTGAGTCAACGCCCAGAAGAAGAGGACAAAATACAGTTCATGAAGGGCAATTTGTTCTACATATACGGTTGAGATAGGTGATGTTACGAGGGCGAGTTGATCCTGGATAGAGAAGGAACGCAGGATTGTAATTTGTAGATATTTCGTTTGGTTAAGGTCTGACGAGGTTGTAAGAGCTCCATTCACTTTATAGAGGGGGAGCGACTTGGAATTCTAGTTGGCAAGCGAGATGAGGGAGTCGCGCAGAAGAACAAAGAGGAAGATACGATGGAGCAATCTATACACATTCCCGTGCTTCAGGCCCCCCAGTGCTGATCCAGATCCCATCAAAAGCCTTATAGGACGGCCGGGATTCTCGCGGGTTGTTTTCTGCAACAAGCCTCATCTGCATCGAATGAAACCTCACAAGTACCCAACCAATTATGTATCCACGACGAAGTACAATGTAGTGACGTTCCTCCCGAGGTCCCTCTTCGAGCAGTTTCGAAGAGTGGCCAATCTTTATTTCCTGCTGGTAGCAGTAGTGTCCTGCACCAAATGGTCTCCTTTCACTGCACCGAGTCAGATTATCCCTCTCGTTATTGTGGTTGGGATCAGCACGCTCAAGGAGGCAGTAGAAGATTGGCACAGGTTCTTACAGGTATGAGGACATTAAATTTTTTTCTGCATCATCTTAGGGTCTGCATGGAATCTTTTCTCCAGTCATCTTTTGTTCTCCAACAAAAAAGAAATGTAAATCCGTTTAAGAAAACATTTGTTCTCGAAACAATTTCTTTATTTTTTTGTTCCCAGGAATAGATTTGGAGTAAACGAAAACAAAAAAAAAGCTTACTTTTTGTTCCCTTAACAATTTCTAGAAATAAGCCAATTTTTTTTTATTTTTCTTTTATTCCTATTTCTTGCCGCGCCACCTCTAACGCCCAGAGCTACCGCCGCCGCCGCCGCCACCACCGGCCGACGGCCGCCGCCGCCGCCCGTCGCCGCTTGCCGACCACCGGCGGCGCCGGGCGCCGATGGGCTATGCGGCGGCGGTCGGCAGTGATGGTCGGCGGCCGGCGGTCGTGCAGTGGCGGCGGTGGGCTGCGGCAGTTGGCGGTCGACGATCCGTGAGCAAGAATAAAAAACGAATAAATACAAAAAAGAAACTGTTGCGTTACCCAACTCATTTCTATTCTTTTTCTATTCCAACAGTAGAAATTTGTGTAGTTACCAAACGCGTTCTTTTTACTCGAGAAATTGTTTATCGGAATAGAAATAGAAAAGAACTATTTCTGAAAAAAAAAAAAAAAAAAAACTTCCCCAGCCAAAAACCGTTGTCATGCGCACCCTTACTGTTCCTCATATGCTCGTAGCTCGTTCTTTTTCTTTATCAAGTTTTTGGCTATGTAACTTGAACCTTCTGCGGAATGGCCATAATGATCCTGCTAAAGACGACTTCCTCAGAATTTCTTGTTTAACACTTTGTATTATGCTCGCTCTCATTCTGAACCACTTCAGTTTTAGAATACTGCGAATTGGACTTTGTCAAGGTGGTTCTGTCCAAACTCTTTTAGTCATTTAATCTTGTCTGTCATGAGCCAAAAATCGAAAAGTGCCTTGTAGTCTTGGACTAATGCTGTAGTTACTAAAACTTTCTTAGGATTTGGAATTGAACTCTCGTGTCGTAAAGACTCACATAGGGGAGGGTGTATTTGTCGAAAAACCGTGGCAACAAGTCTCCGTCGGGGATGTTGTTAAAGTGCAGAAGGATCAGTATTTTCCCAGTGACCTCCTTTTACTCTCTTCAAGCTATGAGGACGGCGTTTGTTATGTCGAGACTATGAATCTTGATGGAGAAACCAATCTGAAAGCTAAGAGATGCGTAGAAGCCACTCTCAATTTAAATGAGGATGACACCATGAGTAAATTCGAAGCTACTATTTACTGCGAGGACCCGAATCCAGATTTGTATTCCTTCGTCGGAAACTTGGAATTTCAGAATGAATCGCATCCTTTGTGCCCTGCACAAGTGCTTCTAAGAGATTCCAAACTCCGGAACACAGAGTACATATATGGAGCTGTCATTTTCAGTGGACCTGACACAAAGGCAGTGAGGAACTCCATGAAGTCGCCCTCCAAACGTAGCCGGATTGAGAAGAAGATGGATCATCTCATCTCTGTTCTTTTCTTGATGCTTTTTTTGATTTCACTGGTGACATCTATCGCTTCCACTTTGCTTGTCAGTTCCCAGAATACGCGTTCGTGGTACCTCCGTTTACAAGATGAAGATCCATACTTTAGACCATCAAATCCGTTTTTGTCAGCAATTATGCAATTCATATGGTCTCTGCTGTTGGATGGCTATTTGATTCCTATTTCTCTATATGTGTCTTTTGAAGTGGTAAAAGTACTTCAAGCTGTCCTCATTAACAAGGATATACAAATGTTTGATGAAGCGACATGCCAGTCAGTCCGAGCCCGCACTTCAAATTTGAATGAGGAGCTCGGTCAGGTCTCAATCATCTTGTCTGATAAAACGGGGACTTTGACCTGTAACCAGATGGAATTTAGGAAATGCTCCATTGCAGGAGTCTCATATGGTGGCGGCTTGAACGAAGTGGATCTAGCCGCTTCTCGTAGGATGAACTCTGATATGGTTGCACGCAGGTCTAGTGTTGATGAATCTGATGCAACGAGCCAAAGCATTGAGATCTGTGAATTCTCTGCAGACAACATCGGCACTGAGATGGGTTATTTAGGTGCTTCGGAATATTTAGGGAGTCCAAACTTGAAAAACCCTAAAATTTCGGATGTTCACAGAAAATATTCCATTAAGGGCTTTAATTTCAGGGATGACAGGCTGATGGATGGGCGATGGACTCGCAATTCTAATGTGTACGACATAACAATGTTCTTCAAAGTGATGGCTCTGTGTCACACTGGCATACCCATCGAAGACGATCAAGCAGACAAGTTGAAGTTTGAGGCAGAGTCACCGGAGGAAGTCGCTTTCTTGATCGCCTCCCAGGAATTCGGCTTTCAATTCTGCAAGAGGACGCAGTCAGTAATGGTTCTCAAGGAGCTCGATCCAGACTTAGGAAGCGTCGTGGAAAGGTATTCTCTTGGCTTTCTGATTCCATTTCTGGTGTTGTTTATTCGTTTGTTTCCTTGAACATATGTTTTAGTGGTTGAAGAACATCCTCTCTTAGTGACTGTTGGAATATATTACGCGAAACAACAGGATTTTGCAATTTATGTCAACATGCAAACTCCAGAGAAATAAACGAGAAATAATAAGATCCGAATATTTACGTAGTTCGATGTTACCGGAGAGGGACAATAACAAATAATCCATTATAATCGGAGAATCAGAGTTTATAATCACTCACATGCTCGAGTGTTTCCCACACGTAAATTTAACCCCAAACTCAAAATGTCACTTGAACATAAACTCATGGTACAAAATTACCACGCGTTTAAGCTCCAAACAGAAACACTCTACATACGCCAAAATTAGGAACTTCATCTTCTCCACGTACGTAAGTCTTCATGTTCCTTTTCAAGGCTTCGCGTGACTTCAAAACTTGCGGCTCCTCTCTCAAGCGGAAGTAGACGTGCAGAGAGGGAAAAGAAAACCCTAGGCGTTTTATGTGTGTGCCCCAAAGTAAAAAATTTGACCTTGGGCCCCACTACTTTAACAAAAACCCACGGCTTCAAGGATTCTTCTTCAAATGGAGTTTCCTTCTTTTTCTATCCCTCTTAAAGTTAAATAAATGATAAAATATATAGTGCACCCTTCTTTTTTTGTCTTCTAGTGATAAAACATATCCTACTTGTTTCATTGCTTATTTTGTACATCCGAAAGAAAGTCCAATAAGAAGAAAGATTTCTTCGTCCGATTTGTAATCCGCTTTGAAATCTTATTTGGTTTAACAAATCGTTATCCGAATTCAAACTCGAGACATTAATTTAACAGTGACATTCAGGGAGTACAAGCTTTTGAACCTGTTGGAGTTCAGTAGTTCTCGCAAGCGGATGTCCGTGATTGTGAGCACCGAAGAAGGCCAGATCTTTCTTTTGTGCAAAGGAGCAGACAGGTATTCGCTGATCCCTGAAAGAATCAATCAGATCCAAATGTTATTTGCGTTTTTGGGGAATCCTGAATCTCATAAGTCTATTTGATTTGCTTTCCCAGCATCATTTTTGAGAGGCTCGCCGATAATGGGAGGTCATACCAGGAGGCGACAAGTTCGCATCTTTCGTGTTACGCTGAAGATGGTTTTCGAACTCTGGCCTTTGCGTATCGTAGAGTCGAAAGGGCTGAGTACGAACACTGGAACTCGATATTCATGAAAGCTAAGACCACTGTGGGTCCTGAAAGGGATGAATTGCTGGAGAGTGCATCTGAAATGATCGAAAAGGACATGGTTCTGTTGGGGGTTGTCGCCGTCGAGGACAAATTACAAAAAGGGGTTAGTTAATTCTCGATGTCATTTAATTTTTCATTTTCTATATCTTTGGTTTTAGTTTAGGTCCTTCTCCGATTTAATTGGAACCTAACCAGTTACATAAAGCTGGAAAAGTAAAAGGTAGATAAAGTGTCAGTTTCTCTGGTTTTCATGCATTGAAGAACTAATATTGCTGACAAAAACATGATTCTGTCTGTTTCCTTTCGACTGTAGGTATAATACTTCCACTCTTACTCAACAAAAACAAAGCGATACTCCGATGTTATTGCAGAACTAAGTCAATAAATCAGTTATTTGTAATTAATACATCACCATTGATCATCGAGATGCTTATCAAGCATTTGACATGTAACTGCTGTACAAAGTTTTTGGATAAAAAGGGACATAAACTTCTTTAACCTCTACAAAGTAGAGCTTCTCAATCTGGATATGAAAGGTAGTACATTTTCTTGACTTGCCCAGGTTCCAGAATGCATAGATAAACTCGCTCAAGCGGGCTTGAAGATTTGGCTGCTTACTGGTGACAAGAAGGAGACTGCAATCAACATTGGGTGTGTCTCATCTTCTGAAACTTGCTAGCTATAATGATACTTGATCATTTTATAGTATGGACCAATGGTTATGACCATCTTAATCTCTTAAAAAGCTGATCGGTTCATCTTTTTTTCTCTTTGCCTTGCTAGATTCGCATGCAGCTTGCTTCGACAAGATATGCGGCAGTTTCATTTGAGTTCTGTCATGGACTCGGGATGCAGCAACCAGTCGGAGGTGATACTTGTAAGATTTCTGACACATGAATAATTAGTGTTGTTATAATGTCAATGTGATAGAAATGAGAAATTTCAAATGCTTGACAATACTGTGCGTAATGAAATCTACTAATCATACAAGAATTTGCAGTACAATCTATTTAAAATAGTACGAGTCAGTGACTTGGTTCCATCATATATCAATTTGAATTGTTTTTCCTTTTCTGGATGATCAAATATCTATGTCAAGATAAGAAAAGTGAAGGCAATAAGCATCAAATGCAAAAGGGCAAAACGTAGGTTTTTGAGCATAGTAATGCAATCAAGTAATGACAGTTGCCTTGTAACAATTGTTTAATTTGTTCTAGAAAGACGTTTCAAATGCAAGAGATCCTCCTCTTCTTTGAGGCTGGTGATGACGTGCAGTGTATCGTCTTTTCAGGTGACGGAAAAAGCTTTAGTAAGCCAAATCGAAAGCTTTTCGCAAGAAATAAACGAAGAGCACAACAAGCATATGCCCTTTGCTCTGGTAGTGGATGGGCAGGCCCTCGAGATTGCTTTAAGAAGCGATGTGAAGGATCAATTCTTACAGTTGGCTGTCGAGTGTGCTTCTGTTATATGCTGCCGCGTGTCACCAAAACAGAAAGCCCTGGTAAGATTTGAGTTTTACTTCTAAGTACTATCGTTAGAAAGAAAATCAGCTTATTTTGCCATAATAAGATTTTCTTTTCACAACCATAGCACCAAGTAGTGACACTAAGTAGGAACTTTCAGATTACCCGGTTGGTGAAGCAGTTCACCGGCAAGACTACCCTGGCAATAGGAGACGGTGCAAACGATGTCGGCATGATTCAAGAAGCTGACATTGGAGTTGGGATCAGTGGCATGGAAGGCATGCAGGTGAAGACTAGTGTCACTTCTTGTCGCCTTTTGACTAAGCAATCTTTTCTGAATTCTAATTCAACCCTCACTGAAAGCTGAACAATGACATGCTGTTTATTTACTTATTTGTTTATTTATGCTGCAGGCTGTCATGGCTAGCGACTTCTCGTTGCCCCAGTTTCGGTTCCTTGAGCGACTCCTGATCGTGCACGGACACTGGTGTTACAATAGAATCTCCAAGATGGTACTAATTTGTCCAGATCCTACTCTTAAGGGCAAATGTCAGCAAACTTTTATCTCTAATATGTTGCATTTTGTGCAACAGATCCTTTACTTCATATACAAGAACGTCGTGTTCAGCTTGACGCTATTCTACTACGAGTTCTACACATCGTTCTCCGGCCAGGTACTATATGACGACTATTACATGCTGGCATTCAACGTCCTGTTGACATCGTTGCCAGTCATATCCTTGGGAGTTCTTGAGCAGGACGTTCCATCAGATGTGTGTCATCAGGTAGAGTCTAAAAAATCCACAAATCGCTGGTTTACTTCCAAGTACTGCGGCAAGTATATATAATTCTCAGTTCTGCAAATAGTATCTGTCTTCTTCTCTTTCCTTTCTTGATTCATTACAGCTCAAATACTTAGCAAGCTTTGCCGTCTCTGCAGTTTCCTGCCCTCTATAAACAGGGTCAAAGAGGCATATGCTTCTCTTGGAAGCGAATCATTTGCTGGATACTTAATGGCGCTGTTGCTTCCTTGATCATCTTCCTCTTAACCATACACGCACTCTCTACAGTCGCCTTCACGGGAAGGGCAATGTTGCTGACATTGCACACCTTGGCACGATCACATACACATGCGTGATATGGACAGTGAATTGCCAAATCGCCCTCATAATCAGTCACTTCACATGGATCCAGCACCTGTTCATCTGGGGAAGCATATTGCTGTGGTACATTTTCCTGCTTGCCTATGGCACACTCCCTCCCTCCTACTCGCATACGGGATTTCATGTGCTGACCGAGGCCATCGGAGGTGCTCCTAGTTTCTGGATCATCACGCTGCTTGTGGTCGTTGCATCGCTGCTTCCGTACTTCGTTTACATGGTCCTGCAAAGGACATTTTGCCCATTGGATGACCACGTCATCGAAGCAATGCAAGGACATCTTCGACAAGCAGATGTGGTTGAGAGAGCAGTGGAACTCAGAGAGAACAACGCAAGTCGAATTCTCAGCGAGAGTCAACGCGAAAATAAATCATCTGAAGGAACCTATACAGCAGAGGAGAGCATCAATCTACAGGTCATTCACCAACAGCCCTATCTACAGGACACTGAGAAGTAGCCCACTGTTCCAATAGCCGTAGTTACTCAGAATTTTCGGGAGAAACTGTGCTCGAGATTATACATATTCTTCGATTAGTTTCATTTATAACACAAGAATATAGCAGCAAAAATTACACGTTTCTTGTATGTAGTTCAGATAAAAGCTCCGCTTTCCTTTTCACTAGTCTATACTATTGATTCAGCAGTGGCTACTGAGGCTCAAGGAATGAACAGCATTGTTATGCATCGGTATTAGTCCTACTCAGAGATGTCCAAGCCCTGTGGCCTTTTGGTCACTGTCTCTTTTGGGCAAATTAGTTCAAACTCAAGGCACTGCTCATGAACTTGATCACCCACCTACCTCATCACAGCACAGGGCACAATTTTTCTTCTGTTAAATTCTAACAAGGTGTAGGCCAGGCCCGGCCTGGACCTAACCATGCTCGTTTGTTGCGGGTCATATTATCTCCGATCGGGGCGGGCCCACTTTGCCCAGCGTAACAGCTTGGGCTGGGCCTAAAGTTCAATTGAGACCAGCCCGTCCGAGCCATGCTAACTCCGAATGAGCAATGAGATTGATTGATTGAGAGGCCTCGCAGCCAGCGAACCCAACCCGTGCATACAATCCACTAGGCCTATTTGGTAAAATTGAAAATTTATGTTAGGAAAATCTAAGTGTAAAATTTTAAGCATTGATAGGTGTTGAAATCATGGACAAAGAATTGTCATATGATAATTGAAAATTGATAGATAGATATTATTAGTCTCTTACTAAGGATAGAAAAATGACGGTAATTGGTAGGTTTTTTCAACATATCCGCTAAGATTTTCATTACTATAAATTACTATTCTATCAATCTAGTTAAGGTTTCATTTGTTACGCAATAAATAAACAATTTGAAAAAAAAATATTAAAGAAATGATCGTTAGTGCCACTTAAAATAATTAGTCAATAAAAAATATTTTCATTATTAGCGATGATTAATGTTAAGATATTTTCATAAATAATAAAAAAATTTTTTATTTATTTTTGTAAGTGATAAAAGCAAGTATTTTTAAGAAAATATTTTTCGAATCATTTATTTTCCCCGAAACAAACTCACCCTAAGTAACCCTATGTTACTTATTAGATTCCTGATTGATAACTCAACATGGGTATTAAAAAATTGATACATTTTGCATTGTGTTTGACAATCATAACTAGTTTTGACATACACGATTTGATTAAGTCGAAAAAAAATCACTTAATTTGCTAAGTAAGGTTGGGGTCACTTTCCGTAATTAGGAATAATGTTATATAATTCGATACTCGATATTTAACTATTGCTGACACAACATTATAATTTTACTTTGGGCAACACTATTTTCACTCCTTATATAACTAAATCCACCCTCATTTTTACTAAAAGCACAATATTATCCTAACTTCCAATGCAATCTAAAGAGGTGTTCCAAATTTATTTACTTTCCTTATTTTTTTAGGTTTTCTATTTATGTATAGGATTTAATTATCATACTCAAGAAGAGTTAATACCCTAAAAACCCAAAACTAATTTTTTGATCATGAAAAACCCCAAACCGATCCCTTTATAACAAATTTACCCCAACTAACCATAAAAAATCCAAAACTGATATGCTTGTGACAAATTTACCCCAAACTAATTTATTTGACCACCAAAAATCCTAAACTAGTACGTTTGTGACTAATATACCCTCCGTTAAATTGGATTAATACCACAAAAATTTACAAAAATTATATAATTGTGACAAATGGAGAGTAAAAACCAAAATCAGTACACTAGTCAATTATCACATGTCATTTAACTTAGTAATTTGACAGTAAAATTTAACGGAAACTAATAAAAAGTAAATTTATCACAAGTATACCAATTTTGGGTAAATTTGTCAAAAGTGTATCAATTTGGGATTTTTGGTAATCAAAAAATTAGTTTATGAAAAATTTGTCACAAATATATCGGTTTTGGGTTTTTCAGGGTATTAACCCAATTAAGAATGTTTCATGCTTGTTTTTGTTTATGGTTTTCTATTAAATTTGAACTTACTATCATTTAGAAAATAAAAAATAGCCTCTTTTGCATCATTGCTCTTATTAGGGGTGAGTAGTTTCAAATTTCATATAGATTCCACATGAAACCTAAAACCTACCCACTAGAATAGGTTTCTTATCTTTTGAAACTAGGAACATATCATGCAAACCTTAAAACCTTGAATCTACCCTATTACAAGTTCCAAGATTGGTTGGAGGTTCTACCGAAGTTCAATCTGTAGTGAATCATCGCCTTTGACCTATCATTGAATGATTGCAGTGAATTACCGCATTTAATGATCATCATTTATTATTACAATCCACTGACCACAACTTATATTTAAAACATATGAATAATATGAAACATCAATAAAGTAAAAGCCCTTGTCCTAAGATAGAGACTCAGGCTACGTTTGGTTCAGCATTTGCAATGGGCTTTGAGTCCAATGCAAATGCTGAAAGCCTAAAGCTACTTGGGGAAAATGCAATCGTGTTTGGTAAAAAAATTTTGCAAATGGACTTTGAGTTGAATATGCGTTTGGTAAAAAAAACTTTCCCAAGGGGCTTTGATGGGTATAATGTATATTTTTTTTTTCTCTTTTTTTTTAAAATTCAGCTAAGCCCTTCGCCGGTCCGGCGACGGCCGCTCCTTTTTCGATTAAAAAATAAATAAATATAGGGGCAATAACGGAAATATGAAAAATTAACGAGGGTAATTTAGGAAGAATAAAAATGTTTTCAGCATTCTCAAGGCCAAGCTTTCATTTGAAAGCTCCTTGAAAATGGTTGCCAAACACCCCGGGCGACCGAAGGAGCTTTGGGGGCTGGATGGGCTTTCTAAATGCCCATCCAAACGCACCCTCAGACTTGTGGTTCCAAATGCTTCCATGAAATATCGTAGGATCGTGCAAAGACATAGATTAAGAAAAACACAAAAACTTGTTCTAGGTTCTAGTTTTCAGGTTCTACCTACCTAAAATCTAAAACCTACCTATTGAAACAATTTCCCAATTTTTGGAACCTGCAACATATTCTATATATCTTGGAACTTAGAATCAAACAAGTTCCCACCGATTCGATTATTCAATTCCAAATTCTATCTCAAAACCATACTCACCCCTAGTTCTTGTAACAACTTATCTATTTTTCATCTCTCCTATCTCAAAATCTTACTTTCTAGGTGAATTTTTTATTTTTAATTTCATGAGTCTAAAATATATATTAAGTCTCTATATTTGCTATATCAAAGGATTTTTTTCTTTTTTTTTTTTCATTATTGTTGGCGAGATGCTTTGATACAAAGCATATAGGATGATATAAGAGTGTTTAGAAAAACACTAAAAACATTGACATGAAAAAGTTAAGCACAATGAGTCATCTTCATATTGTTTGTACTTCGAGAATGATGTTATTTTCTGTCAATCTAAAATATTAAAATTTCAACAATATTTTACAAAAAAATCTTATTTTATGCAAAGCTTTGATATAATTAAATTCCATCTATTGAAGTTTTACGAACGGGAACAAAACTATGATTTTTCTTGGAAAAACTTTAAAGAAGATTTTTTATGTATGGTTTCATCCAATCATCCTGTAATATGTATATGTATATAAAAGACAACTAACAAAAAAGATTTGATGGTGACATGCACAACAAATACGTAAAAGTCTATAAATACATAATTGCGTTAAAAAGTTATCTATGTTAAAATTTTCTAGATTTTACAGACAGCTAATCCATGTATTTGCTTGACGATGTAGAAAAAAACTAGGTTTCGCTGAAATTTCTTTTTCGACAAAATTAATATTTACAAAAGTAAAATCTTTAAAAAAAAATTTCATGCCTTTAATATACATGGGATATCCACAATAAACAAGCACAAAACGTGTGATATGCTCGATTATAGCAACTCAATCCTACGTAGGAATAGAAAAACTAACAAAAGAAAGAAAGTAAATAAATTGGGAGCCACCACTTTAAATTGCAAGTGAATAATTAAGGGCAATTCTGTCTCTTTAATGAAAATGGGATGAATTTAGTAACACAAGGGTGGAAATAGCGGCACCCATTATTTTTTAGTGCTTAAAATTCAGAAACTTAAATATAAATTTGGAAAAATTCCAAATAAAGGTATAAAATGTACTTTGTTTCAAATAAGAACTTAAAGTGACCATATCAATTTTAAAGAAGGATCTCAAGTGGTTATGGTTGTTTTTCGGCCGATTAAGATATTTTTGTCCAAATACAATTTAAATTTTTAAATTTTTAAAAAAATTTAAAAAGAGGAAAAATACGGGCAGGAGACAGGAGAGCTCCCTCTCTCCCCCCTTTCCCTCGTGCACTTGTGGTCACTACCCCATCACCGGTGCGGCGATGGCGATGGCCAAAAACTGGGTGAGGGCCAACAATGGGGCGATGGCTACAAGCGGGAGGGCCCTCCCGCCTATTTTTCCTTTTATGTTTTAAGTTTTATTTTTTTTTTTTATCAAATTAAAAAATAAAATAAAAAAGAAAAAGGAAAAATTTTAAAACTTAAAAAGATGAAATTGCCCTTATCAATTAGGCTTTTCTTTGAGACTGATATATCCACTTCAAGTCCTTATTTAAAATAAGGTTCACTTCAAACCTTTATTTGAGAAAATAAAAGCACTTCGAGCTCTTATTTAAAGTAATGTTCACTTAAAACTTTTATTTGAGAAAATAATAGCACTTCATACCATTATTTGAAATTTTCCCTTTAAGTTTTATCAAACTATGGTGAATTTTTTTACTTAATTAAATTTCTTTGGCTATGTTTGCCGATCAATATAAAATTCAGGATAGGTTTATCCTATATTGCATTTAGTACATGATTAAGATACGATAAAGTCGAATATAAAATGAATGTAGGACGGATAAAATTATTTCATAAGGGATGTGGAATAAATATGGATATGATTTCCAATATCCATAATAGGAAATTGTTTTCTCAAATAATAAATTTCTTAAATTAACAAATTTAAAATTATATTTCAAAAAAAAGATCTTTTTGATCCATTTTATCAATTATTTGATAATTACTAACCCCAGTCTTAGTATTTTTATTACCATTGGTATCGATATCAATCCATGACTCAATATTGACTTTATTTCGAAGACAAAAATCGAAAATTCTCCAATCAAAATATTTTCTATCTATAAATTTATCTAGATTTAGAATATCATCATCTTATAAATTAATAGGGATAATACCTCTTGGCATATTAATTAATTTACCTTAGTTTGACTCATTTTATGCAATCAAGATGATTAACTCCCAATGCAACCCCCATAAGCGCGAAATATGCTGCTGAGCTTCACTTAAAATGCAAGAGCCTTAGAGTCTTCTAGAGTCACCCATTGTTGGAGGAGGAGCAATAGAGCTGCCTACTTTATTGTGGGATGTTGAGTTATTTATGTAAGAAATTCAAAATAATAAAAAATAACAATTTATTTTTATTTTAATCTTATTTTTATTTATATATTTTAGTTTAATTCTATCTTATAATATAAAACATATATAAATGTATATTTATTACATATTTTAGGTGCTTTAGTATTTTTGGTATATTGTCTATTTAATAAAAGGGTTAATACTCTAAAAATTTGAAAACCGAGTACACTTGTAACAAATTTATCTCAAACTAATTCTTTGATCGCCAAAACCCTAAACTAGTACAACAAATTTACTCCAAATTGATACATTTATGACAATTTTACCCTATGTTAGTTTTTGTTAAATTTTACTTGTTAAATTACTAAATTGAATTATACGTGACAATTGATTGTTATACCAAAATTTTGGATTTTACTCTCCATTTGTCATATTTATACAATTTTTGTGGTTTTTATGGTATAAATCCAATTTAACGTAAGATATATTTGTCATAAATATAACGGTTTAAGATTTTTGGCGGTCAAATAAATTAGTTTGGAGTAAATTTATCACAAGTATACAAATTTGGCATATTTTATGGTTAGTTGAGGTTTTGTCATAAGTGTACTAGTTTGGAGTTTTTCAAGTATTAAATCTTAATAAAATTTTATTAAAGAATGATATAAGGGGAAAAATGAATAAATGTTGACACCTAAATTTTATCATTTTATTTAAGATTTAATCGTGTACAAAATTATGAATTGTCGCTAAGAAGAGAAAGAAAGTAGAGAGTAAAATAAATAACTTTCATTAAAATGCATCGTGTATATTTTCATTAAAATCCATTACGCGTAGACATTAGGAGCATTTACATAACTATCACCAATTATTAAAATTAAAAAAAAAAAATTTTTAAAAATTTTTAAAAAAAAAAAAAAAAAATGAAAAATTTTAAAAAAAGTAAAAAGAAAAGAAAAGAAAGAAAAGTAAAAATTTTCATTAAAAGATATAAGAAAAATCGAATGGGGCTGAGTAAAGGGTTTTTTTTCATGCGTGGGCTCGCCCACCTATCTCTTATCCTTTTCTCCCTTTTGCGTTTGGGCCGGCCCATCTCCTTTTATTTCAACCCGGCCCGCGTGCAGGTCATCTTCCTCTCCTCATGCCAACCACGCTTCTGCAAAAAGAAGGAAAAAAGAAAGAGAGTACGAGCAGAGAAAACATGGGATCGCCATGGAGCAGATGGCGGCGTGATCCGCGGGTCGGATCAGTCCGGCCGGCAAGCTGGCGGTGGCAGGGGCCATGCGCGCCTGCCGGTCACCCTTAAAAGAGAGGGGCTCGCTCATTTGTTAGGGGGCTCTTTTGGGTTCGAGCTACAGAGGGAGAGAGATTGGAAGAGCTTGAGAGAGTTTAAAGCGAGTGAGAGGGAGAGAACCAGATAGTGAGGGAGCTCGAGAGGGTGGTGGATCGTCTTCAGAGTCCGTTCGTCAAGCGCCGTCTTTGCAGTGCTAACCCCGAACCAGGTAGGTCTTGTGTCGAGTTGCGTTTGGTAGGATAGGATGTTGAGTTTTGTTCCTCCTGTTAGTTACACGCGTACTGGGCTTCCGGGGGGTAATGTGGTTAATTTCGAATGCCCATTTGATGATTTTTTTTTTTAAAGTTTGATGTTGAGTCCGAGTGCAAAAAGGGTTGATATCGTTCCTCCGTTCCATGCCCACCACATGTTCGACGATATGTCTAAGCCGGCCTAGGCGCGTGCATTACCGATTCCCATGTGTTCTTGAACGCGGATAAGTAGGTTTTGCATGTTATGAACCTTTTGTTGTTTACGAGTTGTCGTTTGCATCACCGGGCCATGTCTGGGCACGTCCACTGTGTTTTATTTGTCTCCCGTTGGTTTCCTGGGTGTGGTGGTTGTAAGTGGTGCGCGGCTCGGAAGGGCCGGCAATGATGTCACGAAGTGATGGTGGCGGCAAGCGACGAGCTCAGCCGCTGCTTTGTTTATAGTGCTCGGCGTGAGAGAATAGGTTGGGCGTTCGGCGATGGAGGCATGGGAAGGGGGGCCAGTTTCGGGCGTGGGAAGAAACCATTGAAGAAGAAGAAGATGGGCAGAAAGAAGAAAAAAAAAAAGAAAAAAAAAGTGTAAAAATGGAAAAAGACCAAAGGGAAAAGAAGACGCTCGGAGAGGAAAATTTGTGGGGAAGAGGACCAAAAGGGATGAAGTAAAGAAAAAACAAAAGAATAAAGAATAAAAAAAAAAAAAAAGAGCAAAACAAAAAAAAAAAATAGAAAACTATAAAATGGCAAAAGTTGGCTTCGGGAAAAACCATTGAGCAGAAGGTGTAGGGAAAATGAAGAAGTGAGGAAAATACAAAAGAAAGAAAAAAATCATTAAAAATGTAAAAAATGAAAAATTTCTTTCTTTTTTAATCTGACAGTGTTGGAGGATCCGAGTTTAGGTCGGATCAATGGGTCGGATTGGATCTACCCGGTCCGAACCCGTTTTCCTGAATATAATAATATTAAATATTAAATATTTCAAAAAAATTAAAAAATTTCAATAAAAATAAAAAAATTCCGAAAAATGATAAAAATTCAAAAAAATAAAAAAATTTCCGAAAATTCAAGAGCTTTCAGAGAACATTAAAACTTCCGAAAATATTGAAAATTCGAGTTTTGTCTTTTAAATAATAATTAAAAAATTTCAAAAATTAGAAAATTCAAAAAAAAAAAATGTCAAAAATTTAGAATTTCATTTGAAAATTTTTAAAAACAAACTTTTCAAGTTATTTTCTTAAAAATAGAAGTTTCTTAACTCTAAAGTGTGCTAAAAAATTGAGTAAGCCCTTAGCGCTCTACCTTAGGGCTTCAATTGTCTCCAGAGACAATTACTCTTGTTTGCATGCTTTTACTGTTTTGATCCCTTTAGTCCAGTTAAGATTAGCATTTATCTTTTCCTTAATGTTAAATATTTGCTCCCATGCAATTTATTTAAACCCTTTCCTTGGCTGCTAACTGTTATTTTAATGATTGTGTACCCGCATGATCACCTCGCGTATTAGTGGATTGGTTTAAAATTAATCCAAACTGTTTGACAAAATTTCTTTTTAAAATGAACAAGATTAGGTACCGAAAGTGCACTAATTAGTTATTTAGTATAATCAAGTCCCCGACCTTAAATTTTTTAGTTGCGTAGAAAGTGAGGTACACTCCTATGCTTTCCGGCCGATTCCAATAGACTAGTTGTGACTCATTATAAAATTTTTATGAATATTTCAATATCGCGTGAGGTATGGGTGTGGGAGAGCTCATGCTTAATCATGGATTGTAGGCCCGCCTATTCCCTCCTCCGAGGGGTAGGTCGCGACAATAAAATATAAATTAATTAAAAAAGAGAGGAACATAAAATAAAAGAGCAAATAAAATGATAAAAATGTCACAAGAGATTTTTACCATCTCCATATATAAAATTTGTAATTCATTTATATTGATATATCATTTATACAAAATTTGTAATTCATTTATATTGATATAATATGATATGATGCGAATGTCATACTTTATTATTGTAATCACCGGATAGTGAATAAAATATGGTAAAATTTCCTGAGTTTCATATGCTATCTTATTTAGTTCTATCTTATTAGAAATTCAAACGATAAAATGTAGTTTTTAAGTTGATTTCATTTGAGATTGTCAAATAAACGGTATCGGTAAATCCTCTGTTTTAAACAAGCCCTAACAGTAACTGTTATGGGCAACCAGGAAAGAGCAGCTTCGCGGCAAACGACCGCTAGAGGAACTTGTACTTCGTGAACCACCAGAACTCGACCGACTCTCTCTCTCTCTCTGGATAGACCCTTTTCGGTTCTGGGTCGGTCGGTCGGTCCAAGGGGGCGTCCATGGCGTCGGAGGAAGACATCCTGGGAAGCAACAGCGTCGAAGATGTCGCCTGGCTCTGTTCCCTGTCGGAATCGGAGCTCGTGCGTCGTTTTCCGTTTCCCAATTTCTCGTTTTCGTTTCGTCTCGCTTCGTTTGCGATGATCTTGACGGGGGGGCCTGTTTCTGCAGGATATGCTGATGAGTTTGAAGACGCTGGCGCTTCAGCGAGCGAGAGGGATCGGCCGGGAGCATCTCGCCGAGAAGTTCGATCTGAAGATGCTCCGAGCCATGGGTACGTTACGTCCCCTGTTTCTCCTCTGTTTTAAGTGAACTGGGTTTTGTGATGAGCTATTTTGGGGGTACGGATATCTTCCTCTACGGCCAAAAAGAGGAATTTTTTTTTTTTTTTTTTGTCCCTTTACATCGATCTTCTTTAAGTGAATTGGGTTTTGGGATGAGCTATTTTGGGGGTACGGATATTTTCCTCTGCGACTGAAAGGAGGAATTTTTTTTTGTCCCTTTACATGGATCTTCTGGAGTTTCTCAGGCCCATGTTGCTTCATCTTTGCCGACTGGGAAGTTGATTGGCCATATAATGGATGAATCTTTTTGGGCTGTAGCGCAGATATTACTTCCTGCTTTTCTCCCTTGATTTGATGGAATTGAATCGAGGTTAACTTTGGCTGAATCTTGGTGTGATGGCCATAGTTGATGATGCGAATGTGCCGTGTTATGGTCTCCAAGTATAGTTCCTGTGCACCCAAACTAATGTCCATCTGTATTTTTGGTTCAAGGAAACAATGACAAACACATCGTCTGCACAAGCTTCTATAGAATGTCCTGTTGTTTCAGGAGAAGTTCCTAATCCTCTATGTGCTCATGTTGTGGTGTTTAAAGTTTGTTGGGTGAAGCTCTATTATTTACAGTAGTTCCTGGAAAGATGACCACTTTTTGTAGCCTTCTGTCATCCTCTAGTATTGGATTTTCTCCTTGCTTCATATCAAGTCAAAAGCTTACTTGAAGAAGTTTCAAAATGTTTATTCGACGTGAGGGACTGACTGTCTATTCAATGATTTGTTGATTCTGGGTTCTTGAGCTTCCCAGTCCGTCAGCAATGTTTTCCTGTTGTCACGTTCCCAATCCGTCAGCAATATTTTCTTGTTGTCACATTCCTGATCCGTCAGCAATATTGATAGATCTAAGTCTTTAGTATGATCTATAAATAGGGAGTTAGGTAGGGATATCATTGATTGACAAAGTTCTTGTCTTGATCATGTATATGTCAGGAGATTCATGCATCCATTATTGTGAAGATTGTTTCTTATTTCCTCATACATCGGCAGCTAGTTTTGGGTCTCCCTAAAACCACATGCTATCTTTGCTTTCGTATATATGGGCTACTCTAGGTGCTTATGAGTTGTGGATGGATATTGGTTGTAAGTTAAAGTCAGTAATGTGCATGTTAGAACTGCAAATGAGATGCAAAACTGTGCTGAGCAAATTTGAGTAAGGAATGAGTTTTCATCCTTTTGCACTTTTTAAATTTGTGCTCCTTGTAGATTTGGGTAGGGACCATTATGCAGATGTTCATTGCACATGCTATGTCCTTCTCCTTTGTTCTTTAATTGCTAGAGACATTAAAGTTTACTTAGATATAGTAGCTGTAGTTGAGAAGCAAAAGGAACAAAAACAGGGCTAAAATAGAGTTATTGAAGATGGAACAGAGAAAGGTTATTCTTAGGGTTTATAAAATGAATGATGTGTGTTGAATGAGGAAAACTAATGCCAAAGTTACTAAAGACCTATTTATATTCCCTTGATCTAACATACTACTTTTAATCTATACTATTGGAGCTCATTAAAAGTCACGTGATTGGCACATGAGTGTTTGTCAACCTAATAACATGTTCAAAGATTCAATAAAGAACAAAACACTCAAAATACAAAGAGTTGAATTATGCTTCTACATCATTCTCCTTGGGCTGGAAAGAGTCAAGCTTAGTGTTGAAAACTTTGCCAAAGTAAGCATGTTTCTGGATCAATCTTCTTCATATTTTTCTACCAAAATCCATGTAGAAAACATGGCCTTGATCAAAGGTGTTGATCAAAGGATTCCCAGTAAGCATCGTTCTTCTCTGATTGGAGAAAACACAGCCTTCATTAAAGGATTTCTTCCAATCATCACAAATATTCGAATTCCATCATCAAAGCAATCAAAGTATTCTTGCTTTCTGAAAGCTTGCCAATTGATACTTTCACTCAAACCCTCAAATTGAGCAGGAATAACAAAATCAATCATCATCATGAAAAATACTCTCTCTTCATCTTTAAATTGGCCAGCATTTCCTTCACATGCTTGCTCATCTTCTTCTTTAATACCTAATGCATATTGGTAAGAAACTGAATCAAACTCTTCAGAAAGACTTTTCCCCATCTCACTTGAACCATCAATACTTTCGACAATTCCATCTTCTGCCAGTAAATTAATTGCATACGCTTTGGCTTGATCACCATAGTCATCCCATGCAATTGTTGCATGACTTTGTTACTATCTCAGGTAACTGTTGTTGTTTCATCTTCAAAATCTTCATGGAAAGGATAGATCTCTTAATCAAGATCTAAGGCATCATGCAGTATATCTTCCAATCATGAAAGGGATTTTCTTCAAATCCATCATTACTATCATCCTCGAGACCAGCTTCTAGCATGTCCAAGGATTGCAGGTGACCTTCTGGATTCTCCATATGGGCTTTCACAGTTCCTGTCACTGCAGAGATTGAAAAGCCCGTAACAAGTCTTCATCATACATTACATATCAGCCATCTCTATTTGTTGGGCTTGATTGCCTCTTCCATGACCTCTTCCGTGTCCAACCATCATGTTGAAATGAAAACCATAATTGCAAGTTAGGATCTTATCATCTTTGATACCAATTGATAAAGGAAAACCATAACAAGGGGATCTAATACAATTTTATGAGGTCGGAGAATTGAAAGATAGCAAAAAGAATTAAAACAAACTTGAAGATGGAACAGAGAATGGTTATTCTTGGATTTATAAAAATCAATGATGTTTAATGAATGAGGAAAAACTAATGACAGAGTGAGTAAAAGACCTATTTTGCACCCTTGGTCTAACATAATAACTTTTAATCTTGATCATTGCAGCTCATTAAAAGTCACATGACTACTACATTACTGCTTATTAACCTAATAACTCGATAAAAGACAATAAAAAGAAATACATTTAAATACTAAAAAAGTTGAATTATGTTCCTGCATCTGGTGCTCTCTAACATTACATGCTATGTTGCTATTGTGGGCCTTGACTTAAATGGATCGTTCATATGTCTCCATTCTTGCAGTCTTTAATAAGTTTTGTAGCTCATATGCATGAAAGTTTGGTTTAAGATATGCATTCTGGCTTAGTTTTTTTAATTTAATTTTTTGGGTGCTCGATAGGGATGATTTTAATGGAGCATCTCAAAGGGAAGGTTAAGGATTTGGAAGGAATCCCTGGTTTGGCTGGGTCTGCCTCACATCTAGATGCATCCAATCTATTGAAGTCGAGGCTTGAGAATGTTATGACACTTGAGGACATAAAGGCATGTCTGGATACTCATTTGAAGAAAGGACCATTAAAGAGGTAGATCATTTTTTATGAGTATGTACTCAGTCTTGTAACTTAAGCTTCTTTTATTTTTATTGTATTTATTTTATAGTGTATTAGCCTATTGTGAATGGTCGGAGTTATTGTTACTTTGCAATGTCCTATTTTTTTCCGAATACTTTGCATTGTTTTTTTGGCTAGTGCTTTAGGGTTGTGGAAGTATGCCTTAGTGTGCCTTAGGTGAAGCACTAAAACTAACTGACCAGGATACTGTGATTGTGGTATTGTATATGTTAGCATTTTCATGCGAAAGTATAAGCTTTTCTTTGCTTTATAATTATATAACAATCAATTGGTTGATGGTATCTGTATGCTACATTGAGTTGTTCAAGCCACGCTGACAAAACGCACAAAACTGTAGAATGATGTTGGATTTCTTTGCCCTTTCTGGATTTTCATACCTGTTTTCTTCAGTCTAATTTGTTCTCACGATCATCAATGGAGTATGCTTTATTCAGGGGGCTTTGTCAAACACAGTAGAGTTTAAAAATGACCTAAAATTAAATGTTGAAGTAAAGATGGTATCTCTTACAATGAGCTACCTGCCATACATCTTATCTGATTTAAGCCATAAGCACCCATCGCTGCACTTGGAATGAACTTGACAATATCAAGAATTAAACCAATTATTTCTTTGGCAACTTGAATGAGAAGCTGCTCAGTCAGACTTCTGTTATGAAGAAAGCAACTGAGCGCAATATATCCGTTGATGCTTAACAACATAGTACCCTTGTTATTGGGGAGAAGTGTTGTCTCTTATGGACTGATTCTCCAGAATTTTCTGGTTTTAGTTGCTTCTACTCTCCTACTAATCCAGTGCTGAGTTCTGGCAATTGATTGGCTTTTTGAAAGGTTGAAGTGGGTCAAAATTGGAATAGAAGGAGATTTATCTGGAATCATGGTGGTGAAAGTATGGTTGGCGCTAGTTGTTGTGGCTACAGGAGATGTAACATTGCATTCAAATTTGACTTCCCACATTGGCTCTCTGTTATTTGGAAGACAATATTCCACCGGAAAGAAAAAGAATGATCTGATTGGAAGATCACAAAGTAGATTGATTTGATTGACAATAGCAAAAAAAGAAAACGTATATGACACCAGTTAAACGAGAATTAATAGTTCTCATATGCCATAATGTAAGTTGTTGAAATAATCTTCTCATTAGCAATATTAATGGTTGTGGTTCTTGACTTCCAGGTGGAGTATTTACAATTACCTTTATTTGATTCTGAGGCTTCTGATACAATTTAAGAGATTTCTAGAACCTGTTCCATGCACTAATGGATAGAAAATAAATTTTACAAGGGGAATATATAGAAAAGAAAACCTTCTTTTGATATCCTGCAGCTATGTTGTGCATGCATGCTAACATGTTGAATTGCTATTGAATCACTTTTGAGTTGAGAGTTGTCATCTCAAACTCCTCCTTTTGTGGTTTGTTGGTTTCAGTATGTCATATTCACAAACTATTGATATTGGAAGTTTATACATCTTTCCTATTTTTGTTGATGCAAGGCATTGCGAAGAGGCGATGCCAGATCAGAAAAGGCAGGATGATGAAATGTAGAAGTTTATGAGACCTCATTGATTTGAAGGGACAACTAGAAGATTTTCTAAGCAGTAGATGCTTCCTCTGTTGCTTGTATGGTTCTGGCATGCTCTTAAAGACTTCCGTTCTGCTAGCTCTTTTCCCTACTATGCCAATTCTCTCTAATCAATTTGCCTCTCTGAATTGCTTTCAGGCGCTGGTAACATACACAACATACGCAACAAATCAGCAAATCTCAGTTGTCATTTGCTCTCTGCATTTCTGAAGCTATGCGGTGAAGAAACTAGTGCAGGCTATTCTCCCTAGCATATACATTGTCACAACTGTAATATGTATGTGACTGTAATTAATTAAGGGACCTTTTTGTAATTGATAAAGCAGCGTTGAAATTACCAATAGCTGGTGTGCTCATTGTTTAATTCATGCTAGCTGAGCTTGTCATAGTCTCTCCTCACTGAGATCTCTGAGTGTGCTCAAGCTGTGACATTCGAAGAGGTTTCAGGCCTTTACATAGAAATCCATATGTCGTCCGGCAGAGATGCACCTCTTCATACATATTTGTCTTTGTATCTTTGTATGACCCTGGTGGTGGTTGACTTTCAATCACAATAGGACCAACATTGTGGGAAAATTTACTTACAAGTGAATAGATGAGCGCGCAGGCATGAGAATTGTATATATGTGCAACGGATGATGATTCAGATTCCATGCAGCTATTCCCTAGTACCACATCCCCACATTGTTCTTGTTCTTCTGATTGCTGTTTCATTGCTGAGAGTGGGATGTGTGCCTTCCGAGTGTGGGATTTGTCCCACTCCGCACAGATTATGCTATGTCATGGACGAGTTTATGACTGTTAAAAAAATTGTCCTGTACCTGCATCCTTTGCTTTCTTATCTGAACGTGTGTCATCCAAGATACGGTGCAGATGTAAAAACATAAAATTAGAAAGTCTAATTGATTCCTAGTAGCTGTACTCTGACTTGTGAGTTGGTCTTAATTTTAGGAGTGTGATCTTTTAGTTTTCTGAATGAATTACATTGTCAGTAGCTGGTTATCCGGTCTGTGTCTAGGCGAAGTGATTCAACTGGTATATGGTTAATCCGCTGGTCCATTTCAAATGGTTATCATTCAAGTACTTCTTCAGGGGATACGGCTTGAAAATGGACCATACAATTAGTGCCAGAACAGGATATCAAAGAATAACACAAGGGAGTCGACTCTTAAACCGTCATTGCTATATATGTGGGGTTTGCAACATCCTGATCTTGCATATTATGAAGTTAACTAATGCTGACTGAACGAACAAGATTGGAATGTTCGAAATGTATTGCAGTATCTCGGCATCGAAACAGAGGGAAAGGAGAAGGGAACGATTCTCTGGTGATTGCTTTAAGTTAAAATGTTCTGGTTCTATCATCTTTTGAGAAACTAGGAAGCACACTTTAAGAAAGCAACGAATTGAGTCGCCATCTTCTGACGATTGGCAAATCGCCTTTGTAATATCATGGTAGTCAAGTGATGGAGAATTCTTGTAGGTATGTGATATAACGAGTATTGGTGTAATTTTCCCATTTTCTCCAAATTAGTTTACCAACCGCCATCAAAATTCCTTAGGACTCTCACAAACTCAATTCCATAGTGTGGTTTAGGTTTCATAGAAATGGCTGTTTAAATTTCGAGATTCATTTCGATTGAAGAAGATGTGGGGCTTAATTAACACTCGGTCCTGCTTATGCCTTGCTAAATGAACTAAAATTTATTATATTGGATTTCAATTGAACCTCCTGAAATTGATCTAAGTATTTAAGTATTTGACTTGCATGTTGATTAGGTGATTAGGCAGATGACAAAGATTTTGTTACCCACACCAGCCATATACAAAGAATTGCATATAGGGCTTTCGCCATAGCTTAGTAGTTGAGGATCCAATTTATGAGTATATGAATCAAGCGCATGACATTATAGGTTCAGTTGCCCCATATCATCAAGTGCAAATATATCATATTTCAGCCGTTTGTCGGATCTTATGCTCGCGTCTTTTAACCCGATCCATTAGATATATGGGGTACTTTACAAGTTTGGAATTTCCCTATAACTAGGGTAGGCTTAATCTTTACGAAAAATAGACAAAAAATAAAAACATAAATCCTCAGGGCAAAAACAAAAAGATGCCGTCGATGGGTTGAAGCCAAGCGTGCAATGACTTGGACATGGACAAGACAGAGCTCGGCTGCATCTGATGTAAATCCATTTTCCATCATGCCCTGTTTTTTATTCATCCTCCCTTGGTGACGAGAATTATGATCTTCTTGTTGGCCATGCCTATTTCTTTTGTCCTTGCAGCCGCATGCCCTCTCCCCCCGACCTGGGCCCTCATGTTCCACAATAAAAAATCATTTTTTTTTTGCATGAATACTGCAGCATTGAGCATCAGACTTTCTACTGTATTTAACTTATTATGTATATTCAAAGGCTAATGGCCTAGGGCACTTGTTACATCCTAGCTTCGCTCCATCCAACATCTTCATCTGCTGCTCTCCATTGTCAATGCTGCGTCATCGGATGCCAAGGCTGGGGATGCAAAAAATTGCAGGATCTCAAAACACTTCATCAGATAAGATATGTAAAACATGATAAAAGATCTGTAGGCCCCTACCCGACACGACCGTTCGCTCAGCCAACTTAAACTGAATACCTGTCTTTCCTAATACCGTAACTGTCGGAGGGAGGCGGCCCCCCCTCACTGCTTTCCCAGTCCTGAGATCGCCGATGTTACTGGGTTTTCCTTTGTCCGACCATCACACATCCTCTCTCTCTCCCTCTCTCTCCCAGACCTCGACGGGGAAACGCCAACACATATAGCTCGCGGACAAATTAGATGTGGTTGAGGCGAAGGCAACTGTAGAAGCAAGTGGCGTTGGGATTCAGATTACGTGCTAGACTGTGATCTGGAGGAGGGAGACGGAGAAGAGAGTGGGTGGTGAGAATGACGGTTGGTATCTAAATTTAAACGAAAGACCTCTGTAGTGTTTGATGTAGGATCAAGCGTGCCCAACGTTTTACCATACATACACGGAGAAATAAGATCCTCGATTAAAATCGATATATTTTCGCGCCAACCAAAGCAAGTTACGATCTAAAAGTACTTCTACGAATGAAAATAGACTTTCATTATAGTTCTAGTGAGAGGTAGAGGAAAAAATTATTTAAAAAGTCTTAAACTTATTATACTTTTGCCAATTAATCAAAAATATTTTAATTTTATCAATTTAATCTTAAATATTTTTATATTTTGTTAATTGAGTCTAGGCAGTCAATTTTAGGTAGAAGACACTGACGAGGATACTAGCCATCCTACGTGACACCACTGGCACAAATATTGACAACTTTTAATATTATTTTAATATATTTTGAACTTATTATTTTTTATTATTTTATTTTTTTTTCATTTTCCCCCTAATCCTAGGCTAGGAAGGCTACCGACCCCTTGCCTAGTCTAGGTGAGGGCACTGCTGCCCTTGCCCATATCCAAGTGAGGTTTGCAACCCTCACACTATGGCCAACAAGGGTTGAGATGCCCTTGCCAACCAAGGGTTAGAAAAAGAAGAAAAGAAAAGAAAATATTAAAATATTATTAAAAATCTTCACATCAATGCTAGTGGTGCTACATGAGATGACCAACAATCATGTTCAGCATTTTTCAGCTAAAATTTGGTAGATGAACTCAATTGACAAAATATAAAAATATTTATGATTAAATTGATAAAATTAAAATATTTATGATTAAATTAACAAAAGTTCAATAGGTTTAAAAAATTTTGAACAATTTTCCCAAGGAAATGAGACTCACTTTATACATATATATTGGGTAAGGCTTCTCTACAAGGGGATATGCGTAGCTCTTAAGACAACATTAAATTTTAGGCTTTGTTTATTTTGCTGAAGAAATGATTTGAAAAATAATTTCCTAAAAATGATATCTTATATCGCTTGAAATAATTAATTAATAAAGAATGGTTTCATTGCCGACAGCAATATATGTTTAAACATTTTTGTGGATGATGAAAATATTATTTCATTCCTTTTTGTAAGTAATACAAGTGATCACCTTTAGGAAAATATTTTACAACTCATTCATTTTCCACATGACAAATTAACCTAGATGTGTTTTCCATTTTGTTCGATCTTCCTTTGATAGGTTATTTTGTGTTTGCTTGAATATCTAGCACAATAATGGGCAAAGTAAGTTTCTTTTCTTTTCTCCTCTTCTTTTCTTTCTTGTTGGGATAACAGCATTACTAGCATATGAATTTTTGTGCATTTTACAATTGAGTACCTAAACTTTTTTTTGGCCAATCAAGTACATGAACTTTTCAATATTAAAATTGAGGATAGAAACTGCCAACGTGCATAATAGTGTTGTTAAACAGTCATTAACCGACTATATTGGCATCCAATATGGCATCTTGAGGTGATACCATGTCAATAGAGACATATTAGATGGCAAATATTATCCGAATCCATGCTTTCTCTCCCTCCTCATTGCACAGCATTTAAATGGAGATGGTATTATTTTGGTTCAGTATGGGAGCCATGTCAGCAAAATGCTCAATGTTACAAAGTAAGCGAGCCATCCGTAGCAAAATTGCATGACATGGTCATTTATTCAACAAATGCCTCATATTGAGCCAAAAGTTGAGATGCTTAAATGGGCACAAAAAGTTATTGCGGTATTGGACTGCAAAATGCACAAGATTCATACATTTGTAGTATCGTTATCCCTTTTTTCTACAAACAACTCATGGAAATTCTTGTGTAGAAAATCGGTTCATGCAAAGTGAGTGGAGCTTGGGGAAGTCAAGACTCTCATGCCATTATTGAGACATTTTCCATGCCTTGACAACCTAAGAAATACCCCATTATTATAAGTGTTGAGGTTCTTTGTCCACAATAATAAAAACAAGGGAGGACCAATAGAATGATTAAAGACACTCCAATTTGTCCCCATACCTTTGTCTTCTCTAGAAAAACCTCGACATATACGTAACAACATTGACAAATGGGTGGTATTGCACGTGCACGTACAAGCCAAGGTAAGTACAGGATCGTAGTCCAACCACAAGCTTCCGATCAATTCCGACCATTTTTTTTTCCATGCGCATTAGCACTTACTCATTATTTATATGAACGAGATAAGGTTTCTTGAAAGTATTCCAGTTGCTTGTTCCAGTAGATAAAAATCTTTGGATTTACGTGGTGACAATAAAGTTCGTGTCCCCAATGTGTTACGAAAAGTAGCTGTTGGAGGCATGCAAAAGAATTTATTGTATCCCAACATTATTATAAAGATGGTGAATTTTAAACTATAAAATGGATTATAGGTGTCTTAATCAGTTCTAATTAGTGGAAGATGGGGCGTTAGACCGAAAAGGATCTGCTTCAAGATTAAGGCAGGCCTCACCATCAATGACGGTAGCTTCCAAGATCATCAAGTGGGGGCATATTGAAGATGCTGGATAGGGAAGCCTCTCCAATCAAAAGAAGGGTTTCAATTTGTTTGCCCATTTTTCTATAGCTTTGGATCGATATAAATTGATTCATTTTAATTTAATTTAGTTCGATTTGAGATCAGAGGGATCACATCGATGCTTGATCTTGTTGATGTCAAGGTCCAGGCAGGATCTAGCAATGGCGATCTCCAGGATTTCCACTTCGACCATCTCTTAATCAAGGAATAATTAGTGAAAAGTGGGATGCAGAAGCAATGATCTCCGGCACCGTTGACTTTCTTGTATTTAAATCAAGACATGGTCCCCCCGAATCTAATTATGTTTAATTCCAACGTTGTGAAAATTGGATCAAACTATACTCCAAACTAATATATACATATGAAAGATACACACTATCATGAACCTAACAACAATAATATGAAATCTAGATGGCCACGTATCAAATCAAATATACAACATAGCCGAACTAAATATCTTATTTGACGGTTCCCTCGCACTAAAGGTGGTTGTAGATAAATCAATTGGAGTTTGGAAATTAAATTGTGTACATGACCTTGATAGTGAGGATCTCGACAATTGATCAGCGGAGGAAATATGGAGCATGTTTTAGCGCCCGATGTTATTTGGTGAAGGGATAATCTTTTTGCAATATGCTTTGTTCGTTCATGAACAAATCACCATGAGTAATTCGAAGAGCACTATAACATGTTGGAAAAACTCCCTATACTGTTTTGAAGATGGCAAAATAGTTAAAAGCTACTGATGTGTGTATTATTAGTGTAGTGCCAGGTTTTGGATGCACAAGCAATATGTAAGTGGTGTCTTCACAAAATCATCAAAAGCTGCTCTGCCTCTATCAAGGGTGACCAAGGTATTGGATGTAGAAGGTGTCTAAAAGATGGTGGACCTGAGTAGAAGGTAAATGAGTCATAAAACAGGGAGTTGGTGAAACTTGGATGGACCATAGAAGGTGAACAGCTTAGTAGAATTAGAGTCGTCAACATGCTTGAAAGGACAAGAGGATAGATAGTGATAGTCACTTTAAGTGAGAAGCATGAAGGATTGGGAAGACCGCTAGTAGAAACAGCTCTTGCGGTCGACAAAATGGAAGAAGCGTGATGTGCTTCTACTACTTAGATGAAAACATTTACATCTCTTTTGACTTGATTTAGAATTCAAATTTGAGGTTGATAACCAGTTTCAGGGTTTGGAGTCGACAGAAATTAACCCAGAGAAAATTAGAGTAGCATTTCTCTGTGTGCAAGAATTTAGAGTCAGTCATTGGACAAAAGCAAAAGCATCTATTTCTAAAAACCCCCTTTTTGGCTCAGGGATAGAAAACTGATTGTGCAGTTTGCAGGCAACTAAGGAGAGGCTTGTACCCAACGGATCCTTATACCTAGAGAAGACTTGCAACGGTTAGATTAACGCTCGGGAGATTATTAAAGGGCTCAACTATTGCCAAGAAAAGCGGCAGAAAATAGAAAGATTCTGTTCTATCTTGTATTGAATAGTCTCATTCTTTTTAGTGTGTTTACTGTTTGTATATCGATTTACATTCTCTGAAACGATTTCTAGGCTTTGTACTCTAATATCGGTCCTGTAGTTTGATCAAACTTATCTACTAAGTTTCAGGTGAAAAAAACACCTGCTACTATCTCTAACCTCGCAAAGATCACTAGGATTCCGGCCTAATTCTTGACTGTTAATCTAGGAGAGTGTGAAGCTGGTCTAAAAAATTGACCGAACCACTATTTATCTGCTGGCATATTCTTCTCTCTCTTTAACTCATAAGCATCAACATTTGATTAACTATTTCCTTCTCTGCAAAAGCAATCTTGCAAGCATTTCACAAAAAGTTTCACCCATAAGAAGATTCACCATCGGCCAATCCATCGAACGCCAAAAACAGCTCTCAACGAACTTCTCATGCGCCCAATGGGATTTTTGTTGAAACGCAAGTGAGAACTTTGAAATTGTGATCGCTGCGGCGATTTGGTCTTACACCCAATGGAATTGGCATCTTAGGGTTTTGAAATCGAGACCATCATTGGCGATATTTTGAAAAGAAGTTGACATTTAAGCGTGAACCTTATGTGACAAAAGGTGAGTGAGTCCTCTTCGTCACATAATGTGGAGCTTGAGGCATTCCAATATTTTGCTAGACACGTATCTGGTAAATGGAAAATGGTTGGAAGAGGCAACTATTGCTAATGACATCCTCTAAGTGTTACCATAAGGATCTCATACTTGATTTGAGCTATAACTATTTTACATAACCCACAACCTGAGAGTCCATGGTTTGCGAGGCCATCAATCATCTCCACCAAGATCTTAATAGTCAATAAGTCTCTTTACATGACATATGCCATAACTAGGTAACATAGTTCAAGTCCACTCATGATGAGAATCAAACTTGAGATCTCGTCAAAGACATGTAAACCCATTAACACTAGGTCCGAAACCTTGGTGGTACAATATTTCCTCGAGCATTAAAAGGTTTTTAATATGTTCTTAAAGACACATCCAGATGAGACATAAATAATGTTGACAAGTAAAACGAAAATCATGGCTCGAATTTATTCGAGTATGGCATGGAATCTAATTTTCACAGGGCAGAATTTACTTAAACTTCCGGGGAAACTAAAAGATTAAGGCCCACTAAATTTGAAGTATGTATATGCTATTCAACACAATTTGTTTTTACAAGATTTATCTACCTAAAATGGGCTTTCCTCTTGTAAAAAGTAAGCATGATAATAAAATTTTCACTTAGAAGAAACTTCTAGACATAAAGCATTATAATCGTAAAAGCTGCAAAAACACCTATAGACTACTAAAAAAAAAAAAATCACCTTTTAAACCCCTCATGGTTGACACAACCGGTTGGGGTGATTGAAAATTTTCGGCTAAAGAATTGGAGGTCACTTTTTTCGATTTTATTAATTACATGCAAATTGCTTTACATCAAGGCAATTTACATAGGCCAAAAGTTTGAAGTCCAACTTTGAACTTAACTCGTTTATTGAGATCACTTGTTTAGATGTCATCAACTATATGCAAACTGCTCTACATCAAGACAACTTACATAGTCCAAAAGCTTAAAGTCTAGTCTTGGACTTAACCCATTTATTGAGCTGGTAAGTTTTTTATGGACATCCAAATAGCTGGATCCCGATGCTTGTGTCCCAAGATTATTAAAAAGAAAAAAAATCGGCTTTTAATTGCTTAAGATCTAGCGTTTCTTGGCTGATGCTTGGAGAAATTGTTGCTTTGAGGAGAGGCACTAGTGCACTCTGAGATGCTTTTTTCTAGATAGGTGGTCAGAGAGAGAGAGATATCACTCTTTTTTGGTAGCCATGACTTACTAATGAATGTGTGTCATGGAATTGTTTCAAATTTTATAGTCAAAGGATGTGTTCAAATCTAGACAAGGCAAAACATGTGGTGTGCATATCTAGTAAATTACCCAATTCAATAAAATCAACTCATTATTGGAACGTGGATCGAATTGGCCAAAAAATTAGTCAAATATTGGAAGGAGAAAAAAACATCTCTCTCTCTCTCTCAATTTATATTTTCGTTTGTCGAATCATGTTTGAATTTCCTTTTCATACTATGCTAGCAATTTAAGATGGCTTGTTAGTGTCACGCCTCAAACCTCGAGCGCGCACACATCCCTCAGTGGTCGATAGAATTTTGCGACGTTTCCAGGACTCCTCGCCGACCCTTTTCATTTTATTGCACATGCGGAAGCAAATTAACTAATCCCCTGACAATAACAAACATGGGATAGAAAAGCAGGACAACAATTTCATTACAAGCCACACTTTCATAAACAAGCCAGTTTATAAAACAGAGTTCATCTCTAAGGTCCAAGTATAAGAGACCTATCTCCAACAAGAACTACTGAGCCACCTATGCTCTTGACCCTTCTGCTTCAAGCTCCTGGTTCTTCACACTAGGGACTTGAAAATGGTTATTCAATAACCAATGAGATATAAATCTCAGCGAGTTCCACCCCTAAGCCCCGGTTAGTACACCAACACAACTCGAGGTATCTCTCCAAAATCACACCACAAACAACCAACGACCCACAACTAACAACCAACAATCAATAGTCGGTTCGCATACAACCTTACCTGGTATGCCATACCCTGCACGTTATAATTCAACACGATACACGCAATGCACATGGCCATTAGATAATGCATCTCATCAATCACATACGAGTCGCATCACAAGCGATCTCACATGGCCATTGCCACACTTTGCACGTTATTGATTCATGCGTGCGTGCCATAAGTAATGTGCTTAACTCATGTATGACTGAAATCACAAATGCCATGATTCTCATGCATTCTTGCATATTGGCATAGTTCGAAAACACAATGCATATACTCAATGCATACAACAATTGAAACGCCTTATCCACTCAATTAATCATAGGGGTCTCAACCCAATCAATAACACTCAGCATGCGTTCCAATTGTTAACCACTGCCACACAAAGGCATAGCGTACTCGCAGTTCGGCTATCTACTGGCATTTAGCCAGGCATCGTCTCATTAATCACGGCCACACACGGGCACGGCCTACTCGCAGTTCGACGGTCTTCTAACATAGCCAGGCATTGTCTCACCCCTTTGAGCATGGCTTCGTCACTACGTCGACAGCATTCCCGAAGGAGCATCGGTCCAATCGGCCCAGCCTCTACTACGACCAGCATCCGTTATGCGGGCATCCCATATAGGGGCACGTCCAGCTCATCAGCTCAGGACGGGTTCTCTTAACCAACACACGACAATTCAACATCAGCCCATGATACTTTGCATTTCACTCAAATGTCTCGATTAAAATAGTCATCTTGGCCTCTTTTCTTCATATTAAAAACATCCGAGAAAGTAGTCGTGTGTGGGTACACGTCATTTCAAACAAGAAAGCCAATACCTTACATTTTCAAAACCCACTATTTGATATAATACTTAAAAATCCATTTTCAGTATCAAAACCCGACACCCGGGATTTTTTGAATAAATACTAAATTTCCAATCACCACACAATTGCACAAACATCACTCAATTCATGCAGATGTCCATGGATTCACACATTCATTTACTTCATAAATCAACACACATGAATTTTGGACATTTTTTGCATTCGGATGAACAGTGCACGTGAACAGTACTCGGTGAACAGTACATGTGAACAGTCACGTGAACATTGCGTGTGAACAGTAATTTGTGAACAGTGCACGTGAACAGTATTTTCCAGAATTTAATAAACAATAAATTATATTGATAAATCATTAAAGCAATGATTAAATTAAGGAAACCAATCAATTAAGATAAACATGCTTAATTAACCACATAAGCATCATTAGGCTAATAAAGTAAAATTAAACTAAACTAATATTAATCATTAATCTAACCACCTATCTTAGGACTAATACAACTTAATTAAATCACATAAACTAGAATTAAATTTAACTAAACCAACCCTAAGCAAGTTTAGGCACTAATCGAAGGATTAGGAGCTAAACTCACCCGTTAAGCGGGCCGGAGGCACCGACGCGGCGGCGGCGACAGTGGCTACGCACCGGGACCTTGACAACAACAATCCAAGACGGTCCCAAGCTCAACACAGCAACCACAGCCTCTGTCTCCCTCTGAAATTCTGAAAAACAGCCCTGCCGGAAGAGAAAACAAGTTGAACGGCTTGGCCGGAGCTCCGGCGAGGGGGTTGGCCGGCAACCGGCGGCACCTGGGGGTCAAGGGGGAGTGGCTGGCAGCTGGGCTAGGTGAAAGAAGGATCGGAATGGGAGAAAACGGGCTGAAATCGCGAACCAGGCGGAACTGGGCGGAACCGGGCGGTACCGTGGCCGGTGGCTTGTGGCCGGATTTCGGGATGATCGGAGAATCGTTTCGGCGAGAGATTGGATTCTTCGATACGGAATCGAAGTATTCTTTACGGTGGTGTGTGGAGCGTAGCCTTATTCTTACGTGAAGACCACTTTTAACTCGAGTTTTTGACGAAAGGTCAGTCCGGAGCAGAACAGTTTCAGGCGGTCGGACTGCCGCTGGCTTCTGGCCGGAATTCGGGACAACCGGAGAATCGTTTTAGCAAACGGCCAAGTCCCCCTGCATGGTCTAGATCTCCTGAAGACAATGGTGGGTGGCACGAAGGCCGATTCATCCTTAAAGCCAACAATCAACTCGGATCTTTGGAGGAAGGTCTGCAGGAGCAAAACTGAAGGAAGGAGAACGAGGAGAGAGAGAGCTCCGTCGAGGGAGAGCCGAATGAGGAGAGAGAGAGAGTGAAGTGAGGGATGTGAAGGCCTCATCAAAGCCATTTAAGGCTGGCTTCAAGTCCCCAAGCATGACATCATCATTTTCTCTCTCCTCCTTTGCCCTTATCCACTTGCTTTGGGGGGCAAAATAGTCATTTCACCTTGCACCAATTTACCAATCTAACATTGGGCTGAAATTGGTGGATGGGCCTAGGAATTGGGCTTGGCCATGAATAGAAGTGGCCTTAGAAATTGATTGGGCTTGAAATGGCTAAGATTTGGTCCATGGGTTTAGAAGATAATAGTTGGTTTAGGCACAATGGCTCATTTGATTGTCTTAGGCCCATTTGGTGGCTATCCCAACTTGGGCCTAAGGCCCATACTGGCTTGGCTTGGCCCATGTCC
Source organism: Eucalyptus marginata (assembly GCA_014182565.1). NCBI lineage: Eukaryota > Viridiplantae > Streptophyta > Magnoliopsida > Myrtales > Myrtaceae > Eucalyptus > Eucalyptus marginata. The sequence goes on from CM024589.1 coordinate 23,456,546, forward strand.
TCACGGGCTTACTTTCTCGGTCCAAAAATCCCTTTTCCAATTGCTCGGCTTCACTGACTTTGTCGACTATTGAAGCAGCTTCATCTAATGTCTATCCCGGACATTCCCGATAATTCGAAGCCCAATCTTTAGTTCTCATGCCATGTAAATTTTGCCCAATGCCATTTTGGGTACAACTCAAACTAACGAGCGGCTCTGAGGATTCCCGCGTGATCGACTCATGTCAAACCACATTCAAGACATCTCGACGCATGGACGTCCTTTGACTGCATGAAATTACGGATGATAGATTCTTATTTCAAAGTACACGATCACTGATGATCGACATAAGGTCGTTCGCGGGTTCGATAATGGTAAACGGAATCACCCGTTGTTCCATTATGTTCTGTCCGCGAATCGACTTCTAGTCGTTCTTAGAATTGGCCTGTCTGTCTATAGGATCGTCCTCACGTAAGTCTCACGGTCAAGTCATTTTCCCAGGTCAAGTCCTTTAGTCGTACGAGTTCTGTTCTCATTAACCTTTCCCCTCAAGGTCAGTATCTCAAGAGTGATCAATTCCGAGTGAGATCAACCAACAATGCATTGACAAAATTCACATTCATTCATCTCTTATAGGGGTCGAATTTCAAGATGTCACAGTTAGAGTTAGATATTTTGTGAGTAATCGATTGGTCATAAGTTTTTTTTTAATAATTCAAGAGCATGAGTGTAGATACTTCGCTATTTTGAAGGCTTATGAAACATCTTACAAATTCTATGAACCGATTAAGTCAAAATCATTATCCTGTGTGAAATGGCTATGACTTAAAATGGTTTGCATGTTAGGTGACCCTTTGTTGTAATATAGCACTAAAACTAACAAACCGTCAAATTCAATATCAAATAGGAGAGAACGAATTACCAAAAAAACTATCAAAGATTGATAATGACATCAGATATATGTGATTCGGTTCAAATGTCAATGCCTCAATGAGGAGAGCCAATCACAAAGAATTTACCAATTAATGGAGGAGTATAGTCAAGTCTTTTCGGACGTCTTTTATGTCCCTTGAGTAGATTCTTGCTCAACTTTTAGCTAAAACTTGAACCACAAGATAAAAACCTCAAGTTGGTTGGATTCGTGTATATGAATATTTGATGATATCGATGAACACTAACTATCTGATTTGTACTTATTATGTGGCATTCTTTAAACAAGTAAATAGAGAGAATCCGCAATTCCAAGAATGTGATCCCAAAAGGTTGGGATTGCCGTTGCTCAAAAGACCCTTTACTCAAATTGCATCCGCAACCGTTGATCTTGAAATATAAGTAGTTGACAAAAGTGTAACTACTCATATCAACGGCTCAACTGAAGAAAATGAAACCCCTTGAGCAATATTTTACTCGGCTGGTGTATCTACGACAAATCCATAACAAATAATTAAATAAAAACAACACTTTATGAAATGATTTCATATGTCCGCAAAGCATCTGGGTCATGTTCGCAAAGCATCGTCTTGTGTAGGGACGAAGAAACCACAAATCCCAATCGGTTCCATTGGGCCAAAAATACAATAATTTATAAAAAATTTAATAAAAATATATTGTGAAATAAAAAGCATGTTGGGTGGGCCGCCCTCACTTTGAACTTTGATTTTAAAATATTCATTTACTTGCAAAACAAAAAATGAAAAAAAAAAAAAAAAAAAAAAAAGGGTTGGAGCCTCGTGCTTTCCCTCCCTTTTTTTTTTTCCTTACCAACCGAAAGACCCAACGGTAGAAACTGTGCCGAGTGGCGTTGACTATTTTCGCAAGCCAAAATTACAACCGTACCACAACCGCGAGAAAAATCATTGAACTAGCCAATGATCTCTTTCCTTCTTTTTCCTTAATTCGACAATTTTGACCGACCGATGAGGGGTGGGGGACCAAAATCAGGTATTGTCTAAGAGAATTCAATAAAATAAACTTAAATTAAATCAATTTTTAAGTGAAAGTATTTGCATGATTGCTTCACCTAATTCACCCGCTAAATCATTGTCGATATTGCACATGAGCTACACATGCATGACTCCGTTTGATTGTGTTTGTCTTTAGACTCCTTCGTGGCCACACCTCCAAAGAAAAAATAAAATTGATTTCGAGCTTGTCACATAAAAAAGAGGTCAAGATTCTCATTCTCGAAGTATTTTTGTCGGCTGATTAAAGGGATGAGGTCCAATCCCACGGCATGTTACACAATCATGGGAGATCATGGGAAGTGCCAAGTTTTTAGGTTGATGATATGATGCGCACATCCTTTATAACTATGATTTGGTGTGGAATATATGGGTCTTGGGCACCGCTAATTTTCTTCAGCGTCGAACTAATTGGGAAAATTACCTTGATTAGTCTTAAACTTATTGTACAGATGTAAGTATGAAGCTCTCAATTTTGCCAATTTAGCTCTAAGTTTTCGCACAAAGTTCCAATTTAGTCATCCTGGTCAATTTTAGTTGGAAATTGCTGACATAGCGGTGTGCCACGTAGGGCGACAGTCCAGTGATGGTTAGACGGCTACATCAACAATTTTCGATGAAAATTAGTTGAAAGGTCTACATTGAAATTTGGCACAAAGGTTTATGATTCAATTGACAAAATTGAAAAGTTTATGACTGAATTAACATTTGTGCAATAAGTTTATAATTAATTAAATAATGTCCCCTAAACTGATCTCGATTGGTAATAAGATAAGGACTTCTAGAAAGAACATTGCTGGTGAAAATTTTAGAAAGAAAATAACAAAATTTCTTTCTTCTCTCACTCTTGCTCCCATTTGAGTCCTCGGCACTCATTCGATTCAAATTTGGTCAGCTTTCCTACACCAAACCAATAAATACTAACAACGAAGTTGATTTCAAAAAAACCTTTAATTCGTTAAATTTGTATGGTAACATGTGTATTCAAATTGGATAGAATGAGATAATATAAGAAATGGGAAAAACTACAAGAAATCCCCAAACTATGCTCCATATACCTTGAACTTATTTTTGCAATATCAAAAACCCAAAACTATATTCATTGTGACACATTTATAATAAACTTTTTCCTTGTAACATAAAAAACCTTAAACTTATAAATATGTGACATATTTGCCCTCCGTCAAGGTTCCGTTAAACAATTTTTAAGTCAAAGTAACATCGCTTTTATTTCACTTTAGTCATGAGAGCGCTATGTTAACACCGTTTTCATGTTGACAAATTTTTTATAGTTCTCATTGACAAAACTTTGATGGAGGATAAATATGTCACATAAGTACAAGTTTAAGACTTTATATGCTGTAGAAAAAAATTATAGTAAATATATTATAGTAGGTATAATTTAGAGTTTTCGGTAGCTTTAATCATATAAAATAGATTTCTTATATGGAACCGGATGCCAACATACATTACACGTGTGTTTGGTCCACATTGGATGGGATCGCGATGGTTAAAATAGTGAAAATAATATAGCAACTTGTATGTGAAAATAATGAATAATTTTAATAACCAAAAGAGAGGGGCTAAGTGTTGAGGACTTTGAACTTCGTCACTGCAGTTCCATTGCCCGACGATTACGACGTAGATGGAAACTAATATTAATACTTGTCCTCCGTTCCCTTTTGCTAGTTCGTTCCATGAAAAAATTGAAATAAAGTAACGGAGATATTTTGGGAAAAAAAAAAAGACACATAAGCTCATAACAAAATCAACGAGCAATCATACGGAACATCTAAGTTTCAAATCATTCGGCCCAAATATTGGTACGTCATTTACGGTGAGAGCCAACTGCCAAAAAAATATAAAAGAAATCTTTCGTCAATCCGCAAAATTACAGAGTTATAATAATTCAAGTATTTCGCAACCTTAAATTACACCCAAAACAAAACCCACAAGCATTATTTTATAATCTCTTACAAAAAACTCTCTCAGAAAAATACTAATACTTCTCTTATTTAGTTCGATGTATTGAAACGAAAATCCACCTCTATATCTGGTACGTTACAAGAGGTGAAAGAACTCATCTTGAAAAGCTAACTTGTCATAATAAGGAAGCTAGCCTGGTATAACCCTCATAATATCTCCTTAGTTGCTTAATGTGAGACTTTGCCTACATCATCCTTCCACTCTTTAGAATTATGTGACCTCATGAAATGGTCCCAGCGACATAACCTTGGGCCACCACCAAGGGACTATAATCTTGAGGATGAAGTGCTAGAAGGAGTTGTGCAAGGAATGACTTTGATACCGTGTTGATGCGTTATTATAAGGGATAGAAGAACTCGTCTTGAAAAGTTAGTATAGGGAACCCAACCCATTATAAGACTCAAAATATCTCCTTAGTTGCTCAATGCGTGACTTTGCCCGCATCATTCTCCTCCTCTTTAGAATTTTGTGACCTCGCACTGTGGCCCACGAGGACGTAGCCTCGGGCCACCACCAAAGGACCACAACCTTAGGAATAAAGTACAAGAAGGTGGGCATCAAAGGAATGGCTTTGAAACCATATTGATCCATTACCACAAGGTGTGGTCATTCGGTAAAACTAATTCGCCAGAATATCTCATTAGTTGCACAACATAGGACTTTGCCCACATCATTATCCAACGTAGAAAACCCCTTTTAGCCAACTCAAAATAGGAATCCAACTCCAACAAGGCTTTCGTTGTTGTTTCATATGTCCGGTCGACCAAAAGTACCAATCAAGACTTTCCTAATTTAAATCACATGGCTGAGGTTTGAATCAGGTTTTGTTCATTGGCTCAAACTCGAGAGATAATTTGACAATTCTCCATCCTAACTTGAAGTCTGTAATGAAGTCATAGTTCTCATAATTCATGCCAGCCCTCCCAATGCACCGACGGACGCTCAATCATCGCAAACATCTATGAAGCCCAAGCTGAACTTGGACTCATCTAGAGGAATAAACTCAATCAGCACGTTCACAGAATTCTCGACTGCTAGAAGGTCACCACTTTAATATAAAGGTTGGTCCCCCACATATCTAACTTCAACCTTTACATGATTTTTAACCGCGATTTTTGTTACAGGTAAAGGTATTTGTTAAATATTTAAAATAAAGAGCTTGGCATTTTTAAAACGACGTTATTATACAAAATTAATGCATCAAAAAAGAAAAACATATTATTATTAGATTTATTTAATAAGTTTTCTTCGTAAACCACGTTATCAATGCCCTTTTTCTGAATGGGAAAAAGATCTCGTGCATGGACTATCCTGACCCATGAGCTTTTTCCTTTTATTAATATATTTATTTTTCCTTCTCCACGTATCGGTCTTCGGCAATTCATTGCCATCATCATGAGGGGTTGGATCTTTTGGACGAGTGGGAGAGCTAATCGATTTCACTGGTGCAAGAGAGGGAAGACCAAAACGCAGGAGAGGTTGACTGAGACAATGATTGTTGATTTGGATCCCATGACCCATGCCATCGAGCACCTCATCATTATGAGGTAGTTCGTCCCCTGGACATCCCTTTTTCCTTAATTTATTTTATCCTTTTTCTAACAACTAATAATGATGTTAAATTCCTTTTTTTTTTCTCTCTCCTCAAAGTATAAATGTGCGTGATCAAATAAATCCCGCATGCATGCTTTTGCGGAGCATTCTTTAATTTCAGCTCCATTTCTGATACATAATGATGTAAGGCCGTATATCTTAGACCATTGAAAGGTACAAAGATGAAAAGTATAAACATCACCAGCAAGGGACATCTTCTTCTCGGCCAAATACTTAGGAAAAAAAAAGCCATAAATTTGTAACTGCAGGACCAAAACATTCCCAATTTTCAGAGGTCCTACCAAAATTTTTTTTTTTTACTTGGGGAGCACAAATATGAACCTTCAAGTTTTCTGTCCATTCAAGATGATGTGGCATTTGATGTGATTAACAATGCTAACGTGTGCTATAGACATATCGGTAGGGCAATAGAGGCAACTTCTTCTGAGCAAAATGATGCCACTTTTGAAAAAAAGGACAACATTTGAGTCATATTGAATATATCATATTGTTGGTTGTACTATGTAGAATGACCAGTGTTAACTGGATGTCAAGATTGGAAGGACTACATTAAAAAATTATCGAAAGGTTTAATACTACATTGATCGAAGTGGAAACTTTAACACTAAATTGGAGGTCTTATAATAGGTTTAGAACTTCTTGGATAATTCTCCCGTGAAAATTTTTACCCTAAACACCACTAGGGAGAGAAAGAGACAGATTGATTGATGGATCGGGTCATTTAGAGTGTCATTTGTTTTAAATTGGAAAACAATATTAGAGTGATTAAAAGAAGAGCCTTTTGATTTGGAAACGTCATAAGATTAAATAAAGGAGGAAGCACTAGGATTCGACAATCCTAGCCTGAGGCCATTAAGCCTCCACTTCGTTAGATTCTCCAACTCTCTATATCTAGTCCTCCACTATATCTAGTCCTCCACTGGCTAGCAATAAGTCAACAAAAGTAATCATCAAAATCAAACATATTCTAACAGCTGATATCACTGCTTTAGAAAACTCTGGAAATAAAACGGAAAATAAAATTGAGAAACAAAAGTTGAGAGAGAAAGATGACAACTAGAGGTGAGCATAGTTCAGGTGGATAGTTCCCACCTTGGAACCAGAAAAAGTAGACTAAGGACTAGTTTTGAAAATTTAAACTAGGAACTACTTATTAGTTCCATGAATCCACCCGAGAACCAACTTGCCACTCCAGTCCGGTTCTTAGGTGAGTCCATGGAACTGATCCCATCAAGTTTCACGTAATTAGTACAACATTTTCTGACAAGCCAAAGTAAAGTAAAAAACATAGAACTTCTATATTTTTTACTGCAAGATTAGTAAAAATATTGGATTCATATTAAAAGTTAAGAGTTGACATAGTCGACGGGCATTGAGCTTGAGAGTCAAGACCGTGAGTGAGAGATAGAGAGACAACTCTTATGAGGTAAGAATGAGACAAGACAAGCACTCAGTTAATGGGTATTAAGTTTCAAATTAGGGATTTTAGGGTTTTCATTTTTCTTAAATTTTTTATTGAAAATTTTCCTTAAAATTAAATATATATTTACATATCACCAGTTCGGTCTAGACGAGCGGGTGGGTGGGTGGATAATTTCATACTTAGAACCAGGTAACTAGCCAGCATCCACCGCTTCTAATAAATTGGAATCGAGAACCAGATTAGTTCTCTTGGAAATTGCCAGTTCGGTTCGGTTCCGACCAATTTTTGATTCTTTTGCACACCCCTAATAGCAACCCTAACCATGGCTTGAGCATGGATCAATGAATCTTCTAATACGAATAGGGGTGAGCATGGTTCGGGTTAGACCGATCCAACACCTAATCCAGGGACTAATCCACACAATGTTGGTTTTCAATTTTTGGGACTGAGGACTGACCCTATTGAGCTTGGGACCGATGATCGGATCTACCCTATGGGTCCAACTTGAGACCAATCACTTATTTTTTTTTTTCCTTTCTTATGTTCCTTAAAAGGACAAACGTACCATTTCAAATTACATATTTATCAATAATGTGACATTGAGCAACCAAATTATGAACACCAATATATATTAAACATAAATATAAGATAAAATAACATTAAAAACTTACACTTGCTAATTGCAACAAACCATAAAAACAAGCATGCAAGACGAGAACAAAGGCAAGCAGTGAGGTGAGTGAACATAGGTGAGCAACAAGGTGAGTGATGCAAGTGAAGAGGCGCGAGTTGTGACCAAGGCGAGCAAGGCCGAGGCATGAGCAAGGCCGAGGCAAGTGAAGAGGGTTTCTTTCTTTTCTTTTTCTTTTTTTTTTTAATTATTGAAATCGGTTTGGGTTTTTTTCTACTTTCTAATTTACATGATGAATTGAACTATGAAGAGAATAGATGAAGATGTGCTAGAATTTAAAGTAGACAAAAGCATATAGTATATAATATATTAGCTATATAATAATATATAATATATTATGTATAGAGTTGGCATGGGTGGATCAAACCATACAGTGCAGGGTCCAGGGGTCTTAGGATCAAGGATCGACCTAGTTTCATTAGGGACCAAACCAAGACTGGCGGGGTTGGGTCGGTCCAAGATTGGTGCTCACTTCCAGATATGAATGGTCTTTATCTCGTGTCATTTTCATAGCAAAGAGTTGGCACCCTCCATATAGTTTAAGGCAACGAGATTTTGCCAACAATCTTGAATTTTTGGATAAGTGATGGTGGTTATATTATAATATAGTGAAACAGGAAAAATTAGTACTTAGTTAATTTTTTTCTGTTTTTCGTATTTTATGGTACAAATAGACACATGTCAAGTTAAGATACTGAGTTAGAATAGAGAGATAAGAGACAATCAATCAATCCATAGTATCGAAACCCTCAATTTAGGCTCCATTTGTTTTGTGGAAAATAAATAATTTAAAGTAATTATTTTTATCTTTTGAAATAATTAGTCAATTTAACATGTTGGTATTTTCATTGATAATAATTTACGCCTTAACATTTTTGTGGATGAAGAAATTTTTTTTCGTTCATTCATTTTTACAAATTATATATACAATCATATTTAGGAAAATATTTTCTAAATCATTCACTTTTCACGAAACAAATGAATTCTTACTTAAACTAAACTAGAGTTGCACAACCTCCGCCTCAACAAGAAGAGTCTCCTCATGCAAGATCAGCCACGGTTGTCAGATCACCTCAACCATCTCTCTCTCCTTTTCTTCCTTCAGCAGCGCCCGCGGTTTCCCAGTCAATCACAAAAGAATTAAAAAGAGAAAAAAAAAAAAAAGAAAGAAAATCCAAAGTGTAGGACGAAACATCAACAGAAGAGAGGGAAAAGTCAGTGTATCGCCAAAGAAAAATTGTCAAAAGGTGTCACGGCGGTGCCCTATGTCACTGTCGACACAAAAGATTCTCCTTGCTCCGCACTCGTCTTTGCTCTTTTGTATGACTTGAGAGGTGGAGAGTGGGGCGCTCTCGTCAGACGATCCCTTCTACATATACAATATAAATCCCGCCTCTCTCCTTCACATTCCCTCCACGTCTCTCCCCTCACTCTTTCTCCCTTTTTTTGCTTCCTTCACTTCATATTTGTCTTTGCTCCTTTGACTAAGCCTAAAAGGCAAAACATATCAACCCCATTCTCTCTCTCTCACACACACACACACAGAACCCGGCAAGCAAAGCTCAGCGCTCACTTCAACCAGAGAAGAAGGAGAGCGATGGAGGAGAACAGCGAGGGAAGGAACCGGGGGACGCCGTTGGCGTGCGCGGCGTGCAAGCTGCTGCGGAGGAGGTGCATGCAGGACTGCATGTTTGCCCCGTACTTCCCAGCCAGCGAGCCCCACAAGTTCACCAACGTCCACAAGGTTTTCGGCGCCAGCAATGTCAACAAGATGTTACAGGTTCACCCCCCATCTCTCTTTTTTAAGCATGTTTGTTTCCCCACTCCTCTCAAACTCTCTAATTTTACCTTGTTTATATAATGTGATAGGTCATGCACCTCATCTCCTCATATATATAAAATCAGGAAAATTACTAAAAAAGTCCTAAACCTATTGTAATTATGCCAATTTAGTCCTAAACTTATTTTTTTGGGCAATTAAATCCTAAACATTTTGCAATTGTGCCAATTTATTTCATCAGGCCAAATTTGCCCAACTAGCACTCACATGGATGCTATCTGACGCCAGCCAACAATTTTCTAATAATATTTTATTTTTTGAATACTTTAATTAATTTTTTTTTTTTTTCTCTCATTCCTCCTTCTTTTGACGATTGGCTAGAGGGGAGGACCAGTCGTCGGCCAATGGTGAGATTGCCTCGTCATTGCTCGGCAAGGTCTAGCTTGTTAGCCACTAGCAAGGGCAAGCTTTGCTTGGCCAATTGATGGCCAGTGGCAAGCTCCCCTTGCCGTCACTAGGCAAGGGCGAGCTCACCCAGCCACTGGCAAGGCAAGCCCATGCTGGCAAGCTCTCGCTGGATTTGGGCCAGGGCAGCCTTGCCAATGGAAGGGGAAGCTTGATGTCATCATCGCTAGGTGAGGGCGAGCTTGGCAACCACTAGCAAGGTGAGCCCTTGCCGGCTCGCCCTCGCCTAGCTTGCCACTGGCCAGCTGCCTCAATCTGGTGATCGACCCTCACCTCTAGCCAGTCATCGGAGCCAAAGGAAGGAGGAGGGAGGGAAAAAAAAAGATAAAAAATTAATAAAAATTTCGAAAATTAAAATATTATTAAAAAATTGTCAGTTGGTGTTGACCAACCAAATTTAGCTAAATTGACTGAATTGACACAATTGCAAAAAATTAAGAACTCAATTAACCAAAAAAATAAATTTAGAATTATGACTTCTTTGCTGATTTTCCCATATAAGATCATGCGTTACTTGTTCCATACAATCGTTCAAGTATCTTAGATTTATTTAAGTAGATGGTTAACATGATGCGTTGAGCTATTAGTATAATTCTTGCTTCTTGCATTGCTCATCATAAGGATTAGTTACATTAGATCTGTTCAATAACTTTTACTCCATATGGTCCACGTTTCTCCTTATATTTTATGGTGGTAATACGTGTTTAATGGAGAGAAAACCAATGATCTTATACCAAATAATTTTGTTTCTGTATATAATTCTTCCAAGGTTTATTAATGTCTCCCTCGCGTCAAAAGATTAAGACCTGAGAGGGATTGATTTGGATCTTATAACTTGAGAGATTAAATCTATACCTATAAAAAATTAGTAGGTAGTATGGACATACAGTAGGCTCACTAAACTCCTCAAGCTAGGTGGATAGGATAACAGGTTTCCACTAACTTACCGGATGTGAGAGAGAGAGAGAGAGAGAGAGAAGGGTCACCTTGAAGTTAAGTCTAAATATAATGTTAGTTACTAAGAGAAGTGACCACAATTAAGTGGTTGAATAAGTGTACATATAAAATTTCCAAACTAAAAGTTTAAGCTATTAAACGAAAGAAAACTATATAGATTTGTTAAAATATAGCTCTTATAGACAAATGGTTTAAAATAATTTAATACGATCTCCCACATACAAAATGAATTGAGAACAACACATGTAATTGATGAACGATTAGCTTCACATGTGAAAATCAAATTATGGTATCGTTTTAGAACATCAAATTTGAAAATGTAAGCCATTAGGTGAAAGAAGATTACATGCATATGATGCACAATATAAACCCCAAAACAAGCAATAAGAGGTACTTTAATATATATCATCTTATTTACAGATGTGACTTATTCAAATATCAAATGAATTATTGTGATGATTTCACACACCCTATAGTCAAATGTAGCTCAACAATTTTAAAGATATTTAAATTTCAAATCACATATTCATCTAACAATTAAAATTTTTAGCATAATTAGAAGTAGTCCCACAAGACTTTACATTATCAAGCAAAGGTCATGAGTTCAAATCTTTTCCTTATTTGCTTACTGTATTATACATCTTCATGCTCAACCTTAGGTCAAAGTTCAACTTAAGCATAAAAGAGAATATTATAATATTTGATAATTAGATTACATCTTCATCTAATAATTTATATTTTTTAGTGATTTTACAAAATCTAACAGCAACAATTATGTTCTCGATCTACTCTTACTTATTGAAAATGTGAGAAAATATTGGCATATTAACCGAAAGGAGGAAAAAAAAAGGGAAGAAAACCCTTTTTTTAAATCATGTTAGGATAGCTTTTTGAAAACGCCTAAAGCTATACACACTCATGACAGAGCAGGTACATTAAAAGATGTTTCAGGTCTGACTATATGTCTTCATCTTTGTTGTCTATTCATTGTTAATCCTAATCTTGTTGACAGTTTATCGCCGGACATGCACTCTTCGAGAAAAAGCACAAAAAGAACGTAGAGAAGGAGTGGGTCCGCATATACTAGTAAAATAATTCATACTGGGTTTCTCTAGATTATACCTTTTCTACATCAAATTTCACAATTTTTATTGGATCACGTGAAGTTGTTTGTCACGAAAAACTATGGTATTTTGGCAAGAAAATGGGACATTTCACTTCTAGCTTTTTCGTGGGGTCCCATTTAATTTATGAATATAAAAATTAGAGATAACTTTTAAGAAGCCACTCACACGGGTGTGGGCCTGACATAAATGAAATTATATTACTCTCTTATATATAATGACGTACGAATAACCGACTAGAAGATCTACGGGGTTACGAGCTCAATTTAGCATATATGCTTTCGTAACTTAGGAAAATTACTATAAGTAAGATTTATGAGAACAGATACTTCCATTATTTACTCGACAATTTCCCGACATAAAGGCATGTGTCCACTATCTGCAAAATGGAAACTCCCCTAGGTCAAAAAATCCTTGATTTTCTCGACAAGAAACAGAGGAAAAAAGGAAAAAAATGAAGAAAGTAAGATCCTTCATATGGCCGAACTTTTCCTGGACTTAATCAATACGGGTCTATTTAGGATATTTTATTTATATGACTTTAATTAGGGCTTAATTGTTTAAGGGAATAAGATTATCAGCATTGTTTCGAGCATCGTTTAAATAATTATTCTTTTGTAAAGGTCAAAGTGATTTTTTCGTTCTAAGGCGAAAGTCATAAGTAGACGTCAGAATCCACTACAAGTTAATAAACCCGTCTGTCTAAAGATTAGTTCATCAAGTGCTGTTTTTGTAATTTTCATGAAGTTTAGACTAACTTATCAAAAAGACTTTAAACTGACTTTCTTGGTAAGTGGGGCAATCCTCCGCCAAGCAAGGCCAATCCTTCAGATGGCCGAACTTTTTTATGGCCGGCGACCGGAAACTAGCGACCAACCATTAGCAAAGAGAAGGGAAAGAAAAAAAAAAAGAAAAATATTTAAAAATTGTAAAAATTGTCTGTTGGCACCGGTTGTGCCACACAAGATGACCGGCATTCACGTTAGTGATTTCCATCCCAAAGTGGTTGAATGGACTATATTAACAAATCATCAAAATGTTTAGGACTCAATTGGACAAATTGAAATGTTTATGACTAAATTAGCACAAATGCAGTAAGTTAAAAACTTTCTTGGAATTTCCCCATTACTTCCCCCTTGATTTTGATACTGGTGTTTATTTTTATAATTTTTTGAGGTTTAGATTTATCTTTTAGAAATTTACGAATGAACTGTCATCATCTTCTTTCGGGGGATATGCTGGTTCTCCAAGTAAGTCTAAAAGAACATCAAATTATGTAGCCACAAACTTGACTCGTAAGCTCTGCATCGTCATGCATCACCAAGTTCACGTGATAATTGACACACTTGGGTGAGAAACTTCTCAGGAACTACCAGAAGACCAGCGAGCAAACACCGTGAGTAGCTTGGTCTACGAAGCCGACGCCCGACTACGGGACCCGGTCAATGGCTGCGTCGGGGAGATAACGGCTCTCCAGAGCCAGCTCGCCGACAAGATTGCTGAGGTGGAGCGCCTTCAAGTCCTGCTGGAGGCGGAGCAGTCTAATCGCAGCCCCAGCTCGTCAGCCCAGAGCAACAGCCGGGTGCCCCACTAGCGGCTCATGGCCTCCCAAAGCAAATCCATTTCTCATTCTGAGAAATGTTATATATTTCGACTTAAAAGTGTTTACCTTACGTGACACCCTAAATTTTCTGTATCCAATAATAATACTTGGGCTGTGATGTTGGACTTGACGAGGTCCACCCCACTTATGTGACTTATCAGGTCTATTATTTAATATTTGATATATGCTCAGTTTAGTTAAGTATATTATGAGCAATATATTGTGACATCTAATTGGGCATGTAGAATCTATATCTTAAACCTTGATGGAAGGTTGAGATTTGGCTGCTCTAAGGTTGGTCTCATTACTCCCTCTATATGAGATCTTTTTTCAGTGGAGAATTTATATATTCCATTATCGCGCTTTGGCTATTTCCACAAATTGTTGACAGAAAAATACACATCCATTACAAAATCATAGAGAAGAGTGGTGAAGATTCATACCCATGGGAAGACATCTTCTCACTTGTCGGATCAATAACGGCTACATTTGATTCAAGTATGCTATATTTATTAATTTTATATCATATTCATGTGACTGAAAGATCTTTTTATTCTAACAAGTGGTATCAGATCTTTGGTTTATTCAATGCATGAACATGGTTATAATTTTATTATGATCTTTTGCCCCCTTTTATGATTGATTTATAGTATTTCGTTGATGATAGAATAAAAACATAATGATAATTAATCTTTGAATATCTTATGCAAATAATGTATTTGATTATGATGTTTTTGAGTTTTTATTAACAAAATGTCTGAAATCGGTAAATACTATTGTATATTCTGGTTATCGTTCTATGATCTGACCATTGCATAACCTAATTTTGTGTTGTCCCCTTCTCCTTTATTCGACACACATGTATTTGGAAAGCGAATATTGTTAATGGCAATTGAGTTGTGTTGAAGCATAGCTTAGTTGCTCTTTCAACTACTGAAACTGAGTACATTGCTCTTGGAAGTTGTTATGCACAACTTATCTGGATGAAGTAATAGCTAAGCGATTTGTAGAAGAAAATGGGAATATTCCAATTTTTTGTGATAATACAAGTGCTATAAACTTAACGAATAACCCAATCCTACACTCAAGAGCTAAGCATATCGAGGTAAGACATTATTTTGTTAGATACCATATTAGTAATGGAGATGTTTATCTACAATTCATTGAATCAAAATATCCACTAGCGGACATTTTCACCAAGCCACTGGACAAACAAGCTTCCAAGTGTATCAGAGGAGAACTAGGCATTTGCAATGCACTCGAATAGCATCTCTCAGTTAATGTTTGAACTAGACTTTCATTTTACCAAAGATTATGACGATTGCAAATATTGAGTACTGTTATAGTATTTCTCTCTCCACGTGATAGCCGTTTTGACACACAATCACCTCACTCACGATTTGTACCGCGATTCTCTTGAAATGGCTAGTATAAATATCTCTCTAAATATTTTTCTCGGTTGATTAAGTTCGTACATCTGGTGAAAATGAATAAGAAAGTTATCGTTACTACGTAACGGATAGTTTTCTCAAAAGTAACTGAACTGCTCCTATTTATATGGAGGTAGTGCTTATGTATTCTCTTACAATTCACTCCCTATTAATCTCTAAATACTCTCTCCTTCTCATTCTACTCTCGCACACTTCACTCTCTCGACCAAAATGGCTCCCAAACCTCGCCCCTCACATAAACCAACTAGGAAATCCTCTCAAACTGCGGCCATGATAGCCAGAGCCACTAAAGAAGGATCCTCACATGTCGACCTCATTGATAAACCAGAAGGATCCACTAAAGTAACACAAAGCCAAAGTGTTGCCTAGTCTCAACAAGTTGATGGTTCACTAACTGCAAGCACGGAATTACCATCATCTACCGAAGGAGTGATGCCTATGGCAAAGACACCTAAGTCCACAATATACCGTGGAAAGGAGATAATAGCTGTACTTCTTGTCTCACCGCTACAACTTCCTATCTCATCTCCTTCAAAGAAAATCCCAGCATTGATGCTCCTCATAGAACTAATAGCAAAAATCATGTAGGCTCATAGATCTGCATTAATGAAAGCCTACGAATTGGGCACTGCCGAAGAACAAAAATAGGCGCTTGAAGAGATCATCGGATCTCAAGAACCAAAAGTTGGTGAACCCTCTCAACTAAAGCCTCAACCTTCCCCACAAAAATCCTCTACAAAAGAAGATGTTCTTGTTGAACTTGAACCAGTCAAGGATAAAGGTAAGCAGATCGTTAAACAGCTTGAAGTACCACAAGAACAAATTGTGTCACAATCACTCATTGCTCAGCCTGAGCAAAGTGAAGCCAAAACAGAAATGGAAAAAAAAAACCTCAAGGGACAAACAATGCGAAGATGATGATGACCAGGTATTTTAAAGTTTTGAGCCTACTTCCACCTCTAGACTTGACCCCTCTTTTGACTTAGAAATGTTTCTCTAAAGATCATCAAGACGCTAATCAAGCGTATTATGATCGAGGCACAATTCAACATTGCTTTTTTGATTTTGACTTTCTTGATGCCTATGGCGTCGTCCTCTCTGAACTCTTTGAAGCAATTAAATTGGAGATTTTCTACTCCATCAATGAAGAAGTTCATCCTGCCCTATTGTTTTATTCAAATATGCATTTTCCAAATAGGGACTTATTTGTTTTCACTTTTTGAAAACAAAATTATGTTGTCACCCTAGATGAACTAGCGAACTAGCTCACATTATTCAGACCAAGTGCAACGTTTTCGAAGCAATTCCAATAAAACTTGATGGGGCTTACAACTTTGTTCTTGAGACTCCAAACTTCACTCATGGCTTCAAAAAAATAGTCCCGTTGAGCTTACTGCCCCTCAAAACAAATTTCATCTAAAAGATTTCGACCCTCTGCCTTCATCCCAAAACATCTTCTACTAACGATGTATCTTGTTATGAGGCAAGAATTATCCAAGCCATTCTCATAAAGTTTGATGATTTCTCCCTCTTTCACATGATCTTCATTCACATGTATCGAATAGCAAAGAGAAAGACAGGCAAGCTGCCTTATGGTGCTCTCATCACTCGTATCTTTAAGCACCTAAAGATTGACTTCTCTAATGCTACTCCTCAGAGTATGTTGAATGTGGAGATTGGGAAGAAAACACCGAACAAGATGATGTTGAGAATGACTCTTGATAGATGGGCAAATTAGAAAGGCAAAATTATCCTTATAGAACACGGTGATGGGAAAGGACACTGGCCAAGCTCAGAGAAAGATTGGCCGAAATTGCCGAGCAAGAAAGGAAGAAGAAAGCTAAAGCGCCTGTACAAAGGCAGACCCATCATCCACCAAGACTAGAAAGATTAAGAGACATCTTATGGAGACATCTACTTCTCCTACTATCGGGCTTGCATAACTTCAAGTTGATGTTCAAGAAATCAAGACCACTCTCTCCTCATTGACAAAATATTTAGTTAAAATCGAATGGGCGCTCCTCGGCCTAAATTTCTATAACCTCATTCGCCCTGAACATGACAAATCATACTTGAACCTCCAACCTCCTCCCAACAATGCAAACGCCCTTACACTTAAAATCTTTAATTTGTTCTGTGCTCGTGTTTTTCTTTTGTTGATCATGTCCCATTTATCTTTTAGCGCGATGTATTGAAATGACTTGATTATCTATTGTTTTCCACTCTTTTCGCTGATGACAAAAAGGGGGAGAGTGAGTTGATATGGATGCAAAATATTTGTTTACATCATAGATATCTTGTTAACTTTACACATATCTTATACATGTATCTTTTTATCAAGAAAGGGATCATCAAAATAGGGGATCATTCAGTGATATCATCCTCAAACCTCTTTTTGATGATTCATACTATTTAGAAGATCTAAACTCCACTTTTACTCTAAAAAGATCACCTAGACCTTGTCTCCGATTTCTTTTAAAATTTTATGAGCATCCTATTTACTTTCCCTGCAAACTGATATCCGTGGGATAGTTTTGTTATCATTAAAAAGATAGATATTGTTGAAAAAACATCTCTAAGTGATTTTGATTATGCTCGAACTATCCTTAGTATAATGTTTACAATGATACATGTAAATGTTTGTAACAAATGACTACGTAATATTCATGGTGTGATCCAGTAAATAAAAATCTACTTCTCCTACTATCGGGCTTGCATAACTTCAAGTTGATGTTCAAGAAATCAAGACCACTCTCTCCTCATTGACAAAATATTTAGTTAAAATCAAATGGGTGCTCCTCGGCCTAAATTTCTGTAACCTCATTCACCCTGAACATGACGAATCTATACTTGAACCTCCAACCTCCTCCCAACATTGCAAACACCCTTACACTTAAAATCTTTACTTTGTTATGTGCTCGTGTTTTTCTTTTGTTGATCATGTCCCATTTATCTTTTAGCGCGATGTATTGAAATGACTTGATTATCTATTGTTTTCCACTCTTTTCGCTGATGACGAAAAGGGGGAGAGTGAGTTGATATGGGTGTAAAATATTCATTTACATCGTAGATATCTTGTTAACTTTACACATATCTTATACATATCTCTTTTTATCAGGAAAGGGATCATCAAAATAGGGGATCATTCCGTGATATCATCCTCAAACCTCTTTTTGATGATCCATACTATTTAGGAGATCATAAACTCTTCACTTTTACTCTAAAAAGATCACCTAGACCTTGTCTCTGATTTCTTTTAAAATTTTATGAGCATCCTATTTACTTTCCCTACAAACTGATATCCGTGGGATAGTTTTGTTATCATCAAAAAGATAGATATTGTTGAAAAAACATCTCTAAGTGATTTTGATGGTGCTCGAACTATCCTTAGTATAACGTTTACAATGATACGTGCAAATGTTTGTAAGAAATGACTATGTAATATTCATGGTGTGATCTAGTAGATAAAAATTACAACATGTCTTGATATGATTTTCCATAAACAGTATTAATGGACCTAAAAATCAGCTTGTGATGATGTTTATGTCGATGCTGCTAATATTGGGTCATTGGGTACTGTGGCAACAATGTACATTTTGGTAATGTTCATTGGTTCAGTAAAATAGCCATTGTAACTTTGGAATCTCACAATAACATAATGTAGATGGAAACAATTATCGAGAAGCTACATAGTCTAACAAATATATTAGAAATTGTAGCAAAGGATAACAGCCGATGCTATTTTTAGATAGCCTACAAATATATGTGAAAATGACTATATGGGCAGTTCTATCTTTGAATAGTAGTTCAATGGTAAATCTAACAACTCTTTGCTTCTCCAATCCACTTCTAATGGATAGATTGAAGATGAATATAAAAAAAGATCTCTAAGCCAAATGTTGGAGAGAGAGTGACATACCAAGATCTAAAGATTTGTTTATAGCTACGTTCTAAGCAATACGCTTTCTTTCAATTGTTCCTCTAAGTATTGTATTTGTATTGTTTTAGTAATTATGCTAAAGATTAAGTGTACAAGAGTAAAAGTAGCAATTGAGTTTTGATGGTGTGATCTATCGTGTGATAAGATTAGTGTTTCCTAATTGCAATTTTCTAAGTAGATTACTAGTGCAATCCAATCCGACTTATGGTTGTTAGTCTAAACAATGAATGTAAGTTTGAGGATAAAGTTGAATCACTATATATCATTGTGTGCAATTGTTTTCTCTCTTATCACTCTCACAAGTAAACAATACAATCATGAGTTTTGAAACATCACATTGACCGGAATCTTTACTTAGTGTCAACTATTTTTCGGAAAAGATTGTCAAGTTTTCTAAAATAATCTATTCACCCTCCTTAGGTTGTATTGTTGGCCCCCAACAAAAGAAAAAGATGATGGATCTTTAGTTGAAGATTTTTCTATCTCTCCCATCAATGGTTTGAGGATGATGCTTTTTTTATCAATCTTCTAGCTCTAGTCCTAGGTTTCATCTTCTGAAAACTAGACATCCCTACCAATGATTGCCTTCGTAGTGACTTTATACAACTTATAACCCTTAGTCTAGTCGATGCAAATGCACTTCTAACATTTGTCATCCAACTTTTTCCTCCATTCATATGGTACATGAGGATATGCCACACACCCAAATACTCATAGGTGAGAGAACTAGTATGAGCACCTAGAGGGGAGTGAATAGGTGATCAAGATGATTTTTATAAATCGTAACAGAATAGATTAATTTTTTAATGATTAATAGACTAAGAGATTGAAAAACAATAATAGACGTATGAAGATGCAATGTAAAATAAAAGGATTAGGGATAGAGAATCAAGACTCTAAGTTTATAGTGGTTAGGCTTAGACCAAGCCTACGTCTACTCTCCCGCACGGACAGCCCACTGGCTAGATTTCACTAAGAATCAAAAGAGAATTTACAGTCTTACGTCCTTGATTCCACAGTGTAGAGACCCTACTACACTTCCTCAAGGTCTCACCAAAATTCAGTCTCTCTTTTGATTACAAGTATAGCTCGAAGAATAAGATCGCAAAAGAACAAAGAGATTTAGACTTTGAAATTTTTCTATCGGGCACTCTTGAACAACTTGAACGTCTCCCTTATATACTTCTTCATGCCTTCAATACCGTTGGCACCTTCCAAAGAAGTTCTTCCAATCAACCCGTTGGACAGAATCAATTAGAGAGATCTCGAGCTCTTCAAGGAAAATGACGATAGCCCATCAATCCTGCTCGCTCATACAATCAAGTTCTCGATTTCCATAAGTAGAATCTTCCAAGTATAATTCGCGGATCTAGAGGATCTAGATTACTCAAATACGAATAAAAGATCTTGAAGTGCTAATTCCAGTCGTGAGATATGCCTTAACTATACGAATCAAAACCATATTTGAATTTATCCGAATAGAACTTTAACTTCGTCGGTCTGAAAACTGTCCATGAGAGTAGACTTTGAATCTTGAGTCTAGAGGTATTCGGACTTTGTCAAAAGAGTCTCGCAATTCTTCGAGACTAAACTGATGGAAATGTTTTGTCGACTTCAAAACACCTTAATAAGATTTCTCTAACAATAGGAATGAAACATTGGGTGAACCACTCTAAGCCTTTTTTGGATTCTTATAAGAACACTCCTTGTTGGACATTTGTTTAGCACAAATACGGCACATGTAGAGGCTTTTGTGAGGCATATACATCCTCTGCATCAGCAGGAGAATGACTGACACTAGCACTTGTAAAAGTTAGAAGAGGAATACCTTCTCTAGGAACATCTCCCTCTGTTTCAGTGCCTTCGGGTGGAGAAAAGTATTCTTCTTGCTCAGGTGCTTCTTCAGTGTCATGACGTTCTTGATCCTCCTTTTCTGCTAGAGAATCTCCATGACCTTCTTCTGCAGTTTGTTCTTCTGTCTGCTTCTGTGTTTCTGCTCTTTCTGTGTCTTCTTCTTCCCTCATTGATTCCTTCTCCTTATTCTCTTTCTCAGTCTCTCCTCCGACTTGATGCTCTCGTTCTTCCATCTCAGGTACAAGACGCTGTGAGGCAAAAGCGAAGATAGCAATGTCTTCCTCATCATCTTCATCTTGTAAGATGATTGCTCTCCTTCTTTTGGTTGGAGCAGTCATGGGATCTTTGCCTTTTCTCTTCGCAGTAGCAGAGTCTTGTCTATTTTTTACAGGGTTTTCTCCTTAAATTGCTCTAATGTCTTGCTTAGTTCCTTCAGACGCATCTTTGTGATCATTTTCAGCCCTATTACCATTTGATCAATGGTTCTCACACACAGAATCTTTGGAGGCTGAATATTAAGGTGTCTGAATAAATGAGAGATAAGAGCTGAGTAAGGAAGTTTGCCCTTGTCCTTTGCCATAGACCTATACATGTGAAACATTATAGTGTGAGGCAAAGAGAACTTGTGACCAATTTTCATGGCGTACATCAATTTTGCTTCAGAGTTTGAGACATCTGTCTTTGATGTTGACTTGGGTGGGTTCTACATCCTCAATGATGTTTTCCTCTGCTTGATGATGGTCACGTTCATGTGATCTAGCAAGTGAGGAATTGCGCGGTTGAGAATATTGACGCTCCTGTCGTCTTGGAGAGTCTCCTTCTTCGGTTAGATCGAAGTGCGTAGGCCCCTCATGCAAAACTTGTGGTCCCCCGCTTGCTATTCTCGATGACTTTCTTTGATGCGACATTGTCACAATCTTTGAAAGGATTTTCACACTCAAATCGCGAGAAAGGTGAGAACTTTAAGGGTTAAATTCGAGAGAGAATTTTAGAGAGTGAAGATCTGTGCTCTAGGGTTTTTGGGTGAAAATAAAGAGGAAGAAGAACAATATTTAAAACTATCGATACGGGGTATTTGAAGTGTCACGAAAAGGAAAAAATAAAAATGCCTTTTCAAAAATAATTGCCATTTTAAAATTGATAACCATCTTTTTCAAAAAGATAACTGCCTTTTAATATCAATTAGAGATTAACATACGGTCTTACCTTTTCGAGATATCGTTTAAAAGATTAAAGCACTATAACCGAAATAACTTACGCCGTAACCTTTGGTCTTCGAGTCTGAACTTTTGAGTCTCGATCCTTTTCGATTTAGTTCCCGAGTCCGAGCTTCATCGATCTTCAAGAGATAAGATGTTGAGTTTTGATCGAATAGACTCAAATGAGCTTTTCTCAAGCGGCTTTGTGAATATGTCTGCCAGTTGATTCTTTGAGTCGATAAACTGTATCAAGACTTCTCCATTTTGAACATGATATCTAATAAAATGATGTCGAATCTTTATATGCTTTGCTCTTGAATGAAGAATTGGGTTCTTTGTGAGATTAATTGCACTGGTGTTGTCGCATTTGATCTCGGTGCATGAGTCTTCGATACCAAAGTCTCGTAGTTGTTGTTTTATCCAAAGTATTTGAGAACAACAGCTTCCAAGTGCTACATACTCTGCTTCTACTGTTGATAGTGCTACGGTACTTTGCTTCCTTGAAAACCAAGATACTGCCCTGTTACCAAGTAATTGACAAGTGTCGGATGTGCTCTTTCTATCAACTCTGCAACCTGCAAGATCTGCGTCTGAATATCCAAAAAGAGTAAAGTCTCTTTTCTTGGGATACCATAGACCAAGCTTAGCAGTTGTTGCAACATATTTGATGATACGTTTTGCAGCACTTAGATGAGATTCTTTAAGATCTGATTGAAACCTAGCACAAATGCAAACACTAAACAAAATGTCAGGTCTAGATGCGGTAAGATAAAAAAGTGAACCGATGATACTCATGTATAGTTTTTGGTCGACTTTCTTTCCTCCTTCATCTTTGTCTAGCTTCGAAGAATTTGACATTGGTATGTCAGTCTTTTTGCAATTTTCCAGTCCGAACTTTTTAACAAGTTCTTTTGCATATTTTTCTTAATGAATAAAAATTCCTTCTTTTAGTTGTTTCACTTGTAAACCAAGAAAGAAAGATAGTTCACCTATCATGCTCATCTCGAACTCATCCTGCATAAACTTAGAAAATTTCTTGCACAAAGTCTCATTAGATGATCCAAATATAATATCATCAACATAAATTTGGACGAGTAAAAAGCTTTTACCTTCCCTTTTAATAAATAATGTAGTATCTACTTTTCCTTTAATAAAACCATTTTGAATTAAAAAGTTATTTAACCTTTCATACCAAGCTCGAGGAGCTTGTTTTAATCCATATAAAGCCCTTTTCAGTCTGAACACAGAGTCTGGTTTCTTTGGATCTTCAAATCCATGAGGTTGTTCCACATAGACTTCTTCTTGAATAAATCCATTCAGGAATGCACTTTTGACGTCCATTTGGAATAACCTGAAATTCTTATAACACGCAAAAGCAAGTAATAATCTAATTGCTTCTAACCTTGCTATAGGAGCGTAAGTCTCATCATAGTTTATCCCTTCTTCTTGTGTATATCCCTTAGCCACAAGTCTTGCTTTGTTTTTTGTCATTTTTCCTTTTTTCATCGACTTTATTCCTGAAAACCCATTTAGCTCCAATAATAGACTTACCTTTTGGTTTAGGAGTTAATTTCCAAACATCGTTAATGCTGAATTGTCTGAGTTCTTCTTGCATTGCTTCAATCCAGCTTTCGTCAGCTAAGGCTTCTTCTATATTTTTGGGTTCTATTTCAAAAATAAGCACCACAGCACTAGACTCTTCTCGCCTTTTGGATCTCGTGCGAATCCCCTCATTAACGTCACCAATAATGAGTTCTTCAAGATGACTAGATTTATGTTTTCAGTTACTGGACAATCTAATAGGTTGTTGATCTTTTTCTTGAGTTGATCCTTCATCAACAATTCGTTGTTCTTCTTCTGGAATTTGAACGCCGGGGAGGTAGACCTTGTGGAGTCTCGGAGCGGTTCGATTCTTCGCCTGAATCGGTTGAGTTTGTGGAAAGTCTTGAAATTTGACGTTCATTGATTCTTCCACAGTCTTCTTGTTGAATACTCTGTAAGCTTTGCTTTAAGTTGAGTACCCAAGAAAGAATCCTTCATCCGATTTTTCTTTAAACTTATCAACTCGATCATTTGCATTTTTCAGGATAAAGCATTTACGACCAAATATATGAAAATATGAAACAATTGGTTTCTTTCCTTTAAAAATTTCATAAGGAGTTTTCTCAAGAATTGGCCTTAAAAATACTCTGTTAATAATATAACAAGCTGTAGAAACAGCTTCAGCCCAAAAACGTGAAGAAATATTACTTTCAATTAAAAGAGTCCTTGCCATTTCTTGTAAAGATCTATTTTTCCTTTCCACAACTCCATTATATTCTGGTGTATATGGAGAGGAGAATTTATGCTGAAAACCAGATTCATCACAAAATTTAGTAAAGTCTTGATTTTCAAACTCACCTCCATGATCTGTACGAATACTTGAAATAGTGTAACATTTTTCATTATGCACTTTCTTAGCAAATTTTGAAAAATAAGAGAAAGTCTCAGACTTACTTGTAAGAAAGTAGACCCAAGTAAATCATGAATAATCATCCACTATTACTAGGCAAAACCTCTTTCCACCAATGCTTTGAGTTCTAGTTGGTCCAAAGAGATCCATATGCAGAAGCTACAGTACACGATTAGTGGAAACTTGATTTATTGGTTTAAAGGAACTTCTAACCTGTTTTTCCAATACGCATGGTGTGCATAAGTCAGACTTTTGGTAATTGAGATTAGGTAATCCTCGAACAAGCTTCTTGGAAGAGATTTTGGCAATTTGTTTCATGTTGATATGGCCAAGCTTTCGGTGCCATAGATTAGCTTCATCTTGTACTGATATTAAGTATTGTGATCTTTCTTGATTCACATCCAAAAGATAGATATTCCCATGTCTACGTCCAGTAAAAGATTGAGAGAAGTCTTTATTAATTCTTGAACACGTTCCTTCCTAGAAGTTGATCTTGAATCCAGTATCATACAATTGGTTTATGCTGAGTAGATTGTAATTCAATCCTTCCACCAAGGAGACATTATTAATTGATAGACTTCCAATTTTTACTGTACCGCAACTAATAATCTTTCCTTTGCTATTACCACCAAAAGAAACTTTCCCTCCATCTATTTGGACAAGTTTTATAAAGTAACTTGAATCTCCTGTCATATGTCTTGAGCAACCACTATCCAAATACCATTTGATCTTCCTTTTGATAGTGACCTGCAATTAAGAAAAAATTCAAGCTTTCTTTAGTACCCATATCATCTTGGGTCCGATTGAGTTAGAGCAATAAACAGTCTTTGCCAAATCTCTTTTAACAGGTCTCCAAACCATAGGGCATTCTTTCTCAAAATGTTCTGAGTTTTGATACTTTGAACATTTGAGAGTATTTCGGCCAACATGTTTTACAAAGACTTTCTGAAAATGATTTTTATAAACACCTTTTGTAGGTCTTTATTTGATTCTTTCCTTTACCTTTGGAAAATCAATTAGTGGAATGGTTTCGGAGTCATACCAAGACCTAATTTGTCAAAGTAGGGTCTTTGTATCGAAAGAATCTTATCCAACTTTTCAGATCCATTTGAAAACCTTTTTGAGATATTTGAAATTTCATTTTTTAAATAGGTATTTTCTCTTGAAAGATAGTCTGAGTTTTCTTTTAAAATGGTAAAGTTTTTATCTAAATTTTCAAATTTTTCTTTCCAAGATTTTTCCTGTTGCTTCAATGTAGAATTCTCCATTTTCAATTCGGAGATCCTCTTAAGAGAAGTTTTGAGGCTAAAACATAGTTCATCAATATATTTCGAGACTTTAACAGGAATTTTTAGATTACTTACTTCAAATTCATTGTCTAAGTCTCGAGTCTCAGTATCTGTCTCGAGGTCTCGAGTCCGAGTCGATTTTGCCATTAAACGATGTTGGCATAATCATCATCACTTTCTTCACATTCGCATCACTCCATGTTTCTCGCTTTGAGAGCCTTTCGTATTTCTCAGCCTTTCCTTTCCTTTTCTTTAATAAAGGACGGTTAGATTGGAGTCGATGTGTCCATTTTTCTTGCATTTAAAGCAAGTCACTTCTTTGTTGGAATATCCTCCTCAGTTGATTTGTTCTGAAATCTTTGAGAGCTTTGTTTCTTCCAATTGAATTTTCTTTCCTTTTTGTTCAGCTTTCTGAACCTCTTTATCATGAGTGCCAGTTCTTCATCATCTAGATCTTCTTCGGAGTCTGTAGCATCGGAATAGTCATTAGACTTTAAAGCAATAGACTTCTTACCTTTAGAATCTTCTTCGTCGTTGGTGTGCTCCACTTCGTAAGACCGAAGTGTTCCAATCAATTCGTCTACGAAAAGTGGTGCAATCCTTTGTGTTTCCCTTATCGAAGTCTTTATGTAATTCCGGTCCTTAGAGAGTCCACGCAGCAGTTTGTTGACCTTCATTTGTCCTGAGATTGGGTGTCCTTGATATTCTAAACCATTCACAATTTCAGTAAAACGGCTAAACATATCAGTTATTGATTCTCCTGATCTCATCTTGAAAACTTCATATTATCCCAAAAGAATATTGATCCTTGTCTCTTTCACATGATCAGTTCCTTCATAGGTAATGTGCAGCCTATCCCAGACTTCTTTTGCTGTACCACAAGAGGATATTCTGTTATACTCAGTAGGAGATAAAGCACAATATAAAGAATAAATAGCTTTAGCATCAAAAGCTTGTCTCTTGGTTATTTCTTCTTGAGTCATCTCAATAGAAATAGCAACTTCTTTTCCTCTCTCTGATACTGATGCAGCAATAGGAATGATTCATTTTTCTACCACTTCCCATTCCAAGGGATCTTTCGATCTTAGGAATGCTTTCATTCTTGTTTTTCCATATGCTGTAGTCTTTTCCATCAAAGTAAGGAGGTTTGGTGTTGCTTTGACCTTCAACCAACCCTGTAGGCAACATACTAGCCATAAATCTTTAACTCAGAAGTAAAAACACTTCAAATAAATGAGTACACAGGCTCTGATACCAATTGAGAGAACTAGTACGAGCACCTAGGGGGGTGAATAGGTGATCAAGATGATTTTTATAAATCGTAACAGAATAGATTAATTTTTTAACGATTAATAGACTAAGAGATTGAAAAACAATAATAGTCGTATGAAGATGCAATGTAAAGTAAAAGAATTAGGGATAGAGAATCAAGACTCCAAGTTTATAGTGGTTCGGCTTAGACTAAGCCTACGTCCACTCTCCCGCACGAATGCCCCACTGGATTTCACTAAGAATCAAAAAGAATTTACGCCTCACGTCCTTGATTCCACAAAGGTAGAGACCCTACTACACTTCCTCAAGGTCTCACCAAAATTCAGTCTCTCTTTTGATTACAAGTATAGCTCGAAGAATAAGATCGCAAAAGAACAAAGAGATTCAGACTTTGAAATTTTTCTATCGGGCACTCTTGAACAACTTGAACGTCTCCCTTATATACTTCTTCATGCCTTCAATACCGTTGGCACCTTCCAAAGAAGTTCTTCCAATCAACCCGTTGGACAGAATCAATTAGAGAGATCTTGAGCTCTTCAAGGAAAATGATGATAGCTCATCAATCCTGCTCACCCATACAATCAGGATCTCGGTTTCCATAAGTAGAACCTTCCAAGTATAATTCGCGGATCTAGAGGATCTAGATTACTCAAATACGAATAAAAGATCTTGAAGTGTTAATTCCGGTCGTGAGATATTCCTTAACCATACGAATCAAAACCATACTTGAATTTATCCGAATAGAACTTTAACTTCGTCGGTCTAGAAATTGTCCATGAGAGTAGACTTTGAATATTGAGTCTGGAGGTCTTCAGACTTTGTCAAAAGAGTCTGCAATTATTCAGACTAGACTGATGGAAACGTTTTCTCGACTTCAAAACACCTTAAGAAAATTTCTCTAACAATAGGAATGAAACATTGGGTGAACCACTCTAAGCCTTTTTTGGGATTCTTATAAGAACACTCCTTGTTGGACATTTGTTTAGCACAAATACGGCACATGTAGCGGCTTTTGCCCAAAACTTCTTAGGTAAATTTTTGGCCTTTAGCATACTTCTTGTCATTTTAAAAATTGTCATGTTCTTTCTTTCTAGTATAGAATGTTGTTGAGGAGTATTGCTAGCAATTAACCAACATTTCACTCGATGAATTTTACAATATATGTCAAATTCTTCCGAAGTAAATTCTCATTTTCTATTAGATCTTAATATTTTCAGGTTAAAGCCATTATGCTTTTCAACATAGACGTTAGATTCTTTAAATTTGCAAAAGCTTTAGATGTTTCTCCCAAGAAATATACCCCTATTTTTATTTTATTTTTGGTAAAATAATCCATAGAAAATTAACATGTACCTTTTTTATCCAAATGATTTTCCAGCTAAGTAGATCCACAGATGTCTCCAAATGTTATTTTGCTCTTTTGGCTTTCCCAATTGGATATGATTCTTGATATTGTTTTCCAACAATACTTCCTTCGCATGGGTGATTTGGACTGTCAATCTGAGGGATGTTGGTCACCATCAGTGAGAACAACTCCTTTTGGCCAGATATATTACTACACTTGATATCAAGGTACTAGAAATTAGTGTCCATGATGCTAGCGCCATCCTTCTTGTATGCCGGCACCATGCTTTCATCAGCATCAATGGCATGTGCCTATTCTGCTTGCTCATATGCCACTTTTTCTAGATGTTTCGATTCTTGATATCCAAATTTGTTAAACTTAAATCACTTGACCTTTGATTTGTCATGTATTTTGTATTTTTGGTGGAATTCAAATATCCACCTTTGTGTCCTTGACTACCTTTGTGACCTCGGCCACTTCGATAACCTTCTCAGCTTGATTAAGTGACTCGACTTTGCAATGCTTGCTTTGGATTCAAATTGTCAAACTTTTGATTCATACTTCACTCATGTGAGCATAATGAACCCAACAACCACTCCAATGTCATGGTTGGCACATCATGCCCTTCGTTTATCACTGTGATAATGTAGTTAGATTTTTCCGTCAAAGACTTCAAGATCTTTTCTACAACTAGCACATCTTAAAGTTCTTTGCCATTAACCCTCAATTGGTTAACAATGGCCTGTGCATGATCGAAGTACGTTGAGATTGATTTAGAATCATTCATTCGTAAAGACACGAAATCTCCTCAAAATGTTTAGAGCCGCACTTGTTTGACGCAATTATCACTTTTCATGGTCTCTACCCTCAATATTTTTTTTCAAATATCGTTTCTTCTATGGCTTGGAAGATCACAAACAATGCTTTCTAATCTTTCTTTTGGTACTCCACAAAAGAATCTTTCTCCTTCTTTCTCAAAGCATTGAATTCTTCAGCATCAACCACTTTGGTGTAGCCATTCACCACTAGATTTTGCAAATCTTACAATTTCAAAAGATATTTAATCTAGACGAACTAGTTATTGAAATTCCTCTCATTCAACTTTGGAAGTTGCAATTGAACGGAACTAGTGGATGTCATTTCTAGCTTTGATACCAAATGTTGAAACCAAGAAATTAATATGAACTTTGGAAATATGGAATAAGAGCACAAATAGAAATTGGAGGGAGAACTTCTTATTGAGAATGTTTTTCATTTTTGGCTTCTTACTTATGACTCTCAAGTTGGAGAATCTATATAGAAGCCGAACCTCACAAATGTCAATGATGAGGACTTAATGAAGAAAAGAAAAATCCCCACACACAGTTATGATAAGCACAAATTAAACACACAATAAACAAAGTAATAGAATTTTTCAATAACTTTCATTCATGAATTTTGTAGAGAACATGCAACCCACCGTAAATCATAACTTTCTTGATTACCTTTTGTCCTCTATCATTTATTGATCGGATACATTATCAGCAAAAGTCAATTTTACTGTCATTTCAACAATCTCCAAGTATAAAAGAGAAGAGGAGTAGTTCTAGAAAGTGTTTTCACCTTTTCAGATTTAGAAATTCACTTTCCTAATTTTAAATAAGAATATTTCGTCGATGGTAAAATGTTTTCAATTGACTAGTCATTTTTGGCTAATCAAACAAGTGAAAGTCAAGAAAACTAATTCCAGAAAATGCTTTTACTCAAACAAACAAACCTTAATATTTGAATCGCATCATTGAACTAGTCAAAGTTTTCTTACTTCACAAACACTTACCAATTGAACCTCTCACTCAAACACTAAAGTTAGACCATGAAAAACCAAATCAATCATTGGCATGAACAATACTCTCTTCAACTTTAATTTGGTAAGCATTTCCTTCACATGCTTGCTCATCTTCTTCTTTAATACCTAATTTATATTGATAAGTACATGAGTCAAACTATTCTGAAAATCCCATCTCACTTAAACCATTAATACTTTCCACTATTTCATCTTCTGCTAGTGAATTGACTACAAACGATTCATCTTTGTTATAAAAAAGCAAGCGATCAAGCAGTAAAATAGATAGAATAAATCAATTCGACACCAAACATATCTAGTTCAATGAGTGTGACCAACATCCACAGGGAGAGCAACATAGAATTCAACTACATATTAAATGATGCAATGAAAATTACAACCATACTTGAGTCACTTAAACACCCTTAGTGTTTTCTAGTTCCCAATACATCAAATAACTTGCATAATGTTTAATCCTCACAATTTTTTACGAAAAAAATCTATCAATCTCATTAAGGAATTATACAAATCATACCCACAAGATTTAATTGATTTCGACAATTTAAAATTGCTTCAACATGTAATTCACAAATGTGTGCCCAATTGATGAATTCATAATTTGCTCAAGCATCAAATTAATCAACCATTAACTTTGTAATAGCGCTTCCTTTGGAGCACTCGAACCCTACATACCAATAACACCCATGAAAATAATATATTTATATGTGAATGTGGAGACCACCTTGCTTTGTCAACTTACAAGGTAAAAAAGGAAATCCACGTAAACATCCAAATTCCATCAAAGTTGGAAGTTTTCCCTTTTTATTCTCTTTGGCCAACTTTAACTTTGAGAACTAATTTGCATGCCCCCTTTTTCTTTTTTAATTTATGCACCTCAAAAAATCCATCTACTTTACTTTATTCAACTAGGTTTTATTCAGCTGGCTCAAACTCAAAATCATGACTAGATATTTGAGCTAAATCACAATCACTTCACTAAAATTTGAACTTTGCTAATACTCTCCTACAACTTTTTTATGGGCTCAACTACTACAAATATCTTCCAAGTTCAAGCTACGCTTGAATTTTCCATAATCCTATATTTTATCAGGGCACCAACTCCACTTGTAGCTTTAGCTGCTCCACAAGAACTTTTAGACATAACCTTCTTTACCATAGATGAAGTAAAATCATTGTTGCAATCATATCTATAAGAAGATCAACCCGTACCTTGTCATACTTGATAGCTACAACAACCTTTGCTCGACAGTCCCACCTTGTCAAAAGCATCATCTATATGATTACATGCTAGTGCTTGCTATTTTAGGAGTTTCAAGTTGCAACTCCATTTTGAGTTGAACACCGTCCAGATCTGTAGAAATGTTTACATAGTCACTCTTACCTAGAAATAGTGAAGACTCGTTGAATGTAATCTTTTTGGTTAACAACATATGAATTTAATTCCTAACATCACAATCAATAACCCTCATCACCTTATGCATAGCCTAAGAGTATGCACTTTCTTGCAATCTCATTGAGCTTATCATCACTCAATCAAACATAACACAAGCAACCACCTCACCACATTTCTCTAGAGTCCAATATCCAATCTCAGTCGATGGAGATCTATTCATTAGGTAGCTAGAGGTACTAAGCACATCCACTAGGAATATCCTTAGTCAAACTAGCACTAGAGAGCATTTTATATGTCTTATTTAGTAATGCTATGCTTATCAACTATATAATTTGTTGTGGTTCACTAGCACAAATGTGGCATCTCACTATATCTTCCTTCATGCAAAGTTTGTTTAACAGTTTTGAGTAGAACTTTATGCTTTTGTTAGTCTAAACATGCTTGATCATTTTATTAGTCTCCTTTTCTTTTTCAAAGTCCTCAACTACCTCATCCTAACAACGGCATCAAACTTGTGTCAGCACAAGACCATAGCTTCCTCGAGCAGTTACCCACAATTGTTAGCATAAATCCGAGACTCTTCCTCAAAGAAAAGTATGACAACCAGTGAACATCAAAATGATCAACTCTACAATTTCCATGGTTGGCAATTATATTGAATTACACTTTTCACCATTTATCTAAGTCACTCCACTTGCATACATTTTTTTTTTTTAGCCACAAAACCACCTAGTAGATTTCTTTCACTCATAAACTTTAGGCTTCCTCATTTATGTGCCCTATACACATATGTCACATTGCAAATTTTCGATCAAATGCATCCAATGTCTTTGTGTCTAATTTTGTCATTGTCTCACTTTGAAATTTATACAGGTCATTATGCTTGATACCTTTTTTTATTACTAAGACACCTCCAAGAATTCCTAGAACTCCACCTTCTCGATTATATCAATATCAAGCTGAATTTAAGGCACTCAAGGAAATTAGATTCTTCTTCATTTATAGAATATGCCTTACTTGAATCAATGTTCTCATATAACCATTTTGATTTTAACATTGCCGACACCCATAATATCACACTCAATGTTGTGTCCTAACTATACTTTACTATTATCAATGTATTAATATGTAATAAAACAATTCTTGTTTAAAGTAACATAAGATGAACAATTAGAATCCATAATTATTCTTATAAGCAAACCAAGTCTTTTTTGCACTTTACTATGGGTGCATTTGGTTCAATATTTTGAAAGCTCATTAAGAAAAATACAAATCAATTTAGCCTAAAAGTTTTGGGCAAATGTAAATGCCATTTGGTAAATTACACTTCAAGAAGCAACTTTGAGAAAATATTGTTTAGTAGAAAACACATTTAAAAAGCCATTTGAGTGATTAATATTATTTTTTTAATTTTTATTTGTTTAAAATTGAAAAAAATAATTTATGCAACTTTTTAAATACAAATTTTGACAATAATGCTAAAAAAATATCAAATATAAATAATTAAAAAAAAAAACACCAAACCCTTCATCGATTTGATGATGGACTATGGTCACTAGCAAGCCAGATTTAGCACCGGTGGCCATCAGTCGAGGTCGCCTAGGGTCGGGCAACCTCCAGTGAGGGCCACACGACTTTCGCGACACCCAAGTAAGGGCTACTTGAGGCCACGAGACCCAGGCGGCGGTCGCCTGGTCATGCGCCACCTTGGTTGCCCAAGGTTGAGTAACCTCCAATGGCCCTCGCCAAGGTCGTGCGACCCTCGCCATCTGACCAACAAAGGGTTTGGTCATTTTAAATTAAAAAAAATAAATAAAGTGGTAAAATCAAAATTTTGAAAAATTGGTGAGAGCAATTTTAGAAGAAAAAAAAGAGTTTCAACATTTTGGCAAATGCTGAAAGCCCAATGCTAGTCCCTACTAACATTGGTTTTTTAGCCTTCTCAATACTGGTTTCACTTTAAGCTTATTCAAAATGGTTGCTAAATAGTTCAGCATTTCTTCAAAGGACTTTGAAGGCCAAAAGTCCATTGAGAATGTTAAACCAAATGCACCCTATATTTACTTGCTTAGTTTGATGCTTCATGTATTATAATCCTACCTAGATTTCCAAGCCTTGTGGCCTCTTTTGGTTAGTTCAAACTTAAGACATTACTCATGAGCTTGATCACTCACCCACCTATTCATGGGAGACCATTCTAATCTCGGTTGACGTATCACCAGGCTTAGGCCTAGCTAGTATCGACTCAAACCTCATTACATTCATTCATTGGGGGCCATTTTATCTTCTATTGGGGCAGGCCCACTTTTGGGCCTAGGAAAGCCCTAAATGGCAGTTCGAGTTGGGCTAAAATTCAATTGAGGCTAGCCCAACTAGACCGTGCTTACTCTTGATGAGTAACGAGGTCGACTAATTGAGAGGTCCCATAGCTTGGCCCACCTAACCCTTGCTAGTTATGCTGGCCTATTAGGTAAAATTGAAAAGTTAAGTTAAAAAAATTATGTATAGAATTTTAAGTGTTTATAGATGTCAAAATTATGAACAAAAAATTGTTTGCTAATAATTGGAATTGAGAGGTAAGTATTGTCGACACCTAATTTTTGTCAATGGTTAAGTTGGAAAAATTTGACATTTGAGATCCCCAATCACAACGTGACTCATCTCTTGACCCAAAAAGAGAAATTATAATTTCATTAGTTTTTAATCCATTTCTTAGGCATTCGATTTATGGGTGTTGAAATTTAATAAATTTGGTCCAATAAAAATAATACATGTAATAATTAATAATAAAATAAAGTTGATGAACTATTTAGAGCATGACATGTGGCGACTCTTTGATGTTCCAATTCCTCACCTTTGCAGACGCAACACTTGTCATTGTGTCACGAAAATCCTAAAAGTAAAATCTCAATTTATTCTGCTTTTGGAAAAGATAGAGGAGAAGCTTTGGGCTCAATTACACTTGATGGGTTTGGGCTTAAAAATGTTAGAATTGGCGTGGACTTGAAGATGAACTTAATTGTGCCCTTTTAGCTTTTAGGGTATGGGTGTGTTTGGTAGCAACACTTCGTTTAAAAATTGTTCCAAAGGAACGAGAAATAGAAAAAAGTGTTTTACATTAACAATTTTTGAACAAAAAAACGCGTTTGGTAAACTTGTTCCTGAATAAAAAATGAACAAAAACACGTTTGATAAATTTGTATTCTTTTTTTATTTCTTTTAAATTTTTAATATTTTTAATTTCTTTTTTTTTTTTCTTTCTTTTTCTTTTTTTTTTTTTTCTTCTTTTGGCTGGTCGCCGGCCTCGGCTATGGCCGGCGACCGGCCGGCGAGGGCCGGCGATCGGCCGACGAGGACCCGGTGGCCTCGCCCGGCCACGGCGAGGCTCGCCGCCCCTGTGTGAGGCCGAGCCTCACCGTGGTTGGCGAGGCTCGGCCTCGCCGCACTGGGCGAGCTCGAGCTCGCCCGGATCCTGGCGAGCCCGAGCTCGCCCGCATCCGCAAGCCCGAGCTCGCCGCCAAGGCGAGGCCGAGCCTCGCTAGGGGCCTGCGACGCCCAATGAGGTCGCCGGCCCTCGACCGGCGTCGCCGCCCTCTTTGGTCGATCGCCGACCATGGCCAAGGCCGGTGGCCTACCAAAGAAAAAGAAAAGAAAAAAAAAAAGGAAAAGAGAGGAGAGAAAAATGTGTTTTTAATTTTTGTTTTGAAACAAAGAAACAAGTTTTTCTTTTTCTTGTTTTTCGTTCCAAAAGTGTTCTAACAAAAAAATAGATTTAACAAAAACGCAAACAAACGCGTTTTACGTTTTTTTTTGTTGCCTCAAACAAAAAAAAAAATACAAAATTTGTTTATAAACGAAAAAGAAGTATTAACAAAAGACCATGAGTCCAAGTTCAGCCCATGTTCAGACTGGGCCCTACGGCCCAACTAGAGTCCTTATTTTTAGAATTAAAAATAAAAAATAAAAAAATTAAAAATTAATAATAATAAAATAATAAAATGGTTTTAAAAAATTATAGATATTAAAAAAATAAGAAAAATGGTTAGAAATAGATATGTTGACCTAGTTGTGTGGCTTTAGCATTGGATTTAGCTTAGTTTCCTTTTTTAGCAACAAATAGTTTAGATACTTTAGTGAGTACCTTAGTAGATTAGTCTTTTAGATGAGAAATTGAACTCAATTTTAACCAAGCTTATGGAAGGGATATCTCAGAGCTTAGAATATGGCCATGTGTATTCTTTGTCCGACAAGTATCGGGTTCTCATTTCTACAGTTCTATTTTAAGCTTTTCAAATACTTGATTGTTTTATTATCGCTTTGCCATTCCAATACATTGTTTGTTAATTTCCTTTCAAGATTGATTAGGACTAGATTAGGATCATAACAAAAATCTCAAGAACATGTGCATGATCATTTAGTGGCTTTGATATCTTTAGGATCATAATTGGTGATCAAGATTCTATGATCACTTATATAACTTAAAGGGTGTTAATAGACATTAGCATAGTCAAGTCCCTAAACTAGAATCTCTAGTTAGGTAGAAATCGAGATGACACTTTCTCATCTCAATTGGTTTCTAGCCACCCTAAATGGCTAGTGACGACTCTTGTCTCACTAAAAACCTTCTAAGTTAAATCAAACTTAAAATGAATCGTATAAGTTCGAAAGAGTCCGTGCCTAATCGAGAGTAATAGACTCACATTCTAGGCATTACCTCTAAATCCGTCTTTCCTCCCTTAGGATGAAAAAGAGAGGTCGCAAAAAAGTATAATCAATCTTTTACCAAAGTAGAGAAATAACCATTATTGGTAGAGTACATTATACATGGAAAGATTTCTATTACAATATATTAGTAATCAATTGAATGAACTAAGTAATCCCTCCCTCCCTTGTTAAATTCTAGTTTGATAACTCCAATAAATTGATAATAATAACTAGTTTTGACTCATATGAGGAAAAAAAAAAAATCACTTAATTTCCTAAGTATGGTTGAGGTCAATTTGCATATTTCGTGAGGAGGTAATATTATTCAATACTCAATATCTGGTTATTGTCAACACAATATTATGTTTTTACTTTCAATATTTAATATTAAGTACTCAATTTTAAGTTTTTATCAAACAGTGTGAATTTTTACACTTGATTGATTATCTATTAAGTCAACTTTACTTAAGATTATCAAACAAATTTGCATCATTAAATGCTTAATTTTTATTTTTCAGTGTTTTTGGATATCAATCAAGCCCTCGACGCTTACTGTTATGATCAAGACTGTTTCCTACTGGTTTTGGGTCCGTCGCTCAGTCCAAGGAGTGTCCATGGCTTCCGAGGAAGACATCCTGGAAAACAACAGCGTCGAAGGTGTCGCCTGGCTCTGTTCCCTGTCGGAATCGGAGCTCGTGCGTTGTTTTCCGTTTCCCAATTTCTAGTTTTCGTTTCGCCTCGTTTGCGATGATCTTAACGAGGGATCCCCCCCGCGGGGGGTTGTTTCTGCAGGATATGCTGATGAGCTTGAAGACGCTGGCGCTTCAGCGAGCGAGAGGGATCGGCCGGGAGCATCTCGCCGAGAAGTTCGATCTGAAGATGCTCCGAGCCATGGGTACTACCTTGTTTCTCCTCTCTTTTAAGTGAATTGGGTTTTCTGATGAGCTATTTTGGGAGGTACGGATATCTTCCTCTGGGACCGAAAGGAGGAATTTTCTTTTGTCCCTTTACATCCATCTTCTGGAGTTTTTCTGGCCCGTGTTGTTTCCTCTTTGCTGGCTAGGGAATTGATTGGCCGTATAATGAATGAATTTCTTTTGATGGAATGAATCGAGGTTAACTTTGGCTGAATGTCGTTTAATGGCCATAGTTGATGATGTGAATGCGCGGTGTTGTGGTCTCCGAATATAGTTCCTGAGCATCCAAACTAATGTCAATCCGTATTTTTGGTTCAAGGAAACAATGACCGACGCGTCATCTGCACGAGCTTCTATGGACTATCCTGTTGTTTCATGAGAAGTTCCTAATCCTTTATGTGCTTGTGTCGTGGTGTTTTAAGATTGTTGGGTGCAGCTCTGTAGCTGTACTAGTAGTTCCTGGAAAGATGACCACTTTTTGTAGCCTTCTGTCATCGTCTAGTAGTGGATTTTCTCCTTGCTTCATATCAAGTCAAAAGCTTAATTGAAGAAGTTTCGAAATGTTTATTCGAAGTGGGACTGACTGTTTATTCAATGATTTGTTGATGCTGGGTTCTTGAGTCTGTCAGCAATGTTTTCCTGTTGTCACGTTCCCATTCTGTCAGCAATATTGATAGATCTTAGTCTTTAGTAGGATCTTAAAATAGGGAGCTAGGTAGGGATATCATTGATTGACAAAGTTCATGTCTTGATCATTTATATGTTAGTGAGATTCATGCATCCATTGTTGTCAAGATTGTTTGTTATTTTCTCACACATCAGCAGCTAGTTTCACGACTCCCTAAAGCCACATGCTATCTATGCTTTTGTATATATGGGCTGCTCTAGGTGCTTATGAGCTGCGGATGGATGTTGGTTCTAAGTTAAAGTGAGTAATATGCGTCTTAGAACTGAAAATGAGATGCAAAATTGTGCTGAGCAAACGACAGAGGGAGGGAGTGAGGGGGAGTTTCATCCTTATGCACTTCTTAAAATTTGTGCTTCTCATAGATTGGGTAGGCACCATTATGTAGGTGCTTATAGGGAGGGAGGGAGGAGTTTTTATTCTTCTGCACTTCTTAAAATTTGTTCTCCTTGTAGGTTTGGGCAGGGACCATTACATTGATGCTTATTGCACATGCTATGTCCTTCTACTTTGTTCTTTAATTGCTAGAGACATTTAAAGTTTACTTAGATATAATAGCTGTAGTTGGAGGAGCAAAAGGAACAAAAACAGGGCTAAAATAGAGTTGATTGAAGATTTAACCAAAATAATAAACTATTGAATGGGGAAAACTAATGACAAAGTTACTAAAGACCTACTTATACACCATTAATCTAACATAACTACTTTTAATCTATGCCATTGGGGCTCATTAAAAGTCACATGACTGGCGCATGAGTGTTTGTTAGCCTAATAACATATTCAAAGACTCAATAAAGAACAAAACACTTAAAATGCAAAAAGAGTTGCTCCTACATCATTCTCCCTGGGTTGGAAACAGTCAAGCTTAGTGTTGAAAACTTTGACAAACAAAGCATGTCTCTGGATCAATCTTCTTCGTATCCTCTACCAAAATCCATGTAGAAAGGTACCAGATTTACCCAACCATTTCATTAGGAACTTTCCAACCATATTACCATTCCTAGTAAGCGTCTTTCTTCTCCAATTGGAGAAAACTTGGCTTTGATGTAAAGGATTCCTTCCAATCATCACTAATCGAATCCCATCATCAAAGCAATCAAAGATTTCTTGCATCCCGAAAGCTTGCCAATAACTTTCATTTAAACCCTCAAAATGAGCTCGAATAACAAAATTAATCATCAACATGAACAATATTCACTAGACATCTTTAAATTGGCCAGCATTTGCTTCACGTACTTTCTCATCTTCTTCTTTAATGCCTAATGCATATTGATAAGTAATTGAATCAGATTGTTTAAAAGAATTTTCCCCGTCTCACTTGAACCATCAATACTTTCGACAATTCCATCTTCTGCCAGTAAACTTATTGCAAACACTTTGTCTTGATCACCATAGTCATCCCAACAATGGTTGCATGACTTTGTCATTATCTCATGTAACTGTCGGTGTTTCATCTTCAAAATCTTCACGGAAAGGATAGATCTCTTCATCAAGATCTAAGGCATGATGCAGCAGCTCTTCCAATCCACCGTTCTGTGGTCTGGCATCATGAAAGGGATTTTTTTAAAACCTGTCATTACTATCATCCACAAGACCACCTTCCAGTATGTCCACGACTGCAGTGACCTTCTGGATTCTCCATTTGGGCTTTCACTGGTTCCTGTCACAGCAGAGCTTGAAAAGCCCGCAACAAGTCTTCATCATGCATCACATCTCAGCCATCTCTATTTGTCGAGCTTGATTGCCTCTTCCATGACCTCTTCCACATCCAACCATCATGTCGAAATGAAATGCTTAATTTTAATTTAGGATCTTATTATCTCTGATACCAATTGATAAATGAAAACCATAACAAGGGGATCTAATACGATTTCACGAGGTCGGAGAATGGAAAGATAGCAACAAGAATTAAAACAAACTTGAAGATGGAACATAGAACGGTTATTCTAGGATTTATAAAAATCAATGATGTTTAAGGAATGAGGAAAAACTAATGACAAAGTGAGTAAAAGACCTATTTTGCACCCTTGATCTAACATAATAACTTTTATTCTCAATCATTGCAGCTCATTAAAAGTTGCATGACTACTACATTACTGCTTATTAACTTAATATCTTGATAAAAGACTTAATAAAAAAATACATTTGAATACTAAAAAAGTTGAATTATGTTCCTGCATCAGGTGCTCTCTTACATTACATGCTATGTTGCTGTCGTGGGCCTTGACTTAAATGGGTTGTTCATATGTCTCCATTCTTGCAGTCTTTAATAAGTTTTGTAGCTCATATGCATGAATGTTTGGTTCAAGATATGCATTCTGACTTAGTTATTTAATTTAATTTTTCGGGTGCTTGATAGGGATGATTTTGATGGAGCATCTCTAAGGGAAGGTTAAGGATTTGGAAGGAATCCCTGTTTTTGCTGGGTCTGCCTCACATCTAGATGCATCCAATCTATTGAAGTCAAGTCTTGAGAATTTCATGACACTTGAGGACATAAAGGCATGTATAAATACTCATTTGAAGAAAGGACCATTAAAGAGGTAGATCCTTTTTTTATGAATATGTACTGAGTCCTGTAACTTAAGCCTCTTTTATTTTTATTGTATTTATTTTATAGTGGATTAGCCTATTGTGAAAGATCAGAGTTATTGTTAGTTTACAATGTCCTATTATTTTTTGAGTACTTTTGCATTGTTTTTTGGGCTATTGCTTTAGGGTTATGGAAGCATGTCTTACTGTGCCTTAGGGTGAAGCACTAAAACTAACTGACAAGGATACTGTGATTGAGATATTGTATATGTTAGCGTTTTCATGTGAAAGTGTAAGCTTTTCTTTGCTTTATAATTGTAAAAAATAATTTGGTGATGGTATCTGTATGCTACATTGAGTTATTCAAGCCACACTAACATAATGCGCAAAAGTGTAGAATGTGGTCGGATTTCTTTGCCTTTTCTGGATTCTTATACCTGTTATTTTCAGTCTAATTTGTTCTCACGATCGTCAATGGAGTATGCTTTATTCAGGGGGCTTTGTCTGACATGGTAGAGCTTAAAAATGACCTAAAATTAAATGTTGAAGTAAAGATGGCATCTCTTACAATGAGCTACCTGCCATACGTCTTATCTGATTTAAGCCATAAGCACTCATTGCTGCACTTGGAAGGATTAAACCAATTAGAATAGAAGGAGATTAAACCAATTATCTCTTTGGCAACTTGAAGGAGAAGCTGCTCAGTCAGACTTCTGTTATGAAGAAAGCAACTGAGTGCAATAT
Source organism: Eucalyptus marginata (assembly GCA_014182565.1). Classification (NCBI taxonomy): domain Eukaryota; kingdom Viridiplantae; phylum Streptophyta; class Magnoliopsida; order Myrtales; family Myrtaceae; genus Eucalyptus; species Eucalyptus marginata. The sequence goes on from CM024589.1 coordinate 23,497,749, forward strand.
TTTCCTTGATGCTTAACAACGTAATGCCCTTGTTATTGGGGAGATATGTCTCTTATGGACTGATTCTCCAGAATTTTATGGTTTTAGTTGCTTTTACTCTGCTACTAATCCAGTGCTGAGTTCTGGAAATTGATTGGCTTTTTAAAAGGTTGAAATGGGTCAAAATTAAAATAGAAGGAGATTAATCTGGAATTATGGTGGCAAAAGTATGGTTGGCGTTAGTTTGTGGCTACAGGAGATGTGACATTGTATTAAAATTTGACTTCTCACATTCTCTCTCTGTTATTTGCAAGAGCAATATTCCACCGGAAAGATAAAGAATAATCAATGATCTGATTGGAAGATCACAAAGTAGATTGATTTGATTGACAATAGCAGAAAAAGGTATATGACAGCAGTTAACGAGAAGTAAAAGTTCTCATATGCCATAATGTAAGTTGTTGAAATAATCTTCTCATTAGCAACATTAATGGTTGTGGTTCTTGACTTCCAAGGGGAGTATCATCATGCTAGAATTTTGCTCTTGAAGTAATAGAAGTTTGTCTATTGTCGTAGTAAAAGAGGTTTTCTTACAATTACCTGTATTCCGTGCACCAATGGATAGAAAATAAATTTTACAAGGGGAATATATAGAAAATAAAACCTCCTCTTAATATCCAGCAGCTATGTTATGCATGCATGCTAACATGTTGAATTGCTTTGTCATCTCAAACTCCTTTTGTGGTTTGTTGTTGTCAGCATGTCATATTGACAAACTATCGATATTGGAAGTCTATACATCTTTCCTCTTTTTGTTCATGCAAGGCAACGTGAAGAAGTGACGCCAAAGCAGAAAAGGCAGGATGATGAAATGTAGAAGTTTATGAGACCTCATCGATTCAAAGGGACAACTAGAAGATTTTCTAAGCAGTTGATGCTTCCTCTGTTGTTTGTATGGTTCTGGCATTCTCATAAATACTTCCATTCTGCTAGCTCTTTTCCCTACTTTGCCAATTCTCTCTGATCAATTTGCCTCTCTGAATCGCTTTCAGGCACTGTTACATACTCAACATACACAACAAATCAGCAAATCTCAGTTGTCATTTGCTCTCCACATTTCTGAAGCTGTGCGGTAAAGAAAGTAGTGCAGGCGATTCTCTCTGGCATATACATTGTCACGACTGTAATATGTTTGTGACATTAATTAATCAAGGGACCTTTTGTCATGGATAAAGCAGCGTTGAAATTACCAATAGCAGGTGTGCTCATTGTTTAATCACGCTTGCTGAGCTTGTCGTAGTCTCTCCTCTCACTGAGATCTCTGAGTGTGGTCAAGCTGTGACATTCGAAGAGATTTCAGGCATTTACATAGACATCTGTATGTCGTCTGGCGGAAATGCACCTCTTTATACATATTTGTGCTAGCATATGCTTCTTTGTATCTTTGTATGACCCTGGTGGTGGTTGACTTTTGATCACAATAGAACTAACATTGTGGGGAAATTTACTTATAAGTGAATAGATGAGCGCGCACACATGAGAATTGGATATATGCGCAAGGGATGATGATTCAGATTCTCAACAGTATTTCCTCTCTGGCCCATTCAGCTATTCCCTAGTTATCACATCCCCACGTTGTTCTCGTTCTTCTGATTGCTGTTTTATTACTAAGAATGGGATGTGTGCCTTTCCAGCGTGGGATTTGTCCTGCTCCATACGAACTATGCTATGTCTTGAACGAGTTTATGACTTAAAAAACTTGTCATGTACCTGCATCCGCTGCTCACTTATCTGAACGTGTGTTATCCAAGACACGGTGCAGATGTTAAAACAAAAAATTAGAAAGTCTAAATGGTTCCTAGTACCTGTACTCTGGTTTGTCATTTGGTCTTAATTTTAGAAGTGTGATCTTTTAGTTTTCTCAATGAATTACATTGTCAGTAGCTGGTTATCCGGTCTGCGTCTAGGCGAAGTGATTCAACTGGTATATAGTTAATCTACCGGTCCATTTCAAATGGTTATCATTCAAGTTCTTCTTCAGGGGATAAGGCTTGAAAAATGGACCATACAATTAGTGCCAGAACAGGATATCAAAGAATAACAACTAAGTTCTAACCCAGAACTGACAATTTGCGACTTCACGGGAGTCGACTTTTAAACCCTCATTGCTATATATGTGGGGTTTGCAACATCCTGATCTGGCATATCATGAAGTTAACTGACGCTCTGAATGAACAAGATTGGAATGTTCGATATATATTGCAATATCTCGGCATTGAAATACAGGGAGAGGAGAAGGGGACGATTCTCTGGTGATTGCTTTGAGTTAAAATGTTCTGGTTCGATCATCTTTTGAGAAACTAGGAAGCACACTTTAAGAAAGCAACGAATTGAGTAGCTATCTCCTGACGATTAGTAAATCGCCTGTGTAGTATCATCGTAGTCAAGTGATAGAGAAATCTTGTAAAATGTTCTGGTTCGATCATGGTAATTTCCCCATTTTCTCTAAATTAGTTTTCCAACCGTCATCAGAATTCCTAAGGATTCTCATGAACTCAATTCCATGGTGTAGTTTAGGTTTCATAGAAATGGTTGAGTTTAATTTTCGAGATTCATTTCAACTGGAAAAAGGTGTGGGGCTTAATTAAGACTCGGTCCTGCTTATGCCTTGCTAAATGAATTGAAAATTTATTATATTGGATTTTATTTGAACCTCCTGAAATTGGTCTTAGTATTTAAGGATTTGACTTGTGTGTTGATTAGGCGATTAGGCAGATGACATAAGTTTTGTTGCCCCCACACCACCCAAATACAAAGAATTGCATATTAGGGCTTCTGCTATAGCTTAGCAATTGATGATCCAATTTATGAGTATATGAATCAAGCGCATGACAATACAAGTTCAATTACCCTACATCATCAAGTGCAAACATATCATATTACAGCCATCTCCGGAGCTTATGTTCGCGTCTTTAACCCAATCCATCAGATATATGGGGGTACTTTACTAGGGTAGGCTTAATCTTTACAAAAAATAGACAAAAAGAAAAACATAAATCCTTAGGGCAAAAACAAAAAGATACTGTTGAGGGGTTGAAGCCAAGCGTGCAATGGCTCGGACATGGACAAGACAGAGCTTGGCTGCATCTGATGTGAAGACATTTTCAATCATGCCATTTTTTTTATTCATCTTCCCTTGGTGACAAGAGAATTATGATCTTCTTGTTGGCCATGCCTGCTTCTTTGTCCTTGCAGGCGCATGCCCTTTCCCGCCGACCTGGGCCCTCATGTTCCACAAATTTTTTTAAATTTAAATTATTATTTTTTTGCATGATAACTGCAGCATTGAGCATCAGACTTTCTACTGTATTTAACTTATTATGTATATTCAAAAGCTAATGGCGTAGGGCACTTGTTAACATCCTAGCTTTTCTCCATCCAACATCTTCATCCGCTACTCCCCATTGTCAAGGCTGCGTCATCGGATGCTAAGGCTGGGGGTGCAAAAACCTGCAGGATCTCAAAACACTTCATCACAAAAGATATGTAAAACACGGTTAAAGATCTGTAGGCCCCTACCCGACACGACCCTTCTCTCAGCTAACTTAAACCGAATACCTGTCTTTCTTAATACCGTAACTGTCGGAGGGAGGCGTCCCCGCCCTTTGTCCTGGTCCTGTGATCGCCGATGTTACCGGGTTTTCCTCCGTGTGATCAATCACGTCCCTCTCTCTCTCTCTCTCTCTCTCTCTCTCCCCCCCGACCTCGATGTGGACACATCAACAAATAACACAGATAGTTCGCAGACGAATTAGATGTGGTTGAGGCGAAGGCACGTGTCGTGGTGGTGGCCATGGCCGGAAGCTAGTGGCGCTGGGGTTCAGATTACGTGCTAGACTGTGATCTGGAGGAGGGAGACGGAGAAGAGAGTAGGTGGTGAGAATGACGATTGGGTTTTGCAGGTACCTAAACTTAAAACGAAAGATCCACGTAGGGTTTGATATAGGATCAAACGTGCCCAACGTTTTACCATACATACATAGAGTATAGGATCCTCGATTAAAATCAAAATATTTTCGCACTAACCAAAGGATGTTACAATCTAAAACTACTTCTACAAATGACAAATAGACTTTCACTATAGTTGTGGTGAGGGAGGAAGAGGGGAAATTGTCCAAAAGGTTCTAAACCTATTGCTTTTTCGTCGATTTAAATCTAAAACTTTCAATTTTATCAATTGATTCTTAAACATTTTCAAATTTTGTCAATTATATCTATCCAGCCAATTTTAGTTGAAAAACGCTCACGTGGACCAAATAGTTGTCTACGTAATATCGCTAAGACTAACGCGGATAATTTTCAATATTATTTTTATATATTTCAAATTTATTTTTATTCTAATTTTCTTTTCCCTTTTTCTTTCTTTTTTTCCCCTTAACCTTAGGCTTTGGCGAGGTCAGTGGCTTACCCTTGCCTAGTCTAGACGAGGGCACCATTGCCCTCACCCAAATCCAAGCAAGGGCCACAACCCTCACCCTTTGGTTGGCAAGGGTTGTCCCTCGCCTAGCCTAGGCAAGGGCCTCCACGACCTTGTGGGCCTAGGGTTAGAAAAAAAAAAGAGAAAAAAATAATTAAAATTTTGAAAAAAATTAAAATACTATTAGAAATTATACACATCAACGCTAACAATGCTACATAGGACAACACAAAGGATGGGTGATATCCATGTTAGCATTTTTTTAAAAAATTAAATTTCTGGATAGACTCAACTGACAAAACGTGAAAAATGTTTGAAATTGAAAAGTTTAAGACTGAATTAACAAAATCCCAATAGGTTTAAGACCTTTTGAAAAATTTTCTTGAGGAAGAGAGACTCACTTTATACATATATATTGGGTGAGGCTCCTCTACAAGGGTCATAGGCATATCTCTTAAGACTACACTAAAATTTTAGGCTTCATTTATTTTGCTAAACAAATAATTTGAAAAATATTTTCTTAAAAATGATCTCTTATATCGTTTGAAATAATTAATTAATAAAAAGAATGTTTTCATTGCTGACAACAATTATGTTTAAATATTTTTGTGAAAGTATCAAATAATATTATTTGTCCATTCATTTTTATAAATGATTTAAACGATCATTTTAGGAAAATATTTTCCAAATCCTTCATTTTCCATACAACAAACAAACCTTATATGTGTTTTCCATTTTGTTTGGTATCCCTTTGATAGGTTATTTTGTGTTTGCTTGAATATCTAGCACAATAATTGGTAAGGTAAGTTTCTTTTCTTTTCTCATCTCTTCTTTCTCGTTGGGATAACAACTTTGCTAGCATATGAATTTTTGTGCATTTTACAATTGAGTACCTAAAGTTCTTTTTTTGATCAATCTAATACATGAACCTTTCAATATTAAAATTGAGAACAAAAACAGCTGTGTATACTAATGTCGTCAAATAGTCATTAACCAACTATATTGGCATCCAATATAGCATCGTGAGATGATGTCACATCAAAAGAGATATATTGAACACCAAATATCATCCAAGTCTACACTCTCTCTCTCTCCTCATCACCCAACATATAAATGGAGATGATATTATTTTGGTTGAGTATGGGAGCCATGTCAGCAATTGTGTTCAGTTTTACTGAGTAAGTGAGCCACGGTAACAAAATTGCATGACATGGTCATTTATTCAACAAATTCCTCATATTGAGCCAACGGTTGAGGTATTAAATTGAACACAAAAGTTATTGTGGTATTGGACTCTAAAATACACGAGATTCATGTACTTGTGTTGTCATTATCCCAATTTTCTACAAACCACTCGTGGAAATTCTTGTGTAGAAAAACGGTTCATGCAAAGTGAGTGGAGCTTGGAGAAGTCAAAACTCTCGTGCCATTATTGAGACATTTTCCATGCCTTGCAACAACCTAAGAAGTACTACATTATTAAAGTGTTGGTGTTCTTTGTCCACAAAAATAAAAGCAAGTGAGGTCCAATATAATGATTAAAGACACTCCAGTTTGTCCCCATACCTTTGTCTTCTCTAGAAAAATCTCGACATATACGTAACAACATTGACAAATTGATGGTATTGCACGTGCACGTACAAGCCAAAGTAAGTACAAGATCATAGTCCAAACCACGAGCTTCTGATCAATTCCGACCTTTTTTTTTTCCATGCGCATAAGCACTCACCCATTATTCATACGAACAAGATGAGGTTTCTTTGTCACACTATTTTACCTTTTTTTATTTGAAAATATTCCAATTGCTTGTTCCAATAGATAAAAATCTTTGGATGTATGTGGTGACAATAAAGGTCGTGTCCCCAATGTGTTACGAAAAGTAGGTGTCGGAGGCATGCAAAGAATCTTATCGTATCCCAACATTATTATAAAAGATGGTGAATTTTAAACTATAAAATGGATTATAGGTGTCTCAATCAGTTCTAATTAGTGGATGATGGGGCGTTAGACCAAAAAGGATTTGCTTCAAGACTAAGGCAGGCATCACCATCAATGATGGTAGCTTCCAAGATCATCGAGTGGGGCATATTTAAGATGCTGGAGAGGGAACCCTCTCCAATCAAAAGAAGGGTTTCAACTTTTCTGCCCATTTTTCTATAGCTTTGGATTGATATAATTTGAATCCTGTTAATTTAATTTAGTTCGATTTGAGATCAGGGGGATCACATCGATGCTTGATCTTGTTGATGTCAAGGTTCAGGCAGGATCTAGCAATGGCGATCTCCAGGATTTCCACTTCGACCCTCTGTTAACCAAGGAATAATTAGTGAAAAGTGGGATGCAGAAGCAATGATCTCCGGCACCGTTGACTTTCTTGTATTTAAAGCAAGGCTTAGATGGTCCCCCCGAATCTAATTATGTTTAATTCCAACGTTGTGAAAATTGGATTGAACTATACTCCAAACTAATATATACAGATGAAAGATACTACCATGACCCTAACAACAATAATATGAAAGCTGGACACGATATTTTGACTACCGGGAGATTTTGTAAATCGTGGAAGATATCTATCTAGATGGCGACGTATCATATCAAATATACAACATAGCCGAACTAAATATCTTATCTGACAGTTCCCTCCCACTGAGGGTGGTTGTAGAGAAATCAATTAAAGTTTGGAAATTAATTTGTTTACATGGCCTTGATAGTGAGGATCTCGACAATTTGACCGGCAGAGGAAATATGGAGTACGTTTTAGTTCCCGACATTATTTGGTGAAGGGACAACCCTTCTAAGATATGCTTTGTTCATTCATGAACAAATCACCGTGAGTAGTTTTCATAGCATCGTCACATGTTGGAAAAACTCTTTATATTGTTTCGAAGATGACAAAATATTTAAAAGCTACGGATGTGTGTCTTATTAGTTTAGTGCCAGGTTTTAGATGCACAAGCAATATGTAAAGGGTGTCTTCACAAGATCATCAAAAGCTACGGGTGCTTTGCCTCTATTAAGGGTGATCAAGGTATTATGGTTGACCTGAGTAGAAGATGAATGAGTCATAAAACAGGGAGTTGGTGAAAATTTGAATGGACCACAAAAGGTGAACAGCTTAGTAGAACTAGAGTGATCAATACGCTTGGAAGGACCAGAGAGTAGATAGTGATAGTCACTTTAAGCGAGAAGCATGAAGGGATTGGAAAGACTCGTACAAACAACTCCTGTGACCGACTAAATGGAAGAGGGGTGATGTGTTTCTACTACTTGAATGAAAGAATTTAGATCTCTTTTGATTTGATTTAAAATTCAAATTAGAGGTTGATGACTAGTTTCAGGGTTTGGAGTCCACAGAAATTAACCTAGAGAAAATTAGAGTAGTATTTCTCTTTTTGTGCAAGAATTTGGAGAGTCAGCCATCGGACAAAAGCAAAAGCCTCTATTTCTCAAAATCTCCTTTGTTGGCTCAGGGATAGAAAACTGATTGTGCAGTCTGCAGGCAACGAAGGAGAGGCTTGGATCCAACGGATGCTTACACCTAGAGAAGACTTGCAACGGTTAGATTAACGCTCGGGAGATTATAAAAGGGCTCAACTATTGCTAAGAAAGCGGCAGGAAATAGAAAGATTTTATTCTATCTCGTCTTGAATACTCTCATGCTCTTTAGTATGATTACTGTTTGTATATCGATTTACATTCTCTGAAACTATTGCTTTAGTTTGATCGAACTTATCTACTAAGTTTCGGGTGAAAAAAGCACCTGCTACTATCTCTAACCTTCCAAAGATCACTAGGGATTCCGGCCTAATTCTTGGCTGTTAGTCTAGGAAAGTGAAGCTCGTCTAAAAAATTGAGCGAACCACTATTTATCTGCTTGCATATTCTTCTCTCTTTTAACTCACAAGCATCAACATTTGATTAACTATTTTCTTCTCTACAAAAGCAAGCTGGCAAAGTATTTCACGAAAAGGTTTACCCATGAGAAGATTCGCCATCGGCCACTCCGTCAAACGTCAAAAACAGCTATCTCAACGAACTTCTCATGCGCTCAATTGGGTTTATCTTGAAACACAAGTGAAAACTTTGAAATTGTGATCGCTGCGGCGATTTGGCCTTACACCCAATAGAATTAGCATCTTCAGGTTTTGAAATCGAGATCATCATTGGCGATATCTTGAAAAGAAGTTGACATGTGATATCTTTTAAGCCTGAACCTTATGTGCCAAAAGATAAGTAAAGTCCTCTCTGTCACTCCATGTGGAGCTTGAGGCTTTACAATATTTTGCTGGACATTTCTATAGCAAATGGAAAATGGTTGGAAAAGGCAACTATTGCTAGCGAACTTCTTTGAGTGATGCGATAAAAATATTACAATCGCTACGGAATATTTAATTTGAGCCATCGCTACTTTATCAAACTTACGACCCGAAAGTCTGAGATTTGCAAGCCCATCGGTCATTCCCACCAAGATCTTAATAGTCAAGAAGTCTCTCTACACAAGATATACCGATCTAGGGTGCTCCAGTAAGCTGAATTTGGCAATGGAATTTAAGTCCACTCACGATGAGAATCAAACTCAAGACCTCATGAAGCACATGTGAACCCTTTAACATTAGGTCAAAAAGCTTGGCGGTAAAACATATCCTCAAGCATTAAAAGGGTTTTAATATTTTTGTAAAAACACATCTAGATAAGACATAAATAAGTTTGACAAATAAAATCAGCTTCATGGCTCGAATTTATGCGAGAATGGCATGGAATCTTATTTTCACAGGGCACAATTTACTTAAACTTCCGAGGAAACTAAAAGATTAAGGCCCACTAAATTAGAAGTATGTATATGTTATTTGACACAATTTGTTTTTTTGAGATTTATCTACCTAAAATGGGCTTTCCTCTTGTAAAAAGTAAGCATGAAAATAAAATTTTCACTCAGAAGAAACCTCTAGACATAAGCATTATAATCGTAAAAGCTGCAAAAACACCTAAAATCACCTTTTAAGCCCCTCATGGTCAACAATAATTGGTGGGATGATTGAAAATTTTCGGCTAAAGAATTGAAGGTCACTTGTTTAAATCTTATTAACTCCATGCAAACTACTCTACATCAAGGCAATTTACATAAGCCAAAAGCTTAACGTCCAACTTTGAACTTAACCCATTTATTCAGGTCATTTGTTTAGATTTCATAAATTATATACAAACTGCTCTACATCAAGACAAACTTACATGAGCCAAAAGCTTAAAGTCCAGCCTTGGACTTAACCCGTTTATTGAGCTGGAAAGTTGTTTGTGGACATCCAAATAGTCGGATCCTGACGCTTGAGACCCAAGATTATTTATTAAAAAAAAATCAGCTTTTAATTGCTTAAGATCTAACTTTTCTTTGCTGATGCTTGGAGCAATTGTTGCTTTGAGACGAAGTACTAGTGCACTCTAAGATGCGTTTTTTCTAGATAGATGGTCAGAGAGAGAGAGAGAGAGAGAGAGAGAGAGAGAGAGAGATCACTCTTTTTTGGTAGCCAAAAACTTACTAATGAATGTGTATCATGGAATTGTTTCAAATTTTATAGTCAAAGGATTTGTAAATATAGACAATGCAAAACAAGGGTATGTAGTGTACATATCTAGTAAATTACCCAATTCAATAAAATCAACTCATTGTTTTTTTTGGTCAACGTATATCAAATTGGCCAAAAAATTAGTCAAATATTGGAAGGAAAAAATAACATGCCTCTCTCGTTCTCTCTCTCAATTCAAATTTCCATGTGTTGAATCATGTTTGAATTTCCTTTTCATACCATGCTAGAAATTTAAGATAGCTTGTTAGAGTTAGATATTTTGTGTGTAATTGATTGGTCATAATTTTTTTTTTTTACTAATTCAGGAGCATTAGTGTAGATATTTTACTATCTGAAGGCTTATGAAATATCTTGCAAGTTCTACGAACTGATGAGTCAAAATCATCGACCTATGTGAAATGGATGTGACTTAGAATAGTTTGCATGTTAGGTGACCCTTTGATGTAATATAGCACGAAAATTAACAAAACGTCAAATTCAGTACCAAACGTGAGAGGATGAATTAACAAGAAAACTATCAAAGAATGATAACAATATCAGATATATGTGATTTGGTTATAATGTAAATGCCTCAACAAAGAGAGCTGATCGTGAATAATTTTTTACTAATTAATGGAGTATTATAGCCAAGTCTTTTTGGACGTCTTTATGTCCCTGTAGATTCTTGTTCAAATTTTAGCTAAAACTTGAGCCACAAGATAAAAACCTCAAGTTGGTTGGATTCCAATTTGTGAATATTTGATGATATCGATGAACATTAACCATCTGATTTGTACTTCTTATGTGGCATTCTTTGAACAAGTAAATCGGGAGGATCCACAATTCCAAGAATGCGATCCCTAAAGGGTGGGATTGCCGTTGCTCAAAAGACCCTTTACCAAATTAGATCTGCAACCATTGATCTTGAAATATGAGTAGTCGCCAAAAGTGTAACTATATCAACGGCTTAACCAACAGCTCAACCGAAGAAAATGAAACCCCTTAAGCAATATTTTACTCAGCTGATGTATCTACGACGAATCCATAACAAATAAATAAATAAAAACTATACTATATGAAATGATTTCCTATGTCCGCAAAGCGTCTGGGTTTTGTTGGGAAAGCATCGTCTTGTGTAGGGACCCAGAAGCCACAAATTCCCAACCGGTTGGGTCTCCATTGGGCCAAAAATATAATAATTTTATAATAATTAATATAAAAATATATTGTGAAATAAAAAGAATGTTGGTGGGCCGCCCTCACTTTGAACTTTGATTTTCTAAAATATTTACTTGCAAATAAATGTAAAAAAAAAAAAAAAAAAAGGGTTGGAGCTTCGTGCTTTTCCTTCCTTTTTTTTTTTACCAACCGAAAGACCCAACGGTAGAAACCGTGCCGAGCGGCGTTGACTATCTTCACAAGCCATCATTATAACCGTACGACAACCGCAAGAAAAATCATTGAACTCGCCAATTACCTCTTTCCTTCCTTTTCCTTAATTCGACAATTTTGACCGACCGATGCGGGTGGGGGACCAAAATTAGGTATCGTCTAGGAGAATTTAAGAAAAAATATAAATTAAATCAATTTTTACGTGAAAGTATTTGCATGATTGCTTCACCTAATTCACCCGCTAAATCATTGTCAATATTGCACATGAGCTACACATGCATGCCCCCGTTCGATTGCATTTATCTTTAGACTCCTCTGTGGTCACACCTCCAAAAGAAAAAATAAAATTGACTTCGAGCTTGTCGCATTAAAAAGAGGTCAAATTTCTCATTCTTGAATTGTCTTTGTCGGCTGATTAAGGGGATGGAGTCCAATTCCAAGGCATGTTACACAATCATGGAAGATCATGGGAAGTGCCAAGTTTTTAGGTTGATGACATAATTCACACATGCTTTATAACTATGATTTGGTGTGGACGTTTTGGGTACCCCTAATTTTCTTCTAACTCCAACTAATTGGGAAAATTGACTTAATCAGTCTTAAACTTATTATACGGATTTTCATTTAGGCATAAAGTTTCAAAATTTTCTAGTTTAGTCCTAAATCTTTACGCGAAATTTTAATATAGTCATTCCGGTCAATTTTTCCTAGAAATCACTAACGTAATAATTCAGTCATTGTCGGTCATCCTACGTGATACATGATCATATCGGCAAAAATTAACCAAAAGGATTACATTAGAATTTCACATGTTTAGGACTCGATTGCAAAATTGAAAAATTTATGACTGAATTGGGATCCACACAGTAGGTTTAGGATTGATTAGATAATGTTCATCTTGATTGGTAATAAGATAAGGACTTCTAGAGAGAACATTGCTAGTGAAAAATTTTAAAAAGAAAATCTTCTCTCACTCTTGCCCCTTTCTAAGTCGGTGGCACTCATTTGATTCAAATTTGGTCACCTTTCCTACACCAAACCAATAAATGCTAACAACAAAATATGATTTCAAAAAACCTTTAATTCGTTAAATTTGTGTGGTCATATGTATATTCATATTGGATAGAACGAGATAATATAAGAAAAGGAAAAAATCACAAAAAACCCCTAAACTATGCCCCACATCTACCTTCAACTTGATTTTGTGATATCAAAAATATCAAATTATATCCATTGTGACACATTTAATATAAAAAATTTTCTTATGACATGAATAACATCAAACTTGTACCTATGTGATACTTTTACCCTCCATGAAGGTTCTTTTAGATGATTTTTAGATCAAAATAATATTGTTTTTATTTCACTTAAGCCATATTGGCGTCATGTTAATACTATTTGTTATCTAACGTCTATATAAACAAATTTTTAATAATGATAAAATTTTGATGGAAGGTAAATATCTTATATAGACATAAGTTTGGAATTTTTGATGTTAGAAAAAAAAATTTAAGGTATATATATCCAGTGAGTATAGTTTAGAGTTTATGGTAACTTTTATCCTATAAGAAAAAAATATATGTTTTATAAGGAACCGGATGCCGACATATATTACACGTGTGTTTGGTCCACATTGGATGGGATCGCGATGGTAAATATAATGAAAATAATATAGCAACTTGTATGTGCAAATAATAAATAATTTGAAATAACCATAAGAGAGGGGCTGCGTGTTGAGGACTTTGAGCTTCGTCACTGCAGGCCCGTTGCCCGACGATGATGACGTAGATGGAAACTAATATTAATATTTGTCCTTCGTTCCCTTTTATGATATTTAGTTCTATGAAAAAATTGAGATTAAGTAACGGAGATAGTTGCAAAAAAACAGGGAAGCTGATAATAAAATCAACGAGGAATTGTAAGGAACGTTGAGTTTCAAATCGTTCAGCCCAAATTTTGGTACTTAATTCACGGTGAGAGCCAAGAACCAAAAAAAATCTATTATGAATCCGAAATATTACATAGTTACAATCTTTCAAGTATTTGGCAACCTTGAATTACACCCAATGCAAAACCCACAAGTATTATTTTATAATCTCTTACAAAGAACTCACTCAGAAAAAGCAATAATACTTCTCTTATTTGGTTCGATGTGTTGAAACTAAAATTTACTTGTATATCTTATACGTTACAAGAGGTGAAAGAACTCAACTTGAAAAGCCAACTTGCGACAATAAGGAAGCTAACTCATTATAACTCTCAGAACATCTCCTTAGTTACTCAATGTGGGACTATATCTGCATCATCCTCCCACTCTTTAGGATTATGTGACCTCGCAAAACAACCCCAAGGACGTGACCTTGAGCCACCACCTAGGCATTGTAATCTTGAGGATAAAGTGCTAGAAGTGGGTGTCCAAGGAATGGCTTTGATATCGTGTTGATGAGTTATCACAAGGGGCGGAAGAACTCATCCTGAAAAGTTAGCGTGCTAGGATAGGGAACCCAACCCGTTATAAGACTCGAAACATCTCCTTAGTTGCTCAATGTGGGACTTTGCCCGCATCATTCTCCCCCTCTTTAGAATTCCGCGACCATGCAAAACGGCCTCGGGTACATAGCCTTGGGCCACCACCAATGGACCGCAACCTCGAGCATAAAGTGCTAGAAGGTGGACGTCAAAGGAATGGGTCTGATACCATATTGATCAGTTACCACAAGATGTGGAAGAACTCATTCCATAAACCTAACTTGCCGGGATAGAAACCCAACCTATTATAAGCCTTGAAATATCTCTTTGGTTGCGCAAAATAGGACTTTGCCCACACCATTATCCAAAGTAGAAAACCCCTTTTAGCTAACTCAAACTTGGAATCCAACTCCAACAAGGCTTTTGTTGTTGTTTCATATGTTTAGTCAACTAAAAGTACCAATCAAGAATTTTCTAATTTAAATCCACATGGCTGAGCTTCGAATCAAGTTTTGTTCATGGGCTCAAACTGGAGAAATGATTTGATGATTTTCCATCCCAGCTCGACATCTCTAATGATGTCCTAGTTTTCATATTTCACCCTGACCTTCCCAATGCACTGAGGGGCGCTCAACCATCACAAACATCTATCAAACCCAAGCTGAACTTGGACTCATCAAGAGGGATAAACTCAATCCACATGTTCACAAGATTCTCAACTACTAGAAGGCCACCACTTGAGTATAAAGGTTGGTCCCCACAAATCTATCTCCAACTTTCAAAGATTTTTAACCGCGATTTTTGTGACAAGTTATAGTAAAGGCTTTTGTTAAATATTTAAATAAAGAGCTTGGCATTTTTAAAAACGACATTTTTATACAAAATTAATGCATCAAAAATGAAAAACATATTATTATTAGATTTATTTAACAAGTTTTTTTTGGAGAACTCGTTAACAACGCCTTTTTTCTAAAAGGGAAAGAGATCTTGTGCATGGACTCTCCCGACACATGAGCTTTTTTCCTTTTATTCAAGTATTTATTCTTCCTTCTTCACCTATCGATCTTTGGCAATTCCTTGCCATCATCATGAGGGGTTGTTAGATCTTTTGAACGAGTGGGAGAGATAATCGATTTCACTGGTGCAAGAGGGGGAAGCACATTGATTGACTAAAACGCAGGAGAGGTTGACTGAGACAATGATTGTTGATTTGGATCCCATGACCCATGCCATCGAGCACCTCATCATTATGAGGTAGTTTGTCCCCTGGAAATCCCTTTTTACTTAATTTATTTTTATCCTTTTCCTAACAACTAATAATGATGTTAAATTCCCTTTTTTTTCTCTCTCCTTAAAGGATAATGTGCGTGATCAAATAAATCCCGCATGCATGCCTTTGCAGAGCATTCTTTAATTTCAGCTCCATTTCTGTTACATAATGATGGAAGGCCGTATATTTTAGACCATCGAAAGGTACAAAGGTGAAAAGTATAAACATCACCAATAATGGTCATCTTCTTCTCGGCCAAATATTTAGAACAAAAAAAAAAAAAAAAAAAAAAAAAAAAAACCCGTAAATCTTTAACTGTAGGACCAAAACATTCCCAATTTTCAAAGGTCCTACCCAAAAAAAAATGCTTTTGCTTGGGGAACACAAAAATGGACCTTCAAGTTTCCCGTCCATTCAAAGATGATGTGGCATTTGATGTGATTAACAATGCTAACGTGTACCATAGACACATTGGCAAGGCAATAGAGGCAACTTCTTGTGAGCAAAATGATGCCACTTTTGAAAAAAAAAAGGACAGGTTTGAGCTATATCGGAAATGTCATATCGTTGGTTGTGCTAAATTGATTAGAAAGACTATATTGAAAAATCATGGAAAGTTTTAAAACTACATTGATCAAATTGGAAAATTCAATACTAAATTGGAGGTTGTATAGTAGGTTTAGAACTTCTTGAATAATTCTCCCACGGAAAATTTCTGGCCTAAACACCACTAGGGAGGGAGAGAGATTGGTTGACGGATTAGGTCATTTGAAGTGTCATTTGTTTTAAATGAAAAGTCAATATTAGAGTGATTAAAAGAAGAGCCTTTTGATTGGAAAAATCATAGGAATAAATAAAGGAGGAAGCACTAAGATTCGACAACCCTAGCCTGAGGCTATTAAGCCTTCACTTCGTTAGATTCTCCAGCTCTCTTATATCTAGTCCTCCATTGGCTAGCAAAAAGTCAACGGGGGTAATCATCAAAATCAAACATATTCTAACAACTTGATATCAATAATTTAGAAAACTGTGGAAATAAAAGGGAAAATAAAATTGAGAAATAAAAGTTGAGAGAGGAGGATGACAACCCCAACCATGGCTTGGGCAAGGATTGATGAACTTTCCGACATGAATGGTCTTGTCTCATGTCATATTCAAAGCAAAATAGTGGAATAGTTGCCACCCTCCATATAATTAAAGGCAACGAGATTTTGGCAACAATCTTGAATTTTTGGATCAACAACAGAGGTTATTGTATAATATAGAGAAATAGGAACAAATAGTACTTAGTTATTTTTTTTTTTTCATCGTTCATATCTTATGATACAAATAAACACACGTCAAGTTAAGAAATTGAGTTAGAATAGAGGGATAGGAGACAAGATCAATCAATTCATAGTATCGAAACCCTCAACTTAGGCTCCCTTTTTTTTTTTGCAAAAAATAATTAATCAATTTAACATATCGATATTTTTTATCAATAACAATTTATACCTTAATATTTTCGTAGGCGATGAAATTTTTTTCGTTCATTCATTTGTATAAATTATATAAGTAATCGTATTTAGGAAAAAAATTTAAATAATTATTTTTCACGAAACAAATGAATCTTAATTAAACTAAACTAGAGTTACACGATATCCACCTCAACAAGATGAGGGTCTCCTTACGCAAGATCAGCCACGGTTGTCAAGTCACCTCAACCATCCCCCTCTCTCTCTCTCTCTATCTCCTCATCTCTTCCTTGGGCAGCGCCCGCCGTTCCCAGTCAAT
Organism: Eucalyptus marginata; assembly: GCA_014182565.1. NCBI lineage: Eukaryota > Viridiplantae > Streptophyta > Magnoliopsida > Myrtales > Myrtaceae > Eucalyptus > Eucalyptus marginata. The sequence goes on from CM024589.1 coordinate 23,514,670, forward strand.
TGCGAAAAGAATTAAAAGGAGAAAAATGAAAACCAAAAACCAAAAGAAAGAAAATCCAAAGTGTGGGACAAAACATCGACAAAAGAGAGGTAAAAGTCATTATATCACCAAAGAAAAATTGTCAAAAGGTGTCACGGCTGTGCCCTATATCATCGTCGACACAAAATTCTCCCGCTGCGCCACTCATCTCTGCTCTTTTGTATTGCTTAAGAGGTGGTGAGTGAGTGGGCCACTCCTCAGGTGACCCCCCTATATATACATTATAAATCCCGCCTCTCTCCTTCACATTCCCTCTACGCCTCTCCCCCTCAACTCCTTTTCCCCTTTTCCTTGCTTCCTTCACTCCATATTTTGTCTTTGCTCCTTTGACTGAGCCTAAAGGGCAAAACAAATCAACCCTTCTCGCTCACACAGACGCAGAACCCAGCAAAGCGAAGCTCAGCGCCGAGCTTCGACGAGAGGAGAAGCGGAGAAATGAAGGAAAGCGGTGGGAGCCGGAAGCAAGGAACGCCGTCGCCGTGCGCGGCGTGCAAGCTGCTGCGAAGGAGGTGCGCGCAGGACTGCGTTTTCGCCCCTTACTTCCCGGCTGACGAGCCCCACAAGTTCGCCAACGTCCACAAGGTCTTCGGCGCCAGCAATGTCAACAAGATGTTACAGGTTAGCCGCCCCTTCCTCTTTTTGAAGCAAGTCTTTTTCCCCACTCCGCTCAAACTCTCTGACTTTGCCGAGTTTATGAAATGCGATAAGTAATGCACCTCATCTCTTCTTCTGTACAAGATCATGTTTTCTTTGTTCCATACCATCGTTGAAGTGTCTTGGATTTGTTTAAGCAGATGGTTAGCGTGAAGCGTTGAGCTATTAGTATAGTTTCTTGCTTCTTGCTTCTTGCTCCTTGCATTGCTTTTTCTAAGGATTAGTTACATAAATAAAGTATATTCAATAACTTTTTTCTCCTTATGGTCCACTTTTCTCCTAATATTTTATGGCGGTGCTACGTGGTGAATGAAGAGACAACCAATGATCTCAAACCAAATTATTTTGTTCTTATACATAATTCTTACAAGGTTTAGTAATGTCTCCCTCGTGTCAAAAGATTAAGGCATGAAAGGGATTGATTTGCATCTTATAACTGGAGAGATTAAATCTATACCTATTAATAATTAAAAAAAGAAGAAGAAGTCGCCAGAAGGGACATATGGTAGGCTCACTAAAGTCCTCAAGCTAGGCGGATAGGATAACAAGTTTCCACAAACACAGCAGGAGGGAGAGGGAGAGGGAGAGGGGGAGGGAGACACAGAGAGATCCATCTTAGAGCAGAGTCGCCTTGAACTTAATTCTAGGGTTAGTTGCTGAGAAAAAGGACCACAATTAAGTGCTTGAATTTCTTGTTGTATTAGAATGGCCAAACTGAAAGTTTGCCACTCAATTAAATAAAACTACACATAAGGTAAAATATGAACTTCTTAGACAAACGATTGCCCCTCGCACATGCAAAATGGACTGAGAACAATATGTGTAATTGATGAAAGTGGAGTCTGACACACACAAAAATCAAGTTATGATACCATCTGAATGTCTTATCTGAAAATTTAAGCCATGAAAGAAAACTACATACATATAATGCACCATATAAACCTCACGGGCAAGCATTAAGAAGCACTTTAATATATACCATCTTATTTACAGATGGGACTTATTGAAAAATATCTATCAAAAGAATTATCCTAACGCTTAACAAGTAGCAAAAACCGGACATTATATTTAATAGCTAGCTTCCGTACCAAGGTCCACATAAGCACATTTGATGCCACTCGCATCAAGCTTTTTTCAACAAATCTTTAGATATAATCATCTCGCTCGCGTCATTTTAATAAAAGGGTTCAAAGTCCTCTCTCTCTCTCTCTCTACAACTTTAATCTCATTTCTTTTCCCACCGTTCCATTTTCTTTTTTGGAAAACATGATTTCACCCACTTTATAGTCAAATATAGCTCAACAATGTTAGAATATTTAAATATCATGTCACATTTTCATCTAACTTAAAGTTTTTAGAATAATTAAAAAAAGTCCTACAAAACTTTACACTATATTAGAGGATAAATTCTAAATTCAAATCTTTTAGATTCCTTATTTGTCTACAGTATTATATATTTTTATACTTGGTGTAAGATCAAAATTGAGTTTATGAGTAAAAAAAAAAGCATTAGATTATATAGTAATTTAAAAATCACATGTTCAAGTGTTTTTCAAGAGTTGATAGCAGTGTTATAAAAGTTGAATGGCAGCAATTCTTTCTTCAGTCTATTCTTATCTACCAAAAATGCGAGAAAATACCAGCATACCAACAAAAGAAAAAGGGGAAAGAAAAAAACCCATTTTTATCCTGTTGGGGATTAGCTTTTTTGAAAATGCCTAAAGCTGTACACACTCATGACAAAAGCAGGTACATTAAAAGAAGTTTCAGGACTGACTATGTGTCTTCATCTTTGATGTCCGTTTCATTGTTAACCCCAGCCTTTTTGACAGTTTGTTGCGAGGTCACCCTCTCTTTGAGAAAAAGAGCACAAAGAGGACATAGAAAAAGAGTCGGTCCATCTATACTAGTAAAATATTCAGATTTGGTTTCTCTAGATTCTACCCTTTTTTCCTACGTCCAATTTCACAATTCTTATGGGATCACGTGAAGTTGTTTATCACCAAAAACTATAGTATTCTCTCAAGAAAATCAGACATTCCACTTCTAGAATTTCTCTTGGGTCCCATTTTATCAATATATAAAAATCAGAGAGAGCAACTTTTGAGTAGACACTTACACGTGGTGTGGGCCTGACATGAGTGAAATTAAATTAGTCTCTCTTGTGTAGAATAATGTACAAACAATTGACCAATGAATTTGCAGGGTCACGAGTTCAATTTTAGTACAGTTACTTTCGTAAATTAGGAAAATTAGTGCAAAATAAGTTATTTGTGAACAGATACTTCCATTACTCACTCGAGAATTTCCCGACATAAAGTCTCTGCCCCACTCTCTGCAACATGGAAACAGAGCTAAGAAGGTAAAAATAAAGAAAGTGAGAGCCTTCGGATGGCTACGGGTCTATTTAAGATATTTTTTTTATTTATATGACTTCAATTAGTGCTCAAATTGTTTAAAGGAATAACATTTTTCAAGCGTCGTGAGATTTTTTAATTAATTTTTTGCGTAAAGTTTAAAGTGATTTTGTCGTTCGAAGGTGAAAATCATTAGTAGACAACAGAATCCACTACAAGTTAATAAACAGATCTGTCTAAGGATGAGTTCATCAAGTGGATTCTATTCAACCTCAATTTCCATCTAAGTGTCCTCTTTAGATTTACTCTGCTGCTACCCATGGAATCGATGCAAGTGCTGTTTTTTTTTTTTCTGTAATTTTTATGAAGTTTAGATTAATTTTTCAAAAAATTATAAGATACACTGCAACCATCTTCTTTGGATTTAAAAGTTGAACAATGTCTTAAGAGAATCAGGAGATGACAAATTATATAACTTAGTAAATATATTCCAAGTCATGAAATTCTTTGGTTGTCTTGATGTATGTATGAGATATGCTAGTTCTAAATAATTCTAAAAGAACATAAAATTACATTGTTACAAACTCGACTCAAATCAATCAAGCTCTCTAAAGCATATCCTAGCGCGTCACCAAGCACATATGATCATTGACCCACTTGTGCGAGAAACTTTCCAGGACCTACCGGTGCACCAACGTGGAGACGCCGTGAGCAGCATGGTCTATGAAGCCAACGCCCGCGTACGGGACCCGGTCTACGGCTGCGTCGGGGCCATCTCGTCTCTCCAGCAACAGATCGACATGCTCCAGAGCCAGCTCGCCCAGGCCAGGGCGGAGGTGGTGCACCTCCGCGTCTGGCAGAACGCGACCCTGTCCAACCACGGCCCGAGCCCGACCAGCCCGAGCAACAGCGGGTCGCCCTCGTCACGGCTCATGGCCTCCCATGGCAAGTCCATTTTCGACATGGACATGATGGTGGACCAACCTAACCTGGGAGATTCGGTCTGGTGAAGTTGACCCTTTTTTTCTAAACCGCCCCATATACGAAATATACTTTGAAGCCTATGATTCTAAACCACCCCTTTCTTATCCTTCTCTCCTTTCTTTTTTCTCCTTCCTTTGAAGAAATCTTAGATTTCAATTCGATGTATATCCCACATGAGTTGTAGAAAGGGCGGCGCCGCCTCAGGGTATGACGGCTGAGCAGCCGTGCTAGGACGGAGGGGTGAAGGCCACTCACCCACAGTTTTTATTTTCCGAAAGGGTCTTTATTTACTATTGACCTCGATGTAGATATAGCTTTTTTTTTTCGTTTTCCACGAATGTGAGTAATATTATATAATTATAGTGGATTGTGCACTTATGAAACAAAGCGTGTTGCGTATAGATTCACCTTGTCATGGACTTTTTATTTTTCGTTTTTTTTCAATGTTGGCGAGTGGCAAGAACACGTTGCCAGGCCGTGTATAATGCGTGTTTATTCTCCTTCATTGGGCGTCCTTGATCCTTAGCAAAAGTTCCAATATATTTATTGTTGTAGGAGTACATATCACAGGTCACTTTTGGGAGCCAAAAGAAGAAAACACCATCGCTTTTTCTTAAGGATGGAGTTACGCGTTCACACTATTTTTTGACTAAAACTTGTCTTCTTTTTTTTTGAGTTGATTGATCAAGCAAGCCTTGAATTTTGATCACGCGTGTATGGATAATCAGTAACGCCTTTTTGGGCAGATTAATAATCCATAAATCGCTGCAATTTCTAATCTTAATTTACTTCAAATCATTCCTTTTGCTTTCCGTCCGCACCTAGCATGAAGGAATAATGTACTTCGTCCTCCAGAAGGACAAACAAAATCTGTCAAATGTATATAGCTGGAAACTAGTCAAATAAAATTAATTAATAACTTGGGTAGGATAGGACTTCGACTCTCCTAGAGCAATGCGTGGAACATGCAACTCTTCGATGTCGTTTTATTACACTCACATAAACAATTCTTTTTTCAAAGGTAAAAACAATTGTTTATAAGTAAAAATCCTCTTATGTCCGTTCACTGATGATTGTGCACGCACCTCAACACAAGTAAATAGAAATTACTATTTCTCATTACATTATTTTTAACTGAAAATATATTTTTTATTTCATTACACAATGCAATTTAGTTAACAAATAAACTAGCTCTATTTAATAATGACAATTAAATTAATTAAGTTGAAGATTCAACTTATAAAATTAAAATAATAATATAAGATAAATAGATGAATCTACCCAACCAAATGTTAGCATACTAAAAATTATATTACTCCATTGCCTGAGAAATTATTCTTAATTTACTTGATTTAATAATATGATAAAATTATTTATGAAAACATTAAAATGGTAAATTAGCATAAATTATTCATAGTTATATATATTTTTTTATTTGCTATGTCTCAATTGAATTAAAATAAGCTCGAAATGAAATCAAAATAGTGAAAAATCAAAATGTATATAGCATATTTAAAATATATAAATGTTGTTCTCATATAACTTATTTACTGCTCTGGAATTGTAATTAATTTTACCATGTATTCTTTTGTTTCAGATTAAAAGAATGAAAATTTGGGATTAAAAGACTCTTCCATTTAAAACCTATATCTCTTATTCTTCGCCACGAAAGGTAAGAGCTATGACACCTCTTGAAAATTTGGAACCTTTGAAAATTTGGAACCAATCAATGTATGGTTGGAGGATTTTCATCTAATTAGGAATAGAGGATATTATAACCCGATTGTATATCAATAACAATAAGCCTAGCATTAGTCATGATCTCAAATTGAATTTTCTTGTGACAAATTGTGTTACTAGAATTATATTCTAATTGTATGTGCTGATCCAATAAGAATGAGACCTTTTTTTTTTTTGGCTAGAAATAAACATTTCATTTCAAAACAAAACATTACAAATTGTATGCACTACCTACCCTAGAACGACTCCATTAATGCTATATTTCTAACTCTAGATAGGAGATTGTGGAAAAGAAAAGAGGATGTGGTGTCTATTTTATTAAAAACCCAATTTTACGAGCGCATGAATAGCTCAATTATTGAGTCTACAAGTCCAGGCCAAGCTTCAACCTAGATAAGAATGTGACTTATTTCCCCTGTACGTTCGAATAGCGACAACAGGTCTTGATACAACATGAGATCACAACTTAGACATGATTGGAATTCACTAAAAGAAATTTGAACATGACTCGACATAGTTAGCTCAAAAGTGTTGCAAGTTGAGATATGTTTATTCATTTTTTATTGAAAAAACTTGAAAATATTGTCAAAAAGATCATAAACTTATTGCACTTTTACTAATTCAATTCTAAACCCTTTAGTATTACCAATTGAGTATATATAGCTAATTTTGGCCGGAAATCATTGACTTGGACACCAACTATTTGACTTGGTGCGCCATGTGCTAACGTGAAGCAAAGCTCGCCCCCATTGACAATAGGTGAGCTCAACCACAAACGGCTGACCATCGCTAAGGTTCAATGACCGACTAGAGAAAAAAGGAAAAAAAAGAAAAAGGAAAAAACTAAATAAAAAATTCAGAAAATATTAAGATTACTATAAATTATCCACGTTATTGTTTATCACGTGGGATGCCTAGTGTCCACATCCACGTTGGTCACGCCATGTATGACCTTAGCATCCACGTCAGTGATTTTCAGTCAAAATTGGCCAGATGCACTCAATTAGCAAAACGTAAAAAGGTTTGAGACTCAATTGACAAAATTCAAAGGTTTAAATCGAATTGATAAAATATAATAGATTTAGTACATTTTGGATAATTTTCTGAAAAAACTTGCAATGCATTTATATATGATATAAATAAAATGACACTGACGTATAATGCCACCTTGTGTTTTCAAACACCCCATTTCGGAGTACACGAAAAGGAAAATAAGAAAAAAAGGTGCAAAACGAGCAGCTCAATTAACTACTTTTGAAATTAGCTTCGAAATTCTTCAACCCAAAAGCATCCAAACTTTCCTTTCAACAATTTATTGGACGAACCTATTCCTTCCCTTTTCAACTAAATTGACAGTGCAAATCTGACAAGCTGTGATTGAGAGCAGTTAGGTAACCAAAACTCTCTTTCAACCACTGTTAAGAAAACCGAAACTCTTAGACAATTTTAAAGGGGATAAAAGATTATTTTAGGGATTTGCAACTCAAAAACTTAAGGTGGAGAGAATCTACATATATATGTGGCACATTATAATCACGCATTTAAGTGATGCTAAGTTATATTTAATACTCTTCCTCGCGTATAAGCCAACCCCTAACATGGCCCAATTATTATAAAATGGGTACTGCTCTTATTTTAAATGAGTTAGTTGTTGTGAACTCACAATGAGCAATAAGTTTGAGAGAAAAGGTGAGTGTCGGCATATAAATTCTCGATGTGTGCACTAATACCATATTAAAAAGTCCAATTTAATATATTGAGGGAACTGACTAATATTAGAAAGTTCTACCAAAAATTTAATCTATTAGGTGGAGGGAGACTATTTGTAAGTAAGGCGTATTATAACCGCACATTGATGTGGAATATACTTAATAATTAGGAAGTCTACATGATATGTTAAACCATCTTGCTTGGTTAGTAAAAGGAAAGTAGTACATAAATGATCTTAAATTCCATTTTACTCCTCGAAAATTGGTCAAATCTCCCTTTGTCTCCCTACAAAAAAATGTGTGTCACCTTTGTCACTATTTCAGTAGTTTCTGTCGTTTTTACAATCACCGAATTTCATCAACTTCTTGTCAATGTTGACAAAAATTCCCAGATTCTGCCTAGATAAAAATGATTCAGGCATGTTTGGGAGGAAAAAAACAGAAAAAAGTTAAAAGGCTATAAACCTATTTGAAAAGTACGAGTCTTATTCGTTTAAGTTGTTAAAAAAATGAGTTCATGATACATCTTAGACACGTTTTTCAACAGATGTTTTGCACGTAAATCGATTTCTCAATTCAAACATTGGATTTAAATACACAAAAACATCAGACAGAAAACTAAGGCACGCAAGCACGTGAGCTAGGGAGACTGTTTTCTATTAGAAAAAGAACACGGGATTCAGACTCTATTGACCCAAAGCAACACATCGTGCAACAACCTAGTGTTCAAATTTGAGTAGACAAAATGCTTCTCTCCTTTTATTCTTCTAAACTATACATGATATGGAACCTAGTTTTACAGGGGCGGGCCTTCTTTAGTAGAAACGTCCAGTCAAAATCTCGATTTCGATTAACCCATCGTTAGCATAGAACAGGTCTTCCCTAGATCGGGATCCACATGGATCAAGTCGATCTCCATCATTGATTACTGGAGTTCCGCATGTGCAGCCGACGAGGTCAAAAATGGAAACCGATCTAGTTCAGTGAACCTAGATCCATACAAAAAATTTCAGAGAAATCGGCAGACCTAAGTCCGCACTGAAAGCGCCATGATGGAAGCTAACTGCATCTAACGACCTCAATCAGCTTCATGAGTAACCTAGTTTTGGCATCTTTTTTAGACTTTCATCATCTTGGAGTTTGCCGGCACGAGGGAAAAAAATAGTCGATCTTGGAGTTTTCCCCCGATGTGGACTAAATGAACGCCCAAACTCAACAGTTTTCGTCAACTAAGAATCATGTCTTCACATGAACCTACGATGATAGGAAAAATTCTCTCGTATTGTCCCAAAGAGTTGACTTTCGAACATTGCTTTATGGCACAGTCCAGAGTTTTTTTTTCTTTTTCCTAATTCATAGGTTTCTGTGAAGCATATTGCATGTTATGCTTTACCTACCTTTGGAATTCCTTGAGAGCACGTGGTATCACCCGGCAATCAAACTTTCTCGATGTGCTGATATAACTTTCCTTGACGACATTTGGTTGTTAAATTTGAAAATATGAGCGGCAGGATGATATCATAATAATGAGGCCCTCGATTGATTGGTGCGTGGTTATTTTCTTGTGACTTATAGCTAAACTTTATTTGAGGTGATGTGATAGGTGTACTCTGTCTAAGGTGTGTGGTTTTTGACCAAGTACTGAACCTACGTATCACTCAAATCATTTTGAAATAAATTCTAAGTAGACTACGTCCCAAATGGTTAGCAATGACAATTTGACACGTTCTAATAAGTAGCTGGCACCAACCCGTCTTCACTGGAGTGGACAAAACCCGTGACTCCCGAATTTTGGGTAGAAATTGAGGACCGAATATGTTAGCTTACATGTGAAGGGAGGGGCAAATTCTTCGACATACTAAAGTTAGTCCTTGTATGGTAAGTTTTATCAAATGGTTCTTGACTGCCTTCTTTTCATTAGATTACTTTTTGGCAATTCTTTTTCTTAATCTTTTGAAGGATTAGATGCCTTGCACAGCACTAACCTCTGGCAATTTTTTTGAATTAAAATTAGGGTTAAGATGAATATAAGATGGGTAACACAAGTTAGGATCCTCTTATACCACATGAAGATGGGGGTATAAACCAACATCTCATTGGCCTCAAGTAGAGGTGATCGTTAAACATGTTCGAGTTAGGCCGAGCTTATAGATTAAGCCTAAAATGTTGTCCAAACTTGCCCACGATGAATTTTTAATCTACAATATTATTGGGCCGGTATGAGACTTCATGACTAAAAGTCTCGTCCAAACTCGCTCAAAGGTGCCTTCCGGACCGCTACGGCTCGAGCGGGCCTGTAAGTCGTCAGGTCCGTGATCAGATCAAGCCGCAGATAGACATGGAACATCTCTAATCATCGTGAGGGCTGTGGAGATGCACCTCCCAACCAATACCCGTCGTCTGTCTCGTTGCCATCTCTACTGTAGTCTAGAAAAGGGGAACTTAGTCTCGTCGAAAGCAGCATAACACGAAACACGAGACTAAAGAAGCGAAGGAATTGCTCGAAAATCTTGAACGGATCTCTCAAGGCGTCATTGTCCCTCTTTTTGACTTTCTGAGTGGCACACTTCGCTTCACCCCATTACAGCTCGCCCCCACCACCGCCCCCCACAAAAAATAAAAAAATCTCACGTCAGCCTATTGGTGATCAGATTGATAAAATAGATCCCCCCAGCAAGTCGGTGCAATTTTATAGATTGCAGTTTGACATTTTGCACATTTCGGGCTTTGACGAGAGAAATGATTGATGTGATATGCTAAATTGAATCTAAATAATCAAATTTATTAGAACCAACCCGAGAAATTCATGTGAGAGCCATCGATTTTATTAACCTAGATTCAGTTCTAGTGTATATACTCCACTCGTTTAACAATTTCTCATGCTAATTGAATTATATTTTTCTTTTTTAAAGAAAAAGGGGAAAAACATGGCATCATGTATAGGATTGCAAGAGATTTTATTATAAACAAAAAATGTGGGAAGGGACGACCATCGGAAATCTCCCTAGATATTATCATTGATGTTGCACATTTGATTGATCGGAATATTTGATTTGAGTCATTACTATTGTTCATTTTAATCGAGCTCGTTATCATTACATCACCGGATGCAATTTGGGAGAGAGTTAGGGTGACTGTACGCTTGGTGTACAAATAGAACCTAAGCCACAGACACATCACGATTTTCTAAGATCAAGAGCAACTTGTAATCAACGGGTGATTGGCTCTAGGGTGGATTGGCTCCTACCTTGAAACCAGAAATCAGACTAGACATCACCTATTCTCCATTCGTGAAATAGGGAATCGACCCTGTCCACCATGGAATCAAATCAAACCAGCTCGTTTCAATTCCCATGTTAGATCGAAACCAATTACAGACCTTTTTACCTTCCAATAATTATACCTGCAACAACAAGTGTACGTTTCTTTAGTCTTTTAGTTGATTGGAAGTTTAAAGGAACATCCTTTTGTCAATAAATTCCACTAGATGTAGTCCAATAGACAAACATCTTTTTGGCAAAAATTAGAGAAAGCTTTAAACAATATGAGCAACCCTATTGAGAGCGAGAGAGGCGTAGGATGTGCTAGGATTTTGTTTTGCCTCTAGCTTTAGTTTAGCAAATAAAAGAAGAAAAAACAAATTTAAAAAAAGAAGAGAAAAAATAATGCATATTGGTCTGGTCGATTGGTCGATTAGTTCCTTGTGTGGAACTAAGAACCACCTAGAACTAGCCGATCCGGTCCAATTCTCGAGTTGGACTGGGACTATCCCTAGTAATCAACGAGCTCCACACCATATTAGAGTAAATCTTATCCAAATCGCCCAACACATCAATCGTATAGTAGAAAATATGGAAGCAAGGACCATCTCTTATGACCTTCTATATGATAAATGTTGAAAAAGAGATAATTAATTCTTTGCCATGGGATTTGACAGTCAAATCTAATAACGGATAACAGACGTGAATTCTTTTAATTTACAGATCTCCAATTTGTTAGTATAAAAATTAGAAAAAGGAGTCCATCTTCACATTGGCTAATATCAAATCATCAATTCCAATACACAACATCTTGATGAAAAATCAATAGCTCAATACGAATTGAAAAGTCCTTGTAAATTTTGGATGTAAGTAATGAATGGGGAGGGGGAGACAATTGCTTCCACTTTAAAAAATTTGATTCGCCTATGGTAATATCTATGCATTTTCGATATTGGGTTATTTGTTTTTCTGAGCTTTTTCCTCGATAAATGCTCCGTGGGCTTTTTCGGGAATTTCGTGGGCATTCACCGTAAGTATTTGACAGCACAAATTCAACTGTCAGGTTCCTTAAAATTATTCAACAATTTTTACGTGCTCCATTCTATTGTATGCATACATCATGATGAAAAGTTAAAATAGATGCATATGCATATAAGTATATATACACGATATTGCACTTTATAAATTTATTTAAGTAAGGGGCAAATAAAGTGGCTTATTTGAGGTCGGCTCAATTTTTGCTGTTTCGAGTAGCTTGAGTATCAAAACAATAAGATTTTGCGCTTCTCTTGTGATTCAAAAGTTATAGAGATCCAATATTAAACAAACATGATCGGATGCTGCCCTAGTGCCTAGTTAAGTAAATATTAGGAAAATATGGATGTTAAACAAATTGTTTCTCCTGAAAAATTGAATTTGTTAGAAAGCGCGGCAAGAATTGGCCCATAATGTAACATCCCGAATTTTCAGTCCTACTTTCAATTAAATTAATCAGGCCATTCATCGACGCGCCTATAATACTGTTCTCAGAGCTAATCACTCCTAAGATAACTAGACTATATGGGGAAGTCATTAGGGAATTTTAATGCAATAGACTTGGGAATTCGACCAGGAATCGACCACTCGACCGTGCTCATCTGCCAAGATCATTACGGCACAGTAAAGATCGATTAGAAATTAGAAATAGGTCAGTTCAACTGAGATGTGTGGTTAAACGTGAATGATTCCACCAAATTGAAAAATTCTCGTCGATTGACACTAGACTGATTTTTCTATCGTTTTGGTACCATGTGTCTATATTTGAATCCTCAAGATTTTCACAACAACCAAGAATCGCTAATGTGTCAAAGAGGTTCATTGTGGCTCGAAGAAAATCGACTATGGGTTATTTGCATTAAAAATTTATGAAAGCTACCCGGTAGCCTAGGTCACGCTAAAATTGTGCCAGATTGAAATTAACCGCGAATTTGAATCCAATTTCAGAAATTGAAAGTTCTGTCATGTCACAAATCATTTAAAAGCATCGACTTAATCTCCGAAGATTTTTCTGCAAATCGAGTTTTTGGCAGAAAAAGTCAACATAGGGCCGTTTTCAATCGGAAAAATCAGAGGATCATTTTTTATCACACAATTGGGATGCGAGTGGGTTCAATTGGCAAGAAAAAATGCCAATTTGATCGAGAACTCGATAATTGAATTTTTAGGAGCCAATTTTAATTGATTCAAGGAGGAATTGATGTCCAATTGGAGGAAAATTAATGCAAATTCGTATGCCCCCCATGGACACAACTTGTGGACCACTTCAAGGGCTTGTAGAAGGGATTTTGTGGCTGGAAATTGATGTGGAATGCAACTGGGCAAGGTGTAGCCCTCCAAGGGGACAATGAGATGAGAAGAGACCAAGTGGTGGCCCCCTCCATGCCAAACCGGTTCCCACTCCCTCTCCCTTTGCTCCCATCGACTCCCTCCTCCCTCCTCCTTTCCCCTTGCTATTCTAAGCTCAACAACCCAAAACCGTCGGACCAGCAAACCTGCAGCCCGCCGGAACCACCGCACGCCACCGTCGCGCCCCTCATAGCCGCTCGCTCACCCACATGCCACCGCGATCGCCTTGCCGATCTCACGCCTCCAACCGCTCATTCGTTCCTACTCACAGCTACCCGGAGTAGCCAAGCCGTCGTGCGTCGTCGTTGTGGTCGCCGAAGCCACCGCCTACCCCCGACCTAGACCCGCAGCAGCCCCCACCGGTCTCCCTTGCTCATTTCCACCTCAACCACACCACCGGTCAGCTTCTTCGGCTAAGAGCATAACCGAACAACAGTGGGTCTCACAGCTGCTGTTAGGCCCATTTTTGTGGCTTTCCCAACCCCGTTTGGCAGTCCCGCTTTGGAGGTTGTCGAGCCCCTCCGCGTCCCCGTCGTTTTGATCCAAATGAATCATTAAACAAGTGAGTTTAACTCACTAATCCATTCTTAGTAAGTTAATGATGTTTAAGGGTTGATTATTTTAGACTAAGTATGGATTATGTGGATAATTAGAGTATATTAGTAGTTTAATTAACCGTTATTGCATGTTAGGTGATTAGAGTAGTGTAATTAGAGCCTAGACAAGCTCTAGTATTTATCTAGAGTGATTCAGAAATTTTCCAAACCCAAATCGGCTTTCAATTAGGCTTTATGGGCCTAAGTTGCTATTTTTGGCATTTATTAATTAATTTTTGTAATTATTTAATTATTTATTTATTTTCTAGAAATTAGATCAAGATAGCCGGTGACCGGAATTTTATACCGATTGCAGTGGTGTGATCTGTTTATTTATTTGACTGCTAATTTGTAAATTGAGTGATTGATGATTTTGGGTAATTATCCCAAAATTAATCAATGGGCGTCAAGTTACAGCGCCAAAAATGAAATTGTGGACTATTGAAATTAGTGAGATTTTCAAGTGAGAAAATATTATATTTTGACTAAGGCCAACCGTGTATCCACTCACGAGTATTTTTATTGGGTGTGATAAAAATGACGAAAATGTTATATGGTCAAGATGGTATACTATATCAACCTACGGACTCTGATATGTCAGCTTAAAGCAAACAGTATACCGGTATACTATATCAGCTTGTGGGCGATATGTCAGCTTAGAGCAAGCAGTATACTATTTATTAGCTTAAAGCGAGCCATGTTATTGATCAGCTTAGAGTGAGCAGTGTCAGTATACTATATTAGCCTGTGGATGATATGTCAACTTAAAGCAAACAGTATACTATTATCAGCTTAGTGTGAGCTATACAATCTATTTATTAGCTTAGAGTGAATAGTCTTGGATTATGATCCGACTTTATAGATAGTATTGATTGAGATGATCAAGAATGGTCCTGTTAACATGAAATCGACTTAGTCGATTGATCGATGATTCGATCTGAGTGGATGAACTGAATTGTTGAAATGATCGATGTAATAGTTGAATTATATTGACTTGTAGGAAGGAACTGAGGCCAAGGTAAGTTCTCTGACTCGTGGTTGTGCTTAAGCAGCCCTTGGGGTGTATTTTCTTCCTAGTCGGGTCTTAGGGGGTTGAACTTGCTGATACGTCGTCTCACCCCGTTGTGGAATAACATTTCAAGTCCATAGATAGCCGCTCCCCCCAAGCGTTTTGGTCAACCTAAGAAGGTGACGGAGTTGAAGCATTTTATCCCACTGCATGGGAGCCCCAGGGGATGGACCTATGAGCTGGTGAAATCAATGGTCTGGGTTGATGAGGGTTTATCCAAAAAGGTGCCCCATCAATACAGAGCATGGTATCGCCAGACTCGAGATGGAGAGAAGGGAAGGTCCTATACCGGAGTTCCGAGATTCCTTTCTATGTACTAGAAGTGGCATTTGGGAAAGGCACCGCAGATCTTCCCGGAGGTTCGGTGGTAGACCCGATGGACCCCGATCTTGAAGATCCAAGAACTCCTGTGTACTCGGAGGTAGGCTCCAGTTGAAGTGTGGATGATGATGGAGAGGAAGACGAGGACCCATAGTTGTTTGGAAACCCCCCCTATTTTGCAGACCTTATATATTTATATGTCGGTTTGTATTGTATTATATATGACATGACTAGGCATGTTATGTATATATAAGTGTGGTTCCAGTTTAAAAATTATGGCCCTACTTTTCTATTCCATTAAATAGTTGTCTAGGGATTATTTATTGGCTTCTACATGTGCATTAAAATGAATGGGTCAACGAATGCATCATGGGATGTCGCTATTTAATCGAACAAGCCGGGATGAGCACGTGCTTAGAGGATTGGGCATGACAAATAGCATATCCTTCACGTGTAAGCATGTAAGTCGATTCTTACATGCACGATACATTATGTGAATTAACCACATCAAAGGGATTATGGTAATTGCATGTCAAAGATCAAACCAAGAAATATGGTGCTGAAAAGGCCGTGTCGGGTCGATGCTAGCCCTTTCTCCAAGCATAATTGGATCCGTAGACCTTAGATTTTGATTAGAAACATTTATTAAGAGTCAGATGTCAGCAAGAGTCGATCACATATTTCCTCAGCTGTCACATGAGAAAACATTCTATTAAACTCGAATGGAGATAATGTACAATGCAGTCGATGTTTAGCTTTAGCATTTTGTGCAGTTCTTCTCTAAGCTTCTTCTATTTGAGCCGCAACAGTAGCAGCTTGCACATTTTCTTCTTCTTAATGAACAAGAGCTCGAGCTAGCGCTACTATCCCATTTTGAATCGTGTCCCACATGAGAAGATAAGTTACTTTAAAGTACACTCACATCTTTTGATTCCGGTAGCCATAGTTGTTGCCATCAAAGTATGGCAGCTAGCTTGGAGCTTGTGAATCACTTGCACAAAAAAACCTAAAGTTAGTCATAAATGAAGATCTTTATGCTCAGATGTAACATATTTCAAATAACAAATAACGAAAACTTTGATACCAATTATTTGGGCTAACTAAGGGTGCATTTGATAATATTTCTACTCTCGGGAATAATTTCTTTACGGAAATAATTTTTTTGTATTTCTATTTCTTGAAATAATTTTTAAGTAAAAGAACGCATTTGGTAACTTCACAAAATTTCTATTCCTAATATAGAAAAAGGAGTGCATTTGGTATGACCTACAAATTTTTGGACGATGTAGAATTTCTTTTAATTTTTTTTAAAATTTTTTTAATTTTTCAATTTTTTAATTTTTTTTTTTTTTTACTTTTCCTTTTCCTCTCTTCTTCTTCCTTCTCTAGCTGGTCGTCCACGGCTGGTGGCTAGCAACAAGTGGTAGACCGATTAGAAGAGGAAAAACAGAAAAAGAAAAGAAAGAAAATGACTTATTCCAAAAATTATTCATGAGAACAAGAAGTAATTTTTTTCTATTTTTTATTTTTGTTTCAAATGTATTTCCTAGCCATTTTTCTATTATGAGGAATAGAAAAATTAATTGATATTACTAAATGAATTTATGTTCTTTTTTTATTCGGAAAAATAAAAGAACAAAAAAATAGAAAAATAGGAATATTACCAAACAAAGCCTAAGCAACTCAAATGGGTTGAATAGGTTGTTTTGATAGATTTGACACTCAGAAATCAAGAGATGTAGGTAATATGAGGTTCAAGTGATGCTATCACTCAAACGGAGATAATAATGATAGATAAGAGGATAGCATGCAACTATATATAGTGCATCAAGTTTATTCACAAACTTATGTTCACTCTCTAAACTTACAGTCACAACTTGAACTAGAATGCTCTAGTAATCATCAAGATAAATTACAATAAGCAATTATCGATCCTATTTAATGATAAATCACACTATCCAACCTTAACTTATACACTGGATCTCTCTACGATTACAATGCAACAAAAACATTGCAGTGGAAGACTCAGAAGAATGAATCAGAATTTTGATAAGTAGCAATGAATACTTTAGTTTGTTCCATTTCCGTCCAACCCTTTTTGTCTTTAATGACTTCCTCTTATATAGACGTCTTAAATTTTTCCATTTAACATCGTCCCAAGAGCAAAGAGACGTTAGGATTCATTGGGAACTGCTACTCTGAAATTAGGTGGCTCATAATCCTTTTATCGCGAAGATCAGCAAGTTTTCCCAAAATAGATGATGTCGCTATTGTCACATCGCTGACTCTTTTGACAAAAGTTGCTTCTAGTCCTCTTAATGATTTCCGCTACTATGCTGTTCCAGCTGCCAATGACCATAATTTCATTTCTAATGATCATTCTCAAAAGAACGTTACACTAGCAACATTAGTGAGTTGATATCTGCATGTCTATTTCTCATAATTACCAGGTGTAAGTAATTGCTTATCACTTGATGCTGTTTTCACACAAGCTGTACAAACGTGACTGAGAGATCTGATTTCCGACAACTGAATTAATCAGCTACTAGAGACATCATTGACAATGAATAATGATCATGAAATCTCCAAATTCTTTTGAACACAACTTCATATTGAACTTATTTATATCTAATCCAGATCTTCATCATTTATGCTAGCTTGTACTAAGTTTTATGGTCATTAAGGATATCATCACTTTTTCTTGGGTATCATCATGGACATTTGTACTCTAAGTAGCACCGATACTAACACGCGACACACGACACAACACGACACGACACGATACGTCGACACATCATTTCTAAAAAACAGAAAATTCCGACATGTTGGGACACGTTATATATTAAATATATATTTTTATATATACATAATAAATCATCATTTTTTTATTATTTCAATCAAATTAATTTGAATCAAATTTATAAATAAATAAATAAATAAATAAACCTAGAATGAATATACATTAAAAACATTAATCCGCCATTTATTAAAATATCATTCATTGTTTCAATTTAACAAATTCAACTCTATTTCAATAATTCATAAAATTTGGAGAAAAAACAAACGATCCATATTATAAACTAGCATGTGATATGTTGGAAGAGGAGAAAAAAAAACTTAATGAGTAAATTGCATATCACGGAAAGTGGAAGTCAAAAGAGAAGAGAAGACTAGGTTTTTCTTCTTTCTTCATTTATTATTATTTTTTATTGTGTTTTCTTTCACACACACACACACACACACACACACACACACATATATATATATATACACACACACACACACATATATATATATATATATATATATATATTTTTTTTTTTACCTCTCATTTATTTAATTTTTAAAATTGATCTCGATATCGGAATTACATGTCGGAAACTCGTATGTCAGAATTTTAAGAGTGTCGAGAAAGTTGAGCAGGTATCGGATTTTCCGACACGTGTTAACCTAATGTCGAGAGTGTCCGAGAGTGTCGAACATATGTCGAAGTGTCCAACATGACATGAAAGCTCTCGGAGAATGTTGATACTTCATAATTTGCACCTATCATAATAGATATTATATTTAGGATAGTTTTGAAAGTGCAGCGCTATTTCCACTCCCTAAATAACTATATCCACTCCCATTTACATTAAAAAGACAAAACTATCCTCAATTTTTCAATTGCAATTTATTTTTCTTTTATATTTAGGATAGTTACCCTGTATCTCACATTTTTTAGGATATTAAAGAAAAGTGCAATCTCAGATATTCCTACAGCGTTTTTTATGCTCCGTGTTTTATGAGGGAATTTTTTTTTTTTTTTGATATAGTATAAAACTGAAAGTCTCTTCTTTATCATCAATTTTATAGCAATTTATCTGTTTTTTTGTTCCTCTTATCTCAATAGCTCACTTTCTTGGTGAAACTCTTATTAATTTCATTAGTCAAAAATATATATCAAGTCTCTTTATTTCCTATATGAAAGAATTTATCTTTTTTCCTTATTATATTGATGAGATACTTTTATACATGTAAGATGTTAGAGAAATATTTAGGAGTACACTAAAAACATTATGCACAATGATGTATCTTTATATTTTTGTGTAAATAATTCATAGATAACAATAATTTTTTCGATTCAAAATAATGATATTTCACTTAAAAATATAAAGAAATTACTTTATGCAATCTTTTGATTTAATTAAATTTCATCTACTTAACAATTTATCTATAAATTTGATTGATAAAGCATAAAAGAACTAGATTTGTTGGAAATTTCTCTTTTTGACAAGACAAATTCTGATGGAAATACTATCGAAAAAGAAAAAAAAACATAGTACCTTTAATATACATGGAAAATCTACGATAAACAAAAACCAAATACATGAAATTATTAATCTTGGTAAGAAAATCCTACAATGATATAGAAATACTAAAAAAGGAAAGTAAATAAATTTCGGACCACAATCTAAATTGCAATTCAATGATAGAGGGTAATTTTGTCTTTTTGGTGAAAATTAAGTGGATTTAATTATGTAGGGAGTGGACATAGCACTCTTTTTTTTTTTTTTTTTTTTTTTGGTTCTACTCTATTTCTATTCTAACTCTTGCTTTCAGACTTTTGCCATGTCTCATTGCAAGCGTGAGAGTCGAAACCCACACTTGAAACTAATTCGTCCCCATTCCAACCCGCCCTGAGAGGTGGGGATTCAAACCCTCCCGCCTCCCCCTTCCATGTTAGAAGGGTGGCCACTGGGGTAAACCCCAATGATTTAGCACTGTCTTTTTGAAATCATCAAAGTTCATTGGGATGTTTCTCCAGTAGTATGATCATCCCTCACATATTATTCGTTTAGGATTAAAATTGATCAAGATTGCAAACAAAACATTTTTGTAATAAAGAGAAAAGATACTGAAAATGCGTTAGATTAATATAGCGTAATTAAGTTCTCGTATCCATGAAATATCTAGTTCATAAAAGTGAAATGTATGCCTACTATAGTTTATATATATATATAAGCAATGCATAAAATGATGATGAATCGGGCTGAAAATGGTATGACCAAAATTTACTCATATAACTCGTAGGGACCCATACCCGACCCAACCTAAGCTCCATTCTTAGTAATATTTCTCCTAAAATTGTGTCCTCTGAAAAATGGGCAATTTCATGGACCAGCTTGTCGAGTTAATGAGGGAGCTCGAGCATCAAGTTATGGAAGGAAGCGTGAAGATGGCAATGAGGCGAAGGGTGGTATTTAATAAGACCTTCAAGTTCTGAAGCTCTTGCTGCGATAATGCCTCGCTGTATTTCTCGAAGACATTGCGGTTTTAGATCATGCGTTATCAAATGCACGCACGAATCGCATGATGATGGTTTTATAAAAATTTGCCACAAATGCAGTCCCGTTATACTCTTCCATTGAATTTTCACCATATCATAAAAGACCTGTGATTTGATATGCTTAGCATGGCATCAAAACCGTACGTGATGCATGATCTGCACCAAATTTTTGTCCAGAAACAAGGATCTTCCCATTTCGGTGTGCATGATGAAAAGGGAAAAATAAATGAAAAAAAGTTGTGATGAGGAGGTCGGATACCTACTTTTGAAATTAGGTCCGAAATTCTTCTAATATTAGACACATCTTAACCTCATGAAGTTAAGGACCTATTTGGTAACATTTTTATTTTTTGTTTATATGTTTTTTGTTCCCTGAAGTAGAAAAAGAACGGAAATCCATTTATGTATGTCAGCTAATTTTTCTATTCCCTAAAACAGATAAGTGGATAGATAATAGATTTTAAACAAAAAAGAAGTAAAAAAATCAATTTTTTTTGTTACTAGGAATAAAAAAAGAAAAAGGGTGGTGCTAAAAAAGAAAAACAAGCTCAACGTAACCTAATGTTCATCTTTATACAATTGACACAAGATCCAAATGAGACTTACATCCGGTCTTAGGTCTCCTAACCCAATTTGAGTCCCCATTTTTCAGAATAAAAAACTCAGAAATTTAGGAAAAAATTTAGAAATTAGAGTTTGAGTAGTTTTACTAGATTTTAGTGTTAATTATAGTTTAGAGTTAGTTTAGCATAAAAAATGTGAAAATCTTTTGATGAAAATTGGATTCAAAATTGAATAATCATATGGATTTATTAATGTATGTTTCTTCTAGGGACAATGCTAGGTTACAATAGCTTATTGACTCCACTGAGAGAAGACATCTTTTTCTCTTAAGATTCTACTGGAGATATCCTTTAAAATCAATTGCAATTTTGTTTTAATAGAGAATTATATGGTTCCGAACAAGTCTTTTGCATTTGTCTTGTATTCATAGTAGTCAAATAAGTCTGTGCTCCATGGATTTCCAATAGGTTTGATGAGTTTGTGCAAATAAGTACACTAACTTAAGGATTGCGCCCATCCTCAGTTGTTTTGTCCTTGCCCATTTCATCAAGCAATGTTTGCTCTTTATCGTGCAATTAAAATAGAAAATTATATTGGAGACATCCTTTAAATCAATTGCAAATTTGTTTTAACAGAAAATTATATGGCTCCAAACAAGTCTTTTGCAATGCCATTTGTCTTGTGTTTCATAGTAATCAAATAAGTATGTTCTCCATGGATTTCCGATATCATTTATTTAAAGGTTTGATGAGTTTGTGCAAATAAGCACACTAACTTAAGGATTGTCCACATCCTTAGTTGTTTCGTCCTTACTCATTCCATCAAGCAATGTTTGCTCTTTATCTTTGCAACTAAAATAGCTCAAAATGTCTATGCACTTTTACTATAATGCCCAAAGATTTACTATCAACATTCTCATATTGTGAGTTATAAACTGTGGGATTCTCTATTGTTATTTACAGTTATCCATCTTTAACTAACTATTATATTGGATTTTCTGATGCCATTTTAGAATATTTTGATAAGTTAAATCCTTACAAAAGTCCGGTTTTATGTAAGTCTCCACTAACATTATGAAAATATTGGGAATTATGGTCATACCATACAAATTTTTATTCTTTTTCTATTCTAGGAATATAATTTGTGTACAGTTACGAAACACATCCTTCTGCTGAAAAACTTGTACAAGGGATTAGCAATCTAAAAAAACTATATCCAAATAGAAATTATTTGGGGAACAAAAATGTTACCATACGTATCTGAAGTTGTCAAAAATGAGCTTATGCTATATCTTAAACATACTTCTAAACACACATTTTGCATGTTAAACAAGCTTTTCAATTAGAACGTAGGATTTAAACACTGCAACTGTTTGGAGGTAAAATGCATCTACCCTTTTATTATTCTAACTTATACATAAAGTGAAAATACGTGCAGCAGTATCCAATCCGCTCAAATACGTGTCTGAATCTTGCCATCGTTAAGTCCCTTGTCAACATCGAACCCGTCTTTCCCTGGACTGGGGTCCATAATGGACCAGGTTAATCTTCACCGTTGATTACGTGAGTTTCGCGTGTAGAGCAGCTGACAAAACCAATAATGGAGATCAATCCGGTGCAGCGGATCTAGGTCCATGCAAAAAATTTACAGTTAGCAAATTAAGTTTGAACCGAAAGTGGCATGATGGGAGCTGACTGCATCTAACAACCTCAATCAACTTCATGAGTAAACCTAGATTTGGCATCTTTTTTAGACTTACATCATTTTGGGGTTTGCCGGCACAAGAAAAAAGAATAGTCAATCTTGGCGTTTTTGCGCCAATTTGGACTGAAAGACTGCCCAAACTCGACAATTTTCGTCAACTAAGAATCATATCTTCACATGAACTAGCTTTGATAGGGAAAATTCTCTCATATTGTCCCAAAAGGTTGACTTTCGAACATTGCTTTATGTCACAGTCCAGATTTTTTTCCCTAATTGATAGGTTCTCCACGAAGCAATTGCATGTTATGCCTACTTTTGGCTTTTTTTCTAACGTGTGGTATCATCCAATCAATCAGACTTTCTCGACGCGCTTATTCTCTTGCGATTAAGCATATAGTGATACCGCACTCGGTGTCATTGGTTCGTGGTCATTCTCTCGTGATTTATGGTTCAACTTGATTTGAGAGGTGATGTGATGGGCTACTCTGTCTAAGGTATTTGCTTTTTGGCCAACCAGGCGATACTCAAATCAAAACGGAAAAAATACTAAGTATATACTATGTCCCAAATAGTTATATAGTTAGGAGTGACAATTCGACACACTCTGATATGTACTTGAATCACCCCCATCTCTAATGGGGTGGATAAAATTGGTGATACCGGAATTTTGTGTAGAAATTGAGGACTGAATATGTTGGCTTACACATTAAGGGAGATGGTATCTTTGACACAATAAAATTCGTCCTTGTATGATAAGTTTTATTAAATGGTTTTTGATCGCCTTTTTCTATAAGATTACCTTTTGAAGGATTAAATGTCCTACACAACACTGACATTTGGCAAATTTTTTGAATGAAAATCAAGATTAAGTTGAACATAAGATGGGACAACAAAAGTCAGGATCCTCTTCTGCCACATGACGATGGGGTATAAATTAACTTCTCATGGGCTGCAAATAGAGGTGATCAATGAGCAGGTTCAAGTTAGGCTGAGCTCATAAGTCAGGCTTAAAGCATTGCCAAATCTTATCCACATAAATTTTTAGAGATCTGTTCACTGGAAGTCCTAAAACTTATTATGAATGTGCAAAGACTTACAAAAAGTGTAATAAAGTTTTAAAAATTTTCAAATTGATGTGATTTAGTCGTAAAGTTAATACCGTCAATTTGACAAACGAAAAATGCTAACGTTGCATTTTAAATTAATTTCTATTTTTCACATGGCATTTTTAATTTAATTTTTATTGTCCATGTGGCGTTTTTATTATTTTTTATTCAATCTTTTAAATTAGATTTAAAACTAAAAAGGAAAAGCTAAAATTTATTTTAAAAACAAAACTATAAAAAAAAAAAAAAAAAAAAAAAAAAAAAAAAAAAAAAGGCAGGTTCACCTATGGGCCCTTCCACTGCCGCCACCCATCACCTGAGGGACTGACAACAATCGTTAGCCCTAGGCGAGGGTGCAAGGCCTCACCCACCCAAGGCAAGGCCCTACCAGGGTTAAGCAAGACTGCCTAAATCTAGGCGAAGGGGCGACGCCTTGCCCAGATCTAGCGAGCCTTGCTAGCCCCAAGCAAGGGCCAATGAGACCTCACTAGGCCTAGCAAGATCATGGACCCTCGCTTGGGGCTGGCGAGGCCTCTCCCAAGGTGGGCGATGGTCATCGACCAGATTTGGGTGCCCTCACCCAAGGTTGTGCACTGTCAGTGTCCCCTCCGACAATGGGTGGCAGTGGCAAAAACGCCCACCAGTGACCCTACACCTTTTTATTTTTATAGTTTTGTTTTTAAATAAATTTTAACTTTTCCTTTTTATTTTTAAATATAATTTAAAATTTAAATAAAAAATTCATAAAAATGTCACATCATCATTTTCCGTTAGTCAAATTGACGGTGTTAATTTTAGCATTTGATTGCACAAATTTGATATATTTTAAGACCTGATTACATTTTTTTAAGTTCTATGATTTAATTGTATTTTCGCGATAAATTTTAAGATTTTTAGTAAACATATTCCAAATTTTTAAGATTAACATTATTGGTCGGCTGGGCCTGTATAACTAGAAGTCTTGTCCAAACACGCTTAAAGGTGCCTTTCGTATCACTGTGGTTCGAGCGTGGCCTAGGTGGACCTATAATCTATGAAGTCCATGATAAAATCTAGCCTTAGATAGATATGGAACATCACTAATTATCATGAGGGCTGTGGAGGTGCACCTCCCACCCAATACCCATCCGTCTCGTTGCCATCTCTACTTTAGTACCAAAAAAGTGAACCTAGTCTTGTCCAAAGTAGCAAAAGACGAAACACTAAACTAAAGGGGCAAATGAATTGCTTGAAGATCTTGAATGGATCTCCTCTTTTGTCTCCTTCTTTGACTTTCGAAGGGGCACGCTTCGCCCCGCCCCGCCCCGCTCCCCACTCACAAAAGCCTACTGGTGATTAGATTTGATAAAATAGATCCCGCCCAAACTATTGCATTACGGAATTTTATCAACAAGTCGGTGCAATTTTATAGAGTACGATTTGACATTTTGCTCCATTTCGATTGCTGACACAAGAAGTGATTGATGAGATATGCAAAATTGAATCAAAATAGCTAAATTTGGTGGGACCAGCTTGAGACGTACGTGAGATGCATCAATTTTAATAATTTAGATTTAGTTTAGTGTATATAGTTCACTCATATAACAACTTTCGTACCGATTCAATTATATTTTTCTTTTTCTTTAAAAAAATGATTGATGATTTGTGTTCAAGATTAAAAGAGATTTTATTATAAAGAAAAGTGGGAAGGGGTATTTAGCAAAGACCTCCCTAGACATCATTATTGATATTGCACACTTATGATCGAATATTCAGTTTGAGTCATAACTATCGCTCTTTTAAATGAGCTTTTTACCTTCGCATCGTCAAATACAAATTAGGATAGAGCAAGAGTAATCATCCGTCATCACCGGTGTTGTACACTTATAATCGAAATATTCGATTTGAGTCATAATTATTATTTATTTTAAGTAGCTCTTTACAACTGCATCATTGAAGGCCAGTTGGGATAGAGCAAAAGTGCTCGTACAATTGGCATACAAATAGAACCTACGGCACAGATATGCCACAACTTTCTAAGACCAAGGAGCGACTTGGGAATTTACAATTGTAATCAAGGGAGCTCCAAAACGCATTGGAGTAAATCTTATGCAAATCGTCCAACCACATCAAGAGACTAAAGGAGCAAGAACCACCTCCAATGACTTTCAATATGATAAATGTTGAAAAATGATAATCAATTATTTATTGCGAGATTTAATTAGACCGATTTCATAATTTTCAAACTTAATTACATCGATTCCAAAGGTTTCGAATTTTAATTACAGTGTTAAGATATTTAAATATAAAAACTACACATTCATCTAATAGATTAAATTTTTATAAAAAGTTGGCGATAGTCCCACAAAAAATTTCAAATCGTATTAGAGTACAAGATCATTAAGTTCAAATATTTCTGACCACTCTTCAGACTTAGGTCTTAAGAATCACAAATTGCTAAACGGCCTTTTCATCGTGATTCTTCTCATGATCGTGCAGATAAGAGATGCACGACAAAGAGTCCGTCAACGTCGGTGAGTGCATTCTTCTCTCTGGCCGCCATTTGGGGCTGAAGAAACAGAAAAACACTCGGTGAGAACAACAGGAGGCAGCGGTTAGAGAGATAATTTCTCGATTCTAGATCAATCTCCTATGGATTACTATAATTTCACATTTTTGGAGTGGATCAATTTAATTTTTGGGTCAAATTATCAATTCTCCGTAAGGTTTTTGTTGAATAAGTTTTATTTTCTCCGCCAACTTCTCTTTATTTCCTTCAATTATAAACTATATTCCCTTCTTCTTTTTCCCCCAAATTACAGCATCTCTCTTCCCAAACAATACGAATCTCCAAAAGTTATCAATGACTATCCTAATGACATAGCCCAAGAACCCACCGTCATTTTTGCCACAACCTAAACGCACAAATCGAATTATTTTTCGCCGGTGCCCCGTTGCATAGCCAATGAAGGACTATATTAATGCGTATCTTATTTGTATTATAGGATATTTTTGTGATTATATTTTGTCGATATACTTTTTGTAGTTAACCACTCCTATAAATACATATTATTCAACCCTAATCGGGGTTAAGTTACCATAAACACTTTATCATTATTTTGTCCCTAACTCTAAACATCAACATCGTATCAGAGCAAGAAAACCCATCAAATTATTCGACATCTCTACCCCAAATCAATACTTCCTTTACTACAATTACTACCTCAACAATGTCCAATACATTTTAAAATTTTTCTTCATCTGTACCATCTCTTTACTCATCATCATTTTTTTTTTAAGGTAATCCCAATTTCCCATCGCCTCTATAATATTGCACCCAATTTCACCTGTTCTTCCCCCTTCTCTTTCTCTGCCGCTCCAATCTTTGTTGCTGCTCCAATTATGGCTATGCAATCAGCCTCACCGTCTCTTCTTCTTCCCAATATCACAAGTCTCGTCTCCATCAAACACAATGTAGACAATTATCTTTCGTGGAAATCTCAGTTTGAATCTATTTTAATATGTAGATCTGCTGGGCTATGTGGATGGGTCTTTTCCATGTCCACCGAAACTTATTAATGATCAAAATGGCGCTGTAGTGGTCAATACCTCCTATTCCACTTGGGTAAAGACAGATCGATGTGTTCGCAGTGTGTTCACAAGTCTCATCTCCATCAAACACATATGACTAGTGATATTGGTAACATCCTTAATCATAGACTTTTTTTATGATTTGACTAAAGTCTCGATTGGCAATAGTTGTTGATTGTCTGTTAAGAAAGTTCATACAGCCTTTTTACATACCGATTCTCAATCATTACTATTATCTCCTATCTATCATGTTCCTAATCTTGCTCGCAATCTCCTCTCGGTTGCTCAACTTTGTCGTAAAAATTATTGTGTTGTTGATTTTAACGGTTCATCCTTTTCTTTGAAGGCAAACAAACCAGGAAAGTTCTCCTTCAAGTTGATTCTTCTCATGGTCTTTATCCAATTCCCAACTCAATGGTGTCATCTTACTTGCATCCTATCGTGGCTTCCTTTGCTTCACTCACTTGTTGGCATGCTTGTCTTGACCATCCAAAACAAGTTTTGAGTTGTGTCTGCAATTCTAGTTGTAAGTCAACATCATGTGAGTCATGTCTTGTAGGCAAATCTCATCGATTGCCTTTTGAATTTGGTAGTCATTGTGCATTTTTTTCTTTAGTTGTAATTTATTCTAATGTATTGACAAGTCCAATTTTATCTAATTATGGTTTCAAATATTTTGTGTTATTCGTTGATAACTATTCGTGGTTCACTTGGGTCTTCCTAATGAAAAATAAATCTAAATTGCTTGCACACTTTCATTGCTTTCGTTGTTTTTTGAAACTTGTACAATGCCAAAGTTAAATTTTTACAAATTGATGAGGGAGGTGAATATACCAGTAATGCATTCCAAGTATACTATGTGAAAATGGTATTATTCAACATTTTTCTTGTCCAGACACCCCATCTCAAAATGGTCTATCATAATGCAAAATTAGACACTTGGTCGAAATATCTTGAATCTTTTTAATCCATGCTCATATGCCTCCTTTATATTGGGTTGATGCTCTTCTCACTACTATTTATACTATCAATCGATTTCCCACTCTTGTCATATATGATATTTGTCCTTTTCATTGTTTAGTTGGGTTCAAATTTTATTATTCAGTCTTTCAAGTTTTTTGGGTGTGCTTTTTATTCCTTTTTTCTATCTCATGTCTCTTATAAGCTTGCACCTCATCCGATGTCATGTGTATTTCTAGGGTATGCGTCAAATCACAAAGGCTATCGTTGTCTTGATCGGTTGAGTGATTGTATTTTTATCAGTCGTCATGTTCAATTTGATGAGGAAAATTTTCCCTTTTCATCAAAACCTTCCAATCTTAGTCCCACAACCCATTGTTCCATATCACCTGCTTTACTTTTTGTTTGCTCCGATCAATCTATTCTTCCTTCTACCTACTTTGGCCCTCAAGCTCCTCATCCACCTTTTTCTTCTTCTCTAGCCTAACCTCCCAACTTGCCTCTTTCCTCCTCTTGTTTTACCCAACCTACTTTTAATTCTTTTTCGCCTCCCCTTCCCCTCCCATCGAACTCACTCACTGCATCCCCACATCACTCCTCTCCTAGTCAAATTCCTCCCATAACATACCCGCAAATCCCCTCTATTTCTCTATCTAGCTCCTCCGTTTTCATTTCTCCTCTTTTGACTCATCCTATGTAGACTTGTGCCAAATCTGGGCTTTCTAAACCTAGGAAAATTTTTAATCTCTCTCATTCTTTTCATGAAGAGGCATCGACTTACCACTCTAAGGCCATTCTTGACCCTCGTTGGAAAGGAGCCATGGAAGATGAATTCAATGCCTTGGTCACCAATCACACGTGGGATCTTGTACCACCTATTCCTTCTAAGAATTTAGTCAGTTGTAAATGAGTTTTAAGATTAAGAAAAAAATCCAATGGAACTGTGGAACACTTCAAAGCTCGATTCGTTGCATAAGGATTTAAGTAGTAAGCCGAACTAGACTATGACGATACATTTAGCTCGGTTGTTAAACCCACTACAATTCGGGCCGTTCTCTTTATTGCGATATCTTCGGGATGGGTCATACGTAAACTTGATATTAAGAATGCCTTTATGCATGGCATCCTTTGTGAGGAAGTTTACATGCGCCAACCTCCTGGTTTCATTCATTTTGAATTCTCGAATCACGTGTGCCGTATCAAGAAAGCCATCTATGATTTAAAATAAGCTCCGCGTGCATGGTTTCATCATTTCAGTATCTTTTTATTATCTTCAGGGTTTCATGGTGAGTAAGGCGAATCCTTCATTATTCATCTATGCTTCTTCTCGAGGTCATGTGTATCTTTTGTTATATGATGATATTCTTGTGATCAGTGATATTCCTAAGTTACTATGGTCTCTACTTACTCGACTCTCATAGGAATTTGCTATGAAGGATCTTGACCACTTCACTATTTCCTCGACATTGAGGCTCATCAATGCTCTGATGGTACACTTTTATCTCAAGCCATATGTTGCTAGCCTTTTGCACAAGTTTGACCTTGTTAAGGTTAAGCTTGCACTACTCCTCTAGTCTCAAAGACTCTATTGTCTGCTAACGATGGTGAGGTTCTCGCTTTTCTAACGTTGTATTGACAAATGGCTGGTGCTCTATAATATGTGTCTATGACTAGACTAGATATCAATTTTACTGTGAACTTGGTTAGTCAATATATCAACCAAGATTACCTCATCTCCAGGCCGTTAAACGTATATATCGATATTTAGCTAGCACCTCCACCCATGGATTGCTCATTGAGCGTTGTTCTTCTACTTCATTGACTACTTATGTAGATGTAGATTGAGCCGGATGCTCAAATACTTAGACGGTCCATCTTTGGATTTTGTGTTTTTCTAGACACTAATCTTGTTTCATGGAGTGCTAAGAAGCAACCTACCATAGCCCGTTCTCATACAAAGGCTGAGTTCATCCTGTTGCTCACTATGTTACTTAGACTATTAAGATTCATGACTTACTTTGTGAGCTCGGGGTCCCCCTTTATAATCCTCTCACTGTTTATTGTGACAACATCTCTACCACCTATCTTGCTATCAATCCTATGTTTCATGCTCGCACCAAATACATTGAATTAGATTACCATTTTTTTTTTTTTTAGAACAGGTTGCTTGTGGTGATCTACATGTTCGCTACTTGTCTACAATGGATCAGTTGGCAAATACCTTAACCAATGGACTACCTATTCCGTGTCACGTGCTATTGAGATCCAATCTCTTAGTTGTTACACCTACTTTAGATTGAGGGGGAGTAATAATGTGTATCTTATATGTATTATAGGATGTTTTTGTGATTATATTTCTATTGATACACTTTCTATAGTTAACCACTCCAATAAATACATATCATTCAATCCTAATTAGGGTTGAGCCATCATAAATACTTTATCATTATTTTTTCTTTGACTCTAAATATCTACAGACTAATCTCCGAACAACATGGGTTGACAATGACAAAGTGACCCTGTTTCAAGTCGCACGACACTCAAGTAAAAATCCGGTCCTTCAAAGGACACAACATGAGTAGTCTCTTCCGGCGGCTTGATTTCCATGGATCAAATCTGTTCATTACAATTGTCGATTCCTCATTTGTTAAGTACAGAAAGTGTGAATAAAATGACATTCCTAATAAGGATTAACCCTTTATTTCATATAAATTACTTTCAAAGTTAATAAACAGTGACCTATATAGGTCGATTGATTATTATTTTAGCCTCTCGAAGTCTTATCCATCCATTCTACTTAGAATTATTATATCATAAATTAGTGCCACGACAGTTGGTGATAAATTGCATGTTTATAAGCTCAATTGAGCAAGCAACGCTAATCAGACTTCAACGCAACTAAACAGAAGAAGAGAGAAAGAAACGTAGAACAAAACCTAAACTGCTCTTTATTCCAAACCTTTAACACAAAATTTCATATGGTCAACCTTGTCAATATAGAGATTAACGATGACGGTGCATTATTTACTGAACAAGAGTCCAAATTATAATTTAGAATGATTCTTCAAGTCTCAAATGCCTGCAAAATTTAAATTAATCTTACCTATGATGCGACAACCTAACAAGTATCACCTAAAAGAAAAACTCAATCATTTTGTTTTTCTGTTTTTAATACTGACAGAATATAGGTAATTTTTACGAAAAAAATTTGCCTCATGACTTTGTCCTTGCGTAGTAAATGAAGAAAAGGGATTTCATCACAGAAAACTTTTTGTGCTGAGAGCTGAAAATTTCATAAGTAACCTCAATGCCCATGCAATGAGAGGCTCGGAAAGATTTGAACTCAATATTCTAACAAAGTGACGATTGTAGCGATGAATTAAGTTTAGTGAAAAAATATCTCATATCTCGTGCGCAATAGTTTCAAAGGCTGCAAAACAATTAGCCTCCATAAGGTTCAAGGACCACAAAACCATTTGTCCTTAAATATAAATTTAGCAAATTCTTATGGACAACAAATTAGATCATGAATTTTAAGAAAAGACTTTGACTGTGATTATTTGAGAGAGAAAAAGAATGAAAAAGAATGTACAAGATAAATCAACAAACAAAATATATAAATTGCAAATGCATAACTCGTGTTGCAATCTATGAAAAAAATTAATTGAATTATGCAGAAGAAAAAGACTATTAACTTTAGTAATTTTATTAATTTGAATCGTATAAGTATTTGTATGAATCAAATCGTAATATAAGTAAAAAAGTGTATGTATGTGTGTGTATATATATAATTGTTATTTACACGGTATTCCATAATGATTTCACTAAGAGAGCGTTCTTAATAGGAATGAAAATTGGAGAGAGAAATGTTGTAATTTAAAGAAAGGAAAAAAAAAAGGAATGTGGTTTCTAATTGAAGGAAATAAAGAGAAGTTGGAGGAGAAAATGAAACTTATAAATGCAAGCAGGAAATTGCCCCGATAGAAAAAAAAATTGAACAAATTGAGAATAAATAAAAAAAAAAAGACAAACGACAAAAATGAAAGATAAAAGAAAATTTTCATTAGTCTTAGTGAACATTCCATATCATGAAACAAGTCTACACTTATAAAAAAATAAATGTAAAACCATAAATTATTTTCCCTTTCTTTACCATAGATTCGACTAGGAAAGTTCCGCTCCAAGAACTTATTTTTCTAACCAGGAAATTATTTTCCTTTTTATTTTAAATTTCCAACAGACTCCGATTAGGAAAGTTCTCACTCCAGTTGAACTCTCAAAACTTCACCCGCTGTCCCATTCCAACGGTAAACTATAAACTTCTCTCTCTCTCTCTCTCTGAATTTGTCCCATCTGTTGCCCTCTGTTCTTCTCGCCCAGTGTTCCTCTGTTTCTTCAGCTGAAACCCCATGAAGTTCATCGATTTCTTCCGCCCCAAGTCGCCTCCCATCGGCGACGTCCTCAGAGGCGAGGTCCACTCGCCGCCATTGTCGTGCGTTTCTTATCTGCAGAATCAGGAGAAGAAACCCGTTGGCGACCACCCGAGAGGCGATGTGCACTCGCCGCGGCCGTCCTGCGTTTCTTGTCTCCGTGATCAGGAGAAGAAACCCATTGGCGACCACCCGAGAGGCGAGGTCCACTCGCCGCCCTCGATGGACTCTTGGTCGTGCGTTTCTTATCTGCACGATCAGCAGAAGAATCGTGACAAAGGGTCGAGAGAAATTTCATCTGCAAGAGGGGTGGTGGCTTGCGAATTGTTCCCCCTCACGCCTGGCCGGAATGGTTTCTTGGGCAGCAAGGAACTCGGCAACCCTCATCAAGAATTCGCTCCTGCCCAACCGAAGCGAAAATTCACGGCCTCGCTCGCTGACGATGAGACCTTAATTGTGGAGAAGAAGGCGAAGTGCAATAGAAAGCAGAAGGAAAAGAAAGTGGCCTCAGAACGTGAAGAAGATGAAGAGAGACGCAATGGCGTTTCCACGGAGTTGGTTCTGCTCTTCGATCCTTATAAGATCAAGAAGAAGCTAACAAAGAGCGATCTTGGCCACCTGTCGAAGCTCTTAATTCCGCGGGCATGCGTGATGAGCCATGTGCTCCCGGGCATGAGCGAGGAGATGGTGTCTCAAATGATGAGCCGCAAGGGTGCCAGCGTTGTCGTATGGGACGCAGACACGCATTCGGAGCACCAACTGGTGTTTGCTTTCTGGGTGTCGTCAGGGGCCTACGTCCTGAAAGGGTGTTGGATCAAGGAATTCGTGCAGAGGAGGGGTTTGGCGGCCCACGATGAGATTGGGATTTATTGGGATCCTACTGCTAACAGGTTCCATTTCAGCCTTCTTCGCAAGGCGAATTAGACTTGATCTTGAATTAGTATTTCTTTTGTTCGATGATCAACGGAAAAAAGTTTTGATCTTTAGAAAAGGATATTAGTGATGGAATTTCATTGTATAAAACCAATCTTTCTCTGTTTTCCTCCAGAAGTTTAATTTTAGATAAGTGCTTCTTTTGAAACCCGGTTCCATGTCTTTAAATTTCTTGTTGAGTTTCTCAGTCACTGTGGTGAAATATATAATTTCCTGTTTTGAATGGGCAAAGTTGATATGGTACAGTAATCACTGTGGTGATCCTGCAGATAAGAAACGCACGATGAAATGTCCATCAACATGGACAGAATAGAAATGATTACGACACAGGTTTGCAGGCTAGAGAGAAATATTTAGTTTACTGTTGCAATGGGATGGTGAGTGACGTAATCAATCTTCGCAGTTGACTTTTGAGACTGCAGTTGGGGTGAGAGGGGCTTCACTAATAAGTAGTACATTAGTTGTTTGGTCGTCTTTTATGGCAGCTCCTTGTCCGGGATTTTTCATATGTGTAGGTAGAAGGGGACATAGCCAGAGCAGAGATTTATTAACTTCAGAGAATGTGCTGTTCAGTGGGCAGTTTTGTCAGGAAGAAAGAAATATGAATTGCAGAGATTAGCTCTGTTTAGATATATAGTTAGAGGTAAATGATTGTTGAACTACGTTATCCTTTCTGTTAGATAACTGAGTCATTTAGAAGTGAAATATTACAACCCAAATAGATATTTGGTTATCACTTAACACTTTGAAATATTTGATCATGTAGTAGTTGGGTAACTTGGCACATATGCACAAAGAGGCTAAGCTCCTTTGTGGGAGGTGAAAGTAGCTACTCTTGGTTGCTGTAGGACATGTGCAACATATGATTAGTTTCCCTTCGCTTGTGTATGTGAACAAACTGAAATATTGACTACATTCATCCTGTTTCTGTGGCTGAGGATAGTTAGCAACTATATCCATGTTGGTCCTGTAGAATTCCACTGTCGTGCTGCCATATGGGCACGATGACAATGTCTGTGTTAACTGTGCAATCAAATTCCAAATGTTGGTGCCATTTTTTGGTCCAATTAACTTGCAATTGATATTTTATGGCTGTCTTTGCTATATGTCTAAACTCAAAGTTTCATGCACTCAAAAATATTTAGGTCCTCTGTAGAGCAGATGATGTTTGTAGATAAACAGCAGTTTCAAAGTGAAATTAGACAAACTGCTTCAGTTTCTTTAACTTGGGAGAGTGATCTTGGCACCCTGGTCCGTGGTGCTGTCATTGTTCTTATGTGGCATTGTGCCTTTGTATAAAAAAATGAACTGATTTTTATCTGCCTGGTAGGCTATGAGATCAAACCTCCTACCTCTTGCCCCAGCCCTGTCCTCCATCCACTAGACCAATTGCCTACCGGTGTAAATGACCTGAAGCTTTTATCAGTTATGAGAATTATTCAATTGGCCATATGAAATAAGTGTAATGAAACTTGAAATTCGCCACAATTATAGTGATGAACTCTGTATATTGGACAAATAGTTAAGCTGAGTTTGGGGAAAGATGATGGACATCCTGGTTAAACTATATGAAGGCCATTTCTAATAATATCGGGAAGACTATGCTTTGCATCTTGTAATGGAGCATCCCATAGTTTCAGGAATAAATCTTTGTACCTTAAGATAGAATGGTGTTTCCACCTCTTTTGTAGCAGCAAAATTGCTTGGTTGTCATGACCTATGTCTTTGGTCAACAACTGAAAAAGTAAATGAAGGGGAGGAAAAGAGAATAGATGTCACAAAAGGTTACAGATTTGTTTGTGTACTAAAGTAGCCAAAAGAGCCATTGCATATGCGGCAATTATGGATATTCAGTTGATTGACGCAAAGAGTATTACTTCGGCTACTGGGTAGCTGAGTATCATCAACAAAGGATGCCAAAACTGAGTTTGCTCAATAAACAAGCTAAAGGATGTAAAGTGTATTTTTTGAAAGCAGTGAATGCTAACTGTGATTATAGATACTATGGTAAATGTAAGTGTAATTGTCTCTAAAAATGTATGCAGATGGCTTAAGAAAGCATCTCATTCCCTAACCAATGTAAGTTGCATTTGATCTCTTAGATGATCATAAAGCAACCCGATTCAGCCCCTCAGCTTTCTCTTGGCTTCTGGTGTTTTGAAATTCCGTGGAATGGCAATTGACACAAATGGCTTTTGCCTTCTGGTTGTGTTTTGTTGAAACAAATGTTTCAACCTCTGTTAGTTCTTTGTAACTACTTCCTATTTTGTTGCGACAATTGGCATTGCTGTTTCAGAGCCTGAGAAACGGTGCATTCTTTTCTTTAGCCTTTCCCTTCTACTACTGAGTACATTTTTTATCTTTTCTGTGTTAATCATTTGTTTTCCTTTAGGCCCAGTTGCCAAAGACATCTTTCACTGGCAAGCAACAATTACAGGTCCTCCAGACAGTCCATACGCTAGATCTTGTTCCAATTCACTCCTCAGTTCCCACCAGCCTATCCATTTAAACCACCATGGTATTGAAGGATGACCAAGCTGCAAGCTGTGATACATTACCATATTGCTCTCTTCCTTTTGGCCTTCACCATCTCATTTCTTCCTGTAATTATCTAATATTGCCCCAGATGTTATCCTTTTGTCAATCATAAGTTCCTTCTCCGATGCTTTGGAAGGATCTGATCAGATAGTGGAGCCATCTAACGAGTCTTGGCTCTACTAAATTCTGGAAAAGATATTCTTCCTTAATTCCTCTTTGATGTCGTTCATTTCCTTCTCTGCGTTACTCTATGTGAGTAGATTTTGCTGATAACTCGCTCCTTTGCAATGATAGTATTATTTATTTTTTGAAATGCATCCTCCAAGTGCCCTATTAGAGCTATTTGATCAATTTCATTTTCTAATAACTCAACAATCAAATATTCTTCAGTTGAATTTTTTTTTTCTCACTGTAAGCATGAAAATGAAATTCTAGGATTTCTTTTTTTTTTAATGTTAAGCTCAGTCCATAACTCCTAAGGTTTCTTTGTTGATTTTTCATTTTATTAGGTAGTGGGTTGCGGTTTTCTCAAGTCACTGGTCATTGCTCGGTGACCTAATTAGTGCAGCTCCCAGAGACATATTTCTTCATTGGAAGTCAAGTTATAAAGATTTTTTAGTGAGGTTTGACCATGTAAAGCTGGGCTTGCTTATTGAAGTCATATTTCACTCTCAAGGAAAAGCCCATTTTTATTTCCCTTTTGTTCGACCTAGGCTTTTCCTAAGTAAGTGTCACATTGAAAGAGGGCCTGTTATTGACCTTGGATATGGCAATTTGCTGGAAACCATCAGTTGTTAGGGAGATGCTTTTTCGGGTGCCCCTACTGAGATCTGCTTTTCTTGCTTCACAAAGGTCTGAGGGCTGCTTGGTGCAGAATTTAATGCGTTTAACACGTTTGAAGTCTAAATTACGGGAGAAGTCATTTGAATGCTGCCGATTGAAACTTGTCAACTAAGAGTGATTCTAGAAAGGACAGAATTTGCAAATGCTGAAGTCATGAATGTCAAGATTATATATATATATATATATATCTTCCATGTGTTGCACCCTATTAAGACTCGTAGAACAGGAATTATATCCACTTCTTGGTGCTGCTGCTGCTGCTGCTGCTGCTGCTAATACAATTTCTGCCAATATTTTCTTCATAACTTTTTCATCAAGGTTGTTGCTTATCAGTTTCTCGGTTTTCACAGGTTGCACTCAGGATGATAGTCTCACCCCAACATTTAACGGTAGCATTTTCCTTGACATTTTGAAGGAGCAGCGGTGTGAAGCCCGGCCCTCACCATTTCGAAGGTGAACTTTAAAAATGAATTGATTTTATCTGGCTAATAGGCTATGAGATTGAAGCTTCAATCTCTGGCCCCCACCCCCATCGTCCTCCATCCACTAGACCAATTGTCTAATGGTGTAAATGACGTGAAGCTTTTATCAGTTACAAGAATTAGGGAAATGGCCATATGAGTTAAGCATAATGAAACTTGAAATTTGCCACAATTATTGTGAAGAACTCTGTAGATCAGACATGTTTAGCTAAGTATGGTGAGGGATGATTGACATCCTGGTTAATTATATGCAGGCCATTTTAAAAATACAGGGGAGACTATGCTTTGCATCTTGCAATGGAGCATCCTTTGCACATAGGATGAAATGGTGGTAACTGTCTTTTCTGGAATAGCAAAATTGCTTGTTCGTCGTCACCTATGTCTTTGGTGGACACCTGAAATACTAAATGAAGGGGAGGAAAAGAGAGTGGATGTCACAAAAGATTTAAGATTTGTTTGTGTACTGAGAGTGGCCAAAAGTATCCATTGCATATGTGGCAGTTATGGGTATTTTGGTTTATTGCTGCAAAGAGTATTACTTCGACTAATGGATAGCTGATTATCATCAACAAAGGATGCCAATACTGAGTTTTTGCTCAATATACAAGCTAAAGGATATGGAGTATGCAGTTTTTGAAAGTAGCGAATCCAAAGTGTCATTATGGACATTCATTACAGTGAAAAAGTGTAATTGTCTCTTAAATAATATGCCAAAGGCTTTATGAAAGCATCTGATTCCCATACCAATATAAGTTGTATTTGGTCTCTTAGATGATTCATAAAGCAACCCGATTCAGCCCCTCAGCTTTCTCTTGGCTTCCGGTGTCTTAAAGTTCCTTGGAATGGCTATTGACACAAATGGCTTTCGCCTATTGCCTCTTTTTGTTTAAACATTTGTGTTTTTGAGCCATGTTACTCATTAGCAATTCTACTTCCTATTTTATTGTGACAATTGCCATTGCTGTTTCAGTGCCCGAAAGATGGACCTCAGGCCTTTCTCCTCCTACTACTTTGTACATCTGTCTATGATACTCTAAGTAACTTCTATCTTTCTGTGTGATCATTTGTTTTCCTTTACTCCCAGTTGCTGACAACATGTTTCTCCGGCAACTGGGACTTTCTTGTTCCAACTCACTTCCCGGTTCCCACCAGACTATTCATTTAAACCACCGAAGGTGTTGAAAGATGACCAAGCTGAAAGTTGCTGTACATTACCTAATCTTGTTCTTCCTTTAATTACCTAATCTTGCCCTAGATGTTATCCTTTTGTTAATCATAAGTTCTTTCTCCATTGCTTTGGAAGGATCTGATCAGATAGTTGGAGCCATCTAACATGCTTTACTAAATTCACAAACAGATTTTCTGCTGTATTTCTACTTGGATGTCGTTCATTTCCTTCTCTGCGTTACTACATGTGAGTAGATTTTGCTGATACTCCCTCCTGTGCGACCATAGTAGTGTTATTTTTTAACGCATCCATCAAGAGCGCTATTAGAGCTATTTGATCAACTTCATTTTCTGGTAATTTGACGATTAAATATATGTTGACATGCTGATCTAAGTTATGTTTCTCTTTCAGGGAAGCCCCATTTATAATTTCCTTTCCTTTGACCTTGGCTTTTCCTAAGTAGGTGTTCTATTGAATGAGGGCCTGCTATTGACCTTGGATGTAGCAGTCTGTTGGAAACCATCAGTTATTGTTAGGGCAGATGCCTTTTTCAGGTGCCTAAACCGAGTTCTGCTTTCCTTGCTTCACAAAGGTCTGAGGGCTGATTTCTGTGGCTTTTAATGTGTATAACACATTAGATCTGAATGCTCCTGATTGAAACTTGTCAAGTAAGAGTGGTTTTAGGAAGGACCAAATTGGCAAATGCTGAAATCGTGAATGTCTGTGACTATATATTCTGCCATGGGTTGCAGGCTATCAAGACTGGGAATTATGTCCACTTCTCGTTGTCACTGCAGGCGCTGCCTTTCTGCCAATATTTTCTTCTTAATTTTCCTTGAGGTTTTTGCTTGATTGTTCCTTTCTTTTCACAGGTTGCGTTCAGGACTAGTCTTTCACCCTGATATTTAACGGTAGCATTTGCCTTAGACATTTTGAAGGAGCAGCGCAGTGGAGCCCTGCCCTCACCATTTTGAAAGTGAAATTTTAAAGACTCTCAAGCTATGTTATTCAATTATTTTGGATTGTAGGATTGATTTAGGGGCCATTATATCATAGAAAATTTCATTGCCCCCTCTCCCATCCTAGTTAAGGTAAATTTGAGGCCTCGAAGTACTGATGTTGTTTGCCTGTGACCTGAAAACAATCTGTACATTTTTATTTCCTGTGGTAAACATCGGGGCTTGTTTGAGATGATGCATTTCTGGCCTTGGTTCTCTTGTACTTTGAATGTAT
Organism: Eucalyptus marginata; assembly: GCA_014182565.1. Lineage (NCBI taxonomy): Eukaryota > Viridiplantae > Streptophyta > Magnoliopsida > Myrtales > Myrtaceae > Eucalyptus > Eucalyptus marginata. The sequence continues at coordinate 23,554,644 of CM024589.1, forward strand.
GTCTTACCCCATGTACTTGAAAAACAATTGTATCAAACAGCAACTCATTTCCTCTGCATGGTCACCTGATGGCCAAACGCCAGTTTCATGCTACTTTGTTCAAGGCTTTCCCTAAAGACCTCAAAAGTTCTGTCAAAGACTTTAAAACTAGTCTCAAGCAATGGATTATTCTTTTCAAGGAAGTCAGTTGGAGAGAACTCTACCGACTGTTTTGGAATAATTCTAATTGCTGCTTTTCTTCCTAGAATGTCATCAATTGTTTGGTTCTATATGTTTAGAAGTGTCGATGTTCCTCTGTTGTGATCACTATCCGTTACTGTGACCTGTACCGCTGGGTTCACAAAGGTTCCTAGTTCTGATTTCCAGGTGCTGCTCTCGATCTGTTCGCCATTAATGTTGTTTTGCCACATGACGTTACGAAGAAAGACTAATCTGTAACACTATAATCAAACCAAAATCTTAACTTGGACATCTCTATAACAACTGAAAAATGGTCATCTGGTTCAACATCTTGACTTTAGGTTGGCTTGACTTTGGTATCAACATGGTTGAACATGTTTTATAAGCATCATGGCCCATTATGCTTTTTAGTAGTGAGCAATTTAGGTTATAAGAAATTTAGAGCTTCATTCTGAAATATTATACATCTTAGCATATTTGTTGGTTCTGTAAAGAACATAACTCTTTGGGCATGATTCAGCCAGAAAATCTACCCCGTCCATTGGGAAAGTATAATGCAAATTCCTAGTTATCTAATTCATATTGGCTGCAAATTGTCTTAAAGTCTTGCTTCCTAGATGGAGAAGTATCTAACATAGAGAAATCGTGATCTTGTCCTACTTCTCTGAGGAGCGAAAAAATGTAAATTGACATTCAATTTATTTTTTTGGTTGAAATATAGACACTCAATTCAAAAGTCTAGAGATTATAAGTGAGATTGAGATTAAACTTTGAATGATTGAGAATAGATGACACGATACATGATACCCATACAAACCTCGTAGATAAATAATGCGAGATATTTTAGTACTTGCTTTTACGTTTAAACCCCATGAAATCAGGTTTTGAAGAATGGGGTGACTACACATACATAAAGCCCAAAATAATAATTAACATGCTATTCCATAATGTTTTCACTAAAAGAGAGCATTCTTACACAAAGTGCAAAAAAGAAGACCTCATTTTTTCAATAGGAATGAAAATTGGAAAGAGAAATGTTGTAATTTGAATAGGAAAAAAAGGGAATAAGTTATTAATTGAAGGAAATAAAGAGAAGTTGGAGGAGAACATAAAGCTTACATACTCCAAACAATAAATTGCCTCGCTTAAAAAATTGAATAAAAGACTTAAAAATAAAGAAGACAGACAAAAAAAAATAGTAAAAGACTGAAATGAAAAAAAAAAAAAAAATTTCTCTAGTTCTAGCATTCGATATCATGGAAAAGGTTTACATTTATAAATCTTTCTTTATTAAAGAAAGGGATCAAAAGATTTTAGTGTTGGGCATGCTCTGTAAGTCCCATCCCTCTAGTGTTCCGACTTCTCTAAGAGCAGGCTTCCACTCGCTAATAGTTCCATTGTATCATCTCTTGTTTTCATGCTCATGGAAGGCTTGTTCATGCTCTTCGTCATCTCTGTAAGCATGGATTCCTGTGTCAATTAGGCCGATACAAAGGAAGTCGATAATATTTGCTCGAGTGTCTAGTCCTCTATAGCTCAATAACGCCTTGTAGTCAAATCCTGCTGTTTTAAGTGTATATACAAGTAACCAAGTCTGCCACTCCATTGCTTACAGCTACTTCAGTGATGCCTACTCAGGCTTCTCCTGAAGAAATCCTTGAAAATATCAACAGCAAAGACAATCGCCAGACATGACCAATTAGAAGCTAGTTTGCTAGACTTGATTATACTGTTTCGATAGGATATTGCAACGTAATTTGACTGTGACAAAGTAAACGAAGTCCAGTATGCACTCTCCATTCGTTTCCAATGTACAGCCAAACAGCTGTAGGGTTTTGTTTTCTTCGGCATCTAATGCATAATATAAGGTTCATCAGCGATTTCATGGATGACTTCAAGATTTTTTGTAAATAATCTAATCGCGTGATTGAGAGTCCATTAGGGAAGAATGAACCCAAAACATCAGGTATCTATATAACTAATCTATCGAAATTAGGACAGGGACATGCCTTTATTGTCAGGCCTCTCAGAGATCAAGATGTCCATAGTTAATAATTCTTAAAAATGTATTAGCACTAAGCTCCAAGTTCATCATAGACTGCAATTAAGAAAAAAAATGGCTCCTCTCATATCTAAGCACGAAAATTGGTTCTTTATGTGTTGTAATAGTCTCAAAATTTTCTCCGTCAAGGACTTGCGGACATTGTGAGGCCATTAATCCATAGGAATTCCGAGTTTAGAATGAAATATCGATAAGTGCTATTCATTTGGTGTGTTAAAACAAAAATCGAGTGCCAATACTGTAGTCATTATTTTAAGTTTAGCTCACCGTTCTACTACATTTGAACAAGTATATTCGTTTAAGTCCAGTAAAATCTAACTCCATGACTCTGTCATTATGGTTTGATCATGTGATTCAAGTCCTCTTGTTTTTAACTTCGTCTTCAGAAGAGTGTAAAACCACAAGGTGATAACAATACGGGGAGTGATATGTAGGAACAATGATCATCTCTCCAACCCCAATACACACATAACAAATCCTATAATTTGAATCCATGGCCCCAACCCTTAAGTCTGGTCTCCGTTCGACAATTTTTAGTGTTGAGAACCAAACTACATCACTGTAATTTTATGTAACCAAGGTATAAAAGGCTGCTTAAGATTAGTTATGGAATTCTTGCGATGCCGCTGCTTCAATTCAGTTGCTCTTCGCTACTTCTGCAGTTGCTAAATGAGCCACAACTTCCTGCACAAAATCATAGTTCCAACAACTTTGTTAGGAGTTAACCCGCTCAAACAGTCAGTCTGATACGTTTGTATTTCTTGGCCTTCACATCAATGTTTTAACGCATAGTAAATGTATCAAAATCAAGGGAAAAGAATGGGCTGTGTAGATTAGCATGAACATAATCAGCGTCAAGACATATGTCTGCGAAACTGCATGTTTGATCTTATGATCCTGAATACATGTCTCTGGTATTCGAACTCAGCGGTTAAATTCTCAGAAGATTCATTTAAGTACCTCATCAGGAGCAGAGTCATTTTCCTTTTCCCTCATTTCCTCTGCCTTTTGCAGTGCATTAGCATTCTTCTCTTCCACCACCACTTTACTGTACTCGCCCTCCTTGACCGGTTCATGCTGGGGCGAGTTGTACTCAGAGGAGAGCCCCTCGGACATGATCTCTTCCAGCGCTTCCTTGTCTCTTCTTGGAGAGAAGTAATGATCCGGCGAGTCATGGGATATGAACCTCCCTGGCTCTGCCTCTTCCTCTTCTAGTTCCGGTTCCGTCTCCAGCTCTAGCTCCTGCTCAGGCTCAATCTCCTTTTCTTCCTCTACACATTTTTCTTCGTCTTGAACTTTGTTCAAAGCTTTTGTTTCTTCTTCTTTGATCTCTTCTTCTTGTTCAAGATCAGGATGTTCAGTTATGTCCTCAACTGTGGCTGCAGCTCCTGTATCCCGGCTCAACGCATCATTGGTTTCTTGTTGCACAAGTAATGCCGTGTCGTTCCCAATTGCTTCCATCTGAGGAACGTTCTGTTCTGCTTGTTTGTTCTTCTCGGGATAGGTGCTTGAACTCCGGCTTTTGGTAAGGGTGTTTCCGGTGGCAACAGCATGCTTCGACTCCCTGCAACCCATTTTTGTAAAAAGAAATGTCGATCGGAAGGAATTATATTGGAGGATTGATTCTCTCCCTTAATGCATCAGATTGTAATGAAGTTTCGGCTTTTGTTTTCTTTGTCTGTTGGAGCTTTGATTTGATTAAGCGGTTTGTTCCCGTGGTTGACAAGGGGCAGGAGTTTCTTCTGTTGTGGATTAAGGGTGGAGAGGAGACAGTTGCAGCTTAAGTTATAAAGGGGAGTATTTTCCTTGAATCTAGAAAACGACAGTTCGTTTCTCATTATCCGGCGGGTTTTTGTTTTTATTAAGCCCATCCTTGTTGTGGTTAGTTCAATGAAAAACTTACTTTACGATTAACATCCACACACACCCAAGCAAAATTCGATATTCAAAAGATTAAATTGTCCCTTCTTGAAAACTTATTGGTTCTGAGTGCTTTTAATGGGTGTAAGAATTTAGGACATGAGGGTAGACATTTTTGGAGAGAATTTTATAAATGGAAATATTAGGCTAATTGATGCGGAAGTGCAAAGTGGTCTCTATAGGTAAAAATCAACTATGTATTAGTGTTTTAAAAATTAAAGGTTTGTAATGAGTCTTTGGGTAAGAAGAGAGGCATGTTTTTTATATATTCTGAATATCAATCGACCTTATAAACCAAAATTTATATGATTGTCAAACATGAAATTGTTTGTACTTGATTGTATAGGAAATTAAATTTATACAACATTCCAAATCCACGTACAAATCCTTTCTTGAACCAAGAAATCAAAATGGATCTATAATAAGCATGTTAGAAAGGTAAATATCATCTTTCTTTTTTTTTTTTATGAAGATGAATAATAATAATGTTAGGGCGCATTTGGTAACGATTACGTTCCCAAAAACAGATTCTGACAAGAAATGATTATTTTTTATTTTGTTTCCAGGAATTGATTCTGCGTAAAAGAATGCGTTTAGTAACTGTCCAAAATTTCTGATTCTGGAATAGAATTGCGTTTGGTACCGTGTTAATTGATTCTATTCCAAATCAATTTCTTTTAATTTTTAAATAATTTTTATATTTTTTTCTTTTTTTTTAAAATTTTTCCTTTTTTTTTTTTTTTTTTTTTTTTTTTTTTTCTTATTCATCTTCTTCTTCAGGTCGGTCGTCGGCCAGACGAGGGCCGACGACCTCACCGGAGCGTCGTTGGCCCTCGTCGGCCGAGCCTCGCCGGCAGCTGGGCGAGGCTCGCCTAGCCCCACCGAGGCCCGCCCAGCCATCGGCGAGCTCGCCGGACCAGTTGCCAGCGACTGGTGGTGGCGGACGGCGGCAAATGGCGGCGGTGGGCGGCGGCGGACAACAGCAGGCGGCGGCGGGCGGTGGTCGCGGGATGGCGGTTGATGAAGAAGAAGAAAAGAGAAGAAGAAGAGTTTTGATTCTCAATTTTGTTCCCGGAACAAGAATCAACTTTTTTTTATTATTAATTCTCTTCCCAATCTGTTCCCGGGAACAAAAATTTTACCAAACGCGATTCTCATCCCAAACTTATTCTGGAAACAAAAAATCAGAATAAGGCACTGTTTGGATGGTTACCAAACAGTGCCATAGTAAAATGAATAATCAAGATATTACCAATTAATCTCACAAATGCTTTACTCCCCAAATGGAATTCAAATTTCTCTCAACTTCCCATAAGATAATTTTTTTTTTTACTAAATAATAAGCATCCCTAGACATATATCCTCTCTGCATATATTGCACTATTTTTTTTTTTCCATTTGAAAGTGTCATTTGCAGAAGTTTTTTTATTGTTCCACACCGTGAGTGGCCATGGACGCCGCGCATCCCTTCTTCCTCCTCGTAAAACCCCGAACGGCCGGAGAAAAACCATTTTTCAGAAAAATGACAACTTGCAGAGATAGTGTGTTCAATGAATGACTTTCGGTTGAGACGGAAAGTGGAGAGAACTTGGAATAAAAGCTGGGCATTTCTAATCTTTTGCTATTTACATTCGTCTCCGAACAAATGTGACGTTTATGAAAAATATTTTCTAAAAAATTAGTTTTCAGAAAAATGACAATATTTTTCCATATTCATTTGAAACTTGAAAATGAATTAGAAAATATTTTCCAAGATTCGATATTTCCCTATGTACCCTCGTTTTAATACATTTTTATTTTTTAGTTTATTCTTTTATTTTTTTAAAATAATTTTTTTTTTATTTTTCTTTCTACTTTTTACTTATAGTTATACTTTTTCTTTTTCTTTTTTTCTTTTCCTTCTTCTTCTTTGGTCGATTGCTGACCAAAGGCGAGGTCGAGCTTGCTGGCCTTGAAAAGGCTTGTACTTGCTGGTCTGGCAAGTGACTAGCTTGAACTTGAGCTCATCGAGCTCAGGCCTCACGAAATTGGCGAGTCATAGGCTCGTGCTTGTCGATCTGGCAAGTGGCCATCTCAAGCTCGCCAAAGGTCAACGAGCTCGAGGTTTGCCTATGGCTAGTCGCCAGCCGTCATTATGGCTAGCAACTAGCTCGAAAAGAATGGGAAAAAAAAAAGAAAAAGAAATTCATATTTTTTAAAAAGTAAAATAGAAAGAAGGAGGAGCTAGAGATGAGAGAGAGAGAGAAGAAAGTAAGAAAATATATTCTCCTACTTGAAATGTAGAAAATATTTTTCCTATTTTAGAAGAACTTTTTCCAGAATGGAAAAATGTTTTTCTTGATTAGTTCATTTTTTGTGAAACAAATATCAAAAAATTCGGAAAACGTTTTGGAAAATGTTTTTCTTGACTAGTTCATTTTTTGTGAAACAAATATCGAAAAATTCGGAAAACGTTTTCATGAAAGTTGTTTTTTGTGAAATGAATGAACCCTTAGTTCCGTTCTGTTAGTCATTTATTTAGCCACACTAAATAATAACTAAATTGGAAATAAGAATCCCTTTTGAACACAAGAGATCATGGAAAAGCCAAAAGAACAAGCGAGATGAGTTTGACTGTCTTTCTTAGCCATCACATAAACGAACAAAATAACATGTACTAAGCGCTAGCCAAGTGGAATTTTGTGATTACCACCTAGGTTGTACTGACACGGACACGCAACACAACACGATACGACACGACACGACACGACACGCCGACAAGTCATTTATCAAAAAGTAAATAATTCCGACACGTTCCGACACGTTATATATTAAATAAATATTTTAATATATAAATGCATAAATAACTAAATAATAATAATAATAATAATAATAATAATAATAATAATAATAATAATAATAATAATAATAATAATAATAATAATAATAATAATAATAAGAGCCTAGAATTAATCTATACTAAAAACATTAATCCTATATTTGTTAATATCATTCAGTATTTTAATTTGACAAATTTAACTACATTTCATTGTAATAATCCATAAAACTTGGAGGAAAAAATAAGTAATCCACGTTCCACTATTCATTTTTTTTTTTTTCATATATTTATATTTAGACCACAAAAAATATTGAAAATTTGTAAAAAATAATCCTGCGCGTGTCGGGGTCACGTGTCGGAATTTCTGACTCGCGTGTCGGAGGCAATTGACCGCGTGTCGGATTTTCCGACACACGTTGACCTCGTGTCGGAGTGTCAGACACGACACAAAGGGTCTCGGAGAGTTTTCGTGCAGCCTAGATTACCACATTCTAACGAGGCAACAATGTCAAACGTTTATCCAACTCAGTCCGGCCGGTATAGCCATCGATGGCGAGTAATCAGGCAGCCTCGTGGATTAAAAGCAGTACTCCACTGCGGCATCTATGTTTGCAAAGTTGCCTCTAAATTTTATTTTGGGTCTCGGCTTTTGATAAATTCAGTTGAATCCAAAAGCAATTGGTCTTGCATTTGACACTTATGAGGTGGAACAAGAAAGACTGGGGGCTATAACCTTATCTAATATTTGCTTTGTGGTTTATTTATTATTTATCATCGTGCATTCACGATTAAAGCATCCAGAAAATTTTTGAAATTGGGGAACGACATCTAAAAATAAGTTTTGCAAATTTGTAACTCAGGATTCAACAAAAGGAGTATTATGAAGTGAAATGCATGAAAAATGTTGAATAAAATCTCGTATAGGATAATGTTAAATTGCTAAAATTTACATCATATGTATGGGCTTAATTCTTTAAGAAAAACTCTAACTTTAGGTCCAATCCTAATTTTACTCCGAACTTCCTTTTATTTAAAAATAATATCAAACTTTCCCTATAGTCCCAAATCTAGGGGAAATTATCAAAAAAATCTTAAATTTATTACATTTGTTAGTCGTAAATCTTTTAATTTACTTAGCTAGAAAAAATTGAACAAAAGACCAAAAATAAAATAATAAATAAATAAGATATATGAAAAATAGTAAAAGATTAAAATAAATTCTCTACTCAGCGAACATTCCATATTATGAAATCAGTTTACTTTTATAAATCTTTCTTTATTCGAAAGTAGAATTAAACGATATATTTTTTTTCCAGTCTTTTTGAGGTTCCATCAAATTACATAATGAAAATAGTTTAAGAAATGGTAGAAACTTGCCCATATCATGGCAATCTAACCAGGAAAATTTAAATAAAAAAACCACGAAATTATTTTCCTTTTTCTCATTAACCATAGACTCAGATTAGGAAAGTTCCCCACTTCAGGAACTTTGGAGAAGTCCATATCTCCTTTCAGTTGGGGATTTGATAAAAGCTTCCCTCCACGCGGCACTAACACAGGCTCGTTCCACTGCTTTGTTGTAAAGATCCTGCTCCAACGTAGGCATGGCAACTAGGACATCAATCACAGCAGATACGGAGAATGGGTCTACAGGTGGTGATGTGACTTGTGAGTTGACAGAACCAGTCACAGATTGACTAGCCCTAATTTTGATCATCTCTTGTATGGTTTTGCAGGTGTTAGCAACACCAAATGAGTGACTCCTCCTTCTCCTCTTACTATCTGGAGTTTTATCCATCCCATGTTTGTCATGAACTGAAGTAGGAGTTTTGTCAGACATAAAAACTCCCTTATCAATATAGTGTTCACTTAAGTCCTCTCGTCCATCGTCTGCATCATCACCACCAATGCCAAGTTCATCCGACATCACCAAATCTTCAGCATTTCCTGCTGCATGCTCCCCAGTAGCATATGTATCACCAAATACAATACACAAGTCGGGATATTGAGGAAATCCATCATTCTTGAATTTTGCCCACTCAATATTATCCTGCAATTTTCACAATGATGACATATATCAGTAATACAATTAAACATCTTACCATGTACATCTATAGTGATCTCAAAATGACCAAAGGTTAAATCATACCTTGATGTGAGGTTCCCATATACTTGGATCATCAACAACAACTGTTTTGTTCACATTATCCCAGCCAAATCCGGATTGTGAAAGAAGCTTCTTGAAACTACCATACTGTTTTTTCAATTTGTTCACCTTGTTCTTCAACTGTACTTGAGTATATTGGAGTCCTGCTCGTTTATTGAATTCTGTCCGTATGTTATTCCACCCTGCTTTGTTGAAAGTAGAAGAGGTGCAATTTCCTTTTTTGACCTCTTCTACCAACAAACTGACGTATAAGTTGGTTAAAGGCTCAGTCCACTTTGCAGTCCACTTTGTGGTGAATGCCTCTTTTTGGGATGCCATGTAACCTTCATTAATTGAGCATCATATGAGTTCAAACAATTAAATAGATGGAAAACCACTTTCTTTCTAATATGAAGTCATAGCTTGTCCCCAGGATTAGGCTGGGTTCATGAAGCATGCACTCCAAGAGTTACTTTAACTACCGAAAATGAAGTAACTACAATACAACCCAGTGATTGGCATTATTTTTTTTTCTTCCAATCATTGAGTAACAAGAATTCAACCTCGCCACTATCACACCAAAAGAGAGTGCAACATGCTGCTTCCTTATTTTCTCATCACCATTTTTTAGACTAAAGAAAGACACAAGTAACAAATCCAATTATAGGATGATATTATCTCTAAACCTTGGATAGCTATTCAGTGCATAAAAATGTCATTATAGTAGCTACAAGCATCAAACCAGAATCAATGGATCCAACTCAAAACCTTGGACAACTACCAAATGCATAAAAGTTCCTAAAAATGTCAGTATCTTTGTCATTTTGTGTCATATCTAGAACCTGAAATGTACCTTAGTGCACTCGGAGGAATGCCCTTTTCACTTTGAGTTACTTTTTGCCTTTCAATGTGTAAATGCCGCTATACCTTCAGTCATTGTAGCTTTTGTGTAGGGTACATTGCCATCCAAACATACAACGCTTGCCCTATACAATCCCTGGTCTTGTTGTGATCCTTGACAAAGACTCAACTTCGACACAAGAGCATGCAACTTCCACACCATAAATTTGTTAATTAATTCCTTCAGCCTTCATGTTCTACCTATCAGTTTGTTTTCATTCCCCTGAAAGTGCATATGGACTTCTTAGCTGTCACTTTATTGATCTATTGTGGAATACGATTCATTATAACCAACATAAAAACTTTAGGTTAAAAATGAATATCTTAACTGGTCGCTTAACCACTCCTATATTTTTGTATGTCCCTTCGATAAAATTTCAGATGCTCGTTGTTTCAGGTCATATCATGGTGATCCTATTTTAAATCCATTTACACCTTGGGAGAGGCCACCTCTAAAGAACGTGCTTTGTATCTATGAGATAGATTCCAAGACTGAGGTATGAAGCATTCTCAACATAAGGATTTATGATGCATCGGAGAAAACAATGCTTATGAGTTGTCATAATGCCGACATTTTTTATTTGGTTAAGTGACTTCCTAATATAATAACTCGGATTGGCTAAAAGAGAGCCTTTATCATAGCCTATCGCTAAAACAGAGCATCGACAACTTCAACTACTCACACACACGCATGCACACACATACACAACTATCTCATTTCATTTCATACTCCCAGGTTTTGAGAGACAAAGAAGCATAGAGAAAAGTGCACCAGAATTTTGGTGTTGTTCATCAATATCAGCTCTGGTTTGTTTTAGTCAGCCTAGCTGATACATGTGAGAATCAAGGGCGACACATGCACGAGGGAAGCAACGTGAGAGAGGAGAGCACAAACAGAGGCGACGACGGAGGTGACACGATTCAACTTTAGAAAAAGTGAGAATCACCACTAGAACCGGTATAATGAGAAGGAATCGAAGCAACAAACCTAATTTAGGGCAAGATGACCATGAGGCGACGCGACCAAGGTGATGTGACCGGAGAAAGGTGACCGGAAGTGACGGGACCAGAGGCAACAGGATCAAAAAGAAGCGATCAGAGGCAACGGGACTGGAGGCGGCGGATTCAAAAAGTGAGAATCATCACTAGTACAACAAGAAGGAATCAAAGAAACAAACCTGATTTAGGGCAAGATGACCACGAGGCAACGCGACCAGAGGCGATGCGACCGGAGAAAGGTGACCGGAGGCGACAGGACTAGAGGCAATGGGATTGGAAAGAGGCAATCGGAGGCGACGGGACTGGAGGCGGCGGGATCGGAGAGAGGCGACCCAACTGGAGTGACGTGACCAAAGTGAAGCGACCAGAGACGACGGGATTAGAGATGACGGCACCGAAGAGAGGAGGAGGCGACAGGACTGGAGGCAACCGGCTCGGAGAGAGGCGACCCAACTGGAGGCGACGCCACCAAAGAGAACTGCGACCGGAGACGACGGACCGAAGAGAGGCAGCGACCGGATTGGAGAGAGGCGACCAAAGGCTACGGGCACGGGACCGGAGAGAGTCGACCGGAGGCTACGGGACTGGAGGCCACAGGACTGGCGGCAACGGGACCGGAGAGAGGTGACCGGAGGTGATGAGATCGGAGAGAGGCAAGCGAACGAAGGGAGAGGTGAGCTTCAGGGGCGTGAGAAGGGAGCAAAAGAGAAGTTAGGGTTTTCTATTTAGGGGAAAACAGAAGCCGTTTTTCCCGGGAACAAGAAGTTCGTCGATTTCTTCGGCCCCAATTCGCGTCCCACTGGCGACGTCCCCTCGCCACCATTGTCGTGCGTTTCTTATCTGCACGATCAGGAGAAGAAACCCATTGCCGACCACCTGAGAGACGAGGTCCACTCGCCGCGCTCGATGGACTCTTAATTGTGCGTTTCTTATCTGCGCGGTCAGGAGAAGAATCGTGATGAAGAGTCCAGAGAAATTTCATCTGCAAAAGCGGTGGCGGCTCGCGAATTCTTTCCCCTCATGCCTGATCGGAATGGTTTCTTGGGCACCAAGGAACTCGGTGACCCTTGTCAAGAAATCGCTCCTGCCCAACCGAAGCGCAAATGCATGGCCTCGCTCCCCCACGATGAGACCTTAATTGTGGAGAAGGAGGCGAGGTACAATAGAAAGCGGAAGGAAAAGAAGGAGGCCTCGGGAAGTGAAGATGAGGAAGAGAGACGCAACGGCGTTTTCCACAGAGTTGGTGCTGCTCTTCGACCCTTATAAGATTAAGAACAAGCTTACAAAGAGCGATCTTGGCCACCTTTCGAGGCTCTTGATTCCACGGGCATGCGTGACGACCCACACGCTCCCGGCCATGAGTGAGGAGATGGTGACTCGAGTGATGGATGCGGACACGCATTCGGAGCACCGACTGGCGTTTGCTTTCTGGGCGTCGTCAGGGGCCTACGTCCTGAAGGGGTGTTGGATCAAGGAGTTCGTGCAGCGGAGGTGTTTGGCGGCCCGCGATGAGAATGGGATTTTTTGGGATCCTACTACTAACAGGTTCCATTTCAGCCTTCTTCGCAAGGTGAATCAGACTTGATCTTGAATTAGTATTTCTTTTGTTCAATGACCAACAGAAAAAGTTTTGATCTTTAGAAAAGGATGTTGGTGATGGAATTTCATTGTACGCAACCAATCTTTCTCTGTTTCCTCCAGAAATTCAATTTTAGACAAGTGCTTCTTTTAAACCTTGGTCCCATGTCTTTAAATTTCTTGTTGAGTTTCTTAGTCACTGTGGTGAAATATAAAATTTCCTGTTTTGAATGGGCAAAGTTGATTATGGTAAAGTAATCACTGTTGTGATCCTGCAGATAAGAAAACGCACGATGAAAGTCCATCAAAAGCGGCAAATGGACAGAATAGAAACGATTACGATTAAGGTTTGGAGGTTAGAGAGAAATATTTAGTTTACTGTTGCAATGGGATGGTGAGTGATGTTATCAATCTTCCACAGTCAAGTTTTGAGAGTGCACTTGGAGTGAGGGGGCTTTCTTATTAGCTAGTGTGGGGAAGAAGGAGACAGCCAGAGCAGAAATGTATTAACTTTGGAGAATGTGCTGCTCAATAGGCAGTTTTGTACAGGAAGGAAGAAATATCGGTTGCAGAGATTAGCTCTGTTATATAGTTAGGGGTAAATGATTGTTAAACTACATTAGCCTTTCCATTAGATAATCGAGTCATTGTGAAGTGAAAGATTACAATCCAAATATATATTTGGTCATCACTTTTATATATTTTGATCATGCAGTGGTTGGGTTACTTGGCACATATTCACCAAGATGCTAAGCTCCTTTGTTGGCAGCACATTTTAGATCGTTTCCTGCGGCCTTTACTTCATACAGGCTTCACTTCATTGTGAAAGTAGCTTGTCTTGGTTGCTGTAGGACATGTACGGCATATGATTTGTTTCCGTTCCCATGTGTACATGAGCAAACTGAAAAATCAACTACACTCATCCTGTTTGTGTGACTGAAAATATTCAGCAAACATTTACATGTGCTGCCATAAGGGCACGATTACAATGACCATGCCAACTGTGCAATCAAATTCTAAATGTTGGTGCACTTTTTTGGTCCAATTGACTTGTAATTGATATTTTAAGGCGTTTTTTGGTATATGTCTAAACTCAAAGTTTCATGTACTCAAAAAAAAAAAAAAAAAAATTAGGTCCTCTGTAGAGCAGATGATGTCACTGTATTTGTAGATACACAGTAGTTTTCAAAGTGAAATTAGATAAACTGCTTCAGTTTCTTTAATTTGGATCCGATCAGAAGGTTGAGCCATCTAACAATTCTTGACCCTACCAAATTCTCGAATAGATCTTCTTTCTTATTTCCTCTTGGATGTTATTCATTTCCTTCTCGCATTACTACATGTGAGTAGATTTTTCTGATACTCCCTCCTTTGCAATGACAGTAGTATTTCTTTTTTTAAATGCGTCCTCCAAGGGCATTATAGAGCTATTTGATCAATTTCATTTTCTAATAACTCGACGATTAAATATATGTTGACTTCAGATGAAACTTTTTTTTCTCACTATAAGCATAATATACATGAATCTATGATTTCTTTTTTAATTGATAAACTCAGTTACTCTGTGGTTTTCTCTGCTGTTGCATCCGTGTATATTGAAGCATGTGAATTTTCAGTTTATTAGGTAGTGGGTTGTGGTTTTCTTGAGTCACAGATCATTGCTTGGTGACCTCATTTGTGAAGCTCCTAGGAGACATATTTCTTCACTGGAAGTCAAGTGCCAAAGATTTTAAAGTGAAGTTTGAACATATAAAGCCATGCTTTCTTATATAAGACAGGTTTCTCTTTTGGGGAAGCGCCCATTTATATTTTCCTTTACTTCGAACTTGACTTTCCCTAAAATGTTATACTGAAAGAGGGTGAGCCATTGAGTCATTGACCTTGGATATGGCAATCTGTTGGAAACCATCAGTTATTGTTAGGTAGGATGCCTTTTTCAGGTGCCCGCACTGAGTTCTGCTTTCCTTGCTTCACAAAGGTCTGTGGGCTGATTGTTGTGGCATTTAATGTGTATAACATGTTAGACCTGATGCTGCCGATTGACATTTGTCAACCAAGAGTGCTTTTCCGAAGGACCGAATCAGCAAATGCTGAAATCATGAATGTCGTGATTATATATTTCTGTCGTGTGTTGCATGCTGTTAAGACTGGGAATTGTGTTTATTTTTTGTTGTTGCTGCTGCCATTGCCTTTCTGCCGATATTTTCTTGTTAATTTTTTCCTCAAGGTTGCTGGTTAACAGTTCCTTGGTTTTCACAGCTTGCACAATAGTCTTGCATCCCAATATTTGACAGTAGCATCTGCCTTGACATTTTGAAGGAGCAGTGCAGAGGAGGCCTGCCCTCACCATTTTGAAGGTTAACTTTTAAACACTCTCAAGCTATGTTATTCAATTGTTTTGGATGTTAGGATTGGTTAAGGGGCCATTATATTGTTAGAACGATTTTGCTGTCCACTTTATATGAATGTCCAGCGGGGCTGGAGAATGTCGTGGATAAATTTGACTTGAAAACGTTCTGTAAATTTTTATTTCATGTGGTAAGCATCAATGCGAGTTTGAGATGATGGATTTCTGGCCTTGGTCCTCTTGTACTGTGAATGTATGTCTTACCCCATTTATACTTTGAAAACCAATTTTAATAAACTGCAACTTAGTTTTTGGAAATCGCATTGTTATCTGATGGCCAAACACCAGTTTCATGCTAGTTCTGTGTTCAAGGCTTTTTCTAAAGACCTCAAAAGATTTGTCAAAGACTATACATTATGCTTTGCATCCTAGAATGTCATCAATTTGTTTTGGTTCTATATGTTCAGAGGTGTTGATATTGCCCTGTTGTGATCACTATCTGTCACTGTGACCTCTACCGCTGGGTGGACAAAGGCTCTTATTTCTGATTTTGCAGGTGCTGCTCTCGATCTGTTCGCCATTGCTGGACTCAAAGCCCGAAGACACTCTGTACCGGAAATTACACAGTCAAACAAGATCGACAGGGCCAAGTATGAGGCCCCCCTGGAAGAAGCTGGATGCAGTAGTATGTGATGGCCCAGGGTGTGGCAGTGCGTAATTTAAGTAGGGTTTCGTGTCCCTGAACTTTGGTATTGCAGCTTATATCTGTTAGCAAAAGACCGTAATTCATGTCGTCCTTAGATCAGAACAGATGAAGTCTGTAAGATGATTACCCTTCTGAAAACACATGCTCCTCTACATTGTTTTGCAGCATGATGGCATGAAGAAAGACTAATCTCTAACACTATTATCAAACCACATCATAACTTGTAGGCATCTCTATAACAATGAGCAATTGTCATTTGGTTCAACATCTTGACTTTAGGCTGGCTCGACTTTGGATATCGACATGGTTGGACATGTTCGTAAGCATTATGCCCAGTTTTGCTTTTAAATGGTGAGCAATTTAGGTTATAAGAAATATAGAGCTTCATTCTGAAATATTATGATTTTAGCATATTTATTGATTCTGCAAAGAAAATAACTCTTTGACCATGATTTAGCCAGAAAATCTACCCCATCCATTTGGAACGTATAATGCAAATTCCTAATTATCTAATTTATATTGGCTGCAAATATTCTTATAGTCTTGCTTCCTAGGTGGAGAATTATCTATCATAAAGAACTCATGATCTTGTCCTACTTCTTCGATTGAAAAATTATAATTAGACACTCAATTTTTTTTTTTCCTGATTGAAATATAGACACTCAATTCAAACGTATAAAGATTACAAGTGAGATTGAGATTAGATTTTGAATGATCGAGAATAGACAACATCATACATGATATCCGTACAAACCTTGCAGATAAAAAAACGTGAGATATTTAAATACCTGCTTTTACGTTTAAACCCCATGAAATCCGGTTTTGAAGAATGGGGTGAATACTTGAACAAAAAGCCCAAAACAATAATTTACATGGTATTCCTTAGTGGCTTCACTAAAAGAGAGCATCCTTACGCAAAGTGCGAAAAAAGAAGATCTCGTTTTCATGTAGGAATGAGAATAGGAAAGAGAAATGTTGTAATTGAAGAGAAAATAAATAGAAATAGAAATATAGAACTTATTCAATCCGTACAGGAAATTGCCTCGCTAGAAAAAATTGAACAAATTGACAAAAAAAAAAAAAAAAAAAGACAAACGAAAAACACTAAAAGATAAAATAAAATAAAAAATTATCTCTAGTCCAGCGAAAACTTAGCGAACGTTCTATACTATGAAACAAGTTTACATATTGATAAATCTTTCTTTATTAAAAAAAAGAATCAAAAGATTTTATTCTCTTTCGTTTTGAGGTTGGATCAAATTACATAACGAAAATAATCTAAGAAAAAGTAGAATCTTGCTCAAACAATGACTGTGAAGAAAAATTGAAAAAAAAGACGACGTTAGAAAGCTTTGACTGTGAAGATTGACGACGTCACTTGGGTAATCGGAATGGTTTCTTGCGCACCAAGGAACTCGGCGACCCTCATCAAGAAATTGTGGAGAGGAAGGCTAAGTGCAATTGAAAGCAGAAGGAAAAGAAAGAGGCCTCAGAACGTGAGAAAGAGGAAGAGAGACGCAACGGGGTTTCCACAGAGTTGGTGCTGCTCTTCGACCCTCATAAGATCAAGAAGAAGATTACAAAGAGCGATCTTGGCCACCTGTCGAGGCTCTTGGTTCCGTGGGCATGCGTGACGAGCCACGTGCTCCCGCGCGTGAACGAGGAGATGGTGACTCAAGTGATGAGCAAAGTTGATTATGGTAAAGTAATCACTATGGTGATCCTGCAGATAAGAAACTCACGACGAAGAGTCCATCAACAGTGGCGAATGGGCAGAATAGAAAAGATTACGACACTGGCTCGGAGGTTAGAGAGAAATATTTAGTTTACTGTTGGAATGGGATGGTGAGTGACATATTCAATCTTCGCTGTCGAGTTTCGAGAGTGCACTTGGGTTGAGAGGGCTTTCCTAATAACTAGTACATTACTTGTTTGGTCGTCTTTTATGGCAGCTCTTCAGGGACTTTTTGTACGTGTAGGGTACAAGGGGATATAGCCAGAGCAGAAATTTGTTAACTTCAGAGAATGTGCTGTTCAGTAGGCAGTTTTGTACAGGTAGGAAGAAATATCAGTTGCAGAGATTAGCTCTGTTTAGATTTATAATTAGAGGTAAATGAATGTTGAACTACATTATCCTTTCCTTTAGATAACCGAGTCATTGTGAAGTAAAATATTACAACCCAAATAGATATTTGGTCATCACTTAACACTTGAAATAGTTGATCATGTAATAGTTGGGTAACTTGGCACATATGCACAAAGAGGCTAAGCTCCTTCGTGGGAGGTGAAAGTAGCTACTCTTGGTTGCTGTAGGACATATGCAGCATATGATTCCTTTCCCTTCGCATGTGTACTTGAGTAAAATGAAAAATCAAGTACATTCATCCTGTTTCTCTGGCTGATGATAGTTAGCAACTATATCCATTTTGGTCCTGTAGAATTTCACTGCTGTGCTGCCATATATGGGCACGATGACAATGCCTGTGTTAACTGTGCAATCAAATTCTAAACGTTGGTGCACTTTTGGTCCAATTGACTTGCAATTGATATTTTATGGCAGTCTTTGGAATATGTCTATACTCAAAGTTTCAAGCACTCAAAAAAATTTAGGTCCTCTGTAGAGCGGATGATGTTTGTAGATAAACAGCAGTTTCAAAGTGAAATTAGATGAACTGCTTCAGTTTCTTTAAAATGGGAGAGTGGTGCTGTCATTGTTCTTACGTGGCATTGTGCCTTTATATTGAAAAATGAACTGATTTTATCTGGCCGGTGGGCTATGAGATCGAACCTCCTACCTCTTGCCCTCGCCCTGTCCTCCATCCACTAGACCAATTGCCTAGTGGTGTAAATGACCTGAAGCTTTTATCAGTTACAAAAATTAGGGAATTAGCCATATGAGTTAAGCGTGATAAAACTTGAAATTCGCCACAATTATAGTGATGAACTCTGTAGATCAGACAAGTATGTTAAGCTAAGTATGGTGAGAGATGATTGACACCTGGTTAAATTATATGCAGGCCAGTTCAAAACCAGAGGGGAGACTATGCTTTGCATCTTGCAATGGAGCATCCTTTGTACATAGGATAGAATGGTGGTGACTGTCTTTTCTGGAATAGCAAAATTGCTTGTCCGTCATCACCTATGTCTTTGGTGGACACCTGAAAAAGTAAATGAAGGGGAGGAAAAGAGAGTAGATGTTGCAAAAGATTAAAGATTTGTTTGTGTACTGAGAGTAGCTGAAAGTAACCATTGCATATGTGGCAGTTAGGGGTATTTTGGTTTATTGTTGCAAAGAGTATTACTTCGACTAATGGATAGCTGATTGTCATCAACAAAGGATGCCGATACCAACTTTTTGCTTAATATACAAGCTAAAGGATATGAAGTATACAGTTTTTGAAAGTAGTGAATCCAAAGTGTCATCATGGACGTGTTACCGTGAAAAAAGTGTAATTGTCTCTTAAAATTCATGCAGAAGGCTTAAGAAAGCATCTGATTCCCATACCAAAATAAGTTGTATTTGGTCTCTCAGATGATTCATAAAGCAACCCGATTCAGCCCCTCAGCTTTCTCTTGGCTTCTGGTGTTTCAAAATTCCTTGGAATGGCTTTTGACACAAATGGCTTTTGCCTTCTGGTTGTGTTCTGTTGAAACACCTGTGTTTCAGCCTTTTAGTCCTTAGCAATTCTACTTCCTATTTAACTGCAAGATTTGGCAACGGTGCCCTCTTTTCTTTAGCCTTTCTCGTCTCTACTACTCAGTACATTTGTTTATGAATCTCTAAGTAATTTTTATCTTTCTGTGTAATCATTTGTTTTTCTTCAGGCCAAGTTGCTGAAGACATGTTTGACTGGCAAGCAACAATTATGGGTCCTCCAGACAGTCCATATGCCAGAGGAGTCTCTCTTGTTATAGTTCACTTCTCAGTTCCCACCAGCCTATCCATCTAAACCACCAAAGGTATTGAAGGATGACTTAGCTGCAAGTTGTGATGCATTACCATATTGCTGTCTTCATTTGGACCTTCACCATCTCATTTCTTCCTGTAACTCCCTATTTTGCCCTAGATGTTATCCTTTTGTCAATCACAAGTTCCTTCTCCAATGCCTTCGAAGGATCTGATCAGATAGTTGAACCATCTAACGAGTCTTGGCCCTGCAAAATTCTCGAATAGATGTGCTTCCTTATTTCCTCTTCTAAGTCGTTCATTTTTTTATCTGCGTTGTGATATGTGAGTAGATTTTGCTGATAGTCCCCCCTTTGTGGTTTTCACAGATCATTGCTCTGTTTCCTAATTAGTGGAGTCCCTAGAGACACATTTCCTCATTGGAAGTCAAGTGCCAAAGATTTTCATTGAGGTTTGAACATATACAGCCGCGCTTGATTATCTAAGTTATGTTTCTCTTTCGGGAAAGAACCCATTTGTATTTTCCTTTCCTTTGACCTTGGCTTTTCCTAGGTAAGTGCTATATTGAAAGAGGGCCAGTTATTGAGTCATTGACCTTGGATATGGCAATATGTTGGAAACCATCAGTCATTGTTAGGGCAGATGCCTTTTCCGGGTGCCTGCACTAAGATCTGCTTTTGCTTCACATAGGTTTGAGGGTCGATCGTTGTGGCATTTAATGTGTTTAACATGCTAGAAGTCTAAGTAAGGGAAGTCATCTGAAAGCTGCCAAATGAAACTTAACAACTGAAGGTGCTTTTAGGAACGACCAAATTGACAAATGCTGAAATTATGAATGTCGTTAGAAATCTGCCAGGTGTTGCGTGCTATTAAGAATGGTAGAACAGGAACTGTGTATCTTCTTTGTTGTAGTGCTGGTGCTGCCATTCTGCCGAAATTTTCTGCTTAATTTTTTCCTCAAGGTTACCTTACTGTTCCTTGGTTTTCACAGGTTGCATTCAGGACGATAGCCTTTCACCCAACATTTGATGGTAGCATTTGCCTTGCCATTTTGAAGGAGAAGAGCTGTGGAGGCCTACCCTCACCATTTCAAAGGTGAACTTTTAAAGTGAACTGATTTTATCTGGCTATTAGGCTATGAGAATGAACCTCCAACCTCTACCCCCGCCCTCATCCTAGTTAGGTAAATTTGAGGCATCCAGGTACTGATGTTGTTTGCCTATGACTTGAAAACAATCTGCACATTTTTGTGGTAAATACTGATTTTGTTTGCCTTGCCATCATTTGCTCTGTCGTAGATGAACAGCAATTTCCATGTGAAATTAGACGAACTGCTGCAGTTTCTTTAATTTGGCAGAGTGATCTCGGCACCCTGGTCCCTGGTGCTGTCATTGTTCCCTTGTGGCATTGTGCCTTTCTTATTTTGAAAATGAAGTGATTTTATTTGGCTATTAGGCTATGAGATCGAACCTCTATCCTCTTGTCCATCCACTGGACCAATTGCCTACTAGTGAAAAAGACCTGAAGCTTTCATCAGTTACAAGAATTAGGGATAAACTTGAGGAAAGATGATGGACATCCTGGTTTAAACTTGAGGTGTCCCTAATGCTAGTATCTCTCACTTTCCAATCATCATGTGGTTCCAACTCATTTTTTGAAAAAAAAAAGGAAAGAAAAAAAAAAAAAAAAGTGCAAAGTGCTAAGTGCGTTTTCACTTGTTCAATAAAGGGGTTAGTGTTAATTAAACCGCAGACACGCAAGTGTGTAAAGTGCGAAGTTCACTTAATAATCACACACCTGCGCGTGAGTATTGTAGGGTCTAGTCCAGACACAACATTTTCTTTAAATACACTAGAGAAGACTTATAAATTAGTCCACCTCCTCCCAACTTTTCTATGTGAGATAAGAAAAAACACACTTAGTTTGTTTTACAAACAAACTTTCGATAATCCCCCACTTTGTTTGTAATACAAAGATTCGAAAAGATAAAAATTTTAAAAAACAATACAGCAAAAAATTCAATGATATTAATATACATATATAAAGGTCTCTCTCAAGTTAAACTTTTACTTAGTTGAAGTTTCTCAAAACTCTATCAAAGTGACAAGTAACTTAGCTTTAAATTTGTACTTTTAAATAATAGAATCGAACATACCATACATATACTAACCTCTTGTTTCAACGAAAAATTCTACATTACTCTGCATTATTATGATCTTGTGCTTGACCTTGTCTCATGAGCAATTTTGGTAAGAAGCGGCACTGCTTCTAAGCTCATATAAGTGAAATATCTATCATGTGTTTCTATTATTATTAACACATTATAAATTTTTACTATACTCTATTCAACCTACAAAACGCAATAGACAATATTAACTTCTCCTACGAGGGTTACGTCAATATTAAACAATCACATTCAGTATCTTGTTCTTACCAATTAAACCTTATAATTAGTGATGTTCTAGAAAAATGTCAAATTGTCATTATTGATGATTTCAATTAAAGGGTTTGACCAAAAAAAAAAATTAAAGGGTTTTAGCGTCATTTCTTGTAAGGTCATTATCATCACGCCTCTTGGTAAAGCCTTTGTCAATGGACCTCACATAAATAATTGTTATGGTACCATCTTTAATCAATTATCTCACATACTCATATCTTAGACTAATATGTCTAGACTTACCATTATAGGTGCCACTATAAGCTCTTGCCAAAGTAGCCCGATTATTTGATATCCAATAACAAATTCCTAATCCATTCGGTTTCTTTCTTAGTTGCTGCTAAAGCAATGAATCAAATTCCATAGTTGGGTAAGTTATACACATTTGTTTATTGTTCATCCAAAAAACAACACATTTGTCAAATGTGAAAATCCATCCAGTAGTGGATTGTTTATCACCCACATTTGTAATCCAACCAGAATCAATGTATCCTTATAATATAATTAAATAATTATTATAAAATAATACTAGATTTGTAGTCTTCTCAAGATAACCCAATGTTCTATATTCGGATTACTAATATATCCACTCAGCTTACTCATGGAATAAGTAATATCAGTTCTAGTAAAATGCATTGCATACATTAAAGACCTTATAACACTCACATTAAAGACTCTCTACAAGTACTCAATTCTTTGAAACTAAGATGCTTAAATTTAGTTAACATATTTTCTTAACGTAATTACATAGGATCAAAGAATAACCCCCACTATGTTTCTTAACTTTAATACCTAAGTATCTACTTCACCAAAATCCTTCATTTTAAACATGAAAATTAGATACTTCTTAATCTCAATAATTCCGGTCATGTTTGTTCGAAAGATCTCTAGCCAACTTCATTTCGGTGAATAAATTATACAATCGATTGGACAGTGTATTCAAAATGTGTCCATGACAAATCAATCCATCCTTAGCATGTTTCTTCTTCTCCTTATTAACCCTTTCAATGGCTTGTTCTTCACAAAATGAAGAAAATTCATTTAGGAAATATTCTTCATAACAAAATGGTTTGGCTGAAAAGAAAAATCGATCTCTTAGAGACATGGTTAATTGTATGCCTTCAAATTCAAAGTTACCAATTAATTTTTGGGGAGAAGCATCGGTTATTGCATGTTATATTCATAATAGAATGCTTTCGAAGAAAAATGACACAACCCCTTATGAAGTATGGAATGGTAGAAAACTAAATTTGTCATATCAGACGGCTTATTGCTGATATTAACGCTGATGACTAAGCTTCCCTCCGCCGATGAGTCGGCAAACGCAATACTCAGATAGTCACAATGTGCTTCAATGTGGTAACCCCTCTTAATCCACAAGCCAAACTCATGCATACCCAACATCCTTATGCCCAACTCGACAACCACCATCCCTAGAAATCTTTGCTTTAGGTCTATGTCCTCGACCACTGACTCCTTCGTCTTCTCAGGCCTTTCCATCCTCAAAGTCGCCTTTATGATAGTCTTGCCAGGTGCTAACATCACGAGTGTCACCACTGTGGCCACTACCAAGGGTTGCGTGCATCCCAATTATAGTAGAGGAAGCACTCCACTTCGTGGATGATGTACGTCTCATAGCTATTCGGCCTCTTTGCCAACAGTGCCGCTTTCCAAGTGGCATTGGACACCATCAACCTGGCAACCTTCAGCGTGGGTAAGCAAGCCCAATCAGGAGGAGGCAAGCAAAAAATGGGATGACCACTAGCATTACCACATTAGCTGCTACGGCAACCATTAGGAAACAGATCACCTCTCCTTCGGAACAACTTGTATGCTGCTAAGGCGAGTGAGGGCAGTAAGGAACACTGGATGAGCATTTAACTAGTTGAGGTTGAGGATTGGGGTCATCGGCGGCCGCCGTTGTTGGGGCGGAGTGCAGAGGAAATGCCATGGAAAGAGGGTTCTTCAATTTCTAGGGATTTTCGACGAAATCCCAAGAGAACAAAACTTGAACCTTGTTGAAAATCTCTAGAACTGAAGAACCCTCTTTCCATAGCATTTCCTCTACACTCCGCCCCGACAACAATGGCCACT
Source organism: Eucalyptus marginata (assembly GCA_014182565.1). Taxonomy (NCBI): domain Eukaryota; kingdom Viridiplantae; phylum Streptophyta; class Magnoliopsida; order Myrtales; family Myrtaceae; genus Eucalyptus; species Eucalyptus marginata. The sequence goes on from CM024589.1 coordinate 23,578,738, forward strand.
GACCACCTCGGTCCTCAACCTCCGCCGGTCAAATGCTCATCCGACGTTCCTTACTGCCCCCATCTAATTTAGCGGTACACTGGCTGCTTCAAAGGGGAGGTACTCTATTTCCTAATGGTTGCCATGGTAGCTAATGTGGTAGTGTTAGTGGCCATCCCCTTCTTCGCTTGCCTCATTCGTATTGGGCTTGCTTACTCCATGCTAAAGGTCGGCGGGCTAATGCTGTCCAACGCCACTTGGAAAGCAACATTGTTGGCAGAGAGGCCGAACACCTACGAGAAGTACATCTTCCACGAAGTGGAGTGCTTCTTATAATATAATTAGGATGCAACATAGCCCTTCATGGTGGCGTCAGTGGCACCACTCGTGATGCCGGCACCCGATAGGACTGTCATAAAGGCAACCCTAAGGATGGCTAGGCCCGAGGAGACGGAGGAGTCGGTGGTCGAGGACATGGACCTAGAGTAGAGGTCTATAGGTACGGTGGTTGTCGGGTTAGGTGTGAGAATGCTAGACATGCACAAGTTTGGCTCGAGGATTAAGAGGGGCCACCACATTGAAGCACATTATAACTACATGAGGATTGCGTTTTCTGAGTCATCGGTGGTGGAGGGAAGCCTAGTCATTAGCATTAATACTAGCGATAAGTCATCTGATAATCTTGCATCATGCTCCTATGACTGAACCCATCTCTCTAAGGGATTGAAGCTCAAACACATGATGCAACTTTTTTGTAGAAGGAATGTCATCTGGATATTCTTCATGTGTTCATAATTAAGTAATGTGGCTTAATGAATTCATAGTCAAGTAGGGCAAATCATCTTGAGATTTTTTTGCATCCATTTGAAGGTGATGTTAAGGATCTTCAGTATTCTGATTAACCTGAAGAATTACTTACTGCATGTTATATTTATAATAGCATACCTTCCAAGAAAAATGATATAATCTTTTATGAAGTATGAAAAAGTAGAAAATCAAATTTGTTGTACTATAAAGTGTGGGGTGTTTGGCACACTACCAAGTAACAGACCCAAAGAGAACAAAACTTGGAACTCGTTTGTAATCCCTAGAAACCGAAGAACCTTCTTTTCATGATATCTCTTCTGCACTCAACCCCGGCAACGGCGGTTGACAGCCATCTCGGCCCTCAACCTCGATCGGTCAAACACTCGTTCGGCGTTCCTTATCGCCCCACTTGCCTCAACAGCATGCGGGCTGTTTCGAAAGGGAGGTACTTTGAATGTATGTCATACCCCATATAACAAGAAGTGGACAAGCGTTGACGATTAAATATATATTGACTTCAGATGGAACTTTTTTTCCCTCACTGTAAGTATAAAAAATGAACCCATAATTCCCTTTCTAATTGATAAACTCAGTCCATAACTCTATGGCTTTCTTTCTTGTCACATTCGTGCTTATTGAAGCATGTGATTTTTCAGTTTATTAGGTAGGGGTTGTGGTTTTCTTGAGATGCAGATCATTGCTCGGTTACCTAATTAGTGAAGGTCCTGGGGCCACCGTTCTTCATTGGAAGTCAAGTGCCAAAGATTTTTCAATGAGGTTTGAACATATAAAGCTGTGCTTGATTATCTCAGTTCTGTTTCTCTTTTGGGGAAGAACCCATTTATATTTTCCTTTCCTTTGACATTGGGCTTTCCTGGCTAAGTGCGATATTCAAAGAGGGCCAGTTATTCAGTCATTGACCTTGGATATGGCAATCTGTTGAAAACCATCAGTTTTATTAGGGCAGATGCCTTCTTCAGGTGCCTACACCAAGTTCTGCTTTACAAAGGTCTGACGACCGATTGTTGTGTCATTTAGTGTGCATGACACTTAAGATCTGAATGCTGCCAATTGAAACTTTGTCAACCAAAAGTTTTTTTAGAGAGAACCAAATTGGCAAATGCTGAAATCATGAATGTCATGATATATATCTACCATGTGTTGCACGCTGTCCACTTCTTGTTGTCGTCGTTGGTGCTGCCTTTCTGCCGATACTTTTTTCCAAATTTTTTCCACATGGTTGCTGCTTAATAATTCCTTAGTTTTCACTGGTTGCATTCAGGACAATAGTCTTTCGCCTCAACTTTTAGCAGTAGCATTTGCCTTGACATTTTGAGGAGCTGTGCACTTTTAAAGGTGAACTTTCAAAGGTGAACTTTTAAGCACTCTCGAGCTATGTTAATCAATTACTTTGGATGGTAGGATCAATTAAGGGGCCATTATTTTATTAGAATGATTTTGCTGAATTTCTAGTGGGGCAGGAGAATATAGTGTCCTAGTTGAGATCTGTTAAAAAATTTTGGATTTGTGCGTGTGGAAGTATGGTTTTGATATTGATGATAGTTTTTTATTAGTGACGTGTGCAAGTGTATGATATAGTTTGTCGAGGATGGACAATGGACAAGATAGGATAATTGAAGGATATAGGACATGAGATATAGGGGAAAATAGTTTCACTAGTTTATGAAAATAATTTTACAATAGTTGAAGGAAGTATTGGTAGAGGAGCTTCATGATATGGAGTATATTCTCATGCTCCTCTCACCCCATTGGGTTATGGCCTTTTTATAGGCATTTCCACCAACTAAGTACAACATTGTAGATTTGTATAGAATGTTGTCCACTTAGGTCTAGGAAATTCTAGATTGTAGTTTAGTCACTCTTCTTCTAGAGACTTCTACTTGCTTGCATTCCCACATGAATCTTCTAGATTCAGCTAGCAACCTCCATTCTCAACAATTCTAGAAGGTTCTCACCTTCATAATTAAGTTAGTAGTTTCTAGATAGTTTTAGAAAATGGATCACAATTTCCAACAAGATCAATTTGAGGCGTCCAAGTATTAATGTTGACTTGAAAACAATCTGCAAATTTTTATTCCCCCCATTTGATATGATGCATTTCTAGCCTTGGTTCTCTGGTACTTTGAATGTATGTCTTACCCCATATATACTTTGAAAACCAATTTTAATAAACTGCAACTTAGTTCCTGGAAACCGCATTATTATCTGACGGCCAAACACTGGTTTCATGCTACTTCTTTGTTCAAGGCTTTCTTTAAAGACCTCAAAAGATTTGTCAAAGACTATAGATTATAATGTTGATGTTGCTCTGTTGTGATTACTATCTGTTGCTGTGACCTCAACCGCTGGGTGGATAAGGGCTCTTATTTCTGATTTCCAGGTGTTGTCTCGATCTGTTCGCCATCGCCAGACCCAAGGCCTAGTGACGCTCTGCACCAGAAATAGCGCACATGGACAAGACCGATAGGGCCAAGTTTCACGAGGCCACTGGAAGAAGCTGGACACCGGAGTATGCGATGGCCCAGGATGTTGCCGTCTGTAATTTAAGTAGGGTTTCGTCTATCTGTGAAGTTTGGTCTTGCAGTTTATATCCCGCTGCCGAAAGACCGTAATTCATCTCGTCCTTAGATCAGAAAGATATGAAATCTGTAAGATCACCCTCCTGAAAACACATGCTCCTCTACATTGTTTTACAACATGATGGCATGAAGAAATACTAATCCAGGACGCTATTATAATAATAATCAAACCAAATCTTATCTTGGACATCTCTACAACAAAGAGATAATGTCATCTTGCTCAACATCTTGACTTTACGTGGTTGGTGGAGATGATTTAGCTTTAGGTATGTCTTTTGACTCTATGCCCTATAAGGAGATAGAAAAAAAGTCTGAGAGAGAGAGTTAAAGTATAAATAGAGTAAAACTGACAAAAAGAAAAACATCTTGACTTCAGGCTAGCTTGACTTTGGAAATCAACATGATTGCACATGTTTTATAAGCATTATGAAGTATGCATTTTAGCATATATTATTGGCTTTGTTAAGAACATAACTCTTTGGGTATGATTCATTCAAAAATTCTACCCCATCTATTTGGAACGTATAATGCAAATTCCAAGTTATCGACTTCATATTGGCTGCAAATAATCCTAGATGGAAAATTTCGATATAAAGAATACACAATCTCATCATATGTATGATGTCATAAATAATAGACAAATCATTCTTGGTGCACGGCAATTAATTACATGACATATATCTTACATGAGAAGATTAATCATTAAAAATAGGATTGGTCGCACGAATCACTGATCTTTTGCTAGAATTGATAATCCCATGGATAAGGAGGTTACAAATAAACCATTATTGACACAATTTTTATGTAATGTATAGAGATTGAAAGCAAGATTGATATTAGATTTTGGATGATTGAAAATAGACAACACGCATAGAGTAGTCATACAAACCTTGTAGATAAATAATGTGAGATTTTTTAAGTTGGCTAAGATATTAAAAATTAAAATAAAGCTTTTCTCCTCGTAATTGATGATTAATTAGAACTTGTGCACTAGGACAGCCGGGCATAAAGCAACGGTTGCACCATTTTACTCTTTACGGTAACCTCCACAAATTTCAAATTTTTTTTTTCCTTAACTTCCATATCGTGTTTTTTTTCATAAGTAATCACTTGAAAATTGCGAGGCAGCACTATTTTTATTCGATTATTTAATTTACTATAACTTTCCAACAGCTACTAAGCATGCACGTATTAGCATTTATAATTAGCACCAAACATTTTTGTTGGATCAATCGCACTGCATCAAAATATTGCTAACCAAAACACAACACATTCAATAATCGTGTCGACTTGTCTCGACACGAACATAACATATATAATAAAATTGGAGAGAGAAACGTTGTGATTCGGAGGATATAGTTTTCAAATGAAGGAAATAAAGTGAGGTTTACATTTATGAACCTTTATTTATTCAAAAAATTAAAAGGCATTATTCTTTTTCCAACCTTTTTGAGGTTCCATCAAATCATAAAATGAAAGTAAATTAAGGAAAAGTAGAAGCTTCCTCATGGCATGGCAATCTAAACCCCCCAAAAAAAAAAAAAAAAAAAAAAAAAGGAAGGAAGGAAATTTATTTTCCATTTTTCTTTATTTCCCACAGACTCAGATCAGAAATCTCTGCTGTTCTCGCCAAGCGTTCGTCTGTTTGTTCCTTACCTGCAAGATCATGAGAATAAGGAACCCATTGGCGAGTGCGACCACCCGAGAGGCGATGTCCGCTCACCGCCGTTGATAGGCTCTTGGTCGTGCGTTTCTCGTGGTAAAGTAACCACGGGGGTGATCTTGCAGATAAGGAACGCACGACGAAGAGTCCATCATCGGCGGCGAATGGAGAGAATGGGAACGATCACGACACTGACCCGGAGGTTAGAGAGAAATGTTTATTTAGTTTACTGTGGCCAGAGCAGAAGTCTTTAACTTCAATAGGCAGTTTTATACAGGAAGAAGCTCTGTTTAGAATTATAGTTACTTAGAGGTAAATGATTGTTGAACTACGTTAGCCTTTCCATTAGATAACCGAGTCATTGTGAAGTGAAATATTTGGTCATCACTTCGAAATATTTTATAATGTATGATGGATTTTCCCTTATCTTTAATAACTTCCTCCATGGGTCCTCAACTCACAGGCCGGGCCTTTGGGCCCATCATGGGCGGACGGGCCAACTTAGGCCCATCAAAAAGGAAAAATTATCAGGGTGAAGTTATGTATTTTTGAGAAAGAGAGATTAGGCTCTCTCTGTACATTACGTATTCCAACACCACTTTCTTCCGAAGAACAGATTATCCTCTGAAGAACAGTGTGGATTCTCCCTCGTGTCGCAACACCGGTGTTTAGTCTGTGGAAATAAGGTACGTTCGTCTATGTGATGTGCCTTAAGATCGGTGATTCATGATTTTCCTGGGCTCGCTTCTGCTACATTGTTTTATTAGGGTTCGATTCTATGTCGAATCACTGTTTTGGGGATCCCATTTCCCGAATTTCACCCTTCAATGTAGTAGTCGGGTAACTTGGCACATGTGCACAAAGAGGCTAAGCTGCTTTGTGGGAGGCGAAAGTAGCTACTCTTGGTTGCTGTAGGACATGTGCAGCATATGATTCGTTTCCCTTCACATGTGTACTTGAGCGACCTGAAAAATCGACTACATTCATCCTGTTTTCTGTGACTGAGAACATTTAACAACTACATACATTTAGGTGAGTGTAGAATTTCACTGTTGGGCTGCCATAAGGCCAAAATCAATACACCTGCCTGTAAGCAAAGCATGAGTTATGGTGCAAGAAAGAAGAGCTCGAAAATGCCGAAATGGTTTACGATGAGCAACTGACAGTGCAATAAGCAGTTCCCATGATAATTTCTCCACTCCTTCGCTTAAAGGAATCGTTGACTAAAATGATAAAAGTCATCAACGAGCTGAACAAAAGGATGAATGCCAAGAAAAGGGCTGAGTACAAAGCTAGTAGGGTGATCCAGATCAATACAATAATGGCCTTTTTAGGTCCCAATATCCAGATTTCCGAATCACTAGCTAAACAAGTGGATGGACTCCGGACTCGTGGAGTCCCATTTGCCCTCCTTGCAAAGGGCGGAAAAGGAGGGAGAGAAGCCCTTTACACCATGTCCAATCACCTAGCCATTAAGAAAAATGAGCATCTGGAATCTCGCATGTCTAATTTCGCTGTCATTTTCAAGAAACACATTGCTCTGTAATAACCATCTGCAGTTTGTGCGCCACATCGATTCAGCTTTCGGACATTTTCCTGTTTAAACAACCTCTGACTTATTAACCGCACTTGTCTTCAACATTTCCTCCTAAGAAATCCAAAGTCCATCTTAGTAATGGCTTCCTTTTCTTCTCGTACCCCTAATGCCTCCTCCCAACAATCGCTTTTTCTTGCTGTGGAAAAGCTTGACTGATAAGGTTGTTCCTCACCTATGCTTTTCTAGTTACTAAACCCAAGGCTGTGGCACAGACTTGAAGCATGGCTCATGATGGCGAACCGCACCACTTTCTTCCTGATCACATCTTCCGAGCAAACTATGAGGAGTTCTTGCTCATCTTGGATTATAGCCTCAAATCTTTTCAAGATAACCAGGCTAAAATCAATACCTTCATGTCTGCAGAGCATGAGTATTGGTGTAAGAAAGAGGAGATCGAAAATGTTGAAGCGGTTTAGGATGAGTTGCTAACGGTGTAGGAAGCAGTTCCCAAAATGATTTCTCAACTACTTCGCTTGAAGAAGTTAGTGACCGAAAGGATAAAAGCCATCGACGAGTTGACAAGAAGGATGATTGGAAGGAAAAGGGCTAAGTACAAAGCTAGCGAGGGGTCTAGATCTACACAATAGCCTTTTCGGGTCCCAATATCCACATCTCTGAATCGATAGTTGAACAGGTGGATGAACTCATTGAGTCTTAGGCCCTATTTGGTAACCGTTTAAATAGGGCCAAATTCTGATTTTTTGTTCTTGGGAGTAGTTTGGGAACAAAATCGCATTTGGTAAAATTTTTGTTCCCGGAATCAAATTTCTAATTTTTTGTTATCGGAAGTAGATTTGGAACAGAATCAATAATAAAAAAAAAGTTGATTCCTCGTTCCTAACAAATCTAGGAATCAAAACACTTTTCTTCTTTTATTTTTTCTCTTCTTCATCGACCGCCCCGTTTACCGCCGTCTGCCACAGCCGCCGCCGCCGTCCGCCGCCGCCACCGCCAGTCGCCGACGAGACTCCGAGCTCGCCCGGCTAGGGCGAGGTTCGGCGAGCTCGCCGGAGGCAAGCCCAGCCATCGGTGAGCTCGCCGAAGGCAAGCCCATCCACTAGCGAGGCCTGCCTGGCCCTGGCGAGGCTCCCCCATGGCGAGGCCGAGCCTCGCCGGTGGCCAAGTGAGCCTCACCCAGCCTAGCTGGGCTCGCCTGGCCACCGAGAGGCTGGTCGAGCCTCGCCGCGGGCCTCGCTCAGCCCTAGCGAGACCGACCTGGTCACCGGCGAGGCTCAGTTGACGAGGACCAGCCTCGCCGAGGGCCGACGACCCTCCGATGAGGTCGCCGGACCGACGACCAGCCTGAAGAAGAAGAAGAAGAATAGGAGAAAAAAGAAAAAAAAAAAAAAAAAAAAAGGAAAAAAGGAAAAATACAAAAATGAAAAAAAAAGTATAAAAATTATTTAAAAATTAAAGAAATTGATTTGAAACGGAATCAATGAGCACGGTACCAAACGCAATTCTATTCTAGAATCAGAAATTTTGGACAGTTACCAAACGTGTTTTTTTACTCAGAATCAGTTTTCAGGAACAGAATAAAAAAAAAAATCATTTCTAATCAAAAGCTACTCCCAGGAACAGAATCGTTACCAAACGCGCCCTTATTTGCCCACCCTACAAAGGGTGGAAAAGGACACCATCATGTCCGATCAGCGAGACGCCTATCACCTAGCCATTAAAGGAAACGAGCATCCGTAATCCTACCTATCTAATTTCGCCATCATTTTCAAGGAACACATTGGTCTGTAATGACCATCCGCAGTTTGTACACCACGTCGATTCAACTTCCGGACATTTCTTTATTTGAATAACCTATGGCCTATTAGAACTGCACTTATCTACACCATCATGCCCGATCAGTGAGACGCTATCACCTGGCCATTAAGGTAAATGAGCATCTGGAATCCCGCTTGTCTAATTTCGTCATCATTTTCGAGAAACACATGGGTTTGTAATGACCATCTGAGATTTGTGTACCACGTTGATTCAACTTCTAGACATTTCCCTATTTGAACAACCTATGGCCCATTAGAACCGCACTTGTCTTCAACATTTCCTCCCAAGAAATCCATAGTCCATCTTTGTAATGGCTTCCTCCTCTTCTCACCCCCAATGCCACTTCTCCCAACAATTGCTTCTTTATGCTGTGGAAAAGCCCGATCGATAAGGTCGTTTCTTACCTATGCTTTCTTGGTGTCCACACCTAAATTTCGGTTATCATATATAATTTATCGCATAAGAAAATTAAGGGGTTGGTCCAACCCCTGAACAAATTATTTAGCATCATGCATTTTGGTATTAATAGCATTACCCATTTGCATCAAGCAATCTTTTAGGAAGCTGAAGGTAGGTGAGCTCAATAAATGACATGATAGAGAATTGGCGATCGAAGAGGGAGAGAGGCAAGCTTGAAATAAGACGATTCACTTCCCCGTGGACCGTATGCACGTCGGACAGGAATTCCATATGCTCGGCTACTTCGCATCTATTTCGATTTGATTAAGGATTTTGGATATAGTGGGAGTCAAGAGAACACGTGACTTGTTGAGCGCAGGTTCGGTCATGGAAGTATTTGTTGAAGTAGTGGAGGGGAACATTTAAAAGTATAACTACCCCATGTGGTGGCCGTGCCGCTGGTCCCCCTCACGGGGGGTTCCTCCAGCGCGTCACTGTGACGTCGTGGAGGATCCTACGCTAGCATCACCACGGGGTTTATGGTGCGGTTGTCGGCTACAAGCTGGTTCCTCCTATCTAAAAAAAAAAAAAAATTTAAAAGTAGAGATAAGAGTGGGATAAATTTGAACAAAAGGATATGATTTCTAATCTCATCTTCAAACAAGCCTCGTTGTGGAAGCCTCGCTGCAACGCCTCGAACACTGGCCAAGAGCCCGGCCATGTCTGGTGCTCCCCAACTCGCACCGGCCTGACTCTCTGGTTCATCCCGTCGTGCCTAGACGCAGCCATGCCAGCATCAACCAGAAGAGTCCCGTTGTCCAATGAACCCTCCGGCACCGTCACAGCAGCCCCGTGAGCTTGCAGGTTCCAGATGCTGCTGCGCTGACGAGTTCCTGTGGCCGTCGCTGTTTCTACTTCTTTGCCTTTGCAGGTTTCTTGGCGTGCCTGACCGCGCAAAAACCAACTGTGCCGCACCTTGTTCAGTCTTGTGCAGTCCAGTCAATCCTTCTAGCGTTTGTCGGGTTCACATCTAAATCGATGGCATTCATGACATCGTTGTTTTCCTGCAACACCGCAGCCTCCCTGCTCAACAACATCGACACCGCTCGCTGCTGCCATCAGCGACACCAGCAGCCTTGTGACGAGCTGCGACTTCCCAAGGATGAGCTGTTCTGATCTGTCCCTGCGTGCTCTAAGCCGACCCCGACGACATTGCTGTCCACCACCTGACGACGAAGTAGCCTTGCTGAGCCTTACTGACGAGCAACCAGCGGCTTGGGTCCGAAACACTTTGCACCGGCGAACCAGCACTCACGGTCACTTGCAACACCAAATCTCACGGGTTTTTCCAGGTCGCGTCTGCAGGTTTTATGGCAACAGCGTCCAGCCGTGGCAGTTCCTCGCTACACCGCCCGGTGCCTTCGCAGCAAGGCCGGCGACGACAACTGCGGCTCAATATCCCATCACATTCGAACGAGATTCCGATCGAAGCCATTGATTCTCGCCGTCACGCTAGGCGACATCCCTGTTCAAATTGCACTAATTCAGACCATTGTCGCCGTTGGTCTTCTTTCTTTGCGGGACATCCGGCTTTGACAAATCAAATAGTAGTCCCTGCCATGTGCCGCCGAGAGCTATTAATTATCTAGTTTGATTTAATTGAGCTTTAGGCATTATCCAAATTGGGGATAAATTAGTTGATTTAATTATTAATTTGATCGATAAAGATATCAGATATTTTTTTAATTAATTCAATTTAGATTTGGATAATTGATTATGCCTAAAGATTGGGTTAATCTTTAATTTAAACCATGAGAACACGGGATATTTTTTTTTTAAGATTATCTCAATCTTTGATTGCAAATTTGATTGCGGATTGCTTTTGCAGATTAGGCGAGTTTATCTCTAATATAGATAATTTCCACATATCAAAAAATCTTAAAAAAGATTGCGTTACATACCATATCATTTAGATTGCATGATACGACTAGATAGATATTATCCTATTATAATTTAAATTCACGTTTGAATAATATCTAGGCTAAATAGCATTTTCTACGTAGAATTGCATGCTAAGATAAGTATAGTCCATTTCCTAACTTAAATTAGATGATATTTCACTTGGTGTATTTCTATTTTAATTTATTTCTAGTTACAAATTTTAATGAAAAACCAAAAATATCATATGCATGTCATATAGTTTGTATGCTAGGTTTATTTACTTAGAAATTGCATGTCAACAAAAACAAGTCATATACTCAAATAAAATTGCATGCCATATAGGTTAGTTTTAATTTTAAGATAAAAGGAAACCCCAAAAATATTGTTTTTGCTTTGGTACATTTAATTTCTTTGATGCAATTCCTTTGAATTCACGATCGAAACATGTGGTACACATACTTCCGATTGTACGGAGTGTGAAAGTGTATTTAAATCACGAATATGTGGAAATGCGTGCAATAGAATCACTTTGAAGACACTGCCAAAAAAAGAAAATCACTTTGAAGACTACGAAAAACTATTTTAATAAATTGCAAAAAACTACGAACCGACGCTTATACAAAGACGAGTCGTATCCAAAATATAAAATTTGAAAAATTATGTTCCTTGATAAAATCATTACCACAGGAAAGCAAGAGAAATTAACTTGGACATCTCTATAACAATGAGAAAATGGTCATCTGATTTGACATCTTGACCCTAACCTGGCTTGACTTTGGGTATCAACAAGGTTGAACGTGTTTTATAAGTATTATGCCCAATTGTGCTTTTAAATACTGAGCAAATTAGGCTATAAGAAATTTAGAGCTTCATTTTGAAATATGCATTTTACTGAGCAAAGTTTTCTTTTTTTAATGTTTAAATTTTTGTATCCCTATATATATTTATCTTACCCTTTAGGTGATATTCAAGAGCAGAAACATTGTGAGTTGAAATGAGTCTAATTTTAGTTGTGAGTTTCTATTTCCACACTCTATAAGAAAGTAATATAAAAGTTTGAGAGTGAAAATTAGAGTATGAATATAATATGATTAATTAAAATAAAAACTAGGTCAACTCACCTAGACACGATTTTATCATGTTCATGCCAAATGCAATACCAATATAATTAGTGTTATGCAAATAGGCCATGTCGAGAATTACCCACCTTAATTATAATTGATCCAAAGAACTCCTTTTCCCCACATGTAGTGCACACTTATTAGGGTATTCAACAAGAGTAGATATTCCATATGATGACTACTCCACACAATAATAACACACGACACACGAAACATTACATCGATTAGATTCGATGGTTCCAAAATTAAGGTGTCATGCATCAAGCGAGGCAGAGTAATCAATCCGTCACAACATGCCCATTAATTATCCTATCGAAGCGTGAAATAAAAGTCTTTCTAATTTTTTTTTTGAGAAATCATTTTTTACATTCCTCTTTTCCCAAAAAAAAATTAAAAAATAAAACAGCAACATTTTCACGCTTTACTTTTTTAACCGGCGTAAATACGTATTTTAACATTTCTAGCGTATAGCCGGAAACAGAGAGTATAATCGCCCGCCGGCATTGCTGCGATAATGCAGACGAGTCCGAGACAAGTCATTTCACAGAACTCCGTAGTTGTCTCTTGTGCACTCTCTCTGAATCGAAATCTCCGGCGAGCCATCTCGCCGGCAGTTTTCTCCGATCGGCGAAGCTCCGGCCATGGCGTCTCCAGCTCCGGCTTCATCTTCCTCCGCCGGGCTTTGACCTCCCCCACGAGCTCTCGCCATGGCGGCGGCCGCCGCCGCCAAGTCCCGGACCGTCGTCGAGCCCTTCGCCCAGTTCGATCTCGCCGCGCACGCCCGCTCGCCGGTCCGATCCGTCGCCGTCTCCACCCTCTCCGACGCCCAGACCCTAGTCTACCTCGGGACCGAGTCCGGCGCCCTCGCGCTGCTCCAGGTCGTCGCCTCCCCCGACGCCTCGCCTCCCTCCCTCGGGGACGACGCCAGGGCTCTCCCGCAGCCGCCGCCGCCGGCGCGGCAGGTCGGCGGCGGGAGCGTGTCTTTCCTGCGGAGCGCCGCGGTGACTCGGGAGTCCCCGGTGGATTCGGTGCACGTGCTTGCGGAGATCGGGAAGGTCCTGGTGCTTTCGGAGGGGTCTCTGTTTCTGATCGATTCTCTTCTGACGCAGCCTGCGAAGAGAATCCCGCCTTTCAAAGGGATTTCCACAGTCGCGAGGAGGTTCCGAGCGGGCGGTGCGACTGGGGGCTCTGATTTGTTAGATTACTCCGTGAATGCTTCGGATAATCCTAGTGCCGGCTCTCGGCTTTTGCAGAAATTCGGGAGTGGCATTCGTGCAAATGGCGTGAAAGTCAAAGAAGCGGAGCAATTGAGACAGCAACCCGAAGGTAGCTACATTTTCGCGATTGTGATCGGTAAAAGATTAGTCATAGCTGACTTCAGTGCTATCAGTGAGTCTTTGGTTGTTTTGAGAGAGATGCAATGTGTCGAGGGTGTTAAGGCGATGGTGTGGCTGGATGATTCGATAATGGTTGGCACAGTTAGTGAATACATTTTATATTCATGCATCACGGGGCAGAGTGGTGTAATATTTTCATTGCCAGACGTGTCTAGTTCGCCGCGGCTTAAGTTGCTGCGGAAGGAGTGGAAGGTTCTGTTACTGGTGGATAATGTTGGAGTAATTGTCGATTCGTATGGCCAGCCTGCTGGTGGGAGCCTGGTCTTCAGACGTGGTCTTGAGTCAGTAGCAGAAGTATCTTCCTACGTCATGGTTGTGAAAGATGGGAAGATGGACGTGTATCATAAAAAATCTGGGACTTGTATTCAGACTCCTCCCTTTGCTGGGGAGGGTGTTGGGCCCTGTTTTGTTGCTGATGAGGAAAATGCGAATGGCAATCTCATTGTTGTTGCATCACCCTCTAAGGTATGAATAAATATGATCCAATGATGCTGGAAATGATTTTGGATAATAGGAATGTATTTTTGATAGATAGATTAGATAAATGTATGTCCACTTTTGAGTCATGGCTAATTATTTTTGTTAATCAATTCCATTAGAATTTTTTTCTTTGTGGCAGAAATCAGATGGTCTCTTATGAGTGTTGGTCTGTCTCATCTATGAAGAATGTAGCATTAACTAATTCTCTTTGATTGTTAGACAGAAGAGGCATGTGATTGAACTAATAGAGAAAACCAGTTATATTGCATTGTTGTAAACTTGTAATTAAGATCTAATACTTCCCATTGGTATGGATATTAGATGTAGATGGTGGTTTGTGCTGTCTAATTTCTGTGCATCAAGGAAATTCCACCAAAAGTTAATGCCTTTAATTTTTTGGTTTTCCTTTGATTAAAAAAAAACCATAAAATTGGTAATTAAGCATCGTTTCTAACAGGACGGAATTACTCCCTGATAGCCAAATAGATGAAAGAATGTTTAACTACAGCTTCTTTGTCCTCATTAATGTTTTTCTGTTAAGAGTGGATGAGTAGTTGTATGCATTTCTGATTTTAGGCAAGACTAGGCATTCTAAGGGAAATAATCTTTTAAAGTAATAAGATATTAAGTATCTGATACTGACAGAGAAGGAAGATAACCATTTCTTCATATGTTTCTTTATACCAAATATGGAGCAGAACACCTATATTTTCTGGCAGATCTTGTTTCTTGAATGTACAATGTCTCCATGAGTGTTTGTAAACCTGGAGAGTGCTGCCTTTTGGAACCAGTTGGTCTGGATTTACTCGATCACCTAGACTGGTCATGAATCATTCAAGCTGGTGTTGACCTAGTTTGACCAATCAATCTTTTGAACCAGTTATCAGTTTTACAGCATCTTTGACCATATGGTTGACCTTGTGAAAAGATTTAAAGAGCCCCCTCTACTTCATGAAAGTGAAGTATGCTTGGATGTATTGTATATTCTACACTTAATTGTCCAACTTATAGACTTGGTGGTTCAGCCGGTTGAACCTGTCAATTCGTGAACCAGAGATGATGCCTGTCCTTTGACTGGTCTGGGATTAGAGACATTGGTCTTCACACATTCTACCATTTTATTGAAAAAGATGATGTTTTTGTTGACATGTTAGGCTTAGCCTTAGCATGTGTCCTTCCCAATAACATTGAAAAATAGGATTAGCTTACAATCCCTAATTTGTATAAAAATGTCCAAGTTAAATTCTCCATACAGAAACATACTTAGTAATTTCATATGGGCAACCTGCTTCTTTGGCAAAGATGTTGCGTAATGGTTATCTCGCAGGAATAGAGTCGATACCGGAGAAACAACTAGTATATCCTCCTTTCCTCTTCTAATATCTTTGTATAAGCTTGTCATCTACACACTTTTGAGGAGTTATCATGCTCAAACTTTGGTTCTTGGTAGCAAAATTTGTGTTGTAGACTACATTTTCTAATGGGGTGACTACAGAAAAAGTTCAGTATGAACTTTAGCAATCTAGGCCTGCATCTCTAGATGAAAATATTTGCACACTAAATGTTTTTAGCTGAAAGTTTTTTCAAGGGAAACAAATTTCTCAATAATTTTGTTGAGTATTTATTATGTGCACCAATAGAGAATTTCTTTAACAAATTTTGGATGGATGATCAGTTTATTAGTAGAATGTGGGGGTACCAGTGGGCTGGTTCATTATAGGCTGGGGGATTTCAGAACTAAACCTGATGAATCATATTGGAAAAAAAGGTGGCTCAATGAGGCCAAAACTTGGTATTTAATTGAGATAAATGTTATGGAGAAATGCATGATATGAAGAGGTTCTCACATAAAAGCTACTGCCTGATGCTCGGTCAAATTAGCAGACTGCTTTGCGAAATAGTCTTAGATACTGAAAGTTGGGGCTTATGTAGACTTCATTGCAGTTGGCGTGGTTGGGCCAATTGCTGTGCCATTGGGAAGTGTTTGGATGTAGCTACTTATTGGTGATTGTTCTTCTACGAAATGAATTTGCTTCATTTTGCCGTTATCACGTTATTAATTGCATAATCTGATTGGAAGTATTTGATTAAATTTCTCCTTGGTGTTGATCATTTCTTAGGTGTTTTGTTATCGAAAGGTCCCTTCAGAAGAACAAATCAAAGACCTTTTAAGAAAGAAGAGCTTTAATGAAGCGATATCCCTGGTGGAAGAGCTTGAGTCTGAAGGTGAAATGTCCAAGGATATGCTATCCTTTGTTCATGCTCAAGTGGGTTTTCTGTTGCTTTTTGACTTGCACTTTGAGCAGGCGGTGAATCACTTTTTGCAGTCAGAGATAATGCAGCCTTCTGAAGTCTTTCCTTTCATAATGCGAGATCCCAATCGCTGGTCACTGCTGGTAGTGGGCATATACTCTTACTACCATCTTGTTGTCTCTATAGTAGTCTATTATCATTTTTGTTCAAAAAAGTGTGTAGTAACATGATGGCGAGAATCCTAGAAAAATGTGTAACATTGCATTATGTAGTGAAATTGGAAATTGGTTGCTTAGGGCATATTGAAAGTTCTGCAGAACCAGGCTTCTTTTGGCGAACGTTTGAAGACTTATGCTGATCTTTATTCTGCATTATCCAATGCTGGATAGCAGCACAAATGGAGGTCATTTTTGTTCTTTGTGTGCCCTGGTGCTTTTGCCTGCATGCCAATTTAACACCATTTTAACAACCTTTATTTCATCTCTAGGGCAAAGATTCATTTTTTTTTTTATAATAATAATAATAATTATTATTACTTTTTTTTTTTTTTTTTGAAAAAAGTAAAAGTGAGAGCTGAGAAGATGCAGGTAATGTTCTAGCTCAGTACTTTGTCCATAAGGGTATCAGAACCAGGGGCAGCACAATAGCATAGACATGCTAGGATTAGTGTCTTCATGTTTCTTTTTAAAATCCTATATATAATGGAGGGAAAAAGAAAGTGCTAGGAATATTTTGGAATGGACAAGTTTTCCTTGAGTAACATTGCCTATTTTCACTGGTTCTCAATTTACTACTCCAGTTGTATATTCATGTTAAACCAATAGAAGAGCTTGGAGTTGTTTCTTGCAAGTAATGGATGAAGTCATGTAAGAAGGTTCTGCATTGTTTTATTATGAACCTGAAGAGAAAGCTACATGGTTATACTTCTGCTGAGTAGTCATGTTATCTAGTTTTGTTAAGTTTGGTTTTCTATTTCATGTATTTTATCTTATAAGCTTTCGAGTTTCCAAGAGTCTTTGGTGATACAGAGCAGACTAATGTTTTAGGTTCCCAGAAATCGATATTGGGGTTTGCATCCTCCTCCAGCACCTCTTGAAGATGTTGTTGACAATGGATTAGCAGTCATTCAAAGAGCTATATTTCTTAGAAAGGCTGGAGTTGAAACTTCGGTGGATCATAATTTCCTTCTGAGTCCTCCAAATAGAGCTGATCTATTGGAGGCAGCAATCAAGAGTATGATAAGGTGTGTCTGATTCGTGCTCTGTCTATTTGTTTTTCTCTGGATCTATTTTGTTGTTTTCTGTCTGTATTCCTACTGCCTTTCCTTTTAAGCTGCTGATTTTGATGTTAAGATGTCATCTAATTGCATCTTGAGTATAATTTCAATATAATGCAGGTATCTTGAGGTTTCTCGGAAGAAGGATTTGACCTCATCAGTGAAGGAGGGAGTGGACACACTTCTGATGTACCTTTATAGAGCCCTGAATTCTGTTGACAAAATGGAGGAGCTTGCTTCCTCTGAAAATAGTTGCGTTGTGGTACATTTCTTGATTAGCTAGGTTGGGTAATGGAAACATAAGATTTTGAAAGATCTTTTGAACTGAAGGTTTTGCACATGATGGGAGAACACTCGTGAAAGTTCAAGTTGCATACTGTTCTTAAGTTCAATTAAGCTTCGCTTCCATCTCCATAAATTTTCAGCTTTTGCAATACAGCCCCATAAGAATTGTTGATTATCTATGGAGTTAGCAAACTTATCTCTCTCATCGAGTTTGACTATAAATTTGATGGAAAAAAAGTAGAAAATTCCATCGAGATATTACAGAGAGTGTTAATTGAGTTTTATTAAGATTATTTATGGTATTGAAAAATTACTGTAGTATCTTTGATTCTATTGATATTTGTTAAATATCAAGAATGGAAGAGCTTCTAACACATGTTTTTATTTCTTGACTGGCCTATTAGGTATCTGCAGAATTCTTATACCAAAATATTGGGACAGTTTTTATTTCTCTTGGATTTAGCAGAGAAATCTCTTCATATGTGCCTGCATTTAGATGAAGCTACTCCTGGAATCGAATAAAAATTTATTTCTTTCAAGAATAATAACTGTATCATTAGTTGAAATCCAGTTGTCTTATTGATTTGGAAAATATCCTTTTTAAGTCCTCTGGACCTGGAACCATTTTATAATCCCCACAATGTCACTCCGTCTGGTTGTTAAAATATGATATGGTATTCTAACAAATTGTAAAACAGTGTTCTCTAATGTGGTGCAAATTGGAGTTGCCATTTTCTGGAGCTTGCCTGAAAGATTGACTGTATGATGTACATGTATGTGTGTGGTGCAGGAGGAATTGGAGAATTTGTTGGATGACTCTGGGCATCTTCGGACGCTTGCATTCCTGTATGCCAGTAAAGGCATGAGCTCAAAGGCTCTAGCTATATGGCGTATCTTGGCTAGAAATTATACATCTAGTATCCGGAGGGACTCTGCATCGGATAATGAACTTCAGAATAGGAGTTCAGATACTCTAAATGCTCGGGAGACTGCTGCAAGAGAGGCATCAAAGATTCTTGAAGAATCTTCAGATCAAAATTTAGTTCTGCAACATTTTGGATGGGTATGTGGTAATTTTTGAAATTTTGTAGAAACTTTTAAGTATATTTCTACTGTTTATTTTGCAATTGAACCACTAAAGGAGGTTGTATCCTGGCATTAGATTGCAGATATCAACCAGGTTCTTGCTGTTAAAGTCTTGACATCCGAGAAACGAGAAAAACAACTATCACCAAGTAAGTATCACACCTGAAAATCTTTTCCAGCCTCCACCAAGTAGTGTTGGCGTGTTCAATTATGTACACTGGCGCTTATTGGTCCCTTTGTGCTTTACTTTTTCTCTTTCACAGGCCTTCTATGGGTGCCTTTTAAGTTTTTTCCTCCTGTTTTTTTCCATCAGTTTTTTCTTTCTTTTATTTGTTTGTTGCATATCATTGCCTCCAGCACCATTGTAATCATCATCATAGGTGTAGCCATCATTGTGATGTTTACTTCATCATCTTCTTTGACATGGATAGGTTGGGGTCTTACTTACCTTTTCAAAGTCTTAGAATTTATTAAGTCAAAAGAGTCGATGCCTGTGTTGGAGAGGCATTAATAAAAGGAACCGAATTAGTGAAGTCTTAAAGCAGCAATACTTCTTTGTTTTGGGTGGGCACGATATCCATGATGCACCAGAAAATTCTTACATTCTAGAACGTACTACTCAACGATCCCAATGTGGTCTGCCATAATCAATTTCTTCCCATGATGATACTTGGTCGTCACTTGATGACCAAGTTGAAATTTCCCTTGATGGATAAAACTGAGAGGTGACCTTAGCAGGAGCTTCCTATCATCTCTTATAGGGTACTCCAATATTGCAAACTCATGTTCCACTTCTTGGCTGTCTCTGATTCAAAAGTTGACTCTTTCCATGTTCCATTCCACTATCTCCTATTATAGATATCTTAGTAGGAGTTACCACAAGCCTTATGTGGTACAGTCGTTTTCAGTTTGAGAAAAGACTAAACGATGATCACTTTTGGTGCTATTACACTGCATATGCGGTGATATTTGGTTGTTAACATGGATTACCAGATGCTTCAGAAGAGAAATGTCATGCTTTTATTCAAACAAGGAGGTTTTACAATTTGACCTGCACTTTTCTGGTCACCTCTATTAAGATATTCTTTTGGTGCGGCAGCTTCTATGCTTGTCTTCCAAGAATAAAGTTCTTTTGCAAAAGCTTGACTTCTCAAGTAGTTGCTTCTAGCAGGACTATGTGCATTACCTGAACTAGTTAATTGAAGTGTAGTTCTAACCCACTCTGCCACATAGCCTCCTTGGGTGTTTTCTTAGGCAATCAGTTTCAGCATAAAAGAGATTTATGATTAAGACAACATTGAAATTCTAATCTGCTCTGCCTCGTAGCCTCCTTTGATGTTTTCTCTAGCAATTACTCAGCAAAACAGATCTTATGATTAAGATGATATTGAAATCTAGAATTATTTGATTCAGATTATTATTGGGCTGTTCACAGATTTAAAAGAGAAACTAAATAAACTGAACATCTAAGGCTTTGAGCTGGAGCACTTAATCAATATGGCTTGTTACATATGTATAAATGTTATGCTGGCACTTTGTTGTGTAGCTTAATAGACTTGAAATGGGATTTGATACTCCTAATGGAAGACAAGTAAGAAATGATGGTTGTATCCAAGGGCTGGAACCAGTCTCAACATGAGTTATCTATCGTTGATATGCATGCATGTGGTCTTTCCTAATTTATATTCCGGGATTCATCTTCAAGGATGCAAATAGGCATGTATTTACCACCCTTGATCTGGTCAGTGTTCTCCACAGAACCGACATACTCTTAAGTTATGTGAACTCTGGTTTTTGTCTGGCTGTAATTCGCCCTCATCTGTTTCTATTGTAGTGGAATCTTAAGTCTAAAGCAGCATTCCAATCAACTGTGCTTTGTAGATTAAATTTTATACCTTACACTCAGTGTGGATGGAGTGATTAGGAGGGACCTTACAGGAAGATAAAAGATTAGAAAAAGTATGTCTTGTTTGGTAGGAGGGATTGAGCTCAACAGATTTGGAGGGATTATAGTCCAAAATTTCCTTGCATTCTTTAATCTTCTCAAATCAATCCAAATCTCGAGGGATTTGGAGGGATCATGGGAGATGCACAATTTTTTCTCTCTGTTCCACGTGTGCCCTCTATTGTATAAAATAAAATAAAATACCGTCATTTGAACATTGTTCCCTTTTGACGACTAAAACGCATGTTTTATTGTTGATTTTCAATTTTTTATTTCATGTATTTCTTCTTTTAACTTGCCATGTTCTAATCCTGTATCATCTATTATGGATGATGCATCTCCAACAACTTTTGTCCAAATTGTTTAAGCATTTTCAGATCAGTCACAAGGCACTCCTCCTTTTCATTTTCTTAAGTAATTGTTTTCTATAACTTTTTTAGATCGTAAGCATTAGATGCTTTTTTGAACTTGTTTTCATTATGTGCTTTTTTTTAGATCATGTGAAAGTAATGTGTGCTTTAATTGTTCAAAATGCATGATTTTTGTTGGTTCACTACTTTAACATTACTATTATCACTCACACCTCATCCAAGCAAATTAGAAGCTTTTTATGAAGCAATTATAGATAAAAAAAAAATATGAACCATTGTAATTACTACCATAGAGAATTTTTGCTAGAACTTTCTTTATAGTTAAGGTGAGAAGATTTGAGAATATTGCATATGGGTATAGTCAAAGCATTTTAGGTTGCTTTGTTTGTTTTATGTTATAACTATGAATGTGTGTTTTAATTTGTTGGCTGTTTGGGTTGAATGAAGTGAAGTTTTTCTGTTACTATATCTTTTTTTATGAGTAAACTGTTACATTATTTAATTTAGTAAAGCTAAATTTTATCTATTTTTCCTATGATGAAGGACAAGATAGTATAAAGATATAGTTAGATTCCTTTCCACTCCTCTTCTCCAACCAAATGTGAAAGGACTCAATTGCTTCATTTCCTTTCTTTTTATTCATAGGCATCCCGACAATAATCAAATCCTCTCCTTTCCTTTCTTTTTTTCTCAAGGTTATTATCCGAATCCTTTCTCTTCCCTCCCAATAACTCCATCCAAACTGTGCGTTAATTTGATCAAGCCTCTGCTTGAAATTGAAGATTCTGTGGCTGGACGAAGCTCTGTTTTTCTGTGTGGACAGTTTGAATAAGATATAGATTAGCCAATTATTTGTTATACCATGTAGCTTTACTTTTGTAGTCCTTTTTATAAGCTGAAGATGTAAAAGATAGCAGGATATGTTCTTTTCGGTATGGATGTTGTTCTGCCCATTATATAATATTATTAACTGAAATGCCAAAATTGGTATGCACAGAACACTCTTTGCTTGTATTGATCATGGTATATTCTCTTGTAGGTGAAGTGCTTGAGGCAATTGATCTTAAGAAAGTTGAAATTCGCCAAAGGTATGACAGAATTTAGTCCGGTAAATCATTAATTCAAAATTGCTGTAGCAAATAGTCTTGTCTTTCAAGGACTTTTGAAATTTGGGAGTACTGGGGCAAAATTCTTACCACATTCATTCCAAAAGAAAAAAATAAAATAAGAAGAAGCAGTTGAAAATGTCAATGTCGGGACAAGAAAGTAGTTGAAGATGTCAATCTTGGGACAAGAAAGCAGTGAAAATGTCAATGAACTGGTCTCCGAGTTCTTTTAGACATGCATTGTGTTCTGTCTTGTGGGTTATGACATTTTTAACTGTAGATTTATCAAGTGTTGGAGTAATCTTGTCTTGTACTTCCAATAGCTAATTTGACTTAGCTTTTGTGTCTTGTTTAGTTGATCTCTGGCATCTGTTGTTTTCATAGAAACCTTTTAACTGTGTGGTTTAAGCGGTAGTTTAATGAGGATTGCTTTCTCAGGTACCTTCAGTGGTTGATTGAAGATCAAGACTCTGATGACACTCACTTCCATACAATGTATGCTATTTCACTTGCCAAATCAGCACTCGAGTCTTATGCAAGGGAAAGTATGTATGGTGAACATGGTGTGGGAAACATAGGAGAAAAGAGCACCTATGATTCAGGATCACATTCAATTTTTGAAAGCCCTGTCCGGGAAAGACTACAAATATTCTTGGAATCCTCTGACCTCTATGATCCAATGCAAGTCTTGGAATTGATTGAGAATTCAGAGTTATGGTTGGAAAAGGTTTTGCTGCCCTTTCTCTTTTCTTGTTTTTTTAGTTATTAAATTGTAAGACTTGACTGCTTATGGGGAGGATGGTGGGACGTGAATTTGGCTACTCAAATTGAAGGCTCCATATTTCCTCCGATTCATTTCAAGTTCTGTTTACTTTGTACTTTTTGACTTAAAAGACCTGTCACTGTCTGGTGATTTGAAGCATGATTCATTTTCTTGTGTGATTTTTCCTCAACTTGAGGCTATGCCACTGTTTATCTTGTTGTTCTGCATTAGGGATATGATGACAGTTACAACTTTTCTTTCTCTTATTTATTTTTATATGGATGCATGAGTATTCTAGCTTTTTTAAGTTGAAAGATGGGTATTTTTACCTGTTGCTTCTGGCTTTTGATAATATTGTGTTGCTTGGCAGGCTATTTTATACAGAAAATTAGGGCAAGAGACAATGGTTCTACAGATATTAGCCCTGTAAGTTCCATAACATTTTCTGTAATTTAACAAATAATGTGGTCATCACTTTGTAAATTTTTCTTGGGCCCTATATCAATTTTAGAATGGCATATTGCCATAGTTTTCATCGTTTAATATCAGTTTAGGTATCTTGGTGATGCCTACTGAATGTGGGAGGTGCTATCGCACTAACAACTACTTTGGATCATGACTTCGTACATTAGCATGTATGGCTTAGGCTATATTTAGGGAATGATTTGTTGGGTCAAAAGAAGGCGGCAGAACTTTCTTTTAATTTGCTTGTCGTGAAAAGAGTCAATGTGAATTTTTCTGTGTTTCGCTCTTGTAATGCCAATGATGGCGTGGTAATTAGACTGCTTTTACAACAGAAGTGTTGCATGCTTGATTGTTTTTTGAACTTGATCTATGAAGTTTTAGAATGTCATGAACAACAAAATTAGTTTTTACTAATTTTGTGTGCATCCTCTATGGGTGAGCGTGTGTGCATGTGCAGGCGTGTGTTGCTTTTGTGTGCATCCACTCAAGATGATTGTTTACTAAATAGTTGTTGCATATACGAGGGTTCAGGAAGCTGGAGGACAGTGAAGCTGCTGAACAATATTGTGCAGAGATTGGCAGACCAGATGCCTATATGCAGTAGGTTCTATTCTTTTGGCCACTTTTCTTTGGATTCTGAAAGAAGAATGTACAGTAATGATTATGAAAATGTAATCTGGGTTCTGACTTTATATTTAATTCAGGTTACTTGATATGTATCTGGATCCACATGACGGTAAGGAGCCTATGTTTAAGGCAGCTGTTCGGCTTCTCCACAACCATGGTGAATCTCTTGATCCTCTACAAGTTCTTGAGGTAATGAGCCCTCCCTTGTTTTCTATATTCTCTCACATTGCTTATTTTACATTGATTTCCTTCAAATTTATTTGTTGTGGTATGGGTCATGGTCATGCCATGCTCAGTGTGATGAAACCCTCGACAATTGCAGTTTGCCGATATTTAATGATTAATGTAGGTTCAAGATGCTAATGTTTAGTGTGAGGATTGTTGGAAAAAGAATCACGGTGAAGCCCCAATGTGGGAGGTTTCATATAACATTATCATCAAATACAGTCCCCATCTGTGTTTTCAAACTGGACTGCAAAGTTTCAACAGGTTGAACCGGAAATCAAAGCTGAGTTCCTCCTGGTTAGCCATCATGGTGAAAACCAGAAATGAATCAGGTTTGACCATGGTTTAGCGGGTATAATCGTAATGCGATCGACCTGTTCAAGTGGCACCTAAATTCTGAAATTAAACAAAATAAAAAATACTGTCACGAGTGTGGATCAGCCCGGCAATCTCACAGGATTGGACTCCACCCCACTGATTTAAACCTCACTGCGACTCTCTGATGTCATTTTTGTTTTTTCATTTGAACTTCTAAACAAACCTGAAAAGGCAAAAAACCTCAAAAGGGCATAACATAGAGCTCTGGACCTTACGTCTTCACTTCCACGCATGATGGAGATATAATATGCTCACCTAGCAGTTCAACTAGTTAAACCAGGGGGTGGGCATGTGAACTGGACTCCTCACTGGCTTTTGCTCTGGTCCAAGTTTGGAAACACTGGTCCTCATTAATTCCATCTGGAGTTTTTGAGACAACATATTTTTGGATTAGTAACTTTGGGAAGGTTAAATTGGGACTAATGCTGATGTTTCCCTTATATATGGTTTTATCTTGCTGCACGACACGTCTGAAGTTCTTTCAATGTGTATCTGGGGGATATAAAGGTCTGGAGATGTTGCATGGATGTGTGTTGGGCAGAGTTCTCTCAGCATTGTAATAATAAAATGATTGTCGTGGACATTGCAGAAATATTTTACACTTAATTGATGCTTAAAATAGGGTAAATTATTTTGGATTTGGTTTTGGATCTGGCCATCTTTGGTAGATCTAGACACTTCTCCGAGTAGAATATCGAGATACTTCCTTGCATCCTCACTTGGATCGAATACATTTTCCTGCTTGGTTTAATTGCCTAAACTAAACATTATTCTTTTATATGTTGCAGACATTATCTCTGGAAATGCCTCTTCAACTGGCCTCAGATACAATCTTAAGAATGTTGAGGGCCCGGCTGCATCATCATTGTCAAGGACAAGTAAGTTTTAAGAATGCCAATTTCCTGTAGTTGGCTGATGTAGGTAGGTAATGAAATGTGCTCTGTTAGATTAACCTTCTATGGGATTAAGTTGCAGGTGAACTAATCTTTCTCATGCTTCGATCTAGTTAAAAACTTCCTTCAGTTTTGCTAAACTATATTTATTTTCTGTTGTTTTGAAATGGTCCTAAAGTTATTTTCCCCTCTTGGTTTTAAAATTATTTTCTCTTCCATGTGAAGTCCTTTTCCTTGGTATAACTATTTTCTGCCCATTACCATGAATACTTCTTGCACATTTCATCCATTTCATACTCCCAGTAAACTCACTTTTCACTAAACATTTGGTCCACGTTATGATTAAGTAGCTTAAAATTGGCTTCCATTGTGATGCAATACATACGCCAAGATATAGCATTTAATTACTGAGTTGGGTAAACATTGGGTCACAATTGAATATTTTTAGACTTTCTGAGTAGCATCAAGTTATGAGTTGACCTTCCCTATGTAAGTAACTGGAAAGAGAAGCTTTGGAGTACATATTGGAAAGTACTCAATGGTGTGATCCTCTATTATAAGGAATGTCATGAGAAACAGTTTATTTGAGACTGGGGCTTGTCTTTTCAATCCATGTAGGTTGAGCATCTCTATTTGGTCATAGTTCTATGATTCAAACTGAAGTAACCTAAATGGTTTACTAACAAAATATCCCATTCTTTATCAATTTATTTTTGTTTGTTTTTTCTTTCTTTTTGTCCTTGTATGTTTCTGATGTACTAGAACAATTTCTTTGCAACATCCTTTATTATCTGTTAGAAAAAGCACATTCTCCATCGATAGATAAATATGAATGTGGGAAGCATCTTTATAACCCAATTTGTTGTTTTTCATTCATTGGTTGTCTCTGAAAATGGAAATCAATTTATTTATTGCTGCCATTTTAGACCTGTTTCACCCTTGTGCTTTTGTTTGATCTTTTATGACAGATTGTACACAACTTATCTCGTGCTGTAGACCTTGATGCAAGGTTAGCGATACTGGAGGAGCGATCACGGCATGTACAGATCAATGATGAGAGTCTCTGTGATTCATGTCAGGCTCGTCTTGGGACTAAACTCTTTGCGATGTACCCAGATGACACAGTTGTCTGCTACAAGGTCAGTGATATACATTTGTTGCACATCTATCCAGTCAAATAAGGGGAGAAAGACACTGCAATTGTTACAAGACGATGAGTTCTTTTCTAATGCATGAACCTTTGCCCGCTGATTGTTTATATGTGGTAGATACACTCAAATTTCAAAATTATGTTAAGTTTAATACATTATGGTGTTTACAGAATTGTATTCTGGTATTTAAAAAAAAAAAAGAAAAAAAGAACTTTTGACACTATTCTATTAATTTAAATGGCTGAAAGTTGGTTGTTTCTGCAGTGCTTCCGACGTCAAGGTGAGTCGACTTCTGTCTCAGGACGTGACTTCAGGAGGGATGTCTTAATAAAGCCAGGGTGGCTCGTGACCAAATAATTCTAGATGTGGTATTCGAATTCTTTAAATCATTGAAGGCTCAAGAAGAGGATTATTATTCCCAGTTACTTCAGCGTTCTGGCCTAGAGTCGTATGGAGTCAGCTCGTGGATGAACTGGAAGGCAATTTCGTCTTCGGTGAGGAACATTGATGAACATCTGCATTTTTGCCTTCTGCCATGCTTGAATCAGAAGATTCTATTACCCATCGGGTAATCGCCAGAGGATAATGTAGAGGCTTCCACATCACTCGAGTTGTCGCCTCTCAAGCTGATAACAACAATTTTTAGTCTTAGTTGAGCCCGTGTCAGTTTTTCCGGCATTGTACATCTTTCTTGACAAATTTCTTGCGTAGTCCTGTTAATGTGCTCTCGAGACAGATCCGGGTCGGGAGTGTTTGTTTTCTCTGACCCCTTGAGGGGTACTAGGCTATAGATGTTGTACATGATTGATCTATACAAGAAAATGGCGAATAAGCAAAGTGTATAATTGCTTACATTCATGGATGTTGAATTGCATTGGCTCCCGTTGAATTACGCTAGTTCCTGTTTAATTGAACCTCCATTTGGCAGTTTTGCAAAAAGATCTCTCCAATTGGCAGTTTTGCAAAAAGATCTCTCCAATGGAACACGTGTCCTTTCTTGGTGATTTCGTTCATCCATGTTAGCTCTGTACGGACGATCATAGAGACAGGAGTGAGGATGGGTTGAATTTTTCCTCCCCACCTGACGTATAGCTTTGTTACACCTAAAGTTGATTATGGTTCATGCATATGTACAGTAAAACTTTCTTTGTTTCATAAAAAGATGAATGAACAAAAACTCTTTTCATCATTCCCGAAAAATTCTGACATAAATTGATATCGATAATAAAAATATTTTGTATTATCCAATTATTTCAAACATTATCAGTAATCATTTTTGAGAAGATGTTTTTCAAATTATATAATTTTTTCACAAAACAAATGAACTTTTAGAGGGAACAATTAAGATAACTGGTTAATTTGGGTTACAATTACTTTGTTTAGTTGGCTCATAACAGGTTTAACTTCATGTAAGATTGGACCTCACTGCGTGGTTGATGAACTTCGGGTTCTAGCTCTGACCGACATCCTTTCAGCAGTTGACAGAAATAGTAATTCAATGGCCAAGTGATCTCTTTGGTTCAATTTCTTGTAGTACCTTGACCAGCAGTGAAATCTACGCTACTTGTGTCAAGACCAGTCGAGAGAAATGGACTTCTTCTCCAAACTACAAAAGATCAATTCAGTTTATTCACAAGCCAGAACGACGTGGACCCTCCACACCACAATGCCTCGTTCTTAAGCCGGTCACACTGTCTTCTGGTGCCTCAACATATTGCAGAATGAATGACTCTTCCAAGCCAAGAACAGAAAGAGAACACTCCTATAAAGACTCAGTAACGATACTGACGAGTTGCGTCATGAACTATCAAAGCACACTGCATCAAACCCTTTACGGTGAATAATTTATGATGTGACTGCAGTGGAGCAGACAGCATCGTGAGAAGTCCATTGATATGGAATTTCTGGAAAATAGACAGCGACCCGTGTCATTGACTTGCCGGAGAGATTATTCTACCAGGCTAGCATTACTCAGGCTCATAATTTTCCATGTCCCTTGCCAAAGCTGGATATTGTCCGCGCACTTTGGTAGGCTTTGTAGTTTCTCGGAAGAGCAACATTTGTGTACGGGCAGAGATGAAAAGTTCATGGTATAGGTGTCAGGTACTATCGAAAGCCCATCATATAGGGAAACTGTTTTCCATCAACACAGGAAGAAAATTAAGACAATAAGGGTGCGTTTGTTTGTGTTTTTGTTACGGGAACGATTTTTGAACAAAAGAACGCGTTTTGGTAAACTTGTTCTGAAATAAAAAAAAATAACAGAAACATGTTTGGTAAATTTGTGTTCTTTTTTTGTTTCTTTTAATTTTTTAATATTTTTATTTTATTTTTCATTTTTTTTTTCTTTTTCTTTTTTCTTTTTTTCTTCCTTGTGGCCGGTCGCCGATGTCGGCCATGGCCGGCAACCGGCCGACGAGGGCCGATAGCCTTGCCCGGCCACGGTGAGGCTCGACCTCGCCCGACACGCGGTGGCCCGGTGAGGCTCGGTGGGCGGGCGAGCT
This sequence comes from Eucalyptus marginata, assembly GCA_014182565.1. Lineage (NCBI taxonomy): Eukaryota > Viridiplantae > Streptophyta > Magnoliopsida > Myrtales > Myrtaceae > Eucalyptus > Eucalyptus marginata. Next base: position 23,607,826 of record CM024589.1, read on the forward strand.
CGGCCTCGCCGGATATAGGCGAACCCGAGCTCGCCTAGCCAAGGCGAGGCGAGCCTCGCCGGCCGGCGATGCTCGGCCTTGCCGAGGGCGGCGACGCTCCGGCGAGGTCACCGGCCCTCGACGGCGTTGCCCCTCGATGGCCGGTCGCCGGCCATGGCCGAGGCCGACGCACCGGCCAAATAAAAAGAAGAAGAAAAAAAAGAAAAGAAAAGAGAGGAGAGAAAAAGTTGTTCTTAAAAATTGTTTCAAAAATAAGAAACACGTTTTTTCTTGTTTCTTGTTTCTTCCAAATGTATTCCCGAGAACAAAAAAATAGATTTGGAACAAAAACGCAAACAAACGCGTTTTGTTCTTTTTTTCATTCCCCAAAACAAAAAAAAAACAGAAATTTTGTTTATAAAAAAAGAAAAAAAGAAAAGAACATTAACAAACAGGCCCCAAGAGACTTGACTTTGTATTTTCTTGATATCCTTGAAGAGACAAGAAATAATGTGTGTATTGAGATGCAAAAATAAAAAGAGAAACAAATATCAAAGTCACAAACTTCAGCACACATAGAGTGCTCAATTTTTATGGCTAGTTTCCATTAGTCGAAGTACACAAAGATAAAAAGATTTACTGTGACCATCAACAAATAGGGGCTTTACAAAAGGGTCGGTAACTTTGTTCATCAAACAGAAAGGCGAGAAAACATTTTATCTCGTTAATGGCATTCCTGATATCACTGGTGCGTTTGGGAGTAGCTTTTCAAGCCACTTTGGGCATCCAAAGCCCTTTGGGCTAAAATATTGACGTTTGGCAAACCCTTTGGCAAAGATGATTGAGGCAAAGCGGGCCTTCGGAAGGCTGAAAGCCCAAGGCAGGTATGAGGCTGCTATGGGCATTCAGCCTTCTCGGAATGCTGAGCCCCTTGTAACTGTTCACCTTCTTCTTCGTTGAGATTGGCAAGCGAGACTGCGAGGGGCCGACGACCGGCTGGACGGAGGTCGACGAGAGGCTGACGACCGGTTGGACGGAGGTCGGCGAGAGGCCGGTGTGGTTGCAGCAATCGTCGCCGGCCAGTGGCAGACCTCGGCGACCCCCGCAAGTCGCGTCGCCGCGACCTTGAGGTCACGGCAAGGTCACGTAACCTCCGGTGACTCAGATCTGGGTCGCCGAAGGTCGCGTGACCCGGATCCGGGTCGGGCGACTCGGGCGACCCAGGATCGGGTCGTGGCAAGGTCGCACGACCTCCGATCCGGGTCGCCCGAGTTGCCGAGACCCAGATCTAGGTTGCGCGACCTCCGGCGAACCAGATCTGGGTCGCCATGAGGTCGCACACAATCTCCGACTGCTGGGTCGCTTGAGTCACCGGCACCCAGCAACTCGGTAGCGTTGAAGAAAGGGACTTGGAGAGGTCGAGGGAGCGGAGGGCGTTCCCGTGGGCGATGGCGACGACGGTGAGGGAGGCGTCGGTGACGCAGGGGCAGAGGGAGAGGTTGCGGGAGGACCTCGCCGCCCTGGATCTAGGTCGCGGCAGGTCGTCGGAGGTCAAGGCGACGTTGCACGACCTCACCACCCTGCATCCGTGGTCGCCGGAGGTTGCCCGACCTCGGGCGGCCTTTGCTGGTGGTCTTCGGGGTCGCTCGACCCCGAGCAGCCCTCCCGGTCGTCTCCCGGCTGCCGGAGTCGATGTCGGCCGCCGGCGACAAATTTCGATCGCCGGCGATCGCCCGGCCTTACCGGTCAATTTTTTTTATTCTTCTTTTGATAATTTTTTTATCACAAAAACGTAAATGTAATTTCCCAAGCATCGTTTTGCTCAAAGGTACTTTACAAAGGACTTTCAAATTATAATTTAATTTACCAAACATTATTTGCATTTTAGTCAAAAGTCTTTGCATTTTCCTAAAGACTTTCCCCAAAAGCCTTCCCAAACGCACTAAGTCCACCAACATCATCCCATGCAGAACGACCACCTTCAGTAGCAGTTCTTGTGATATCCCGCATAGTTATCGGAAGGAAGTCATGCAGTGCTCTCAAAAAATCATCTCTGAGAAGACTCATCTTCTCAGGCCTCTTCAAAGACATTGAATAAGGCATAAAACGGCCAACAGCAGCATGAATAGCTCGATCAACTAAGATTTCCTGAATGAAGTCAATAAAAGATTTTGGCTACATTTATTAGAAGACAACTAAAATACTAGACTGAAAAGACACTGATAAAATTAAAAGCATGCACAACATCAAGTTCACAACAATGATATAGCTTATAGACAAAATGGCACACATCTGAAAGGCCATTTTCTTTTTCAGAGTTTATCTATCTGTATCATTATCTGCCCAAGAAATAGCCTTAATGTACTACATTTCCCAGTGCAGCTTCAACAAAGTCTCTTTAAACTCATATATATCTTGTTGACATCATTTTTCTGAGTTTCAAAGATGAGGATTTAAGTGTTTCTCCCATAATGATATGGAGGAAACTGTCACTTATTGTTTGTGCACCAATCATGGACAAGGCATATCTCAGAGCCATATATACTCCTTGAACATCTTAATTTGGACTCACAGATTCTACGGAGCAGAAAATTTAGTTGAGAGAGAGAGAGAGAGAGAGAGAGAGAGGGAGGAAGAGGACAAGGAGGAGAGAAGGAAAGTTATCCAGGTCAAATTCACCATACCAAATCATAACCATCACATTTGGATGCCACTTCATGTAAGATTTCATCAGCACAATCTAACGAACGCCTCTTCATTTCATGTTTCAATATTGCTTCACGTTCCATGGCAGGAGGAGCAGGCAGTTGCACATGGAAGTCAAACCTCCCTAGCAGTGATAAAATGTATAAACTGCAGTAAAAGTACCGAAAAGGAACAAAACAAATATAAAGGAAGACATATAACATGACATGTTTTCTTTGAAGATAAAAATACTACAGCAAACATGAGGCAAACCTGAGGAACTCAAGGACTGCGGTAATTTATCTAGAGCTCTCACTGTCGCAAGGAAAGCAATGGGTCCAATTCGACATGAGTTTGTCCTTTTTTTGTGGATGACATTTTTAAATGAGAGATGAATCGCCATAATATTCCAAATGATGCATTATAAGTGCTAGTACTTGCTAGTGAACTATTGAGTAGGAAATGCATCAAAAAATTTTGATGCTATAGCTAGAATATTTAAATAATAAAACACGCATTCATCTAACAACTTAAGCTTTTAGAATAATTGGTTGGAGTTCTATCAAAATCTTACACGTGGTATCGGAGCTAGAGTTGGACATCCTGAGTTCAAATTTTTCCAAGCCCCATTTGCTTCTGCAATTAAATTTTCACATTTAGTACTAGGCAAAAAGATCAGACTAAGCGTAACAAGGCGTGTTACAATATTTACATAATAAACCACGCTTTCATCTAACAGCTTAAGTTTCTCACAAAAAAAAAAAAAAAAAAAAAACAGCTTAAACTTTTATAATGATTGGTTATGATCTTATCAAAATCTTACACAGCTCCCTATCCAAAATCAAAGAAGATGTTCAAATACATGTGATTAGTTTTTTCCAAAGAAAGAAGACTGGAATTGGGGGTTTAGGAATGTGGCTTAGTCATTCATTTGCCCCGAACTGAAAGCTTAGCCAAAGGTTATCCTTGCCGCTAGGTTTCCATTGCTTGTCTCAGATAAAGGATCTCACCAACCTCTCCTCCATGAATCTAATTTTCACTAAAAGCAAATGAGCTCTCACCCATGCAAGTATCAGATCATGCAGTCACGCGCCAGAGAGTCTTCATCCCTTGCTCTTGAAAAGTTGTAACAAAATGGAAAAATCCTTTTGTTGCAGATCAGAAATAACAGTCTTTGCTTTCTCAGCATTGAGCTTTCTCTCTACTCAGATGTTATAACCGGCTCTAAGTTTTAGCAAACTAATAGCCTCTAAGGCTGCCAATATTCCATTGTGACATAAACAACATTTAGGAAAATATGATATAACAACTAAAACAGTTTGCAACTTCACCAACTACCACTAGAATGGAAACTCCATTCACAGTTTATAAAGTCTCCTAATCAGCATTAGTTGCTCCTTTCTCTCATCCTCCAAACAAGCAAAGAAGATAATATATCCCAGCATACTGGAGTACTAACATATGAAACATGGAAGAATATTGCATATATCTCTTGTAAATACTTCCAATGAAAGGGCAACGCATAAGCTGAAAACATTTTGTAAATATTCACTAAACAATTTGAGGAGACTAGCTTACCGCATAATCATCTACAATGTCTATGAGAAATTCTGAAAGTTCCATTGCAGAAGTCGACGATACTGGCCCTTCTGAATCAGAAGAGGAAGAAATGGTGCTATCAAGATCATCGAAGACAACAAGTGAAGGTACATGATCTAAAGCATTGGTTAGGTATCCGGATAGTTTCTGACAGACAAGGGAGCCCTTCTCAAGGGCAAACCGAGAACAATCAATAAAAACTCTGCACAGCAAACAAAAGGCCAGACTTAGGTCTCCAGGTAATAAATTCAATCTATTCTGGCTTAGCCAAAATTACAAAAACCAAAGAAGTCATCTCAAATAAATAAATAAATAAAATAAATTAGTTTTCATACATGTGAGCAAAGATGTCAGGCTGAAACTTCAAGTGCTTCGCAACAGCTCTTGCCAATGGCTTCTTCCCAGACCCCTGATAAAAGATAGTCATGACAACTATTATCAAGTGAACTACAGCATACAATGCTCAATGAGAATGTTAAATACATTAGGACTATAAAACAATACATTTAAAAGAAAAAGGTCAGATAGAAGTCCAAATTAATTGACTAACATAGTTCATATACTAACTTTTGCAGGCATTTGCTTCTACTTATCTAATCAAACAAGGTCAAATTGAACTATGTCAGCGGAGAATATGTTGTCAAGATTAAGTCCACAGGTAAACCGAGTGAGACTCACAAATGAGCAAGCCATCTCAACAATTACTCAAGCAAGGGTCAGAGAGCAAGCCACCAGGATAGTACATGGAAATAACCATCCCCATTTACCAGGTCCAATTTGGCATCTGAAGAACCTACTGATGAAGATAGCATATACTACAAATGATTCATGGACTATATGGCACTAAGACCCAAAATCCTCTAACAATTAACAGTATGATGCGTTCAAAAGCCATTAAAATGTTTGGTAAAGAGAAAAGTGAATAAGACGTTTTGGAGTAAACATTATGTAGATTAATTTTGTTCAATTTAGATACAAACAAGAAATAGAAGAAATCCCTTACAGATTTTATCTGATTGTCTGTTACATTGATTCAATGAATATACTTTGTCTGATGAAACAGATAAGGACACCTATCCACTACCATAAGATCTCAAGAACAGCATTTACTTTGTCACTGGCTTAATGTTACTCAGTCATCTCCTAAGGATACTAAGATGCCATAATAATTGACATTTTACTTTCAGGATTGCCAGAGTCACTAACTTTTTACTTTCAGGACTGTGTTTTGACCACGGATACATCATGAACTTAAACTTATTAGATCGAAGGTGAACGAACGTAAAACAAGATTTCACAGGCCTCTGAAGGCTAGAGTTGAAAACAGAAAATATCAGAATGCTTTCTAAGTTACATATGGCAGGCCCAAAAGTAGAAATAAGATTGTGGGAGATAGAGTACAGAAGACAGGCACAAGCTGCAATCACACAGTGCTTCCATCCACACCCAATAACAATTAAGCTAATGTTTGTGTAGTCATATATTGCTGACAAAAGCTGAGACCAAACTGTTGAAAATTCAAAATTTAAGGTTATACTCACAGTAGGACCATGTATTAGGACATGTCCAGGCAGAGGAAGATCATACTTGCTGAACCACATCCCAGAAGCTGAAGAGAGCAAAACCATCGACCCTGCAGTATCGAATTACAGTCATGATGGGATCTGTCAAAAGGTAATTACGTTTTTCCTTCTCTTTTTTCCTTCAAGTAAGAATCAAAAGTATGAGGGAGGATGGCTACAATCCGCCAAAATCAGATAACACCACCTAACATAGCAGCATAAAGTCGTGAAGAAAGTGACTACGTCCCCCCAGTTTCCCACACAACAAGTATATTGTCAGAATGGAGTCAAATTGATGATGGCAACCTCTTAATAGAAACAAAAAGCAGCATGCAAGAGGGTTTCAGTTCCCTTTAATTTAGAGAAGAAATGAAGTTAATCTGTAGAAATTGAAGTAATATACAAATCATGAAAGTAGCATTCAAAACTTTGAAATTTCCATCAAAACACAATGAAAATATAAACCTTGCAACATCTTTGACACTCGGCTTCTGCATATAGATGATGATCAATCTGGATCCATAGATGTTTAGCAACACCAAATCCATGAAGAACAACAGTTCCCTTGATTAACATATAATTTGATATTCTCAACATAAGTAAAATTCAGATCCTGTTTTAAACTAAAGAGATTGACCTCAAGTCTGAAAATGAATTTACCTCCTAAATGAGGCCATTTCCAAACACATCATCATGACAATACGATACAAACTGTTAAGCGCCATTTCATGCTAGAATACCTAAACTAGTGCTTGGAATTTCAACCTCCAACTGCTTGTCATAAAAAGGAATGAAGTCAATAGCTGAGTTCATTTCTTCCTAACAAACAATCAGAACCAGATGCCATGGAATTTTTAACTCAGAGGAGGTCACTATGCCATCAAATCCCATACACAGGAGAAAGGTTATGATGTTTATATCTAACAAATAGATCACATCAGGAGGAAAAAATTTCTGTATCAGTTGCAGTTTAGGCACACCCAATTCAAAAAGGTCATAACACTCTTTCTCTTCCTTCTCTGTCCAAAAGCAATCTAGTCCTTAGTCCTAGTCCGGATATCTTTATACATCAGCTACAAAAAGTGAAGTGTCTAAGCTATTAAGATTTCTGTTCCCTAGTCAGCATGAATATTTGGTGCTTTAGGAAAGGAATTCAAGCTAGTAGGGGTATCCTACTGATGTGAATTAAGCGTCAAACAACGTGAACTATGTGGGAAGCACACTCGAGAATACGAGAGGAAGTCACAGATCTTTCAAGTTTTAGTCCCCCAACATGTCCACTACTTAACTGACTTACCAAGATCTATGAAATAAATTATGTACTTTGATTAAGCTAATTATGAGTACAGAAAAATACTTTAGCAAACAAAAGCTAAGGTTAATGCTCAATACATTAAGCCATTGAATGCCTAAGTGGAATGGGACTATTAGCAATATAAAGTTTGGCCGGCAAACAACTTTAAGTTGCTCATATAGATCCCCACCGTTGCACCGGAAGACATTTAAGCAAGAATAGTTGATTGCATTCCAGGACTTTGCATAAATAGATGAAAAAAATAATTATTATGGCTAGAGAAGCAGAACTTCTACTTCAAGAACGGGAATGCTTGAAAATTGCAACTAGAACCATTGGCATCAGATGTGGAGCAAAGCTGACAGTGATCTTTGATTGTGCAGCATCAGACAATCCCAATTCAATCTATGGAACCGTAGGAAACAAAAATTATACAAAAGGGAGCAATCGAGATTATTGCATTTGCCTTATTTAATTCGTCAATGAGTGAGAGTTATCAAATTCCCAGACCTAGCTCAAAATAGCAAAGGATTCAGAAGTCATCGGCACAACAAATAAGAATTCAAGAACATAAATGCCTTATTTGGCGAATTGCAACATCTTCCCCAATTGTGTTTGGTAATTTAAGATGGGAGGGAATGAACGAATAACAAAGAGACGGACAAACAAAATGTAAGTTCAAAAGTAACTACAAAAACACCTCCAATTCTTCATGAAGGAAGTAACTAAATAACTCATACAGCATAAAAGGTATCAACAATTCACTCTTTCGCTAACGAGGAGTTAATTCCTTTATTTCATTCCTCACAAATCATGATTGTTCTGTAGTGAAATTTTAAAAACACTACATAAGGTATGACTAGTACTCTCAACCACCTCTGCCTTTCAACAAAACCTAGTGTTTGTTAGCATCTTCAGTGTGCTTACTATCTAAGCAAGTTACATTTTGCGAAGCATGTGAACCCCAACATTATGCTGATGCGCAACATAAACCAGCAAAGCATCACCACCGTGGAGGCAAGTGAAAGTACCACATGTTCATGACATGAGAAAAAGGAATTTTGCTCAGAGATAAGAGGATGAACGAATGCAAGCGGTGGTTCTAGAACTAAGATGAAAGCTTAGCTGAAAGAAAACTCACAAAACAGGACGCAGCAAAAAACGAACTCTAGTTCTTTGGACTTGCCATCATCGACTATCTTTGCCAATCAAATGATACATACCTTATCCATCTCTATTGAGCTTCAGGCAGTCAATGATGATGAGTTCACAAGATTTTGGCACACCCAAAACTGAAATGATCAACATTTGTTGATGCTATTGAAGAGGCCCAAGACCAATTTAATACACTTCTTGTAAGCTACTTCAACAACTGAAAAGTAATTCAAGCAATCCTGTCGTTTGTTACCTTCTTTGATACATATGTAGTTTATCAAATACTGTGTATCCGAAGTTAAACAATTCTAAATCAAGGAAAAGTCCTATCTAGCATTTAATAGTTTGCCTTGAAGGTTATTACGTAGTCTCCATATTAAATGCTTCATAGAAATTTTTTTCGCAAAGCATTCATAATGGCCATGCAATTTCCAACGGCAGTTCATAGTTAGCGTGCTATGTAAAGAGAGTACTTTTTGTTACCATGTAAAACGAAATTATTACCCTGTCCCTGCTGACACAAACACACCACTTAAAACTTCAACACCATCTGATTTAGTAAAAAAACTGCACCAATGAATGACATACTATTAATGAGTCATGCCATCAACTATATTTCACATGACCACTTTATAAGTGTCATTGAATGCAAGAAACTAACTGATTGATGACATGGTCAATGACCCCCGTATTATCATGCCCCCTCTTCAGCACAATGGAATCAAATTCATGAAAAAAGAGAAGGCAAGGTGCTACAGCTGCTGCCTCCGAGAATATATCCAGACTTGTAATTTTAAAATTGCCATTACTCTCAAATATTCAAAATTTCTCTAGTTTGTTCACAAAATCAATGCTGTCAATGTGCAGAATAGATGATCCAAAAGAGACATTTGATCACAAATTTCAAATTTCTAGTAGAGGAAAACTTCAAATATCTTACATCTTAATCTTTCTCTTAATCTTCATGGAGGATTCTCTCATTCATGCGTGAGAAAACTCAAGAACCGTTTTAACTTGGCCTCTTCATTGGTTATGGGAGAATCCTCACTGCTGTTATTTAAAATAATACAATTAGAACGTCTTGGCTGTAGTGGTAGGATCCTCATTGCTGCTAGTAGTTATCCTATTTCGACTGTTGGCATAGATGAAGGGACCCCTATTAAATGCATACAAAAGCAAAAGAAGAAAGCACAAAATTGTGAAACATATGGAAATAACAGAGTTCATTAGAAGATTGCATAATGGAACTCAATAAACATCCATGTAGTTGAAAAGAAGACTCTTACAGCTTGCTAAAAAGTATCGATGCACTTATCCACAGCACGCCCTTTTACTGATATGGATTGAATAGAACAAGTCATTGTTGTAGCATCAACAATATTTCTTGCCAAAGCCTGGATGTCCATGTAAAAGAACATTTCACCATGGTGTTGAAGGAGCTTGCGCAAAAACGTTTTATCGGCAAATGTAAAAATGATAGACACAAAGATCAAACATGTTTATTTAACAAGTTAACAAAAAACCACATTATAAGCATAGAAAGAGAGAGAGATGATGAAGAAAGGTGCAATAAGTCAGCTAAAAGAATTAACAAAATCTAGTCTTCAACGACACGAAGGTCCTCTTTCCTAACACCAGAAATTGCAGAATGCACAACTCGATGCAGCTAAACCTAGTCTTCAAAGAAATAGTGGTTTGACCATATCGACAAGTTTACTCCAATATCAATTGTCTCGCAGCACAAATTTCACGCATAAATGGCTAACTACTAGAATGAAGAGAGATAGTTCACAAATCACACCGTGATTGAAGACTTGAAGGTTCTCCACTTCAGTTCAAAAGTAACCAGAAAAACACCTCCAATTCTTCGTGAAGGAAATAACTAAATCACTCATATTGCATAATAGCTATCAACGATTCACTCTTCCGCTAACCAAGCAATAATTCCTTTATTTCAGTCCTCATAAATCATGATTGTTCTTTATTGATATTAAAAACACTCCATAAGGTGAGACCAATACTCTCAAGTCTCAACCACCTCAACCTTACAACAAAACCTAGCATTTGTCAGCATCTTTAGTGTGCTTACTATCTAAAAGTTCCCTTCCACTTTATCCATTTTTTTCTAAGCAAAACAGGTGCCGCGAAGCATGTCAATCCTGACGTTATGCTGGTGTGCAACATAAACCAGCTAAGTATCACCATCGTCAAGTCAAGGCAAGTCAAAGTATCACACGTTCAAGATACATGAAAGAGGATTTTCCGTCAGAGACAACAGGATGAACGAATGCAAGAGGTGGTTCCAGAACCAAGATGAAAGGTTAGTTGAAGGAAAACTCACAAAACAGGACACAACAAAAAATGAACTCTAGTTCTATGGACTTACCATCATCGACTATCTTTGCCAATCAAATGATACATATCTTATCCATCTCTATTGAACCTTGGGCAATTAAAGACCTCGAGTTGACAATATTTTGGCACACCCAGCACCCTCTCCAATGATTCACATCCATGGAACCTCAAACGTTTTAGATTCTGTAGATTAGACAGATCAGATTCGTTTAAGCTTTTGATGGAATTGCATTCCCAAAAATCCAAATCCTGCAATGATTTCAATTCTCCCAAACCCTGAATCTTAGTTAGCAGAGGCAATCGCTCCAGGAACAAATGCTGGATCTTCTTCAGACGAGGTAGAACGGGCAGCGTCTTGAGCAATGGACAGTTGACCATCTCCAATCCATTGAATTTCCGTAGCTCTCCAAGCGCCTCGAATCGAATCTCTCCCAGCGAATATCCATTAATACACAACCCTGACAAATTCTCCAAGTTGGAAAAGATTGACCAATTTATCGGTGATTGGACATCGTATAACGACAAATATTGAAGGCTGGATGGGAGATCGATAAGAGATTGGGACTCAGCATAATTTATGCTGAGGCTTCGTAGCTGAGAGAGGGAACTGAAATCGGTTGGAGGCAATGCCGTTTTTCCAACGCGGAGGATCATTGATTCCAGAGTAGGTAGTCTCACGATCCCCTCTATGTTGGGTTCTTCAATTGAATATCTAGTTATGTGAAGGTTAACTAAATTGGTTAGGTTTGAGTAGTCAGGGATCCTGGTAAGTGAATCTGATGTAAGGGTTAAAAACGTTAGACTCTTGGGAAGCTCCGGCAGCTGTTGGATTGAATTACAATGCCGTAAATAAAGGTGTTGGAGATTTGTAAGTTGATTGATTGTTGTGGGCAATCCACTAAAGCGACCGTTGCCTAAGTATAGATATTTCAATGAGGATAGTGCCCCGATTTCATTTGGAATTTCCCCACCGATGTTCGAGCGTGCATCTAACTTTTCTAGATTTTCCAGCATTCCTATGGTTTTCGGAAGTTCACTTATGTAACTATCATGGAGATTTAGTACCTTCAACTTTTTGAGATTTCCAATACAATCAGGTAAGCTCCCGATTCTTGAATCCCTCAAATTCAACTCGACCAATGATTGGAGCCTCCAAATCGAGTTTGGTAGCTTTTCTAGATAGGAATTCCAAATCCGTAAAACTTTTAACCTTTCAAGATTTTCAATAGAATGAGGTAATTCACTGATTTTTAAATATTGGACATCTAGCTCAAGTAATGAGTCCAATTGTCCGATAGAGTCGGGAAGCTTTTGAAGTTCCTTGCATGGCAAGATTAGAGACTTCACCTTTGCTAAATTGCCAATCGAGTGAGGCTTCCTTGAGGGTGTCCGTTCTATTCTTAGCACCGTCAAAGATTTTAGACCGCCGATGGACTCCGGTGGCGACTCAATAGCTTCACTCTTTATCTCTAGGTAATCAAGGTGTTGTAGATTGCCAATGGACTTGTCAATCTTTCTTAGTCGAAGGCATCTAAGAATCAATTTCTCCAGCTGCGAGATTGTGGAGAACTTGGGCATCTTTCTAAGGAATGGACAATCCTTGAGTTGTAGGATTTTCAATTGTTCTGCCACCTATAAAGTAATTGGTTGAAACTCAGAAAAGAGGAAGAGTTAATGTAATGCAAAAGTATGTTGTGCGATGATACCATGATTTGACACCATCCTCCCCAATCTTCAGTAACGTTATTCCCAGATAGCATGAGAATCGTTAGGTTCTTCAACCCAAAGTTGGTGGCTCGGAATTTCGAAGGGCAATTGCTCCAAGAGAGCCATCTCAAATTAAAGAAAACATTCTTAAAGTCTCCTTCAAAGTTTCCGTGGTTCAATTGAAGGAACCTAAGGTTGACCAAGCCCATGAATTGCTTGCGCTTAAATATGTATGTCTTATGGGGGTCAAGTGTACCAAGATTGAGCGCCACTACGTCCTTGGTTCCCTGGAAAATAAAAGTAGCAACCAATGAGTGCATATGTAAGTTTGACTTGAAATTAGATAAAAAGGTGATGACGCTAATGGATCCATTGGAAAACATGTAGAGGTAAAGATTACCATTTCTGTCTGCACTACATGAAAGGCATCCTCGGGAGACCACAATCTGCTTCCCTTCATACGGATTTCGCCACTTTCTGGATGGACGATACTCCTTCCAAGGTCTCTAAGTTGGTCGTGCATCCATAGTTTATTATCGTAGGATATTTTTATTAGAGACATACGTGTGAGGATATTGACCTCGATTTCGCCGATAACCAAAAATCGAGTCCCAATATTTAACTACGGTTGTTTTCTCTTCATTGATGAAGATACATGCGATATCAAGATAAATTTGTTGTTGATTAGGTTCCAATGCTTCGTAGCTTATCATCAGCTTCTTCTTGACATCCTCATTCATCACCTTCTTTAACTTACATAGGGTGTCTTCCCATGTTCTTCGGCATTTTCCACGGAGCGTGGAACCTATGACATTGAGAGCCAATGGAAGTCCTCCTAGTGCATTGACTAGCTTTTCTGTGATATCCATGTAACTAGGCAGAGGCTTGGCATATCCCAAGGCACGCTCACAAAAAAGTTGAAGAGCATCATGTGAATTCATCTCTGGCATGTCGTAGAATGAAAATTGTCCGCTATTCGAGATTGGGAGATTGTCATCCTCACATTCCTTCACCAGGAATTCAATATTTCTTGTTGTTATGATGATTCTACTACCCCCACCAAACCAGTTGGGCTCGCCTACAAGCCTCAAGATTTGATCCCAGTTGTCGATGTCATCAAGAACAACGAGGACTTTCTTGCCAAGAAACCTTGTCTTGATCACTTCATCAATGAAGAAGGGGTTTGTGACATCCCGATTTTCCAATTTTGGTTTCAATTTAATAAGTCGGGCATTTCATCTGCGCACCTATAGCTCTCTTCTTCTACGAGTTGGCCACTCACGAGATAACTAGTCTATCAGTGAAGCCGTTAAGGAATCTATACGCAATAGACTTGAGAATTCGACCAGAACCGACTACGCCGACCGTGCTAATCTGCAAGGGTCATTACGGCACGCATCGATTAGAGACCGGAGATAGGTCGATTCAACGAACCATGTAATTCAGTGTGGGTGATTCCACCTAATTGCACAATTCTTGTTGATCGGCACTAGACCGATTTCTCTCGTCGTTTTGGTACCCGTGTCCGTATTTGAAACCTTGAGATTTCTACGACAACCGAGAGTTGCTAATGTGTCGAAGATGCACTTTGTGGCTTGAAAATAATCAACCACAGGTCAATTGCACTGAAAATTCCTAAAAGCTACCCGGTAGATTAGGACGCGCTCATATCGCGCCGATTGAAATTAACCGAGAAATTGAACTCGATTTCAGAAATTGAAGGTTCTGTTATGTCACAATTCATTTTAGGAACGTCGACTCATCTTCGAAGATTTTTCTACAAACCGAGATTTTTGGCGAAAAAGCAAAGTAAGGCCGTTTTTGTTCGGGATTGTCGAGAGGCCATTTTTAATCGAATCTTCGGAATGCAAGTTGGATCATTTGATGGGAAAAAGTCGTAAGAGAGAGAAGGACACATGGGCGGATTTAATTGAGCTTCAATTGATTTGAATTGATTGAGAATTGATTGGAATTGAGAGAGAATTGAATGGATTGAATGGGGGAATGTCCAAAATTCGTAACTCCCATGGCACACCACATTTTGCACCCATTGCCAAGCTTGTAGAGGAAGGTTGGAGGAGAGAGAGTGGCTGAGGTCATGTGGTGTCATGGTGGGGGCAAAGCCAATGAGAGATTGGCAAGTGTTGAGCTCTAGAGAGCCCAAGGAAACCCCCCTTCTTAAGCAACCTTCTTCTCTCTTAATCCAAGGCCTTCTCCATTGTTGTTGAAGGAGAGAAGCTCAGCAAAAACCAGAGGAACCGAGCAGCATCAGCCCTCCACCGTCGCATGCCCATCGGACCCCATTTCCTCCTCTGTTTTCCCCTCGTTCCAGTTTCTGCTCCAGCCGACCTTTCGCCAAAGATTCGAGTTAAAAGCTATCTTTCCGTGAGAATCAGACAACACTCCACCCACCGTCGCGAAGAGTACATCCAAACCGTTCAGGAGGACTTGACGGTTCCCCGAAAGGAGCCCTGTAGCCTCCCGAAATTGGGTGCGAAGGAACGGCCCGCCGGACCGCCTGGTTCCGCCCTGCTCCGCCTGTTTCGCGTTTTCTTGCTGTTTCGCCCCTTTCCGACCCTTTCTTTGCCCATCCCATCCACCCACAAGATCCCCAAGACCCCCGGGAGCCGCCGGTTGTTAACCACCCGCTCGCCGGAGCTCCGATCGGCCCGTTTTCGCCGTTGAAGTTGCTGGTTTCTTCTCTGCAGTTCAGCCCAGAACAGAAGCAGAAGACAGCAAGGTTTTGGAGACTTCGTGGCCCGTTTTCAAGCCCTTCCCGGTCTCCGTTGGTGTCGCCGCTTTGGGGTTTATCGATCCCCTTGGCGTCGTGGTCGCCGTGAACTCACCGGCGCGCAAAACCGGTGAGTTTATCCTCTAATGCCTCGCTTAGTAAGTTAATGATGCTTAAGGGATGTTTAGATTAGTCTAATTAGGCTTAGGTGGTTAGATTAGATTATTTTATTGTAAATTAGATTAGTTGCATGATTAGTTTAATGGATGTTTAATTAGGGCTAATTGTATGATTAAATTAGTGTAATCTTGTTTAAGCCCTAATTAATTATTTTTAATTAATTAATTATTTCGAATTTATAAATATTATTTTATTAAATTATATTATTATAATATAATATTTAATTATTTAATTTTCGGAATTAAATTTAATTATTTAATAATTTCAAAATTTTGCCGGGATGGCCGGGTCGTTAGAATTTCGTGGCCGATCGCAAAGAAGTGGTCGGTTTGTGCCAATTGTATATTTAAATTGAGAAATTGAGTGATTGATGATTTTGGTTAATAATTTCAAAAGTGTGGAATTGAGTGATATTGATGAAGTTGTGGTATTTAACTTGAAAATACCCTGTTGGCTTTTAGCACCGTAATTGCTTTGTATGACTAGTTTGAATCGTTGGTTGTTATTGGATTGAATATCCAGTTCTATGGTTTATTATTGAATGATCAGCTTTGGTGAGCAATTGTTCATATATTTGTCGGCTTTGTGAGAGCAAAATATATATCGCCCTATGTGCTTCGATACGTCAGCTTGTGAGAGCAGTATACCTTATCAGCTTGTGTGAGCTAAGATCGTTTTATCAGCTTGTGCGAGCACGATCTATATATATATCAGCTTGTGCGAGCTATCATATAAGTATATATCAGCTTGTGCGAGCTATCATATAAGTATATATCAGCTTGTGCGAGCTATCATCTATGTATATATCAGCTTGTGCGAGCTATCATCTATGTATATATCGCTTGTGCGAGCTATCATCTATGTATATATCAGCTTGTGCGAGCTACCATCTATATCAGCTTGTGAGAGCATTGCATCCATTTCAGCTTGTGCGAGCCGTAATTGTATTGATGGATGAATAGATGGTATGGTTTAATAGATGATATGAATTGATAGATATGTGGATAGTATGATATCAATTGGATTGATCGAATTGATAGACCGATGGGTGTGTCGGTAGTTTCAGCTTGTGCGAGCATTGTTGAATATGAATTGTACCGACGCGTGCAGAAAGGACCGAGGCGAGGTAAGTCCTCTATCCTATTTGTGTGACTAGAGCGCCCGAGGCTTATTTTCTTCCTAATTGGGTCTTAGAGGGTAGGACTCGCTGAGACATTGTCTCATCCCGGTTTGGGGAAAATATTTCAGGTCCTTAGATGGCGGTCGTGGAGGACTCGAAGCCATGGACATTTGTGGAGGTGGAGATCGAAGAATCGGCGAACGTGTCTGACTAGTGGTCATAGGACGCTTCCCTTTTTGTTGAGCCTATCCATTTTGTAGACAATCCAGGTGTTGTATATAAACCTATGTGTTTATAAGAAGGCTTGTTTGGTTGTGATTGATTGCCTGCTTTTCTATCCCAAGTTAAGTGTTGTCAGGGGATTTGTTTCGCTTCCGCATGTGCAATAAAAATGAATGGGTCGGCGACGTATCCTGGGAAGTCGCATAATTTCTATCGACCGTAGAGGGATGTGCGCGCGCTCGGAGGATCGGGGCGTGACATCCCCGTTTAAGTGGTATCAGAGCGGGTCTGTGTATGGAGTGATAAGGTGCGATGAGTTATGGGATAGTTAGTAGGAATGGCTTTTATTTCATGCTGGTGCATGTGGCTGATAGCTGTTTGGTAGATTGTTTGGCGTGGATCACTCAAATTCTAACTGGGATTAGAATTGAGAAACAAAGTTTCGTAAAGATCCCGTAGATGAGTGATCGGGAGCGAGGACTCCTAGAGAGAACCTTTAGACCGCTTACTCGGGTGGTATGCCGACAAGGATCGGTACCCGAGGTGGTCGTGGCGAAGCGCCGCTTAGACCAGACGCGTGAGTGTGAGAGTACCGCCGTAGGTCGGTACTAGTGTAGCAGACCGAGCGATCCTAGGTTCGATGGGATCGTTCTGGCGCTAGTGTTCTTTGGGAGCTCGTTGAGCCATAAGCTCAGGATCGAGCCGCTGTTGTTGCCGTGCCTGTTGAGGCCCAGCTTGGAGTTGCGATATGGGAGCAAGCCGTTGCATCCGAGTCGAGGTTCAGAATCAGTAAAGATGGAAACCAGTTTGGGAAGGAGTCTATGATCGGAGAAAAGTATCCCATTTTCATCCAACTGGAAATGTGGGATGGTTAGGTCAGCAATGAATCAGATTGGAGTGTGTCGTGCTGATGGAAGCCGACATGGATCAGTCTTGTGTCCTGGTAAGACGGGTACTTGTTATGTGTGTGACCAACAGGGTTGCTTGGCCAGAAACAGTCTTAGAAAGCCGATGGGACAGATCGAAAGGAGTACGCCATAGAACACATCGTGGGGTTTTTGGAACAAGCCTTCAGTATAAGAAAGAGTGCGTGCTGTTACCTAACAGTAGGCAGGAGACTCACTGATTGTATGCCAAGTTTGAGAAAAGAAGTGTGTGTCGCCCGGTGACCAAGCACAACGGGAGCATGCTTTGAATGTGGCTAGCACGGCCATCGGGATATGAACCGTCCGCATAAGTCAAAGAGAACTCAAGCATCGCTACCGTCGGCGGACGCCACTAGGATGGCGAAAGGAATATGAATGGATTGACCATGCATCGATCAAAGGAAGAATGTTTTGAGATGTTTTTATCGTAGTACCGCAAATGAGATTTTCAAAGTGAAGGTTGTAGAATTTTCGTTGCGGTGATAAAGTAATAGAAAGATGAATCTCTGACTATAGCCGTTCTTGAAGGATTTGCTTATATATGACCCGGAAGTCATTTATAAAAAGGTCTGGCTCGAGGAGCTTTCTCTCAGGGTTATGGATCGTGGTAGAGATATAATTCGTTTGTTCGCTTAGCGTGTGAAAGTTTTGAATTACTAAAAGTCGGAAGGGACCTCCAATCCCCGTTATTCGTCACCGAAGACAACCTGGTTCTAGTTGTAGGTTGCCAAATTTGTATGGCAACTGTAGTGGATACATCAGTGGAGGAACCGAATATGGAGAACATAGCCATGGTACAGAAGTTGTCTGAGGTGTTTCCTAAAGAACTGCTAGGTCCGCCGTCGAAAGAGAAATAGAGTTCGTGATTGAATTAGCACCGAGTAGAGCCGCCCCTAAGGCTCCACCGGATGGCTTTATCCGAGTTGAAAGAATTGAAGGTGGAGATGCAGGAATTGTTAGATAAGGGATTCTTACGTCCCAGTGCATCACCTTGAGAGCACCGTTCTGTTCGGGAAAAAGAAAGATGGTTCGTTGCGTTTGTGCATCGATATTCTCCAAGATCGACTTGAGGATAGAGTATCATTAGTTGAGGATCAGGAAGAAAGACATACCGAAGTTGGCATTTCGCACTTGATACGGCAATTGTGAGTTCACTGTAATGCCGTGTGGTTTGACGGACACTCCAGCTGTTAGTATGGGTCTGATGAACAGAATGTTTAAGAGTACTTGGATTAGTTTTATGATCGTGTTCATTGATGTTATCCTGGTGTGTTCAAAGAGTGCTTAGGAGCACAAGAGACATTTGAGGATGGTACTTCAAATCTTGAGGACTCTTGGATTTTACGATGAGCTTAGCGAGATGCGAGTTTTGGATGACTCGTGTTGCGTTCCTAGGTCACGTGATTTCAGGTGAAGAAATCTTCGTGAACCTCGTCAAGATTGAAGTAGTGAACAGTTGGCTAAGATTGACTTCAGTGACAGAGATCAGAAGTTTTCTGGGTTTTTAGCAGAGTATTACAGAAGGTTTTGTGGAAGGGTTTTCAGCTTTAGCGTCGCCGTTGACAAGATTACTAGAGAAGGAAGAGAAGTTTGTGTGGACAGACAAGTGCGAGCGTAGTTTTCACGAGCTTAAGTAGAAGCTAACTACCGCACCTGTGCTGACCATTCCATATGGTCCCGGAGCTTACGAGATCTACAAAGTGGTGCGTCGTTTAGAGGATTGGGTTGCGTGCTAATGCAGCATGGCAAGATTGTTGCATACTCATCCTGTCAGTTGAGACCTCGTGAACGAAATTACAGATGCATGACTTAGAACTTGCAGTAATTATTTTCGCTCTGAAGATTTGGAAACATTAATTGTGCAGAGAAAGACTCCAGATCTTCGTTGACAGTTAAAGTCTCAAAGTATTTATTCTCTCAAAAAGGAATTGAATATGAGATAGCATTGTGAACCAGATCTTTGAATGACTAGGATGGGGGTATCTGGTATCACCTTGGAAGGATGAAAGAAGTCACTGATGCGTTGAGTCGAGAGTCTTCATTTGTGCATATGCTGGTTAAAGTATGGACCTTACTTGAGAAAGTTCGAAGTTTGATTTTCAAATCTGAGGTAGGCCACCTTCGAATTTTATGGCCACCCTCAGAATTGAACCGGATAATTAGGTTAGAATCAGACGCTTCAGTGGATAGACTCAGAGATTCAAAAGATTCTGCAAGAGGATACCGAGAAAAGGAGAACTGATTTTCAGATTTATGAGTACGATTGAGTATACCTGATGATACCGAGATTTAAAGAAGAGATCTTATCGGAAGCTGGTCATAGCAGCTTCAGCGTTGTCCAGACAATACAAAGGTGGGTCAGAATTTCCATCAACAGGATTGGTAGATCGGTATGAAGACGAGATATCACCGATAGGTCGCAAGTGTCAGATGTGCTAACAAGAGAAAGCACGGTTTTACAAGTCGAGAGGACCTTTGTAATCTCTCGAGATCTCCATGAGGAAGTGGGAACTCGTCACAATAGATTTTTGTGACAGGTCTATCGAGGAGTCAATGTGTTAATAATTTCATTTTGGGTAGTGATCGATTGACGAGATGGACGAAATCAGCCCACCTTGTGGTCTGTGCGGGAGGATCTTGATTTGATTAGGCATGTAGAGGTGTTTGTGCATCGATAATTCGTTTGCTTAGGGTGACAATGACCGAGTTGTATTAGATCTAGACCGAGAGGATCTCGCTTTTAGCAAATCGCCGATAGTTCCTTTTTAGTTAGTACAGAGCAGAGTGTTCAGAACTTCAGTTGTTGAGTTGAGATCAGAAAATGAAAGGTCGCAGCCCAAAGTCAGTTCAGCAGTCAGTGGACGCAGTTGCAAATATCAGTGGCAGATTAAGGACCGCTTAGAGCCGCCGGGAAAATTTACGCAGTTAAGTGTCGAAAACCTTTGAATTTTCAGGTTGAGAATCCTATTCATCCTTGGATGTCGCCTAGGATAGGGACGTCTCGAATTGTTAAGAAAGGAGAGTCGGAACTGTTTAAACGGTGGAATATTTTGAGTTTGGGTTCAAATGAGAATTTTAGCCTTAAATGGAAAAAGAAAGCAGTTTGGAGCACCGTCGGCGCCTCTAGCCGAGTGGTACCCGGGATGAGGCCGCAGGTCCGAAGTCAGGGGTTCGAAGCCCTGACGCGGCAGTTAGC
The DNA here is from genome assembly GCA_014182565.1 of Eucalyptus marginata. Classification (NCBI taxonomy): domain Eukaryota; kingdom Viridiplantae; phylum Streptophyta; class Magnoliopsida; order Myrtales; family Myrtaceae; genus Eucalyptus; species Eucalyptus marginata. Next base: position 23,628,537 of record CM024589.1, read on the forward strand.
CGCTTAGTGGAAAGAAAAAGAAAATAAAATAAAAAGAAAAGAAAAAGAACCAAAAATTTTGCAATTTTCATTTTTGTAAAGATGGACAAGTGCTTAACCATTTTGGAATCAAGATTTGGTCTGGTCAAATTTGGAAATGTTTCGGCAACACCGAGGATCTTGGATAGCAAAGATGCGAAGCGTAATGAAGGAGCGAAATTGATGAGACGACAATACCCCACCATTTTGAAGAAGAATTTTAATGGTTTAAATTTCGAGGACGAAATTTTTATAAGAGGGGAAGAGTTGTGACATCCCGATTTTCCAATTTTGGTTTCAATTTAATAAGTCGGGCATTTCATCTCGCGCACCTATAGCTCTCTTCTCCGAGTTGGCCACTCACGAGATAACTAGTCTATCAGTGAAGCCGTTAAGGAATCTATACGCAATAGACTTGAGAATTCGACCAGAACCGATCGCTCGACCGTGCTAATCTGCAAGGGTCATTACGGGCACGTATCGATTAGAGACCGAGATAGGTCGATTCAACAACCATGTAATTCAAGGGGGTGATTCCACCTAATTGCACAATTCTTGTTGATCGGCACTAGACCGATTTCTCTGTCGTTTTGGTACCCCGTGTCCGTATTTGAAACCTTGAGATTTCTACGACAACCGAGAGTTGCTAATGTGTCGAAGATGCACTTTGTGGCTTGAAAATAATCAACCACGGGTCAATTGCACCGAAAATTCCTAAAAGCTACCCGGTAGATTAGGACGCGCTCATATCGCGCCGATTGAAATTAACCGAGAAATTGAACTCGATTTCAGAAATTGAAGGTTCTGTTATGTCACAATTCATTTTAGGAACGTCGACTCATCTTCGAAGATTTTTCTACAAACCGAGATTTTTGGCGAAAAGCAAAGTAAGGCCGTTTTTGTTCGGGATTGTCGAGGGCCATTTTTAATCGAATCTTCGGAATGCAAGTTGGATCATTTGATGGGAAAAAGTCGTAAGAGAGAGAAGGACACATGGGCGGATTTAATTGAGCTTCAATTGATTTGAATTGATTGAGAATTGATTGGAATTGAGAGAGAATTGAATGGATTGAATGGGGAATGTCCAAAATTCGTAACTCCCATGGCACACCACATTTTGCACCCATTGCCAAGCTTGTAGAGGAAGGTTGGAGGAGAGAGAGTGGCTGAGGTCATGTGGTGTCATGGTGGGGGCAAAGCCAATGAGAGATTGGCAAGTGTTGAGCTCTAGAGAGCCCAAGGAAACCCCCCTTCTTAAGCAACCTTCTTCTCTTAATCCAAGGCCTTCTCCATTGTTGTTGAAGGAGAGAAGCTCAGCAAAAACCAGAGGAACCGAGCAGCATCAGCCCTCCACCGTCGCATGCCCATCGGACCCCATTTCCTCCTCTGTTTTCCCCTCGTTCCAGTTTCTGCTCCAGCCGACCTTTCGCCAAAGATTCGAGTTAAAAGCTATCTTTCCGTGAGAATCAGACAACACTCCACCCACCGTCGCGAAGAGTACATCCAAACCGTTCAGGAGGACTTGACGGTTCCCCGAAAGGAGCCCTGTAGCCTCCCGAAATTGGGTGCGAAGGAACGGCCCGCCGGACCGCCTGGTTCCGCCCTGCTCCGCCTGTTTCGCGTTTTCTTGCTGTTTCGCCCCTTTCCGACCCTTTCTTTGCCCATCCCATCCACCCACAAGATCCCCAAGACCCCGGGAGCCGCCGGTTGTTAACCACCCGCTCGCCGGAGCTCCGATCGGCCCGTTTCGCCGTTGAAGTTGCTGGTTTCTTCTCTGCAGTTCAGCCCAGAACAGAAGCAGAAGACAGCAAGGTTTTGAGACTTCGTGGCCCGTTTTCAAGCCCTTCCCGGTCTCCGTTGGTGTCGCCGCTTTGGGGTTTATCGATCCCCTTGGCGTCGTGGTCGCCGTGAACTCACCGGCGCGCAAAACCGGTGAGTTTATCCTCTAATGCCTGCTTAGTAAGTTAATGATGCTTAAGGGATGTTTAGATTAGTCTAATTAGGCTTAGGTGGTTAGATTAGATTATTTTATTGTAAATTAGATTAGTTGCATGATTAGTTTAATGGATGTTTAATTAGGGCTAATTGTATGATTAAATTAGTGTAATCTTGTTTAAGCCCTAATTAATTATTTTTAATTAATTAATTATTTCGAATTTATAAATATTATTTTATTAAATTATATTATTATAATATAATATTTAATTATTTAATTTTCGGAATTAAATTTAATTATTTAATAATTTCGAAAATTTTGCCTGGGATGGCCTGGTCGTTAGAATTTCGTGGCCGATCGCAAAGAAGCGGTGGTCGGGCTTGTGCCAATTGTATATTTAAATTGAGAAATTGAGTGATTGATGATTTTGGTTAATAATTTCAAAAGTGTGGAATTGAGTGATATTGATGAAGTTGTGGTATTTAACTTGAAAATACCCGGTGTTGGCTTTTTAGCACCGTAATTGCTTTGTATGACTAGTTTGAATCGTTGGTTGTTATTGGATTGAATATCCAGTTCTATGGTTTATTATTGAATGATCAGCTTTGGTGAGCAATTGTTCATATATTTGTCGCTTGTGAGAGCGATATCGTACGCCCTATGTGCTTCGATACGTCGCCTTGTGAGAGCAAGATACCTTATCGCCTTGTGTGAGCTAAGATCGTTTTATCAGCTTGTGCGAGCACGATCTATATATATATCAGCTTGTGCGAGCTATCATATAAGTATATATCAGCTTGTGCGAGCTATCATATAAGTATATATCAGCTTGTGCGAGCTATCATCTATGTATATATCAGCTTGTGCGAGCTATCATCTATGTATATATCAGCTTGTGCGAGCTATCATCTATGTATATATCAGCTTGTGCGAGCTACCATCTATATCAGCTTGTGAGAGCATTGCATCCATTTCAGCTTGTGCGAGCCGTAATTGTATTGATGGATGAATAGATGGTATGGTTTAATAGATGATATGAATTGATAGATATGTGGATAGTATGATATCAATTGGATTGACTGAATTGATAGACCGATGGGTGTGTCGGTAGTTTCAGCTTGTGCGAGCATTGTTGAATATGAATTGTACTGACGTGCAGGAAAGGACTGAGGCGAGGTAAGTCCTCTATCCTATTTGTGTGACTAGAGCGCCCTGAGGCTTATTTTCTTCCTAATTGGGTCTTAGAGGGTAGGACTCGCTGAGACATTGTCTCATCCCGGTTTGGGGAAAATATTTCAGGTCCTTAGATGGCGGTCGTGGAGGACTCGAAGCCATGGACATTTGTGGAGGTGGAGATCGAAGAATCGGCGAACGTGTCTGACTAGTGGTCATAGGACAGTTCCCTTTTTGTTGAGCCTATCCATTTTGTAGACAATCCAGTGTTGTATATAAACCTATGTGTTTATAAGAAGGCTTGTTTGGTTGTGATTGATTGCCTGCTTTTCTATCCCAAGTTAAGTGTTGTCAGGGGATTTGTTTCGCTTCCGCATGTGCAATAAAAATGAATGGGTCGGCGACGTATCCTGGGAAGTCGCATAATTTCTATCGACCGTAGAGGGATGTGCGCGCGCTCGGAGGATCGGGGCGTGACAGGGTTTGTGCAACTAAGATTGAGAATGTCAAATAGCAATTTCTTTTGTAAGCCTATTATGTCATGAGTTCGAACATCTTTAAGAAAACAACAATGATTCTGAAATTGAGGGTAGATTTGCCTAAAGACGGCCTCGGCAAGTGTCGTTTTTCCGATGCCACCCATACCGTGAATCACAATAAACCGTATATCAAAAGCTCCTAGATCTAGCAGCTTCATAATATGATCCATTCGATCCTTAATTCCCACCAAATGATTAGGCACGTCTGTCCATCTTGTACATAACAAACTAGAAACCTCTTCCACCATGAGCTTTGTAAGTTTATGTAGGCTGCCACGTACATAACATGCAACCATCATTTTTCCGAATAATCTACCAACTAGTTTAAGTTAGCAATCTCATCACTCACATTAAATTTGTTAGTAATTTAATCGGAATAAGTTGGTAAGTTATTCGTATCATACTTGGTAATTTGATAATAGAGTTCCTAACGTAAGAATGTTCGTGAACTATGCTAATAAAAGTGGGTCAGTTGTTAACAAAAGTTTGTTACGAAAGTTGGGATGTTTCAAGCATAAATTAAATATTGATAAGTGGCTCACATAAGAATAGGTAACTTAAATTAGTTCTTAACTTAATTAGAGATTAGTTTGTATGAAACTCATATTAGGGTTAGTAATTTGTTTCGAATATTGGTAATTTTGAAATGTGAAGTACACAATTCAAATAAGAGATGGTAGGTTTTATAAAAGTTGTCAGTCAGCAAAAGATCAAATAAACCTAGTAAATGACTCAAATAAACACCGGTAACCTAAAATTAGTTTGTAAAATAATCGAAAAGAAGTTGGCAAGACACAAATTAAGGTTGGTAGTTTCATATAAAAGTTGACAACTTTAAAACTAGGATGGTCACAAGGCAAAGGAAATATTCACCCCGTGGTGCCCTAAATAAGGTTTGGGGCCGTGAATAGGTCCATGGTTAAAGCAAGAGCAACGACGAAAGTTTTTTTGAAATATTTTGCCAGCCGAAAAATAAGCTGGGAAGTTAAGAGATTTAAAATTTTCTTTTTCACACATGTGCATTACTATATTATCACACTTAGATTTTAATAAATATATTTTTTTTGCATTATTGATTAATTAATTAAGTTGATATACCTTGAGACTATTTTTACCATAACTTGGGATTAAAAGTGAAAACTCAATTTGTGCAAGAAACCTTGCTCCCAGAGCAAAATTTCTCGCTCCCTCGCTGCGTCCGATCCAACCATACATCAAAGAAGATTGAACAGCAGCAAACTGAAAGTTATCATTCTGGAAAAAAAGTACCATAGAAAATAATCTCGAAATTGACAAAATGGAAATAAACTTAACGGAAGAAGCTAACAATACCGGTAATCTTTTAGATTCCATCCTTTAATTCTGACAACCTCTTTTAAAGCCTCCTCCCACTGCTTTGCCGTATCCTTCCCGGAGTCATTCTCGTGCTTTTGGAGGGCTTGCCTATATAACTCGGTCTTTAGCTTAACATCATCCGCGTCCACGTCGTAGAATATAGGGAGTATCACTTTCTCAGCATCGTCTCTCGATGACTTCACTATGTGCTCGAGCTCACAGAGGCACCACTTACTTGAAGCATAGTTTTTGGAGAAAATCGGGATGTAAATTCTGGATTCGTTGATCGCTTGCAAAAGATTGCCTCTGATCTCTTTACCGACTCGGAGCTCTTCGTCATCTTTGAAAACGCAGATCCCTGCATGTTTAATGGCTTCGTAGAGAGAATCTGCGATGGTTAAGCGGGTGTCGGGCCCTCTAAAGCTCAGGAATACCTCGTAGCCTCTCCCCAATTCGCCATCATGGCTACTGCTCGCCAGTGCTGCCGTCGCCACCGCCATCAGCCCCCTCTCCGATCCACCATCTTGGCTACCACTTGCCGGAGCTGCTGTCACCGCCTCCATCGCCATCACTGCAGGCACCGCCATCTCTTCTACCTCACTCTTTCTATTCATTCTGGGAGGACGATGGAGTGATTGATCTCTTAATCTAGTCCGCTGGGTGACTCGGAAATCTGAGTCTGATCCTTGAAACAACTTGATAAAGCTGTGGACGTCTTGATCAAATCTCCACAAAATGCTGGACTTCTCTAAGATTCAAGTCTCTAGGTGGTAGTTGTAGTTGGTGTTCTCTAGCTTGAGCTGCGATAGTTAAAAATAATGTTCAGCATGCAAAAAGAACAAGCAGAGATAATATTCAGAGAAATTAACTGAAGAACGGCAGTGGAAACGAGCCTATGAAGAGGCAAGTCTGTTTGGTGTCGGAAACAAGTATAACAGACCAACTAAAAAATGAAGCTCTTCCCCTCTATCCTTTGTAATACACGAACATCAAATGAAACTTCCCTTACCTTGTCCAGTTTGCTCCTTTGCCTAAAAGCCCCCACGCAAACAGAGTGAGATCGCTCGGTTGAGGAAATAATCCTTTGCCTGGAAGTCACTTGCAGCCTTCCTTTATAAGCTTAAAAGAAGGGCCATACGGATCGCGCTAAATAGGAGGCTAAGTTGAAGAAAGAATTGATGGAAGTCGTCGTCGGAGGTGATCTCGGAAATATATTTTATTAATACATTGTTACTAAGCTCCATTTGCCTGGAAGTCACCTGGGGCCTTCCTTCATCAGTTAATTAGAAAAAAAAAAAACCCACCATTCAGACTCAGCACCAAATAGAAAGCTAAGTTTGAGGAAGTAATTGGTGTAAGTCTTCGAAGACGAAGAGGTCGTCTCGGAATTATATTATATGATTGCGTGTGCTTTGAATGTTTGGACGCATTCCACTCGCCATTACTAGGATATTTTGTTCCATTTGTCTGGAAGTTACCGGCGGCCTTCCTCGATGAGTTAAAAATACCCTTCTAGATTCGCACCAAATGGGCGGCTAAGGTAAATGGTCCAAGACGAGTCCTCAAACATCATCGATGTGTGAACCGAGGCTCTATGTGATAATTTTCGAATAATATAAAGAAACGACTTTTAGATAATACCGACTCCATTTTTTTGTTTGAAAAATTTGACATCGAGTGATTGAATGTCATTGATTGAATTTCTAAATGTTGACTTATGATATGAAATTTGATGATTGCACATCTTTGCAGTGCGAACGAAATATTACCTTCGAATCAAGCATTTCATGAATCACCAAGAGAGTTTAGCCTATGGCTAGGCAGACACATGTAACCCCATTATGAGGTGGTGCTTACATTTCGTATTGGCTCTCTCAAACTCTATCCAAAAAAATCCACGGTGTTACGTCTAAGTCCTGAAGGGAAAATTTGTCTTAACCTGATAACTCTTATTGTCGGGACAATGATTTTAATATTTTAATTTGATTGTATGGAAGGGGGACAGTTAAAGAACCTTATATTCTGAACCCTATGAGCTTAGCAGCATACTGCAAAAGTAGTTGAGCGGTATGCTTTGGAAAACATATTTTAAGAGACCAGCGAATATGCTTTGCTATCTTATAGTGTTACAATTTGGACATAAATCATAAGATCCCAACCACAGGTGAGGGTCCCAGCCCTCGCTGCCACAGGCAATAGGGATGTCAATGGGTCAGGTCGGGTCGGGTCGGGTCGGGTTTTGTTGTTACCCAACCCGACCTAAAATCGGGTCGGCTTGCTGGGTTTCCCACTCCTTTTTTTTTTTTTTTTTCACCTTTCTTTTCTCTGGGGTTCAGGTTGGAATGGTATTGTCAGTAGGGTTATTACCATTAGGGTCTGTTACCATATTGGTCTTCAAAGTGACAGAAAGCTATGCTCATCATTATAGTTTTTATGTCATGTGCATATGTCAATGCAATAGTTTTATTTTTCCCTCGTTTTGTTCTAACTTTTCATGAATTGTTGGTTTTTAATGATTAGGACAACTCCTCCTTTTACTCTTTTTCAAGAGTAAAAAGAGTCTGAATTCAAGATGGAAGATCTTGAATCACATAATGACCGAGAGTACATAGCCGAATCAAGCAAGGAGGATGGCTTGGCAATTGTATGTTTCTGATGGGCTCTACAACACAAATAGGCACTGTATGTAAATGGAGTAGTAAGGGCTGATGCATGCTGAGTGCATGTGTTCTTAACACTGCGAAGTATTGAGAGAAGGTGTAAGACCAGTTCTGCATCAATAGCAGACAATTTTTACATCGCATTTGTGTCCAAACTTGAAATATAGAACAGTTACTCATTTACACGATTTTGGTGACACCAGAGGGTAATAAATCAAACTGGAAAGCCTAATTAATGCACTAATGTCAAACAAGATGGACAACATCAGGCTGCATTGGTAGCACGGGCATGGAATGAACTAATTAAGCTCCTCTTCAGGCAGATGGTGAAGATCAGAGAAGCTTTGATATAACATGACAAGAAGTCCAAAAGGCATGTAAGGCAGCCCTGAGAAGTACTGGGTTCTGATAGATCCTGAAAAGAACAGACATTGACCACAATTACGTTATGAGAGAGAGAGAGAGAGAGAGAGAGAGAGAGAGAGTTGTAAAAGACAAGAGCTGGATAAATCTGCAAGAGTATGGAGGTTAAGAATTGTCTAAAAGAACAGCGTAAGATTCAAACATGCTCCAGCATAGAAAATATAGGAAAGTCACATGCTGAAAATAATAAACCAATATTTGAAAGGAGATTAACTAAAAGACACACCCAAATGGCTGTTGCCCCCCAGGATGCTACGTTATAGATGACTTTGCTCCCATCCCATGCCTTCCGGAGCTTTCCTTTCTTCTTTTTCACAGAGAATGTCTTGCTAAGAGCTAATAGGAAATTGAAAGTATGTCAGGACTCTTCTTATCAACCAGTGATGCATAACATGTTATCCCCTTTCTATGCACTGACAGCCTATCAAGTACTTTTTGTGACTAGTAGGAAAATACAGTAAAACGACTTAGAGGCTCCAATGTCTGACCTACTTGGAGTTGATTAGGAGTTAATTCCTGAAAACACGCAGTGACTCTGTTAGCAAAGTTATATGCACCTGAGGAATATTCCAATCATGCTTATATTGAAAAATTAGCATCAAATGAGTATGCCTATGACATGATTTGATCATTTATTTAATATGTCAGGCTTCTTAATGCATAACTTTTCAAGAAAAACCCACATAAAATTTCTGAAAAGTAAAAGGGAAAAAAACTAGTATGATGACTAAGCAGACTCACCTATATTAATACGAGCAAAGTTTCTGAAAAACCAAACGCCGGTAAGATTTGGTAACACCTAAAACTATCAAGTAGTGCCTATAACCACAAGTAAGACAGAAGAGAGATGATGTATAAAAGCTGATGGAATACCCTGCATCCATTGGAGTTCTTGTCACAATCCATATTTAAAGGAGAAAGATACATAATGGAACAAAAAACAATATAATTGCTCCAGTAATAAGAATTTCTGTTAATTCTCATAGTTCACAAGGAAACTCATTTCAGTGGGAACACAAAAGTTCAATTGAAGCGATGAGTGGAAAGACATTCTTACACATGAACCAGAATGTAAAGTTTTTTTTTCCAACAAATAACTTATAAAAAAGACAGCACAAGAGGTTCAAAGATCAGCCATATTTAACATCTAAATCAGTGGTGAAAGAATATGCCTTTGTGGGAATGACCATCTTTTCATGGGAAGGTTTTCAGTTTCCGCAACACCATGCAAATTATAGAATTGGAAACTTAAAAAGCATATCTGGAAGAACTTGCAAGACTAGTGCGATTAAAAAAATTACAATGGACAATTTGTTTATGATGGATGGAATCCTTTCAAGATACAGAGCAGTATATCAACACCAACAGCTGTCCACCAAATCCTAAGGCATGATGCAGGAGCTTTCAAAGTTTGATAGATTGAGCATACTATATACGCTGAGGAATTGTTCCTATGATGCATCATTGCACGTGCCTAGCTGATGTAAATAGGAAAAGCATTCAGGAGTCACACCAAAGCATGATAAGCAAGTTCAACTTATTGAAATGTCAAGAAAGCTTGCCCCTTCGTTCTTTCCCCTGAATACACAAAATAGAACACTTCCATAAGTAGCTATTGAATTTTGGTATCAATGCAAACTCATGCCAGTTGAGTTATAGAACCACATCTAAAAACTACAGCTTGCACCAGTTTCAAAAAATTCCTCTTAACAGAATAAGCAAAAGAAAATATAGTGAGACAAGAGAACACAAAAATGCAACATAGCTGTTGGAAATTGGTGATCCATTTTCAACAAAATCTAGAAGCTACTAACTTAATGGAGAAGGAATGAGTCGGCAACATTGCACGTCCATGCAAGAAAAAATGAAGATTCCAAGTTGAACTCGAAGACTCTGTGAAGAAGCATCAAAGAAAAACCTAGAATAAGCTAGAGAAGTGTACGTGCATGGGAAACACGTGAAGAAGCCACAAGCTGATCAAGAGAAAGGGGGCACACATTATAATATATTATAAGAGCTTCAAGAAGGAGAAAAGCAAGCTTCAACTTACTAACTTGAACGAGAAGGAAAAGTGCAGCCTACAATTGTTGACTCTTAATTATGAAGAAAGAAGAATCAAGAGTACGTGGGCAGCAAGAGTACTTGGAGAAGAAGGAAATTAGCTGTCTAGGGCGGTGACTAAGTCGGTTGTAATTGCCTATAAATAGGCTTGTAATTGATCATTTGTGAGTGTGTGAGGTCCACCTTGTGTGGGAAAACCCTCCACCGTGAGAGGTCTTAGACCTCCACCATGACCAACACCTCCATCAAACTATTTTGTTCAATTAATAAAATTATTTTCTCCCATATCCATGTTTTTTGTCCTTCAATTATCCTATCTCGTCCCTTGTCCATCCTTTACAAAATATACCATACACTTACACACATCACTAACCAAAAACTATAACTAATACCAGAACCATACTTCCGCATACACATTCCAAATTTTTTTAACAATAGCAATTTGATATATGGCTTGGCCACAAGAAGACATCCTAGGGTAGGGGGATAAGACATTCAAATTACAGTTGGATTGTGCAAGATATTAAAGGACTCCGAGTATTCATGCCCCTATGTACTGTGTTTCTCACAAATTCACTATTTGAGTTATTGTCCTTGCTTGCTTAGCAACTTCGGCCCGAGCCAGCACCAAAACCCCCAGCGCGAAGCCCTCGCCCCTCACTTTGAAAACATTGGCGCCTCGACAAAAACAGTCATCAATCAAGACCAGCGTGAAAAGAAAACACAAGAACGCATTTCCTTGCCGAAACGACAAGGAGGGGAACAGGAAACGAGAAGTAATCCATCGCGCGACAATCGCACAATGATTTCATCCGCTCCAAAGAAAATCAAGATGAAGAACAGCTGACAAGGATCTCACGTACCTCAAGAAAGAAACGAGAGCGGAGGAGACGGTGTCCTGGGACAAGAGTTGGAGGAGAGTTTGCCGATCCAGGGGATGAGCTTGGAGAGAGAGAGCGCGAAGACAGCGCTGCAGAGCCAGCCGAGGAGGACGGGCCCAGACTAGGAGAGGAGGTAGGGCTTGAGGGACCGGAGTGGAAGGGATTTGGGAAGGGGAAGGGGAGGGGTTTCGGCAACGGACGGCAACGATCAATTGATTCGGCGGCGGCTAGGATTCCGGCGTTGGGACGAAGGGTGGTGACGGCAACGGCAAGGCGGAGGCGCGTCAATTCGAGGAGAGGCCGAACTGGCATTAGTGAGCAAAGGCACAATCGTCGGAGAAGAAGGCGGAGCCGAGAAGGATGAGAACGTGTTTATGTTTGTTGGCTTCTTTGGAATTTGGAGTTAATGTGTTTCGGGTCGAATAATGTTCCAACCTTACCCGATCCTAAACATATTTCTTTGCTTGTTTTATATATGTCACTTAAACAATATCAAGACTCAAAATATGTATTATACTTGTTTCGTGTTCGGTCAGGTTTTTTTGACACTCCTAGGTATTAGGCTATAGATGTTGTACATGATTGATCTATACAAGAAAATGGTGAATAAGCAAAGTGTATAATTGCTTACATTCATGGATGTTGAATTCACATTGGTTCCTGTTGAATTACGCTAGTTCCGGTTGAATTGAACCTCCATTTGGCAGTTTTGCAGAAAGATCTCTCCAATGGAACACGTGTCCTTTCTTGACGATTTCGTTCATCCATGTTAGCTCTGTACGGACGATCATAGAGACAGGAGTGAGGATGGGTTGAATTTTTCCTCCCCACCTGACGTATAGCTTTGTTACACCAAAAGTCGATCATGGTTCATGCATATGTACAGTAAAACTTTCTTTGTTTCATAAAAAATGAATTATTTGAAAAACGTTTTTCTCAAATTAATCACTTATATTACTTATAAAAATGAATGAACAAAAACTCCTTTCATCATTCCCGAAAAATTTCTTGTAGTGCCGTCACCAGCAGTGAAATGGACTTCTTCTCCAAACTACAAAAGATCAATTCGGTTTATTCACAAGCCAGAACGACGTGGACCCTCCACACCACAATGCCTCGTTCTTAAGCCGGTCACACTGTCCTCTGGTGCCTCAACATATTTGCAGAATGGACGACTTCCAAGCCAAGAAAAGAAAGCGAACACTCCTACAAAGACTCACTGCAACAATACTGACGAGTTGCGTCATGAACTATCAAAGCACACCGCATCAAACCCTTTTCGGTGAATAATTTATAATGCGACTGCAGTAGAGCAGATAGTATCGTGAGAAGTCCATTGATATGGAATTTCTGGAAAATTGCCTGCGAACTGTGTCATTGACTTGCCGGAGAGATTATTCTACCAGGCTAGCACTACTCAGGCTCATAATTTTCCATGTCCCTTGCCAAAGCCGGATATAGAGTCCACACACTTTGTTAGGCTCTGTAGTTTCTCGGACGAGCAATATATGGCAGCAGCTGCCAAAAGACGATCTTTTCATCCCCATATCTTGAATGCAAATGGATGGCCCACCAACTGCTCACCGTTCGGAATTTTGAGACGTGAATTGAAAAACCAACCCGAGAGCCTGCTATGTTATTGATTTATTCACAAAGATGAACATCCTATATATGTCGCATACCCACCATGAGAATGAGACTATTGCAAGGATTAACTACAACATACGAATAATAAGTAACTATCAGAATTTCCTGATTGGGGATGCACGACTCTAGTTTTGGGGAGAGAGAATCGAATTCAAAAAGAACAAGAATATATAGACGTTTTAAAAAAGGGACAAGATGCCATAAAAAATGATTCCAGTTCGTTCGTTATGCTAGCGTTGCCCTCTTTCCTTTCGCATCTCTCGACTGCAATGAACAAGTTGTCAACAGATTAATGTGGGGAACCATATAAGTGAGAGAGAGAGAGAGAGAGAGAGAGAGAGAGAGAGAGAGAGAGAGAGAGAGAGAGACCTGAGCAGCAGTAGATCTTTTTGAATCGAGAAATTTGCTGTAGATGCTATACAGTCTTCTCTTCTCAGCATCTGAGACTGATGGCCTTGCCTTTGAAGCAACAGACTTCAGCAGAGAGTCGGTTATAATTGGCTTTTTCCCATGCTGATCGACATCACCTCTGTCAAGAAGATCATGAACAGCTTGAAGCTGTGCATCTGAAAGCAGAGCTTGAAGATCAGCTCCACTGACTCCTTCTGTCATGCGAGCTATAGCATCTAAGTCCACATCACTGGCCAAGGGAAGCTGCAAAAGGGCATTAAAGCAGATACTTAGGAAAACTTAAGCGTTGCCCAGTGGTTGCCAATTTTACTGCCTGATTATACTGAATTGAAGTGTAATATAATGAGGTGAATACACCCAGTATCTTCCTAATCAGTGAAAAGAAAACAACAGGAGAGGATGACGATGTCTTAGAAAGGTTATACTAAATGATAACCAAAGGTAGGTCCAAGTCCGGTTTCACGGATCAGTTATACATGCATGCCTTACTTTTTTTCTCAGCGACATCAATAAGTGTTACATAAATCAGTCTCAAGGTCCGAGGTTGAAAATGATTTACTATTAGACCTCCGAACTTACCTAAGCCTCACATGAGCAGGTTGTGGATCCAACCCTTTTGCTATGTTTTACTCTAATTTACAACGCCTAGAGTGATTTGGGGCAAAACGACTTTTAGAGAAGTCATGGGAGAAGGGATTTTAACTTTAACTTAATGGGTTATACCAAATGTACTCTGTCAGATACCGTAAGTTCTTACCAGGATCTTCAAGCTCAAGATTAACTCTGCTTCTAACTCTCTGTTTTGTGTGTGTGTGTGTGTGTGTGTGTGTGTTTAAACAATTCACTGGTCATATAATCTTACTGATACATCTTCCTCGAAAAAGTAGGATTGTGGATATATAGTTCTTTAACAAGCATTGCCATAAATTTCAATCGGTAAAACCTGTTTCAGACCATATTAGCAAGCACTGGCAGAAGGATGGAAACTAGGTTTCTACCTTCCTTGATAGAACTTTAAGAATATCCAGCCTTTCCTGTTTAGAAGGAAAATCACAGAACAGACGTCGGTCAAGCCAGCCAGGTCTCAGAAGTGCAGCATCAAGTCCGGTCTACTGCTTCACATAAAATGCAACTTGATTAGCACTAAAAGCACATATATTGATAAATATAAAATAGAGGAAGGATCTCAATAAAGACTACAATAATTAGAATTATTAGGTGATAGGTGAACCCATGACCCCTGAGGAAAACAAAAGAGCACCTCATGCAGCAAGGATGTCTGATATATATGAGAAATTGCACTATGCTTGATGTCACAAGATTGAAACGATCAGCATCAGTTGATGCTGTTGTAGAGGCTCAAGATCAGCTAAATACACTTATTTAAGCTATTTCAGCAACTGAAAATAATTCACGCAATCCAAACTTTTGTTACCTTCTGCAATACAAATCTAGTTTATCCAACACCGTGTATCTGAGGTTAAAACAGTTCTAAATCAATGGAAAGTCATGTGTCGCAGTTTGTAGTCTGCCTTTAAGAGTTATTACAGAGTCTCCACACTAACTGTTTCCTAGAAAATGTTTGCTGAAACATTCATAACAGACGTGCAATTTCCACTAGCAGTGTATAGTTAGCACGCTATTGGAAGAGAGCACATTTTGTTACCATGTACGAGGAAATTATTACCTTGTTGCTGCTAAAACAAACACTCCAGTTAAAACTTCAACACCATCTAATTCAGTCAAAAACTGCAGCAAGGAATTACATGACATTAGTAATTCATACAATTAAACAGATTTCACATGACCACCTTGAAAGTGCTATTGAATGCAAGAAACTAACTTGATTGACGACGCAGTCGGTGACCCCCGTATTGTCATGCCCCCTCTTTGGAGCAATGGAATCAAATTCATCGAAAAAGAGAAGGCAAGGTGCTGCAGCTGCTGCCTTCGAGAATATATCCCGTACCTGTAATTTTCTAATTGCCATAAGTTTCAGATATTCAGAACTGGTCCAGTTTGCTGACAGAATCAACGCCATCCATATGCATAATGGACAATCCAGTACAAACTTGATCATCGATTACAAATTCCCAGTAGAAAAGGTTCAATCAATTTACATCTTAATCTTTCTCTTAATCAAATATCAGAGAGGATTCTCTCGCATCATCAACCGTTTTAACTTGGGCACTTCAGTGGTTATTGGAGGATCCTCATTGCTGTTGTTGGCAAAGACATAATTAGAACACCTTGCCTGCAATGGGAGGATCCACATTGCTGCTTTTAGTTTATACTATTTCAAGTGTTCACAAATATGAAGGGACCTCTATTGGATGCATACAAAAGCAACAGAAAAAAGCACAAATTGTGAAATGTCCGGAAATAAAATAGTTTAAGACACAATTGCACAAGGTGGAATACAATCAACATCATTGTAGTTGAAAAGAAGCCTCTTACAGCTTGCTCAGAAGCACCAATGTACTTATTCAACAGCTCAGGCCCTTTCACTGACATGAATCGAAGAGAACAAGCTGCTGCAGCAGCACCAACAATGTGTGTCTTGCCACAGCCTGGAGGTCCATATAAAAGAACGTTTGATCGTAGCCTTAGAGGAGCTTGCGAAAACACATTTGGGAATTTCAAAGGCAATTCAATCATCTGATATTTCACAAGGTTAACAGATAAGAGGCATGACAACATTTCATCAGCACATTTAAGAATAATAAACACGAAGATCAAACAGTTTTATATAACAAGTTAATATTAAAGACATTATTAGCAAAGAGCTTGAGATAATTTCCAGTACGACCGGTCTCTTCACAGTAATTAAGGACTGTTGCTCAGTAATTATGTACAAGCATGTCAAGAAACAGATAGATCATGTTTATTGAGAATCATGCGGGTTTAATATGGTACTATTGACTTGAAAAGATCCGTTCTTCATTAAATTGCTAAATTTGCTAAACCCATTCTAGTGAGAATAAAAATTCAAGGGAATTGTGGAAATGATACAGAAACTAGTGGGCTTCGGAAAGGAAATAAGAACTTAACCTTAAAGTACAACCTTAGAGACCATTTCAAAACAAGCAGAATACATTATTCACTCATTTACTAAATTATCTAGTAAGCTTCAAGGGCACCAATATTAATACTCCAAGCTGGAAGCAGGAAACTAAACACCAAACAATGAACCACCGCTTAAATCATTCTACAATAGTAAAAGTTCACATTGTGCTGACTATTCCAACAGAGATAATTTCACTGAAGGAGTATAGTAGATTCTAATCAGTAAGGATGGCTAATAGCAAGATCATAAGCAGACTGCAATACATTATTCATGGATGAGCCTTCATAAGGATATCAAACAGGTGAAGGAAAATATCATGACCTAAGTGCCACTTGAGACATGCATGAAAATGAAAAAAAAGGCTGTATTTGTCAGAGAATCGGTAGCTACTCTCAAATGCTAGCTACTTGGAAAGGGGGATTTTCAGTATACTAGCATAGCTTGTTTTACCACTGCTCAAATTAGTGATCCACTGCTACAGCTATTGTTCCATAAAAGTTCATGGTATAGGTGTCAGGTACTATCTAAAGCCCATCATATAGGTAAACTGTTTTCCATCAACACAGGAAGAAAACTAAGACAATAAGAGACTTGACTTTGTATTTTCTTGATATCCTTGAAGAGACAAGAAATAATGTGTGTATTGAGATGCAAAAATAAAAAGAGAAACAAATATCAAAGTCACAAACTTCAGCACACATAGAGTGGCCAATTTTTATGGCTAGTTTCCATTAGTCGAAGTACACAAAGATAAAAAGATTTACTGTAACCATCAACAAATAGGGAGTTTACAAAAGGGTCGGTAACTTTGTTCATCAAACAGAAAGGCGAGAAAACATTTTACCTCCTTAATGGCATTCCTGATATGACTAAGTCCACCAACATCATCCCATCCAGAACGACCACCTTCAGTAGCAGTTCTTGTGATATCCCAAATAGCTACCGGAAGGAAGTCATGCAGTGCTCTCAAAAAATCATCTGTGAGAAGACTCATCTTCTCAGGCCTCTTCAAAGACATTAAATAAGGCATAAAACGGCCAACAGCAGCATGAATAGCTTGATCAACTAAGATTTCCTGAATGAAGTCAATAAAAGATTTTGGCTCCATTTATTTTACAGGTAATTCAAATGTAGAAGACAACTAAAATACCAGACTGAAAAGACACTGATAAAATTAAAAGCATGCACAACATCAAGTTCACAACAATGATATAGCTTATAGACAAAATGGCACACATCTGAAAGGCCATTTTCTTTTTCAGAGTTTGTCTATCTGTATTATTATCTGCTCAAGAAATAGCCTTAATGTACTACATTTCCAGTGCAGCTTCAACAAAGTCTCTTTAAACACATATATATCTTGTTGACATCATTTTTCTGAGTTTACTCAAAGATGAGGATTTAAGTGTTTCTCCCATAATGATATGGAGGAAACTGTCACTTATTGTTTGTGCACCAATCATGGACAAGGCATATCTCCAGAGCCATATATATTCCTTGAACATCTTAATTTGGACTCACAGATTCTACGGAGCAGAAAATTTAGTTGAGAGAGAGAGAGAGAGAGAGAGAGAGAGAGAGAGAGAAAGAGAGAGAGAGAGGACAAAGAGGAAGAGGACAAGGAGGAGAGAAAAAGTTATCCAGGTGTCAAATTCACCATACCAAATCATAGGCATCATAACCATCACATTTGGATGCCACTCCATGTAAGATTTCATCAGCACAATCCAACGAATGCCTCTTCATTTCATGTTTCAATATTGCTTGACGTTCCATGGCAGGAGGAGCAGGCAGTTGCACATGGAAGTCAAACCTCCCTAGCAGTGATAAAATGTATAAACTGCAGTAAAAGTACCGAAAAGGAACAAAAAAAATATAAAGGATGACATATAACATGAAATGTTTTCTTTGAAGATAAAAAATACTACAGCAAACATGAGGCAAACCTGAGGAACTCAAGGACTGCGGTACTTTATCTAGAGCTCTCACTGGTGCAAGGAAAGCAATGGGTCCAATTCGACATGAGTTTGTCCTTTTTTCCTGGATGACATATTTAAATGAGAGATGAATCGCAATAATATTCCAAATGATGCATTATAAGTACTAGTACTTGCTAGTAAACTATTGAATAGGAAATGCCTAAAAAAATTTTGATGCTTCTGCTAGAAAATTTAAATAATAAACCACGCATTCATCTAACAACTTAAAGCTTTTAAAATAGTTGGTTGGGGTTCTATCAAAATCTTACACGTGGTATCGGAGCTAGAGCTGGAGATCCTGAGTTCAAATCTTACAGGCCCCATTTGCTTCCGCAATTAAATTTTCACATTTAGTACAAGGCAAAAAGATCAGACTAAGCGTAACGAGGCGTGTTACAATATTTACGTAATAAACCATGCCTTCATCTAACAGCTTAAGTTTCTCACCAAAAAAAAAAAAAAAAACAGCTTAAACTTTTATAATGGTTGGTTATGATCTTATCAAAATCTTACACAGCTCCCTATCAAAAATCAAAGAAGATGTTTAAATACATGTGATTAGTTTTTTCCAAAGAAAGAAGACTGGAATTGGGGGTTTAGGAATGTGGCTTAGTCATTCATTTGCCCCCGAACTCAAAGCTTAGCCAAAGGTTATCCTTGCCGCTAGGTTTCCATTGCTTGTCTCAGATAAAGGATCTCACCAACCTCTCCTCCATGAATCTAATTTTCACTAAAAGCAAATGAGCTCTCAACCATGCAAGTATCAGATCATGCAGTCACGCGCCAGAGAGTCTTTATCCCTTGTTCTTGAAAAGTTGTAACAAAATGGAAAAACCCTTTTGTTGCAGATCAGAAATAACAGTCTTTGCTTTCTCAGCATTGAGCTTTCTCTCTACTCAGATGTTATAACCGGCTCTAAGTTTTAGCAAACTAATAGCCTCTAAGGCTGCCAATATTTCATTGTGACATAAACAACATTTAGAAAAATATGATATAACAACTAAAACAGTTTGCAACTTCACCAACTACCACTAGAATGGAAACTCCATTCACAGTTTATAAAGTCTCCTAACCAGCATTAGCTGCTCCTTTCTCTCTTCCTCCAAACAAGCAAAGAAGATAATATATCCCAGCATACTGGAGTACTAACATATGAAACATGGAAGAATATTGCATATACCTCTTGTAAACACTTCCAATCAAAGGACAATGCATAAGCCGAAAACATTTTGTAAATGTTCACTAAGCAATTTGAGGAAACTAGCTTACCGCATAATCATCTACAATGTCTATGAGAAATTCTGAAAGTTCCATTGCAGAAGTCGACGATACTGGCCCTTCTGAATCAGAAGAGGAAGAAATGATGCTATCAATATCATCGAAGACAACAAGTGAAGGTACATGATCTAAAGCATTGGTTAGGTATCCGGATAGTTTCTGACGGACAAGGGAGCCCTTCTCAAGGGCAAACCGAGAACAATCAATAAAAACTCTGCACAGCAAACAAAAGGCCAGACTTAGGTCTCCAGGTAATAAATTCAATCTATTCTGGCTTAGCCAAAATTACAAAAACAAAGAAGTCATCTCAAATAAATAAATAAATAAAATAAATTAGTTTTCATACATGTGAGCAAAGATGTCAGGCTGAAACTTCAAGTGCTTCGCAACAGCTCTTGCCAATAGCTTCTTCCCAGACCCCTGACAAAAGATAGTCATGACAACTATTATAAAGTGAACTACAGCATACAATGCTCAATGAGAATGTTAAATACATTAGGACTATAAAACAATACATTTAAAAGAAAAAGGTCAGATAGAAGTCCAAATTAATTGACTAACATAGTTCATATACTAACTTTTGCAGGCATTTGCTTCTACTTATCTAATCAAACAAGGTCAAATTGAACTATGTCAGCGGAGAATATGTTGTCAAGATTAAGTCCACAGGTAAACCGAGTGAGACGCACAAATGAGCAAGCCATCTCAACATTTACACAAGCAAGGGTCAAAGAGCAAGCCACCAGGATAGTACATGGAAATAACCATCCCCATTTACAAGGTCCAATTTGGCATCTGAAGAACCTACTGATGAAGATAGCATATACTACAAATGATTCATGGACTATATGGCACTAAGACCCAAAATCCTCTAACAATTAACAGCATGATGCGTTCAAAAGCCATAAAAATGTTTGGTAAAGAGAAAATAAGTGAATAAGACGTTTTGGAGTAAACATTATGTAGATTAATTTTGTTCGATTTAGATACAAACAAGATATAGAAGAAATCCCTTACAGATTTTATCTGATTGTCTGTTACATTGATTCAATGAATATACTTTGTCTGATGAAACAGATAAGGACACCTATCCACTACCATAAGATCTCAAGAACAGCATTTACTTTGTCACTGGCTTAATGTTACTCAGTCATCTCCTAAGGATACTAAGATGCCATAATAATTGACATTTTACTTTCAGGATTGCCAGAGTCACTAACTTTTTACTTTCAGGACTGTGTTTTGAGCACAGATATATCATGAACTTAAACTTATTAGATCGAAGGTCAATGAACGTAAAACATGATTTCACAGGCCTCTGATGGCTAGAGTTGAAAACAGAAAATATCAGAATGCTTTCTAAGTTACATAAGACAGGCACAAGCTGCAATCACACAGTGCTTCCATCCACACCCAATAACAATTATGCTAATGTTTGTGTAGTCATATATTGCTGACAAAAGCTGAGCCCAAACTGTTGAAAATTCAAAATTTACGGTTATACTCACAGGAGGACCATGTATTAGGACATGTCCAGGCAGAGGAAGATCATACTTGCTGAACCACATCCCAGAAGCTGAAGAGAGCAAAACCATCAACCCTGCAGTATCGAATTACAGTCATGATGGGATCTGTCAAAAGGTAATTACGTTTTTCCTTCTCTTTTTTCCTTCAGGTAAGAATCAAAAGTATGAGGGAGGATGGCTACAATCCGCCAAAATCAGATAACACCACCTAACATAGCAGCATAAAGTCGTGAAGAAAGTGACTACGTCCCCCAGTTCCCACACAACAAGTATATTGTCAGAATGGAGTCAAATTGATGATGGCAACCTCTTAATAGAAACAAAAGCAGCATGCAAGAGGGTTTCAGTTCCCTTTAATTTAGAGAAGAAATGAAGTTAATCTGTAGAAATTGAAGTAATATACAAATCATGAAAGTAGCATTCAAAACTTTGAAATTTCCATCAAAACACAATGAAAATATAAACCTTGCAACATCTTTGACACTCGGCTTCTGCATATAGATGATGATCAATCTGGATCCATAGATGTTTAGCAACATCAAATCCATGAAGAACAACAGTTCCCTTGATTAACATATAATTTGATATTCTCAACATAAGTAAAATTCAGATCCTGTTTTAAACTAAAGAGATTGACCTCAAGTCTGAAAATGAATTTACCTCCTAAATGAGGCCATTTCCAAACACGTCATCATGACAATACGATACAAATTGTTAAGTGCCATTTCATGCTAGAATACCTAAACTAGTGCTTGGAATTTCAACCTCCAACTGCTTGTCATAAAAAGGAATGAAGTCAATAGCTGAGTTCATTTCTTCCTAACAAACAATCAGAACCAGATGCCATGGAATTTTTAACTCAGAGGAGGTCACTATGCCATCAAATCCCAAACACAGGAGGAAGGTTATGATGTTTATATCTAACAAATAGATCACATCAGGAGGAAAAAAATTTCTGTATCAGTTGCAGTTTAGGCACACCCAATTCAAAAAAGGTCATAACACTCTTTCTCTTCCTTCTCTGTCCAAAAGCAATCTAGTCCTTAGTCCTAGTCCGGATATCTTTATACATCAGCTACAAAAAGTGAAGTGTCTAAACTATTAAGATTTCTGTTCCCTAGTCAGCATGAATATTTGGTGCTTTAGGAGAGGAATTCAAGCTAGTAGGGGTATCCTACTGATGTGAATTAAGTGATCAAACAACGTGAAGTATGTGCGAAACACACTAGAGAATACAAGAGGAAGTCGCGGATCTTTCAAGTTTTCGTCCCCTAACATGTCCACTACTTAACTGACTTACCAAGGTCTATGAAATAAATTATGTACTTTGATTAAGCTAATTATGAGTACTGAAAAATACTTTAGCAAACAAAAGCTAAGGTTAATGCTCAATACATTAAGCCATTGAATGCCTAAGTGGAATAGGACTATTAGCCATATAAAGTTTGGCCGGCAAACAACTTTAAGTTGCTCATATAGATCCCCACCATTACACTGGAAGACATTTCAGCAGGAATAGTTGACTGCATTCCAGGACTTTGCATAAATAGATGAAAAAAATTAATAATTATGGCTAGAGAAGCAGAACTTCTACTTTAAGAATGGGAATGCTTGAAAATTGCAACTAGAACCATTGGCATCAGATGTGGAGCAAAGCTGACAGTGATCTTTGATTGTGCAAAGCATCGACAATCCCAATTCAATCTATGGAACCGCAGGAAACAAAAATTATACAAAAGGGAGCAATCGAGATTATTGCATTTGCCTTATTTAATTCGTCAATGAGTGAGAGTTATCAAATTCTTAGACCCAACTCAAAACAGCAAAGGATTCAGAAGTCATCGGCACAACAAATAAGAATTCAAGAACGTAAATGCCTTATTTGGTGAATTGCAACATCTTCCCGAACTGTGTTTGGTAATTTAAGATGGGAGGGAATGAACGAATAGCAAAGAGACAGACAAACAAAATGTAAGTTCAAAAGTAACTACAAAAGCACCTCCAATTCTTCATGAAGGAAGTAACTAAATAACTCATACAACATAGAAGGTATCAACAATTCACTCTTTCGCTAACGAGGTGTTAATTCCTATATTTCATTCCTCACAAATCAGGATTGTTCTGTAGTGAAATTGAAAAAACACTACATAAGGTATGACCAGTACTCTCAACCACCTCTGCCTTTCAACAAAACCTAGTGTTTGTTAGCATCTTCAGTGTGCTTACTATCTAAGCAAGTTACATTCTGCGAAGCATGTCAACCCCAACATTATGCTGATGCGCAACATAAACCAGCAAAGCATCACCACCGTGGAGGCAAGTGAAAGTACCGCATGTTCATGACATGCGAAAAAGGAATTTTGCTCAGAGATAAGAGGATGAACAAATGCAAGCGGTGGTTCTAGAACTAAGATGAAAGCTTAGCTGAAAGAAAACTCACAAAACAGGTTGCAGCAAAAAACAAACTCTAGTTCTATGGACTTGCCATCATCGACTATCTTTGCCAATCAAATGATACATACCTTATCCATCTCTATTGAGCTTCGGGTAGTCAATGATGATGAGTTCACAAGATTTTGGCACACCCAAAACTGAAATGATCAACATCCGTTGATGCTGTTGAAGAGGCTCAAGACCAATTTAATACACTTCTTGTAAGCTACTTCAGCAACTGAAAAGTAATTCAAGCGATCCTATCGTTTGTTACCTTCTTTGATACATATGTAGTTTATCCAATACTGTGTATCCGAAGTTAAACAATTCTAAATCAAGGAAAAGTCATGTCTAGCATTTAATAGTCTGCCTTGAAGGTTATTACGTAGTCTCCATATTAAATGCTTCATAGAAATTTTTTTGGCAAAGCATTCATAATGGCCATGCAATTTCCAACAGCAGTTCATAGTTAGTGTGCTATGTAAAGAGAGTACTTTTTGTTACCATGTAAAACGAAATTATTACCCTGTCCCTGCTGACACAAACACACCACTTAAAACTTCAACACCATCTGATTCAGTAAAAAAACTGCACCAATGAATGACATACTATTAGTGAGTCATGCCATCAACTATATTTCACATGACCACTTTATAAGTGTCATTGAATGCAAGAAACTAACTGATTGATGACATGGTCAGTGACCCCCGTATTATCATGCCCCCTCTTCAGCACAATGGAATCAAATTCATGAAAAAGAGAAGGCAAGGTGCTACAAATGCTGCCTCCGAGAATATATCCAGACCTGTAATTTTAAAATTGCCATTACTCTCAAATATTCAAAATTTCTCTAGTTTGTTCACAAAATCAATGCTGTCAATGTGCGTAACAAATGATCCAAAGAGACATTTGATCACAAATTTCAAATTTCTAGTAGAGGAAAACTTCAAATATCTTACATCTTAATCTTTCTCTTAATCTTCATAGAGGATTCTCTCATTCATGCATGAGAAAACTCAAGAACCGTTTTAACTTGGCCTCTTCATTGGTTATGGGAGAATCCTCATTGCTATTGTTTAAAATAATATAATTAGAACATCTTGGCTGAAGTGGTAGGATCCTCATTGCTGCTGCTAGTTATCATATATCGACTGCTGGCATAGATGAAGGGACCTCTATTAAATGCATACAAAAGCAAAAGAAGAAAGCACAAAATTGTGAAACGTATGGAAATAACAAAGTTCAATAGAAGATTGCATAATGGAACTCAATAAAAATCCATGTAGTTGAAAAGAAGACTCTTACAACTTGCTAAAAAGTACCGATGCACTTATCCACAGCACGCCCTTTTACTGATATGGATTGAATAGAACAAGTCATTGTTGTAGCATCAACAATATGTCTTGCCAAAGCCTGGATGTCCATGTAAAAGAACATTTCACCATGCTTTGAAGGAGCTTGTGCAAAAACGTTTTATCGGCAAATGTAAAAATGATAGACACAAAGATCAAACATGTTTATTTAACAAGTTAACAGTAACCACATTATAAGCATAGAAAGAGAGAGAGAGATGAGGAAAGGTGCAATAAGTCAGCTAAAAGAATTAACAAAATCTAGTCTTCAACAACACAAAGGTCCTCTTTCCTAACACCAGAAATTGCAGAATGCACAACTCGATGCAGCTAAACCTAGTCTTCAAAGAAATAGTGGTTTGACCATATTGACAAGTTTACTCCAATATCAATTGTCTCGCAGCACAAATTTCACGCATAAATGGCTAAATACTTGAATGAAGAAAGATAGTTCACAAATCACACCGTGACTCAAGACTTGAAGCTTCTGCACTTCAATTCAAAAGTAACCAGAAAAACACCTCCAATTCTTCGTGAAGGAAATAACTAAATCATTCATATTGCATAATAGGTATCAACAATTCACTCTTCCACTAACCAAGCGTTAGTTCCTTTATTTCAGTCCTCATAAATCATGATTGTTCTTTATTGATATTAAAAACACTCCATAAGGTGAGACCAATACTCTCAAGTCTCAACCACCTCAGCCTTACAACAAAACCTAGCATTTGTCAGCATCTTTAGTGTGCTTACTATCTAAAAGTTCCCTTCCACTTTATCCATTTTTTTCTAAGCAAAACAGGTGCCGCGAAGCATGTCAACCCTAACGTTATGCTGGTGTGCAACATAAACCAGCTAAGTATCACCATCGTCAAGTCAAGGCAAGTCAAAGTATCACACGTTCATGATACATGAAAGAGGATTTTCCGTCAAAGACAACAGGATGAATGAATGCAAGAGGTGGTTCCAGAACCAAGATGAAAGGTTAGCTGAAGGAAAACTCACAAAACAGGACACAACAAAAAAAAGAACTCTAGTTCTATGGACTTACCATCATCGACTATCTTTGCCAATCAAATGATACATATCTTATCCATCTCTATTGAACCTCGGGCAATCAAAGACCTCGAGTTGACAAGATTTTGGCACACCCAGCACCCTCTCCAATGATTCACATGCATGGAAGCTCAAACGTTTTAGATTTTGTAGATTAGATAGATCAGATTCGTTTAAGCTTGTGATGGAATTGCATTCCCCAAAATTCAAAGCCTGCAATGATTTCAATTCTCCCAAACCCTGAATCTCAGTTAGCAGAGGCAATCGCTCCAGAACAAATGCACGGATCTTCTTTAAACCGAGGCGAACGGCAACGTCTTGAGCAATGGACAGTTGATCATCACCAATTCATTGAATTTCTGTAGCTCTCCAAGCGCCTCGAATCGAATCTCTCCCAGTGAATATCCATTAATACACAACCTTGACAAATTCTCCAAGTTGGAAAAGACTGACCAATCTATCGGTGATTGGACATTGTATAACGACAAATATTGAAGGCTGGATGGGAGATCGATAAGAGATTGGGACTCAGCATAATTTATGCTGAGGCTTCGTAGCTGAGAGAGGGAACTGAAACCGGTTGGAGGCAATGCCATTTTTCCAACGCGGAGGATCATTGATTCCAGAGCAGGTAGTCGCACGATCCCCTCTGTGTTGGGTTCTTCAATTGAACGTCTAGTTATGTGAAGGTTAACTAAATTGGTTAGGTTTGAGCAGTCGGGGATCGTGGTAAGTGAATCCGATGTAAGGGTTAAAACCGTTAGACTCTTGGGAAGCTCCGGCAGCTGTTGGATTGAATTACAGTGATGTAAAAAAAGGTGTTGGAGATTTGTAAGTTGATTGATCGTTGTGGGCAATCCACTAAAGCGACCGTTGCCTAAGTATAGATATTTCAATGAGGATAGTGCCCCGATTTCACTTGGAATTTCCCCCACCAGATGTTCAGAGCAGGCATCTAACTCTTCTAGATTTTCCAACATTCCTATGGTTTTCGGAAGTTCACTTATGTAACTATCATGGAGATTTAGTACCTTCAACATTTTGAGATTTCCAATACAATCAGGTAAGCTCCCGATTCTTGAATCTCCCAAATTCAACTTGACTAATGATTGGAGCCTCCCAATCGAGTTTGGTAGCTTTTCTATATAGGAATTCCAGATGCGTAAAACTTTTAACCTTTCAAGATTTCCAATAGAATGAGGTAATTCACTAATTTTTAAATATTGGACATCTAGCTCAAGTAATGAGTCCAATTGTCCGATAGAGTCGGGAAGCTTTTGAAGTTCCTTGCATGGCAAGATTAGAGACTTCACCTTTGCTAAATTGCCAATCGAGTGAGGCTTCCTTGAGGGTGTCCGTTCTATTCTTAGCACTGTCAAAGATTTTAGACCGCCGATGGACTCCGGTGGCGACTCAATAGCTTCACTCTTTATCTCTAGGTAATCAAGGTGTTGTAGATTGCCAATGGACTTGTCAATCTTTCTTAGTCGAAGGCATCTAAGAATCAATTTCTCCAGCTGCGAGATTGTGGAGAACTTGGGCATCTTTCTAAGGAATGGACAATCCTTGAGTTGTAGGATTTTCAATTGTTCGGCCACCTATAAAGTAATTGGTTGAAACTCAGAAAAGAGGAAGAATTAATGTAATGCAAAAGTATGTTGTGCGATCATACCATGATTTGACACCATCCTCCCCAATCTTCAGTAACGTTATTCCCAGATAGCATGAGAATCGTTAGGTTCTTCAACCCAAAGTTGGTAGCTCGGAATTTCGAAGGGCAATTGCTCCAAGAGAGCCATCTCAAATTAAAGAAAACATTCTTAAAGTCTCCTTCAAAGTTTCCATGGTTCAATTGAAGGAACCTAAGGTTGACCAAGCCCATGAATTGCTTGTGCTTAAATATGTATGTCTTATGGGGGTCAAGTGTACCAAGATTGAGCGCCACTACGTCCTTGGTTCCCTGGAAAATAAAAGTAGCAATCAATGAGTGCATATGTAAGTTTGACTTGAAATTAGATAAAAAGGTGATGACGCTAATGGATGCATTGGAAAACATGTAGAGTAAAGATTACCATTTTTGTCTGCACTACATGAAAGGCATCCTCGGGAGACCACAATCTGCTTCCCTTCATATGGATTTCGCCACTTTCTGGATGGACGATACTCCTTCCAAGGTCTCTAAGTTGGTCGTGCATCCATAGTTTATTATCGTAGGATATTTTTATTAGAGACATATGTTTGAGGATATTGACCTCGATTTCAGTCGAATAACCAAAAATCGAGTCCCAATATTTAACTACGGTTGTTTTCTCTTCATTGATGAAGATACATGCGATATCAAGATAAATTTGTTGTTGATTAGGTTCCAATGCTTCGTAGCTTATCATCAACTTCTTCTTGACATCCTCATTCATCACCTTCTTTAACTTACATAGGGTGTCTTCCCATGTTCTTCGGCATTTTCCACGAAGCGTGGAACCTATGACATTGAGAGCCAATGGAAGTCCTCCTAGTGCATTTACTAGCTTTTCTGTGATATCCATGTAACTAGGCGGAGGCTTGGCATGTCCCAACGCACGCTCACAGAAAAGTTGAAGAGCATCATGTGAATTCATCTCCAACATGTCGTAGAATGAAAATTGTCCGCTATTAGAGATTGGGAGATTGTCATCCTCACCTTCCTTTACCAGGAATTCAATATTTCTTGTTGTTATGATGATTCTACTACCCCCACCAAACCAGTTGGGCTCACCTGCAAGCCTCATGATTTGGTCCCAGTTGTCAATGTCATCGAGAACAATGAGGACTTTCTTGCCAAGAAACCTTGTCTTGATCACGTCAACTCCTTCATCAATGAAGAAGGGGTTTGTGCAACTAAGATTGAGAACGTCAAACAGCAATTTCTTTTGTAAGCCTATTATGTCATGAGTTCGAACATCTTTAAGAAAACAGCAATGATTCCGAAATTGAGGGTAGATTTGCCTGAAGACGGCCTCGGCCAGTGTCGTCTTTCCGATGCCACCCATACCGTGAATCACAATAAACCGTACATCAAAAGCTCCTAGATCTAGCAGCTTCATAATATCATCCATTCGATCCTTAATTCCCACCAAATGATTAGGCATGTCCGTCCGTCTTGTCCATAACAAACTAGAAACCTCTTCCACCATGAGGTTTGTAAGTCTATGTAGGCTGCCACATACATAACATGCAACCATCATTTTTCCGAATAATCTACCAACTAGTTTAAGTTAGCAATCTCATCACTCACATTAAATTTGTTAGTAATTTAATCGGAATAAGTTGGTAAGTTATTCATATTATACTTGGTAATTTGATAATAGAGTTCCTAACGTAAGAATGTTCGTGAACTATGCTAATAAAAGTGGGTCAGTTGTTAACAAAAGTTTGTTACGAAAGTTGGGATTTTTCAAGCATAAATTAAATATTGATAAGTGGCTCACATAAGAATAGGTAACTTAAATTAGTTCTTAACTTAATTAGAGATTAGTTTGTATGAAACTCATATTAGGGTTAGTAATTTGTTTCAAATATTGGTAATTTTGAAATGTGAAGTACACAATTCAAATAAGAGATGGTAGGTTTTATAAAAGTTGTTAGTCAGCAAAAGATCAAATAAACTCAGTAAGTGACTCAAATAAACACCAGTAACCTAAAATTAGTTTGTAAAATAATCGAAAAGAAGTTGGTAAGACACAAATTAAGGTTGGTAGTTTCATATAAAAGTTGACAACTTTAAAACTAGGATGGTCACAAGGCAAAAGAAATCCGTACCCTGTGGTGCCCTAAATAAGATTTGGGGTCGTGAATAAGTCCATTGTTAAAGCAAGAGCAACGACCAAAGTTTTTGAAATATTTTGCTAGCCGAAAAATAAGCTGGGAAGTTAAGAGATTTAAAATTTTCTTTTTCACACATGTGCATTACTATATTATCACACTTAGATTTTAATAAATATATTTTTTTTTATTTTTTTTGCATTATTGATTAATTAATTAAGTTGATATACCTTGAGACTATTTTACCATAACTTGGGATTAAAAGTGAAAAATCAATTTGTGCAAGAAACCTTGCTCCCAGAGCAAAATTTCTCGCTCCCTCACTGCGTCCGATCCAACCATACATCATATAAGATTGAACAGCAGCAAACTGAAAGTTATTATTCTGGAAAAAAGTACCATAGAAAATAATCTCGAAATTGACAAAATGGAAATAAACTTAACGGAAGAAGCTAACAATACCGGTAATCTTTTAGATTCCATCCTTTAATTCTGACAACCTCTTTTAAAGCCTCCTCCCACTGCTTTGCCGTATCCTTCCCGGAGTCATTCTCGTGCTTTTGGAGGGCTTGCCTATATAACTCGGTCTTTAGCTTAACATCATCCGCGTCCACGTCATAGAATATAGGGAGTATCACTTTCTCAGCGTCGTCTCTCGATGACTTCACTATGTGCGCGAGCTCACGGAGGCACCACTTACTTGAAGCATAATTTTTGGAGAAAATCGGGATGTAAATTCTGGATTCATCGATTGCTTGCAAAAGACTGCCTCCAATCTCTTTACCAACTCGGAGCTCTTCGTCGTCTTTGAAAACGCGGATGCCTACATCTTTAATGGCTTCGTAGAGAGAATCCGCAATGGTTAAGCGGGTGTCGGGCCCTCTGAAGCTCAGGAATACCTCGTAGCCTCTCCCCAATTCGCCATCATGGCTACTGCTTGCCAGTGCTGCCCTCGCCACCGCCATCAGCCCCCTCTCCGATCCGCCATCTTGGCTACCACTTGCTGGAGCTGCTGTCACCGCCTCCATCGCCGTCACTGCAGGCACCGCCATCTCTTCTGCCTCACTCTTTCTATTCATTCTGGGAGGACGATGGAGTGATTGATCTCTTAATCTAGTCCGCTGGGTGACTCGGAAGTCTGAGTCTGATCCTTGAAACAACTTGATAAAGCTGTGGACGTCTTGATCAAATCTCCACAAAATGCTGGACTTCTCTAAGATTCAAGTCTCTAGTTGGTAGTTGTAGTTGGTGTTCTCTAGCTTGAGTTGCGATAGTTAAAAATAATGTTCAGCATGCAAAAAGAACAAGCAGAGATAATATTCAGAGAAATTAACTGAAGAACGGCAGTGGAAACGAGCCTATGAAGAGGCAAGTCTGTTTGGTCTCGGAAACAAGTATAACAGACCAACTAAAAAGTGAAGCTCTTCCCCTCTATCCTTTGTAATACACGAACATCTAATGAAACTTCCCTTACCTTGTCCAGTTTGCTCCTTTGCCTAAAAGCCCCCACGCAAACAGAGTGAGATCGCTCGGTTGAGGAAATAATCCTTTGCCTGGAAGTCACTTGCAGCCTACCTTCATAAGCTTAAAAGAAGGGCCATACGGATCGCGCTAAATAGGAGGCTAAGTTGAAGAAAGAATTGATGGAAGTCGTCGTCGGAGGTGATCTCGGAAATATATTTTATTATTACATTGTTACTAAGCTCCATTTGCCTGTAAGTTACCTGCGGCCTTCCTTCATGTATCATTGTATATAAAAGAAGAAGAGGAAAAAAAAATCAGACTTGCACCAACTAATTGAAGAAATAATTGATGAAAGTCTTTAGTGGAACCGTCACGTGCTACCCTTGCCATTACTTTGTTACTATGTCCAGAACACTAATTCAAGTTGTTTGACATAAAATAAGTAATTTTTCGGATTGAATTTTTATACAACTAGCTGTAGTTGTGTAAGGCTCCACTCAGTTAGACTTCCAAAATCCCCTATAACGATCTTATGAACACACACTTGTCTTGAAAATTTTGGGCTGCTATAAAATCATATGCTGACTAGAGATTGCATGTTAACTGCAAAATTATTCGCTATTGCGATAAAGTTACATGAAACTGAATATAGACTAAGATTGCACGTTATGATTGCACTACGATACTAGATTGAACGATGACAAAATGAAATTTCTCGCCGATTGAAATTACTCACTAAATAAAATTGCATGCTGATACTACAATCAAATGTAGATTCTATCGAGATTTGATTCATCCCTGTCGCTTGTTTATCAATTGATTTCGCATTGGATTCATGTCTGCTTAATTGGACGTTTTATATGGAAATTGCAAAGAAAATGTGGCTCCTCTTTCACAATGATTCCAACAAAGTTGAAATTTTTCAAATATTTTAATCTAGAAGGTGTTACTTTTTTGAAATTTTGATAATATCAACCCGAGCTTTCCGGTTTTATCAAGGGGCCAAAATTTTTAAACACGCTTTGCCGTTCTTGCTAGTGGGTTGCCATTCTCCAAATATGTTTCGTGGAAAACAAATTTCCGATATTATATTTTCCGATTTTTCTGGCATTTAGATTGTTAAGGAAAACGAGTCAACAAACACAAGTCTACTTGATGTGGAATTTGGCTATATGTAGACCAACGCATACTAAGTGAATTGACTAGATAAACACACTTTAGTGCTTTTTCTTTGCCTTCACAAGAGGGTCGGACAAAGACTTGACGATGGACCTACTTATGTTCTAAGCAAAGACGAAAGGCCACAGATTTGTTTCCAAGTCGAACTATGCAATTCAATCATGGTGTGAATCACGGGATGCCAATTGAGATGCTTTTGCTAGTGCATTTTCAGTTAGACATTCATAAGATTTTAATAACATAAGATGATTTATGCAGTGCAATTCATAAAAGAGATGATTTCAATTGGCCCATTAGGTCCACTCAAATTTGACGTGACCACAAAGGAAGCATAATCGATGATCCCCTTTGATCTTTTTGTCTGTTTTGTTTTTGGAATGAGGAATCTCTAGGCTAGAAAAAGCAGATTTCAATTGCTTTTGTTATGCTAATTAAATTAAAAAAGGATTAACTTTTCTCAGCTGGAGCCAAACTTCCATTCTGCTAAGCCAAACAAAGCATATCTTCTTACGTTCGATCTAGATTCGCGCTAATTGGCATGATCAATTAATTCTTGCTTTTATTCCACCTACTAGCATGATGTATCAGTAAAAAGCCAATTTTTTGTGCTTCGTGTTAGCACAATCTTAAATATTTCAATTAGAATTTTATTCATGAACAGAAAGAAAATCGAGCTCATTTATACTCTGCTTGAGAGGCTCGGGATATTAACCAAGTTTTTAATTTTATTTTTTGGCCAGAAGGTTTCTCTTATTTTGTTCAGTTAGATGTTGGACGTATTGGACAACTTAGTATATATTTTCCACTTGCCATTACTTTGTTATCATGTGCCACTTGCCTGGAAGTTACCTGGGGCCTTCCTTCATCAGTTAATTAAAACAAAAAACAAAACACAACATTCAGACTCAGCACCAAATAGAAAGCTAAGTTTGAGGAAATAATTGGTGTAAGTCTTCGAAGACGAAGAGGTCGTCTCGGAATTATATTATATGATTGTATGTTCTTTGAATGTTTGGACGCATTCCACTCGCCATTACTAGGATATTTTGTTCCATTTGTCTGGAAGTTACCGGCGGCCTTCCTCGATGAGTTAAAAAGACCCTTTTAGATTCGCACCAAATGGTCCAAGACGAGTCCTCAAACATCATCGATGTGTGAACCGAGGCTCTATGTGATAATTTTCGAATAATTACTCTCAAACATCATCGAGGCTCTATGGAAGTTACCGGCGGCCTTTCTCTTTTGCCTTCACAAGAGGATCGGACAAAGACTTGAGGATTGACTTGTGTTCGTTATAAACAAAGAGAAAAAGGGAGGTTCATTTTTGTTTCTTAAGGAAGTCCATTCTCTCTCCTAACTCAAATAGGCTTCATTAGATTAGACTTGCCAGTACTCAGGTCCCCATCGTCTATCAAATCCATCAGTTATATAAATTACAAAAGTCAATGGATGTGATTGCACATGCTCCACAGATTATGTAGCCAAGTCCTCATTATCGCCGAGATT
Source organism: Eucalyptus marginata (assembly GCA_014182565.1). Taxonomy (NCBI): domain Eukaryota; kingdom Viridiplantae; phylum Streptophyta; class Magnoliopsida; order Myrtales; family Myrtaceae; genus Eucalyptus; species Eucalyptus marginata. The sequence continues at coordinate 23,662,259 of CM024589.1, forward strand.
TGTTGTATATCTCACTATTCATCTAGGCCAAAGTTTTCATAATATTTTGGAAGCAGAATCCCGAGCTCGTTCATATTCAATTTTGGATCCAACACAGTACAGACCAAATGAACAAGCGGAATGCCTTTGTAGAACTCCAGAAAATTTTTTTTCGGCAATAACGAATGGACCCAAAAAAGGGTCACCCTCTTTGTCAGCTAACTCCATCAAATAAGGAACGGAAATGGCAAAGCTCGATTGCTCGACAGATAATCACCTATGGACAGACCCTCCATTGCATCATTGAACACATTCAAAAGGTCCCTAAAAACTCGAGCGACCCTCCAATGGTAAAGCAAAGTTGACCGAGATCAAACTTCATTAAATATTCAGTCGAAGGTTGTAATCAGGTCGTGCTTGTCAAGCTTTCTGATGATACCCAATTTGCCCAAATCAGACACCAGATCTTAAGATATCAAATTTTTCTAAGCACGGCTATCCGATCTTGAGGTGTTGGAAACTTTATGATTTTATCCAATAGATTAGTTCCGCCATAAAGATTAAATCGTAAGTTTTCCAACACCATAAAAATCACAAAGATCAGAATTATTATGACAAAAATATCATAACTTTTGGTCAAGATCAAACCGGCCTGACCGCCCAAAGTCCACAATCCGAGGTGAACCGCATTATAGCTAAATTGAAGTCACCAGCTTTCCATGGGGGAAAATCGGTTCAATTGTACATTATACGGAAAAGTTATGCTTGACCAAAGTTCGGTCAAATTTAGGTAAAATATGCGTAACATTAATTTTCGGGTTTTTTGAAGAAAAAATGTCAATGCTCCGTGGGAGAAGACAATTACTGCAATATGCACTACTTATTTATAAGACACATTTATATCCTATTCATCGTTTAATTCAATTATTTTGGCTAAGTTTAAATTAATTGTTTTGCCTAAGCCTACCTCTAGATAAAATCTTTTTTTTTTTTTTTTTTTTCGTATCTGAAGATGTTAAGTGTTGACTTTATCTATAAATAGCACTGGAAAATAACACATTGTATAAGGTCATTGGACCACATGGCAACACAATGCCTAGTGTCATGTCACGTCATAAGTACAGAGCTATAGAGAAGTGTCTATGTACTTTGATTTCACCTAATGGTTCAAAAAATTGAAAGATATTGGTTAAAGTTTTCTATATTCTTTAATGTTATATCCATGCTAATGTTAATCTATTATGCAATTTGAGTTTTGCTTCGCAAACTACATGTACAAAATAGATCCCTTTCGTCAAGCTAAAGGGGTCTTAAGACGAGACTTTAGATGATTCTTTTGTGGAAATTGCGAAGAAAATGCAGTTCCTCTTCCACAAGGAGATCAACATAGTCGAGATTTTCAAGACATTTTTAATCTTGAATGAGGGTCTTTATGCTTTTTGATGATATCGATCTGAGTTTCTTGATAATTTCCAGGTCCTGGTCCTGAAATTGCAAAGTACGGTGTGTGTGTGTGAACACGCGAACAAACGAGTCCGTTTGATGTGGAATTTGGCTGCGGGCAAACGAATTGACTAGACAAACATACTTCAGTGCTTTTGCTTTTGCTTTTGCTCCTGCTTTCACAAGAGGGTCTGACAAGGAATTGACTAGACAAACATATTTGTTTTTGCTTTTGCTTTCACAAGAGGGTCTAACAAAGACTTGAGGATAGACTTGCGTATATTTTAAGCAAAGAGAACTCAAGTTCATCTTCGTTTCTTAAGGAAGTTCACTCTCTCTCCCAACTCATACAGACTTCATAGGGTTAGACTTGCCAGTACTCGGATCCACATAAATCGGGTCCATCACAAAATCGTTAATCACATAAATTATACATGGATCACCTAAAATCAACGGATGTGATCACATTTGGTCTACAAACCATGATCGGTGCAACTATTTCCATTTTATGATTAGTTAGTGGATCCAATTTTTTTATCACAAAGGCTTGCAAATCAATTAGAATCGCATCCAATTGTTTATCACAGATTTGTATTTTAATTGAAGTTATGCAATTCAATCATTGCACGAATCACCGACAAAAAACATAAAATCATTGCACGAATCACGGAATCCCAATCTAAACGGCTGTTTTAATGCCTTTTTCCTTCTAGACATATATAGAATTATAATAAAATAAGATGATGTAAGCAGTTTGCTCCACAAGCAGACGATTTGGCGTCACCTCCAAGGAAGCATAATGTATCCCCTTCAATCTTTTTATCCGTTTTGTTTTTGGTGAGAAATCTCTTCCACGATTTCTAGTCTAGAAAAAAGCAGACCGTTATTGCTTTTGTTCTGCTCATTAAAGGGTTGGCTTTTCTCAGCCAGGGCTAGGCTTCCGCTCTGCTTTTGCTAAGCCAAACAAAACAAATCTTCTCATATTTTATCCAGCTAATTGGCATGATCAATGTTGCCTTTGTTCCACCTACTACTCTTTTTCCTTTGTCATGGCAAAATCGTGAAATGTGAAATTGGTGCAAAGTCACCTTTTGCGCCCGAGAAATATAGATCGACCATGACGCATGGCGCATTGTTAAAAGCCAATTGTTGGTGCAATCACACGGAATTTTTCTAAATCTACTAATGACCTCAGCACTTTTCATCTTGGTATATTATGAATAAATATCGTGAATAGGAGCTAACATTCTTTTTACATGGAAAAGAAAATATTATCCCATTGTGACTATAATTTCCCCATTAAATTTTGGGCGGCACTATTTCCACCCTATATGACCGAATCCATCACAACTAGAAAGGCTAAATTGCCTTCGATATTACAATTTAAAGTGACAGCCACATTCTTTCTTTTTCCTATTTTTCTATTTCAATTAAGGATCTAGTTGCCATTATCGTGCATTTTATGTGTTTTATTTTTCTTAGCGTATTAAATAATTTTTTTAGTGTATCCTTAAAGATTATTATAAGGTATTACATGCTCTATGTAAAAGTCACTAGTAAAAAAAAATTAATTATTTAATATAGAAACTTGAAAGTCTCTTCTCATCATTGCTCTAATAAAAACTCATTTATTTTTTCTTCCTCTTATCTCAAAGCTCACTTTCTTGGTGAATTATTTTTTTTTTTAAGTTCATTAGTCTAAAATATTTGTCAAGTTTTTGTATTTACTATATTAAAGAACTTATCTTTTATCCTTACTATTGGTGAGATGCTTTTACATAGACATAAGGTATTATGGTAATATCTAGGAATATACTAAAAACATTGTGCATAATGAAACATCTTGATATTTTTTTCATACACACTTTGTAGATGATATTAATTTCTGTCAATTGAAAATAATGAGATTTTATCAACATTTTTAAAAAGTTTCTTATTTTATGCAATTTTTCAATTTAATCAAATTTTATCTTTAAAGTTTTCCATTGGAGAATGTAATTGTGATTCTATTTGGGAAAATCTTTAAAGAAGATATTTTTTTATGTGATTACCCCTATATATATATATCTAGGTATTTTTGTATATAGAAGAGAACCGATAAGAAGGAATTTTTTTTTTTTTTTTGATTTAACGATAAGAAGGAGTTTGATGGGGATATGCACAACAAAATTGAAGATTTCTAAACAAGTGATTGTGTTAAAAAAATTAGCTATATAATAATTTTTTCTAGATTCTATTGGACAACTTATCCTTAAATTTGCTTGACAACTTGGAAAAGAACTGGGTTTCTTGGAAATTCTTTTTCCAACAAAACTAATTTTTATGGTAGAAAAATCTAAAAGTGAAAAACTAGACATTTGAAATTCTTAATTCTAGTAACTGAATCCTACATTGACATACAAAAACTAAATAAAAAATAAGAAAGTTCATGAATTTGGGGCTACCAATTAAATTGTAATTGAATGATTTGAAGTAATTTTGTCTTTTTAGTGAAAATTGGGTGAATTTAATTATACATGGGATGGATTTCTCCATCAACCTTTTGTCATGGCCAGGTGAGGTTTTTTTTTTTTTTTTTTGGGTAAAGGTAAAGAATATTATAGCTTTGGACAAATATACAAAAACCGACTCCAAAAGCTTACACTCTAAGTGAGCACACAAAGAGTGGAAGGGAGCCAGAGAAAGCCAAAGAAACAAGATGAAGCAAAGCAACAAAGGACGACACTGGTCCAGAGAAAGGAAAAAGCAAGGCAAAAAGCCGACCCTCAGCTAGAAAGGAAAGAGGGACAAAGCGCAAAAGGCCAAACAAGCAGCCATCAAAAGCACAAGCAAACTACACCGAAGCCGGGGACATCGCGAATATGGAGGGATGTAGATCCCAATTTCTTTGAAGACGCCTGTTCCGTGGAGAGTCTAGAACATTGGAGAAAGTTACCGCTTTATCCTTCACAAGCTTGATAAGCTGGTTCTTAAGAGCAGGAGCCGTAGTCGAGATACCTCTAAAAATGCAATCATTCCTCTTTTTCCAGATCAAATAGCATAGCGCCCCGAAGGAAAACCGAGCTATACGATGGTAGAAATCTTTACCAGAGAGAACTTTGACAGCCCAAGTGAGAGTGTCATTCCAAGTCCTCGAACGCCATGGAATGTTGCATCTTGTGGCCCAAAAAAAGGCAAGAGAGGCTGGAATGTGGCAATAAAAAAAAAAAGGTGATCAATGGAGTCAGGAATTCCATTGCAATAAGCACACATACCAGAATCTATTCTGCCAATAGAGATAAGAAACTGTTGGGTAGGCAACCGCTTTTTGGTGATGAGCCATAATATAAATTGGAATCTAGGAGCTAAGTCCCCTGTCCAAATGAGAGAATACCAAGGAACCCGAGTCCTTTTTGATCTAGCACACTCCCAAGCATAGGAAACCGAGAACTCCCTGATGGATGTGGCGACCAAGAAAAATATCGGGGCCGGCACTAGCCTCCCGGAGGTGGATACCTCTAGAATCCAACATCATGCGAATCGAATAACCCAAAGGAGAGAATAGGTCCGCAACATTCGCATTCCGAGGAAGAAGAGAGGAGTCCATGAACGATTGTGAGGTCAGAGTATGGCGAGGTCCCCCGGGGATCCAATTGTCAAACCAAGCAGAAACCGCACAACCATCTCCAATTTTCCAGACAAAGAAGGGCCGAAACTGGGCTCTCAAAGCCAGGATTTTCTTCCAGGTCCACAAGCAGACGGTAGGAGTTGTTGCCACCCAAAAATTATCCTTCTTTAAAAAGTTTGAGTGAATCCATCGGCACCACAATGATTCCTTATCCGTGAAAATGTGTGCAACCCAAAAATTATCCATGGCCAGGTGAGGTTTGGTCATCACTTATCAAGAAAATGTGTGCAACTCGGGAAATAAATGCAGGGATTATGGTAAGAATGCATAAATTGCGGGTGTGGGGATAAACTTTGCTATATTTGCTCTTTGAATATACAAACTTCTGAAGAATCAATCCGGAATTGGTTAAACAATCGAAACGTCCAAATCACCGCTAGATCACAAACAACATTAGCCGAATCATCAACTGCATCATTCTTGCAACAGAAATATCTTGTAGCAGCCCCACCTTGCTACTGCACAATCACCACATAAATATTGCAGTAATGGAGAAAATCATTTCCGAAGTTAAGGAATCCACCAACGGTGAAAAGCTCCTACCAATCACACTGTAGCGGAGATACAAAAGATGATGGCTGGTATGGGGTCAGTCGATCTGTTAGAAGAAGAACAAAATCACAAAGAGAAGATTGCCGCCAGAAACTATAGCAACATGTGCATTAATACTGTTCCCCGTCCAATCACTGTAGCATAACTATTACTTACTTTGACTGTGCTGGTAGGCTCTAGCACTAGCAGACAATACGCTGTTCACCATCAAATCATTGCAACAAAATTATTACTCACTTTCATAGTACAATCACGTGCAATCACTTTTGTTTTGCTCATTAAATTCAGAAAGATTTTCTTTTGTCAGTTGGAGTCCATTCTGCTTTTGCTAAGCCCAATAAAGTAGATTTCCCTATATTTAATCCAATGTCGCATTAAGTGGCATGATCAATTGATCTTTGATCAGACAGGAGAGTAATTATATTTGTGACAAGTATTGCATTGAAATGTAATGCACTATTAAAATCTTTGCTAGTCCTTATTGATTTATAACAATAATTTAAAGACCCTTTGATAAACTATCTAAATTTGTCAGATAAATTCAAGATTTTGATCTAACACTCCAAATCTTTATCTTGAATAGAGAAAATGCTACGAAAAACTCTAAACTTTGCCTAAAGTGATATATTTATCCCAAATTATTTTTTGGAACACTAAAAGTCCCAAATGTTGTCTATTATGACATATTTACTCCAAACTTTTTTTTTTTTTGTGATATCAAAAATCTTAAACTTTTACCCGTGTGACATATCTATCATAAACTTTTTTCTATAACACAAATTTTTGGGATAAATGTCTCACACGGGTAAAAGTGTGGGGTTTTTTGGCATCATTAAAATAAATTTGGAATTTTTGGTGTCAAAATAAATAAATGTGGGGTAAATATGTTGTACTATATAAGTTTGGGATAAATGTGTCATATGAATATAAATTTTGGATTTTTTTGTGTCACAAAAAAAAAAGTTTAGGATAAATGTGACATAATAGGCAAAATTTTGGGTTTTTTTTTTTTTTAATGACTTTTACCCTTGATTTTAAGAAGAATAACAATCGCGCAACGCGCCTATCATGTCCTAGACATGTCATTATGTCATTTCAAGAGGGCACTACGTTTGAGATCTAATATCCTAGTGTTTTATAGATATAAATATAAAATTTTATAAATCACTGCCAACTATTCTAAAAGTTTAAGCTATTAGATAAAAGATTATTTAATATTTGAATATTCTAATAATAACTTAAATATATATGTTAAATATTTTCACAAAAAAAAATTGAGGCTTCTTGTACACGCACCTCAATTTTGGAAACAAGAAGTGAGACGGATGAGACTCACAAATCAAATGAGCTCGTATATGACTTTTTTGGCGTGAATCAAGGGATCCCAATAGAGATGCTTTTTCTAGTGCTTTTGCTTTTAGACAAAATTACATTATAATAACATTATAATGGATCCCATTATAAAAAAGATGATTTTAATTGGCCACTTAGCTCCACTCAAATCTGGCGTGACCAAAAAGGAAGCATAATGGATCCCCTTTAATCTCTTTCTTTGTTTTGTTTTTGGGGAGGAATCTCTTCCTTCATTTCTAGGCTAGAAAAGCATATTTTGATTGCTTTTGTTTGGCTAATTAAATTAAGAAGGATTAGCTTTTCTCAGCAGGAGCCCGAATTCCGTTCTGCTTTTGCTAAGCCAAAGAAAGTAGATCTTCTAATATTTAATCACAATCCGCACTAATCAGGCATGGTCAATTGATACTTGCCTTTATTCCACTTACTAATATTTTTTCTTTTGACATGAAAAAGTTGTGAAATGTGAATTCGACTCTAGGTCGCCTTCCGCTTTGAAGAGTCGTAGATTGATTGTAATGCATGAAGTACCATTTATAGATTATTTTAAGAAAATACACAAATTTTCCCAAATTCTTAATGGCCTTCTACCTTCGATCATCTTGGTATATTCATAATCGTAGGAATAATTAGCATGCATAGTAAATATACATTCCTTCTACACATAAACAATAATATTATCCCATTGTGACTTTTAATTGTCCCATTGAATTTTGATCATATACTCTTTTCCATCAACTTCTCTAGAAATTCGTGTTTATTTAGAAGTTATAACACATCGGGGAGATGTGCATGACCCTCCTACCAAGGAAGAGCTTACATCACATAACATGGAGTTCAATATCAGATATGCTATTTGGCCCATAGAAGTCCTCATGGATATATTAGACTTTGCGGGCCTAGCACTAGGGGTGAAGTTGAATCCAACTTAGGACTAATTCAAGCTTGACTTAATAATTAGTTGAAGTCAATTGGTCTCGAGTCGGGCTTACACTGGAGCTACACCAAGTATTTCATCGAGTCAAGATCGAGCTTACAAAGACTTTGCTTGAGAGACTCGCAATTCTGATCCAATTTCTATCATCTTGTCCAGAAAATAATTGATAGTTACGAAAATAGAGGGGAAGATATTTGAAAATTGTAGTATACCTAAAGAACATAAATGTAGAGGATAATATTTGAAGTTGTTGAGCTTGAGCACAAGCCCATTTTTTAATTTGATTATATTGAGTCAACTTGATCTTGAATATCTCGATTCTATTTTGGTGAAGCTCGAGCCAAAAATTTAATACTCCATGATTTGAGGGGAGTTTTGAGCATCGAATATCTAATGGGAGTTGACCTCGAGCTTAGCACTGCTGTATTGGCTTGAATCGAAAATTTGATTTAGTATTGTACTTACGTTAAATAGTTAAAAGTTGCAAAAAGTTGATTTTAGTAATATATATACATATTGTCATGGCACGGACTTTATAACCAGACTATACCTGCATTGCTCTAATATAATAGGAATCTCTAAGATCTGACAACAAGAGACCCACCAAATTACAGCACTAAGTCACTCGATCCAAAAACACTCTTGCTGACATGTATTCCACAGTGGACCTCAGGTAGGCCCATGTTTTTCCCCCGAATTCAAATTTAAATTTGGTCCTTACTAAACATACAGTCAAGGTGAAACGACACCAAATAGATGGACCTAACATTAACCCAAAACTAGCGCACTGAACACAGAAAGTGAAAACTCAAGCCCAAGAGGTTCTCAATCAAAATCGTTTACATGACAAGCTTTGTGTAATGCAGTAAATCTAAGTAAACCTAACCAAAATCACTCGTGGTGGGTCATAACCATTGCGATCACAGAGCAGTGCATAATTCATTTCACCTAATTGAAAATGGAGAGATCAAAGTCGTACTCTCGTCCAGGAGTACACATTCTGCTACCATGATGTGAGCTGAAAAGATTCCTTTAAGAGTCTTTGGCAGGAGCACCAGCTTGACGGATTCTCTTTTGGTGAACATCCCAATTATACACACGAGCAATCGTAACCTGCCAAATAAAAATTCACCTCTCAAGGGCTGTTTCACCCCCCCAAAACAGAAAAATTTCCCAGGGCTTTGAATAAACTAAAGGATATGGTCCTACAACAAGCTTTGAATTTTTTTAAGTTCACATTCGTGCAAACATACCACACTCCAGTTTATCACCAATGAACATGTCTTCCCAATTTATATCCTCACGACAGTAACAAAATTCAGAGCAACATTAGTTCGACCCTAATAGACCTACCCAAAACTGACATAGTAAACGGCTTGAAACAAACATGGACCTCCAAGTTCCAAATCATTCTGACTTACCTGTGTCATTGTTACTTGGTCCCTCAAGAATTGTAGATCAGCAACAAGAACTTCTAAACTTGCTTTAGCATTTTCTAAGTTCTTTTGTAGAAGGGTTGTGGCCTGCAACATAAATTTATGCAATAAATAAGATACTTGACATCATTATTGGAGAGAAAGGGACATTGCTTAAACACGAGTACAACCTCTTCACAGGAATACTCCAACATAACATTTGCTCCCAGCCATAAACATACTGAATCAGTATCTTCAAGACGAGCTCGTGAATATATGCCTTCAGAGACTTCAAAATCAGCAAGGAGTGCCTGTATGCAAAATAAAGTCATTAAAACCAGTCAGCTTGGTGCCTATAATCTTTTGCGCCATAGAACTTTTAATAGTCGTAGGTCTTAAAGCCCAATACAGTAATCCCACCCCATGTCGGTTTCTAATCAGAACTTCAGACATCAAAGCAACTAGCTAAACATTACTGGTGATATTCAGGTGTTCAAATCTAAAACCACCTCATTACTGAGATCAGCATGGGCTCTTCAAACCACTAACCTAGATTATTAGGAATGTTGCTTCCAGAAGTGCATTTGCAAAGGAGAAAAGACCATCGGATATTTCACATCATGTCAACCACACCAAAATTAGTTCCTAGTATGGCAAGAATTAAACTAGGCTATCCTCCATTTGCTTTATAAAGATAGAAAGGGATGATATGATCAAAAAGAGCATTGAGGAGCAAGAAGATTTTTCTAAGATAATATTTTTTAGCATAACAAGATTATGAGAAAAATTTAGTTGACAGGATATATAAAAGATGACTGATCGACTGTTGAGGATTCCAGATGAAAAACAGAAACTGCGAAGGAAAAAAATTGGTGGATTCTAAGACTATACAAAGAAGTCCGGATTGAAAAAATATGATCTGGTCACGTGATAACAAGTTTACTTTGTGAAAAGCCTCAACAGTCAACAGCATGAGTCTAACAGATACCCATTAAGTATCCTCAGTCAAAATACATGCATTGAAAAGCGTTCAGCTTTAGTTTCAAGCTTAAATTCCAGTTCTAAGGCAATGATTCAATCTTACTGTAATAGAAACACATGTTCATTATGCACGCGTATAATGGCATCCTCAATCACAGGTCACTTTGCTATAGCAAATAAGCCAGTTTGCTTCAGTCATTATGCAGGCTTACATATCAAATAAACGAGAGAGGAAACAAGAGGAAATTGTTGTGGTGGAATGGAGTGGTGAAGTAATTGTTGCACCAAGGTGCCCCAATTTGAAATGATTGATAAATTCAAATCCTAGATTTTTGTATTGAGAGAAATATCATGCCTTTGTTTATGTACTGTCCGAGGGTTAATGGTCATAGCCTATTTAATAAAGTAAACCTCAGTGCAAAGAAAGATCGAGGCAGCACATACTAGTACTTGTGTTTCTGTGTGTTTGCGTGTGTTTGCATGTGTCTATCGAGAGAAAGAAAGAGAGAGAGAGATAGAGAGAGAGGGAGGGAGGGAGGGAGGGAGGGATGGATTTTGGCAGAGGGGCTAAGAAGCCTGGCGACCTCATAGTCGATGTTTTGGAAGGACTAATTGTGCGGGATAAATCTCACAGATTCTTGTCCACTGCAGAGATATAAATTTACAGCACATGAGAAGGAAACTTTGTTGATGCAAGAAGGTATTGTCAGGATTCACCATTTATGCAGAGCCTGGTAACCAGAAGAGAATGAGATGGCCAAATTTTTAGTTCTCTTACACAAGATAGCTGGTAATAAAGAAACGGGGAAGAACTCTATCCAAAGAAGGCAAGGGGGTATTAGCTGCTTAGATGAAAACAATATGGCACTATTCGGCATCACAGGTTTTCCGCATGTGTGATTGTCTGGGGAGTGTTTGCAATAGCCAACATACAAAAAGAAACCAAAAACAAGAAGGGTGCATACAAACAGATACTAGCCTACGCAAAATCAATGAGAATCCTCAGATCACCAACTGATATGTTGCCCTTGGAAAAAATCTCCTTGGCACATAAATATGCAGGAAAAGATGCAGATAAGATATGGTGACCATGGAATTGAATCATACCAAATCCAAATATCGACCTTTTGTTAGTCTAGAGATAGAAATAAGAGAGCCTTTAAATGTTGCATTAAGGAAAAGGATGGCTTTAGACTTCACATATGGTTAACAATTTCTAAGGCTAACTTCTTACCCCAAGTTTGTTAGATTCACTCTGATGTAAATTAGTCTGTTAAAAGGTTTGCTTGATAAAGCTATTGCTTTCTGAAGAATATTCAATCAGCAAGAAAGCATTCTCCTATTTAAATGAAGGGATGCATGAAATAAATGAATTGCTTATTTCGTTCTATACACAAGATACTGATACCAGCTCTGAGCTCCCTCAAGGGTTCAGCGAAAAAAAGAATAACAGCGAATGAGAAACAGTTTAAAAAGAACAAAAAAGAAAAAAGAAAAAAAAACTCCTGAATTAGATATATACCCACCTTTCTTTTTAAGAATTTCGCAATACCATTAATCAGGCTCTGAACTAGAATAACAAGCAAAACAATATCTCTTCCTATACTCTTGCGCTTTCTCAAAGGATGAGAAATATCCGCCGAAGTGATTTCCTTTTCTAAATAGAACCTAAATGCAAATATTTACTACTCATTTTAAGATAAGCGACTGTAAGCCTCTAATGCACGACCACCAAACATGGAAGATAATACCGATGTTTTTCAATGACTAAACCATTTGTTGTGATAAAGTGTAAGGAAGATTTATAAGTATAACAAGCAAGATGCAACACCTAATCAGCATGTTCCTGTACCTTTAAATGAAAAAAATTCGTAAAGTGGAGAGCATAAACAAGGCTTACTATTTAGTGATGTGCATCGACATTTTTCATTTCCATAAATGGGCCAAGCAAGCATTTTAGAAGGAAAGTCTCTTTCTCATTCTAATTACCTGTAAACATCTTGACCTAATTTACCCAGAGGTAAGAAACTGCAATCATTTCAAGATTCAAAGCCTCGCAATTTCAACACAAGGTCGTCAATCAATTGGGCACCCCTCAACTAAATTACCAAAATCCACAGCTTTCTTGTTAAAAAGCAAATAACCACCACTTCCCTATCAACTTATGGAAATAAATGGAAATTCCCCCAAAATCTTGTTCATGTAGTCAAGAGTATGAGTTGCATGAGACAACGAACCTCACCACAAGTGAGGGTCCCAGCCCTCACTGCCACAGGCAATAGGGGTGTCAATGGGTCGGGTTGGGTCGGGTTTTGTTGTTACTCGACCCGACCCGAAACACAAGGGTCACACACTATGACCCGACCCGAAACACATTAGATAGGGTTAATACCATTAGGGTCTGTTACCATATTGGTCTTCAAAGTGATAGAAAGTTGTACTCATATTTATAGTTTTTATGTCATGTGCATATGTCAATGCAATAGTTTTAATTTTCCCTCGTTTTGTTCTAACTTTTCATGAATTGTTCATTTTTTAATGATTAGGACAACTCCTCTTTTTACTCTTTTTCAAGAGTAAAAAGAGTCTGAATTCAAGATGGAAGATCTTGAATCACATAATGAGCGAGAGTACATAGCCGAATCAAGCAAGGAGGATGGCTTGGCAGTTGTATGTTTCTAATGGGCTCTACAACACAAATAGGCACTGTATGTAAATGGAGTTGTAAGGCCTGATGCATGCTAAGTGCATGTGTTCTTAACACTGCGAAGTACTGAGAGAAGGTGTAAGACCAGTTCTGCATTCAATAGCAGACAATTTTTACATCGCATTTGTGTCCAAACTTGAAATATAGAACAGTTACTCATTTACACGATTTTGGTGACACCAGAGGGTAATAAATCAAACTGGAAAGCCTAATTAATGCACTAATGTCAAACAAGGTGGACAACATCAGGCTGCATTGGCAGCACGGGCATGGAATGAACTAATTAAGCTCCTCTTCAAGCAGATCATGAAGATCAGAGAAGCTTTGATATAACATGACAAGAAGTCCAAAAGGCATTTGAGGCAGCCCTGGAGAGTACTGGGTTCTGATAGATCCTGAAAAGAACAGACATTGACCACAATTACGTTGTGAGAGAGAGAGAGAGAGAGAGAGAGAGAGAGAGAGAGAGAGAGAGTTGCAAAGGTCAAGAGCTGGATAAATCTGCAAGAGTATGGAGGTTAAGAATTGTCTAAAAGAACAGCGTAAGATTCAAACATGCTCCAGCATGAAAATATAGGAAAGTCACATGCTGAAAATAATAAACCAATATTTGAAAGGAGATTAACTAAAAGACACACCCAATGGCTGTTGCCCCCCAGGATGCTACGTTATAGATGACTTTGCTCCCATCCCATGCCTTCCGGAGCTTTCCTTTCTTCTTTTTTCATAGAGAATGTCTTGCTAAGAGCTGGTAGGAAATTGAAAGTATGTCAGGATTCTTCTTATCAACCAGTGATGCATAAAATGTTATCCCCTTTCCATGCACTGACAGCCTATCAAGTACTTTTTGTGACTAGTAGGAAAATACAGTAAAACGACTGAGAGGCTCCAATGTCTGACCTACTTGGAGTTGATTAGGAGTTAATTCCTGAAAACACGCAGTGGCTCTGTTAGCAAAGTCATATGCACCTGAGGTATATTCCAATCATGCTTATATTGAAAAATTAGCATCAAATGAGTATGCCTATGACATGATTTGATCATTTATTTAATATGTCAGGCTTCTAATGCATAACTTTTCAAGAAAAACCCACATAAAATTTCTGAAAAGTAAAAGGGAAAAAACCAGTATGATGACTAAGCAGACTCACCTATATTAATACGAGCAAAGTTTCTGAAAAACCAAACACCAGTAAGATTTGGTAACAGCTGAAACTATCAAGTAGTGCCTATAGCCACAAGTAAGACAGAAGAGAGATGATGTATAAAAGCTGATGGAATACCCTGCATCAATTGGAGTTCTTGTCACAATCCATCATAGCTGATAGAAGCATATAAGTATAAAAGCGAAATTAGCTTTCTGTTGTTTTTATTTTTTATTTTTGAAGCATCAAAGTTACCACCCAATGTACTTTAAAAAATAACGAGACTACTTAGGTTCTAATTGCTAATAACCTCCACTTAACAAGTTGCCCACGACCACATTAGAAGACAGAATGATCATCGTTATGGAGGTTAAGGTTTCTCTTTCCAAATCTGATATAGAAACATAGTCCATATCAACTTACATTTATAGATGCCGACTGCCATATTTGAAGGAGAAAGATACATAATGGAACAAAAAACAAGATAATTGCTCCAATAATAAGAATTTCTGTTAATTCTCATAGTTCACAAGGAAACCCATTTCAGTGGGAACACAAAAGTTCAATTGAAGCGATGAGTGGAAAGACATCTTACGCATGAACCAGAATGTAAAGTTTTTTTCCAACAAATAACTTATAAAAAGATAGCACAAGAGGTTCAAAGATCAGCCATATTTAACATCTAAATTAGTGGTGAAAGAATATGCCTTTGTGGGAATGACCATCATTTCATGGGAAGGTTTTCAGTTTTCGCAACACCATGCAAATTATAGAATTGGAAACTTAAAAAGCATATCTGGAAGAACTTGCAAGACTAGTGTGATTAAAAAAATTACAATGGACAATTTGTTTATGATGGATGGAATCCTTTCAAGATACAGAGCAGTGTATCAACACCAACAGCTGTCCACCAAATCCTAAGGCATGATGCAGGAGCTTTCAAAGTTTGATAGATTGAGCATACTATATATGCTGAGGAATTGTTCCTATGATGCATCATTGCACGTGCCTAGTGTTAGGGAAATCCCTTATGATGTTTTGAAGATGACAAAATAAATCAAATGCTACTAACGTGTTTAATGGTTAAGTAATAGACCATATAGATGATAGAATATGTAAAGGATATTGTCAAAGTCTGAAGGCGGCCAGAAGACTGAACGTAACACATGTCCAAAGTATATTTTGAAGATTTCCAGACTTCTGTGTCAAAATCTGAAGACTGCCAAACTTTAGTGTCAAAATCTTCCAGACTGAACGTGAATGAAGAACCAGAAGACAGACTCAATGCTGAAGCTGAACTTATTCAGATTGTGTTCAGACCTTAAAGCTAAATCTGTTCAGAAGCAGAATATATTCAGACCCAGATTGTAAAGTTTATTGCACTCAGACTCAGATTGTAAAGTCTATTGCTCTCAGACTTTACATCCAGATTCGACAGAACGTAACACAAGCCCCGAAGATATAATGGCTAGTGATCTGGTTTAGATTATACATCAAGATTGATTTAATTGACTTAATTGATTGACAATTAAATCTTGAAGACAAGAACTTTCTATACGAAGAAGCTCTACTTATGGAAACCAAGATTCTGTTTGTATGGACGATCGGAATCAATTTGGGATTCTACTTTTGTCACTCAACGGCTACCAAATCTTCTAGATACAGATTTGTCCAATGGGTAGATTGGAAGACGATCCTCAAGATGCTGTCCAACGGCTAGTTTGGAAGTGGAGGAGTATTTAAGGAGATGAAGGACCGATGAGCAAGTAAGAGACGGAGTGTAGAATTTATAATTCCAAAGTCTGAGCGATCTTCGTTTATACACTTGTCTTTGTTGAGCTTAAACGTTTGTGATCGTGAGAAAAATACCAAAGGAGTGACTTAGTGAGATAGTGTGATTTACTAAGTGTTTGCACTCAAAGTTGTAATTTCTTATTGATTGCATAGTGGAATCCAGCCAAGAAGGCTGTTAGCGTGGGAGAGTGGACGTAGGCTTGGATTAAGCCGAACCACTATAAACCCTGTGTTCTTATTCTCTTCCCTGAATCTATTTATTTTGTTCGTAGTTCTATTTAACTACTAAAGTCTGATCTTGCTCAAAATATGTTGCTCTTCAGACTTAGTTTCAAAAGTCTGTTGTTATTTAGACTCAGGTTAAAAATAGAGGTTTTCACTGCATTTTGCAGAATATGTTTTTACACCTATTCACTCCCCTATAGGTGTTCATACTAGCACTTTCACCTAGCAGATGTAAATAGGAAAGCATTCAGGAGTCATACCAAAGCATGATAAGCAAGTTCAACTTATTCAAATGTCAAGAAAGCTTGCCCCTTCGTTCTTTCCCCTGAATACTCAAAATAGAACACTTCCATAAGGAGCTATTGAATTTTGGTATCAATGCAAACTCGTGCCAATTGAGCCATAGAACCACATCTAAAAACTACAACTTGCACCAGTTTCAAAAAATTCCTCCTAACAGAATAAGCAAAAGAAAATATAGTGAGACAAGAGAACACAAAAATGCAACATAGCAATTTGAGATATGGCTTGGCCACAAGAAGACATCCAGGGGTAGGGGGGATAAGACATTCAGACTATACTTGGATTGTGCAAGATATTAAAGGACTCCCAGTATTCAAGCCCCTATGTACTGTGTTTCTCACAAATTCACTATTTGAGTTATTGTCCTTGCTTGCTTAGCAACTTCGGCCCGAGCCAGCACCAAAATCCCCAGCGCGAAGCCCTCGCCCCTCACTTTGAAAACATTGGCGCCTCGACAAAAACAGTTATCAATCAAGACCAGCGTGAAAAGAAAACACAAGAACGCATTTCCTTGCCGAAACGACGAGGAGGGGAACAGGAAACGAGAAGTAATCCATCGCGCCTCAACATTCGCACAATGATTTCATCCGCTCCAAAGAAAATCAAGATGAAGAACAGCTGACGAGGATCTCACGTACCTCAAGAAAGAAACGAGAGCGGAGGAGACGGTGTCTTAGGACGAGAGTCAGAGGAGAGTTTGCCGATCCGGGGAACGAGCTTGGAGAGAGAGAGCACGAAGACCGCGTTGCAGAGCCAGCCAAGGAGGATGGGCCCGGACTAGGAGAGGAGGTAGGGCTTGAGGGACCGGAGTGGAAGGGATTTGGGAAGGGGAAGGGGAGGGGTTTAGGCGACGGATGGTAATGATTGACTAATTCGGCGGCGGCTAGGGTTCCGGCGTTGAGACGAGGGGTGGTGACGGCGACGGCGAGGCGGAGTCACGTCGATCAGAGGAGAGGCCGAACTGACAGTCATGAGCGAAGGCACAGTCGTCGGAGAAGAAGGCAAAGCTGAGAAAGATGAGAATGTGGTTATGTTGTTGGCTAATTTGGAGTTAATGTGTTCTGGGTCGAACAATGTTCCAACCTTACCTGATCCTAAACATATTTATTTGCTTGTTTTATATCTGTCACTTAAACAGTATCAAGACCCAAAACATGTATTATACTTGTTTCGTGTTCGGGTCGGGTTTTTTTGACACTCCTAGGTATTAGGCTATAGATGTTGTACATGATTGATCTATACAAGAAAATGGTGAATAAGCAAGTGTATAATTGCTTACATTCATGGATGTTGAATTACATTGGTTCCTGTTGAATTACGCTAGTTCCTGTTGAATTGAACCTCCATTTGGCAGTTTTGCAAAAAGATCTCTCCAATGGAACACGTGTCCTTTCTTGATGATTTCGTTCATCCATGTTAGCTCTGTACGGACGATCATAGGGACAGGAGTGAGGATGGGTTGAATTTTTCCTCCCCACCTGACGTATAGCTTTGTTACACCTAAAGTTGATCATGGTTCATGCATATGTACAGTAGAACTTTCTTTGTTTCATAAAAAATGAATTATTTGAATTTTTTTTTTCTCAAATTAATCGCTTATGGTACTTATAAAAATGAATGAGCAAAAGCTCTTTTCATCGTTTCCGAAAATTCTGACATAAATTGATATCAATAATAAAAATATTTTGTATTATTCAATTATTTCAAACATTATCAGTAATCATTTTTGAGAAGATGTGTTTCAAATTATTTAATTTTTTTCACAAAACAAATGAAATTTTAGAGAGAACAACTAAGATAACTGGTTAATTTGGGTTATAATTACTTTGTTTAGTTGGCTCATAACAGGTTTAACTTCATGTAAGATTGGACCTCACTGCGTGGTTGATGAACTTTGGGTTTTAGCTCTGACCGACATCCTTTCAGCAGTTGACAGAAATAGTAATTCACTGGCCAGGTGATCTCTTTGGTTCAATTTCTTGTAGTACCTTGACCAGCAGTGAAATCTACGCTACTTGTGTCAAGACCAGTCGAGAGAAATGGACTTCTTCTCCAAACTACAAAAGATCAATTCAGTTTATTCACAAGCCAGAACGACGTGGACCCTCCACACCACAATGCCTCGTTCTTAAGCCGGTCACACTGTCTTCTGGTGCCTCAACATATTGCAGAATGAATGAATCTTCCAAGCCAAGAACAGAAAGAGAACACTGCTGTAAAGACTCAGTAACGATACTGACGAGTTGCGTCATGAACTATCAAAGCACACTGCATCAAACCCTTTTCGGTGAATAATTTATAATGTGACTGCAGTGGAGCAGACAGCATTGTGAGAAGTCCATTGATATGGAATTTCTGGAAAATAGACAGCGACCCGTGTCATTGACTTGCCGGAGAGATTATTCTACCAGGCTAGCATTACTCAGGCTCATAATTTTCCATGTCCCTTGCCAAAGCTGGATATTGAGTCCGCGCACTTTGGTAGGCTTTGTAGTTTCTCGGAAGAGCAACATTTGTGTACGGGCAGAGATGAAAAGTTCATGGTATAGGTGTCAGGTACTATCTAAAGCCCATCATATAGGGAAACTGTTTTCCATCAACACAGGAAGAAAATTAAGACAATAAGGGTGCGTTTATTTGTGTTTCTGTTCTAGGGAACAGTTTTTGAACAAAAGAACGCGTTTGGTAAACTTGTTCTCGAATAAAAAAAAAAAAAAAAAACAGGTAAATTTGTGTTCTTTTTTGTTTCTTTTAATTTTTTAATATTTTTATTTTATTTTTCATTTTTTCTTTCTTTTTCTTTTTTCTTTTTTTTCTTCCTTGTGGCCGGTCGCCGGTGTCGGCCATGGCCGGCGATCGGCGACGAGGGCCGACGGCCTTGCCCAGCCACGGTGAGGCTCGGCCTCGCCCGACCCGGCGGTGGCCCGTGAGGCTCGGTGGCTAGGCGAGCTTAGCCTCGCCGGATCTAGGCGAGCCCGAGCTTGCCTCGCCGAGGGCCGGCGACGCTCCGGCGAGGTCACCGGCCCTCGACGGCCGGTCGCCGGCCATGGCTGAGGCCGGCGACCGGCCAAAGAAAAAAGAAGAAGAAGAAAAAGAAAAGAAAAGAGAGGGGAGAGAAAAGTTGTTCTTAAAAATTGTTTCGAAAATAAGAAACACATTTTTCTTGTTTCTGTTTCTGTTCCAAATGTATTCCTGGGAACAAAAAATAGATTTGGAACAAAAACGCAAACAAACGCATTTCTGTTCTTTTTCATTTCCCGAAACAAAAACAGAAATTTTGTTTATAAAAAAAAAAAAAAAAAAACATTAACAAACAGGCCCTAAGAGACTTGACTTTGTATTTTCTTGATATCCTTGAAGAGACAAGAAATAATGTGTGTATTGAGATGCAAAAATAAAAAGAGAGAAACAAATATCAAAGTCACAAACTTCAGCACACATAGAGTGCTCAATTTTTATGGTTAGTTTCCATTAGTCGAAGTACACAAGATAAAAAGATTTACTGTGACCATCAACAAATAGGGGGTTTACAAAAGGGTCGGTAACTTTGTTCATCAAATAGAAAGGCGAGAGAACATTTTATCTCCTTAATGGCATTCCTGATAGGTGCGTTTGGGAGTAGCTTTTCAAGCCACTTTGGGCATCCAAAGCCCTTTGGGCTAAAATATTGGCGTTTGGCAAACCCTTTGGCAAAGATGATTGAGGCAAAGCGGGCCTTCGGAAGGCTGAAAGCCCAAGGCAGGTATGAGGCTGCCTTGGGCATTCAGCCTTCTCGGAATGCTGAGCCCCTTGTAACTGTTCACCTTCTTCTTCGTTGAGATTGGCAAGCGAGACTGCGAGGAGCCGACGACCGGTTGGATGGAGGTCGGCGAGAGGCTGACGACCGGCTGGACGGAGGTCGGCGAGAGGCTGGTGTGGTCGCAGCAACCATCGCCGGCCAATGGCAGACCTCGGCGACCCCCACGAGTCGCGTCGCCGTGACCTCGAGGTCACGGCAAGGTCACGTAACCTCCGGTGACTCAGATCTGGGTCGCTGGAGGTCCCGTGACCCAGATCTAGGTTGGAACGACTCAGGCGACCCAGATCTGGGTCGTGGCAAGGTCGCACGACCTCCGATCTAGGTCGCCCGAGTCGCCGAGACCCGGATCTAGGTTGCGCGACCTCCGGCGAACCAGATCTGGGTTGCCATGAGGTCGCGCACGATCTCCGACTGCTTGAGTCAATGGCACCCAGCAACTCGGTAGCGTTGAAGAAAGGGACTTCGAGAGGTTGAGCGAGCGGAGGGCGTTCCCGCGGGCGATGGCGACGACGGTGAGGGAGGCGTCGGTGACGCAAGGGCAGAGGGAGAGGTTGCGGGAGGACCTCACCGCCCGGATCTAGGTCGCGGGTGGGTCGCCGGAGGTTGAGGCGGCGTCGCACGACCTCACTACCCCCTGATCCCGGGTCGCCGGAGGTCGCCCGACCTCGGGCGGCCTTTGCCAGTGGTCTTCGGGGGTCGCTCGACCCCGAGCAGCCCTCCCCAGTCGTCTCCGGGGCTGCCGGAGTCAGATGTCGGCCGTCGGTGACAAAT
Source organism: Eucalyptus marginata (assembly GCA_014182565.1). Taxonomy (NCBI): domain Eukaryota; kingdom Viridiplantae; phylum Streptophyta; class Magnoliopsida; order Myrtales; family Myrtaceae; genus Eucalyptus; species Eucalyptus marginata. The sequence goes on from CM024589.1 coordinate 23,683,327, forward strand.
TTCGATCGCCGGCGGTCGCCCGGCCTTACCGGTCAATTTTTTTATTTATTTTTCTTTTGATAATTTTTTTTTATCACAAAAACATAAATGTAATTTCCCCAAGCACCATTTTGCTCAAAGGTACTTCACAAAGGGCTTTCAAATTATAATTTACCAAACATTATTTGCATTTTAGTCAAAGGTCTTTGCATTTTCCTAAAGACTTTCCCCAAAAGCCTTCCCAAACGCACTAAGTCCACCAACATCATCCCATCCAGAACGACCACCTTCAGTAGCAGTTCTTGTGATATCCCCGCATAGCTATCGGAAGGAAGTCATGCAGTGCTCTCAAAAATCATCTCTGAGAAGACTCATCTTCTCAGGCCTCTTCAAAGACATTGAATAAGGCATAAAACGGCCAACAGCAGCATGAATAGCTCGATCAACTAAGATTTCCTGAACGAAGTCAATAAAAGATTTTGGCTACATTAATTAGAAGACAACTAAAATACCAGACTGAAAAGACACTGATAAAATTAAAAGCATGCACAACATAAAGTTCACAACAATGATATAGCTTATAGACAAAATGGCACACATCTGAAAGGCCATTTTCTTTTTCAGAGTTTATCTATCTGTATCATTATCTGCCCAAGAAATAGCCTTAATGTACTACATTTCCCAGTGCAGCTTCAACAAAGTCTCTTTAAACTCATATATATCTTGTTGACATCATTTTTCTGAGTTTCAAAGATGAGGATTTACGTGTTTCTCCCATAATGATATGGAGGAAACTGTCACTTATTGTTTGTGCACCAATCATGGACAAGGCATATCTCCAGAGCCATATATACTCCTTGAACATCTTAATTTGGACTCACAGATTCTACGGAGCAGAAAATTTAGTTGAGAGAGAGATAGAGAGAGAGAGAGAGGGAGGAAGAGGACAAGGAGGAGAGAAGGAAAGTTATCCAGGTCAAATTCACCATACCAAATCATAGGCATCATAACCATCACATTTGGATGCCACTTCATGTAAGATTTCATCAGCACAATCTAACGAACGCCTCTTCATTTCATGTTTCAATATTGCTTCACGTTCCATGGCAGGAGGAGCAGGCAGTTGCACATGGAAGTCAAACCTCCCTAGCAGTGATAAAATGTATAAACTGCAGTAAAAGTACCGAAAAGGAACAAAACAAATATAAAGGAAGACATATAACATGAAATGTTTTCTTTGAAGATAAAAATACTACAGCAAACATGAGGCAAACCTGAGGAACTCAAGGACTGGGGTAATTTATCTAGAGCTCTCACTGTCACAAGGAAAGCAATGGGTCCAATTCGACATGAGTTTGTCCTTTTTTCGTGGATGACATTTTTAAATGAGAGATGAGTCGCCATAATATTCCAAATGATGCATTATAAGTACTAGTACTTGCTAGTGAACTATTGAGTAGGAAATGCATCAAAAAATTTTGATGCTATAGCTAGAATATTTAAATAATAAACCACGCATTCATCTAACAACTTAAGCTTTTAGAATAGTTGGTTGGAGTTTTATCAAAATCTTACACGTGGTATCGGAGCTAGAGCTGGAGATCCTGAGTTCAAATTTTTCCAAGCCCCATTTGCTTCCGCAATTAAATTTTCACATTTAGTACTAGGCAAAAAGATCAGACTAAGTGTAACGAGGCGTGTTACAATATTTACATAATGCCTTCATCTAACAGCTTAAGTTTCTCACCAAAAAAAAAAAAAAAAAAAAAAAAAAAACAGCTTAAAATTTTATAATGGTTGGTTATGATCTTATCAAAATCTTACACAGCTCCCTATCCAAAATCAAAGAAGATGTTCAAATACATGTGATTAGTTTTTTCCAAAGAAAGAAGACTGGAATTGGGGGTTTAGGAATGTGGCTTAGTCATTCATTTGCCCCCGAACTCAAAGCTTAGCCAAAGGTTATCCTTGCCGCTAGGTTTCCATTGCTTGTCTCAAATAAAGGATCTCACCAACCTCTCCTCCATGAATCTAATTTTCACTAAAAGCAAATGAGCTCTCACCCATGCAAGTATCAGATCATGCAGTCACGCGCCAGAGAGTCTTCATCCCTTGCTCTTGAAAAGTTGTAACAAAATGGAAAAACCCTTTTGTTGCAGATCAGAAATAACAGTCTTTGCTTTCTCAGCATTGAGCTTTCTCTCTACTCAGATGTTATAACCGGCTCTAAGTTTTAGCAAACTAATAGCCTCTAAGGCTGCCAATATTCCATTGTGACATAAACAACATTTAGGAAAATATGATATAACAACTAAAACAGTTTGCACCTTCCCCAACTACCACTAGAATGGAAACTCCATTCACAGTTTATAAAGTCTCCTAATCAGCATTAGCTGCTCCTTTCTCTCATCCTCCAAACAAGCAAAGAAGATAATATATCCCAGCATACTGGAGTACTAACATATGAAACATGGAAGAATATTGCATATATCTCTTGTAAATACTTCCAATGAAAGGGAAACGCATAAGCTGAAAACATTTTGTAAATATTCACTAAGCAATTTGAGGAAACTAGCTTACCGCATAATCATCTACAATGTCTATGAGAAATTCTGAAAGTTCCATTGCCGAAGTCGATGATACTGGCCCTTCTGAATCAGAAGAGGAAGAAATGGTGCTATCAAGATCATCGAAGACAACAAGTGAAGGTACACGATCTAAAGCATTGGTTAGGTATCCGGATAGTTTCTGACAGACAAGGGAGCCCTTCTCAAGGGCAAACCGAGAACAATCAATAAAAACTCTGCACAGCAAACAAAAGGCCAGACTTAGGTCTCCAGGTAATAAATTCAATCTATTCTGGCTTAGCCAAAATTACAAAAACCAAAGAAGTCATCTCAAATAAATAAATAAAATAAATTTGATTTCATACATGTGAGCAAGGATGTCAGGCTGAAACTTCAAGTGCTTCGCAACAGCTCTTGCCAATAGCGTCTTCCCAGACCCCTGATAAAAGATAGTCATGACAACTATTATAAAGTGAACTACAGCATACAATGCTCAATGAGAATGTTAACATTAGGACTATAAAACAATACATTTAAAAGAAAAAGGTCAGATAGAAGTCCAAATTAATTGACTAACATAGTTCATATACTAACTTTTGCAGGCATTTGCTTCTACTTATCTAATCAAACAAGGTCAAATTGAACTATGTGAGCGGAGAATATGTTGTCAAGATTAAGTCCACAGGTAAACCGAGTGAGACGCACAAATGAGCAAGCCATCTCAACAATTACTCAAGCAAGGGTCAAAGAGCAAGCCACCAGGATAGTACATGGAAATAACCATCCCCATTTACAAGGTCCAATTTGGCATCTGAAGAACCTACTGATGAAGATAGCATATACTACAAATGATTCATGGACTATATGGCACTAAGAACCAAAATCCTCTAACAATTAACAGCATGATGCGTTCAAAAGCCATAAAAATGTTTGGTAAAGAGAAAAGTGAATAAGACGTTTTGGAGTAAACATTATGTAGATTAATTTTGTTCGATTTAGATACAAACAAGAAATAGAAGAAATCCCTTACAGAGTTTATCTGATTGTCTGTTACATTGATTCAATGAATATACTTTGTCTGATGAAACAGATAAGGACACCTATCCACTACCATAAGATCTCAAGAACAGCATTTACTTTGTCACTGGCTTAATGTTACTAAGTCATCTCCTAAGGATACTAAGATGCCATAATAATTGACATTTTACTTTCAGGATTGCCAGAGTCACTAACTTTTTACTTTCAGGACTGTGTTTTGACCACAGATACATCATGAACTTAAACTTATTAGATCGAAGGTGAACGAACGTAAAACATGATTTCACAGGCCTCTGAAGGCTAGAGTTGAAAACAGAAAATATCAGAATGCTTTCTAAGTTACATATGGCAGGCCCAAAAGTAGAAATAAGATTGTGGGAGATAGAGTACAGAAGACAGGCACAAGCTGCAATCACACAGTGCTTCCATCCACACCCAATAACAATTAAGCTAATGTTTGTGTAGTCATATATTGCTGACAAAAGCTGAGCCCAAACTGTTGAAAATTCAAAATTTACGGTTATACTCACAGTAGGACCATGTATTAGGAGATGTCCAGGCAGAGGAAGATCATACTTGCTGAACCACATCCCAGAAGCTGAAGAGAGCAAAACCATCAACCCTGCAGTATCGAATTACAGTCATGATGGGATCTGTCAAAAGGTAATTACGTTTTTCCTTCTCTTTTTTCCTTCAAGTAAGAATCAAAAGTATGAGGGAGGATGGCTACAATCCGCCAAAATCAGATAACACCACCTAACATAGCAGCATAAAGTCGTGAAGAAAGTGACTACGTCCCCCTAGTTCCCACACAACAAGTATATTGTCAGAATGGAGTCAAATTGATGATGGCAACCTCTTAATAGAAACAAAAAGCAGCATGCAAGAGGGTTTCAGTTCCCTTTAGTTTAGAGAAGAAATGAAGTTAATCTGTAGAAATTGAAGTAATATACAAATCATGAAAGTAGCATTCAAAACTTTGAAATTTCCATCAAAACACAATGAAAATATAAACCTTGCAACATCTTTGACACTCGGCTTCTGCATATAGATGATGATCAATCTGGATTCATAGATGTTTAGCAACACCAAATCCATGAAGAACAACAGTTCCCTTGATTAACATATAATTTGATATTCTCAACATAAGTAAAACTCAGATCCTGTTTTAAACTAAAGAGATTGACCTCAAGTCTGAAAATGAATTTACCTCCTAAATGAGGCCATTTCCAAACACGTCATCATGACAATACGATACAAATTGTTAAGCGCCATTTCATGCTAGAATACCTAAACTAGTGCTTGGAATTTCAACCTCCAATTGCTTGTCATAAAAAGTAATGAAGTCAATAGCTGAGTTCATTTCTTCCTAACAAACAATCAGAACCAGATGCCATGGAATTTTTAACTCAGAGGAGGTCACTATGCCATCAAATCCCATACACAGGAGAAAGGTTATGATGTTTATATCTAACAAATAGATCACATCAGGAGGAAAAAAATTTCTGTATCAGTTGCAGTTTAGGCACCCAATTCAAAAAAGGTCATAACACTCTTTCTCTTCCTTCTCTGTCCAAAAGCAATCTAGTCCTTAGTCCTAGTCCGGATATCTTTATACATCAGCTACAAAAAGTGAAGTGTCTAAACTATTAAGATTTCTGTTCCCTAGTCAGCATGAATATTTGGTGCTTTAGGAAAGGAATTCAAGCTAGTAGGGGTATCCTACTGATGTGAATTAAGCGATCAAACAACGTGAACTATGTGGGAAGCACACTCGAGAATACGAGAGGAAGTCGCAGATCTTTCAAGTTTTAGTCCCCCAACATGTCCACTACTTAACTGACTTACCAAGATCTATGAAATAAATTATGTACTTTGATTAAGCTAATTATGAGTACAAAAAAATACTTCAGCAAACAAAAGCTAAGGTTAATGCTCAATACATTAAGCCATTGAATGCCTAAGTGGAATGGGACTATTAGCCATATAAAGTTTGGCCGGCAAACAACTTTAAGTTGCTCATATAGATCGCCACCGTTGCACCGGAAGACATTTAAGCAAGAATAGTTGACTGCATTCCAGGACTTTGCATAAATAGATGAAAAAAAAATAATAATTATGGCTAGAGAAGCAGAACTTCTACTTCAAGAACGGGAATGCTTGAAAATTGCAACTAGAACCATTGGCATCGATGTGGAGCAAAGCGACGGTGATCTTTGATTGTGCAGCATCGACAATCCCAATTCAATCTATGGAATCGTAGGAAACAAAAATTATGCAAAAGGGAGCAATCGAGATTATTGCATTTGCCTTATTTAATTCGTCAATGAGTGAGAGTTGTCAAATTCCCAGACCCAGCTCAAAATAGCAAAGGATTCAGAAGTCATCGGCACAACAAATAAGAATTCAAGAACATAAATGCCTTATTTGGCAAATTGCAACATCTTCCCCAATTGTGTTTGGAAATTTAAGATGGGAGGGAATGAACGAATAACAAAGAGACGGACAAACAAAATGTAAGTTCAAAAGTAACTACAAAAGCACCTCCAATTCTTCATGAAGGAAGTAACTAAATAACTCATATAGCATAAAAGGTATCAACAATTCACTCTTTCGCTAACGAGGAGTTAATTCCTCTATTTCATTCCTCACAAATCATGATTGTTCTGTAGTGAAATTTTAAAAACACTACATAAGGTATGACTAGTACTCTCAACTACCTCTGCCTTTCAACAAAACCTAGTGTTTGTTAGCATCTTCAGTGTGCTTACTATCTAAGCAAGTTACATTTTGCGAAGCATGTCAACCCCAACATCATGCTGATGCGCAACATAAACCAGCAAAGCATCACCACCGTGGAGGCAAGTGAAAGTACCGCATGTTCATGACATGCGAAAAAGGAATTTTGCTCAGAGATAAGAGGATGAACGAATGCAAGCGGTGGTTCTAGAACTAAGATGAAAGCTTAGCTAAAAGAAAACTCACAAAACAGGACGCAGCAAAAAACGAACTCTAGTTCTTTGGACTTGCCATCATCGACTATCTTTGCCAATCAAATGATACATACCTTATCCATCTCTATTGAGCTTCGGGCAGTCAATGATGATGAGTTCACAAGATTTTGGCACACCCAAAACTGAAATGATCAACATCCGTTGATGCTGTTGAAGAGGCTCAAGACCAATTTAATACACTTCTTGTAAGCTACTTCAGGAACTGAAAAGTAATTCAAGCAATCCTGTCATTTGTTACCTTCTTTGATACATATGTAGTTTATCCAATACTGTGTATTCGAAGTAAATCAAGGAAAAGTCATGTCTAGCATTTAATAGTTTGCCTTGAAGGTTATTACGTAGTCTCCATATTAAATGCTTCATAGAAAATTTTTTGGCAAAGCATTCATAATGGCCATGCAATTTCCAACAGCAGTTCATAGTTAGTGTGCTATGTAAAGATAGTACTTTTTGTTACCATGTAAAAACGAAATTATTACCTTGTCCTCCCCGCTGACACAAACACACCACTTAAAACTTCAACACCATCTGATTCAGTAAAAAAACTGCACCAATGAATGACATACTATTAGTGAGTCATGCCATCAACTATATTTCACATGACCACTTTATAAGTGTCATTGAATGCAAGAAACTAATTGATTGATGACATGGTCAAATGACCCCCGTATTATCACGCCCCCTCTTCAGCACAATGGAATCAAATTCATGAAAAAAGAGAAGGCAAGGTGCTACAGCTGCTGCCTCCGAGAATATATCTAGACTTGTAATTTTAAAATTGCCATTACTCTCAAATATTCAAAATTTCTCTAGTTTGTTCACAAAATCAATGCTGTCAATGTGCAGAATAGATGATCCAGTAGACATTTGATCACAAATTTCAAATTTCTAGTAGAGGAAAACTTCAAATATCTTACATCTTAATCTTTCTCTTAATCTTCATAGAGGATTCTCTCATTCATGCGTGAGAAAACTCAAGAACCGTTTAACTTGGCCTCTTCATTGGTTATGGGAGAATCCTCACTTGCTGTTATTTAAAATAATACAATTAGAACGTCTTTGGCTGTAGTGGTAGGATCCTCATTGTTGCTAGTAGTTATCCTATTTCGACTGTTGGCATAGATGAAGGGACCCCTATTAAATGCATACAAAAGCAAAAGAAGAAAGCACAAAATTGTGAAACGTATGGAAATAACAAAGTTCAATAGAAGATTGCATAATGGAACTCAATAAACATCCATGTAGTTGAAAAGAAGACTCTTACACTTGCTAAAAAGTATCGATGCACTTATCCACAGCACGCCCTTTTACTGATATGGATTGAATAGAACAAGTCATTGTTGTAGCATCAACAATATGTCTTGCCAAAGCCTGGATGTCCATGTAAAAGAACATTTCACCATGCTGTTGAAGGAGCTTGCGCAAAAACGTTTTATCGGCAAATGTAAAAATGATAGACACAAAGATCAAACATGTTTATTTAACAAGTTAACAGTAACCACATTATAAGCATAGAAAGAGAGAGAGAGATGAAGAAAGGTGCAATAAGTCACCTAAAAGAATTAACAAAATATAGTCTTCAACGACACGAAGGTCCTCTTTCCTAACACCAGAAATTGCAGAATGCACAACTCGATGCAGCTAAACCTAGTCTTCAAAGAAATAGTGGTTTGACCATATCGACAAGTTTACTCCAATATCAATTGTCTCGCAGCACAAATTTCACGCATAAATGGCTAACTACTAGAATGAAGAGAGATAGTTCACAAATCACACCGTGACTGAAGACTTGAAGGTTCTCCACTTCAGCCCGAAGTAACTAGAAAAACACCTCCAATTCTTCGTGAAGGAAATAACTAAATCACTCATATTGCATAATAGGTATCAACGATTCACTCTTCCGCTAACCAAGCAATAATTCCTTTATTTCAGTCCTCATAAATCATGATTGTTCTTTATTGATATTAAAAACACTCCATAAGGTGAGACCAATACTCTCAAGTCTCAACCACCTCAGCCTTACAACAAAACCTAGCATTTGTCAGCATCTTCAGTGTGCTTACTATTTAAAAGTTCCCTTCCACTTTATCCATTTTTTTCTAAGCAAAACAGGTGCCGCGAAGCATGTCAATCCTGACGTTATGCTGGTGTGCAACATAAACCAGCTAAGTATCACCATCATCAAGTTGAGGCAAGTCAAATTATCACACGTTCATGATACATGAAAGAGGATTTTCCGTCAGAGACAACAGGATGAATGAATGCAAGAGGTGGTTCCAGAACTAAGATGAAAGGTTAGCTGAAGGAAAACTCACAAAACAGGACACAACAAAAAAACAAACTCTAGTTCTATGGACTTACCATCATCGACTATCTTTGCCAATCAAATGATACATATCTTATCCATCTCTATTGAACCTCGGGCAATTAAAGACCTCGAGTTGACAAGATTTTGGCACACCCAGCACCCTCTCCAGTGATTCACATCCATGGAACCTCAAACATTTTAGATTCTGTAGATTAGATAGATCAAATTCGTTTAAGCTTTTGATGGAATTGCATTCCCAAAAATCCAAATCCTGCAATGATTTCAATTCTCCCAAACCCTGAATCTCAGTTAGCTGAGGCAATCGCTCCAGGAACAAATGCTGGATCTCCTTCAGACTAGGCAGAACGGGCAGCGTCTTGAGCAATGGACAATCGACCATCTCCAATCCATTGAATTTCTGTAGCTCTCCAAGCGCCTCGAATCGAATCTCTCCCAGCGAATATCCATTAATACACAACCCTGACAAATTCTCCAAGTTGGAAAAGACTGACCAATCTATCGATGACTGGACATCGTATAACGACAAATATTGAAGGTTGGATGGGAGATCGATAAGAGATTGGGACTCAGCATAATTTATGCTGAGGCTTCGTAGCTGAGAGAGGGAACTGAAATCGGTTGGAGGCAATGCCATTTTTCCAACACGGAGGATCATTGATTCCAAAGCAGGTAGTCTCACGATCCCCTCTGTGTTGGGTTCTTCAATTGAATATCTAGTTATGTGAAGGTTAACTAAATTGGTTAGGTTTGAGTAGTCGGGGATCGTGGTAAGTGAATCCGATGTAAGGGTTAAAAACGTTAGACTCTTGGGAAGCTCCGGCAGCTGTTGGATTGAATTACAGTGCCCTAAATAAAGGTGTTGGAGATTTGTAAGTTGATTGATCGTTGTGGGCAATCCACTAAAGCGACCGTTGCCTAAGTATAGATATTTCAATGAGGATAGTGCCCCGATTTCATTTGGAATTTCCCCCACCAGATGTTCAGAGCAGGCATCTAACTTTTCTAGATTTTCCAGCATTCCTATGGTTTTCGGAAGTTCACTTATGTAACTATCATGGAGATTTAGTACCTTCAACTTTTGAGATTTCCAATACAATCGGTAAGCTCCCGATTCTTGAATCCCTCAAATTCAACTCGACCAATGATTGGAGCCTCCAAATCGAGTTTGGTAGCTTTTCTAGATAGGAATTCCAAATCCGTAAAACTTTTAACCTTTCAAGATTTTCAATAGAATGAGGTAATTCACTGATTTTTAAATATTGGACATCTAGCTCAAGTAATGAGTCCAATTGTCCGATAGAGTCGGGAAGCTTTTGAAGTTCCTTGCATGGCAAGATTAGAGACTTCACCTTTGCTAAATTGCCAATCGAGTGAGGCTTCCTTGAGGGTGTCCGTTCTATTCTTAGCACTCGTCAAAGATTTTAGACCGCCGATGGACTCCGGTGGCGACTCAATAGCTTCACTCTTTATCTCTAGGTAATCAAGGTGTTGTAGATTGCCAATGGACTTGTCAATCTTTCTTAGTCGAAGGCATCTAAGAATCAATTTCTCCAGCTGCGAGATTGTGGAGAACTTGGGCATCTTTCTAAGGAATGGACAATCCTTGAGTTGTAGGATTTTCAATTGTTCTGCCACCTATAAAGTAATTGGTTGAAACTCAGAAAAGAGGAAGAGTTAATGTAATGCAAAAGTATGTTGTGCGATCATACCATGATTTGACACCATCCTCCCCAATCTTCGCAACGTTATTCCCGGATAGCATGAGAATCGTTAGGTTCTTCAACCCAAAGTTGGTGGCTCGGAATTTCGAAGGGCAATTGCTCCAAGAGAGCCATCTCAAATTAAAGAAAACATTCTTAAAGTCTCCTTCAAAGTTTCCGTGGTTCAATTGAAGGAACCTAAGGTTAACCAAGCCCATGAATTGCTTGCGCTTAAATATGTATGTCTTATGGGGGTCAAGTGTACCAAGATTGAGCGCCACTACGTCCTTGGTTCCCTGGAAAATAAAAGTAGCAACCAATGAGTGCATATGTAAGTTTGACTTGAAATTAGATAAAAAGGTGATGATGCTAATGGATCCATTGGAAAACATGTAGAGGTAAAGATTACCATTTCTGTCTCCACTACATGAAAGGCATCCTCGGGAGACCACAATCTGCTTCCCTTCATATGGATTTCGCCACTTTCTGGATGGACGATACTCCTTCCAAGGTCTCTAAGTTGGTCGTGCATCCATAGTTTATTATCGTAGGATATTTTTATTAGAGACATACATTTGAGGATATTGACCTCGATTTCAGTCGGATAACCAAAAATCGAGTCCCAATATTTAACTACAGTTGTTTTCTCTTCATTGATGAAGATACATGCGATATCAAGATAAATTTGTTGTTGATTAGGTTCCAATACTTCGTAGCTTATCATCAGCTTCTTCTTGACATCCTCATTCATCACCTTCTTTAACTTACATGGGGTGTCTTCCCATGTTCTTCGGCATTTTCCACGGAGCGTGGAACCTATGACATTGAGAGCCAATGGAAGTCCTCCTAGTGCATTGACTAGCTTTTCTGTGATATCCATGTAACTAGGCGGAGGCTTGGCATATCCCAAGGCACGCTCACAGAAAAGTTGAAGAGCATCATGTGAATTCATCTCTGGCATGTCGTAGAATGAAAATTGTCCGCTATTAGAGATTGGGAGATTGTCATCCTCACATTCCTTTACCAGGAATTCAATATTTCTTGTTGTTATGATGATTCTACTACCCCCACCAAACCAGTTGGGCTCACCTGCAAGCCTCAAGATTTGGTCCCAGTTGTCGATGTCATCAAGAACAACGAGGACTTTCTTGCCAAGAAACCTTGTCTTGATCACTTCATCAATGAAGAAGGGGTTTGTGCAACTAAGATTGAGAACGTCAAATAGCAATTTCTTTTGTAAGCCTATTATGTCATGAGTTCGAACATCTTTAAGAAAACAGCAATGATTATGAAATTGAGGGTAGATTTGCCTAAAGACGGTCTCGGCAAGTGTCGTTTTTCCGATGCCACCCATACCGTGAATCACAATAAACCGTATATCAAAAGCTCCTAGATCTAGCAGCTTCATAATATGATCCATTCGATCCTTAATTCCCACCAAATGATTAGGCACGTCTGTCCGTCTTGTACATAACAAACTAGAAACCTCTTCCACCATGAGCTTTGTAAGTTTATGTAGACTGCCACGTACATAACATGCAACCATCATTTTTCCGAATAATCTACCAACTAGTTTAAGTTAGCAATCTCATCACTCACATTAAATTTGTTAGTAATTTAATCGGAATAAGTTGGTAAGTTATTCATATCATACTTGGTAATTTGATAATAGAGTTCCTAACGTAAGAATGTTCGTGAACTATGCTAATAAAAGTGGGTCAGTTGTTAACAAAAGTTTGTTACGAAAGTTGGGATTTTTCAAGCAAAAATTAAATATTGATAAGTGGCTCACATAAGAATAGGTAACTTAAATTAGTTCTTAACTTAACTAGAGATTAGTTCGTATGAAACTCATATTAGGGTTAGTAATTTGTTTCGAATATTGGTAATTTTGAAATGTGAAGTACACAATTCAAATAAGAGATGGTAGGTTTTATAAAAGTTGTCAGGCAGCAAAAGATCAAATAAACCTAGTAAATGACTCAAATAAACACCGGTAACCTAAAATTAGTTTGTAAAATAATCGAAAAGAAGTTGGCAAGACACAAATTAAGGTTGGTAGTTTCATATAAAAGTTGACAACTTTAAAACTAGGATGGTCACAAGGCAAAGGAAATCTCAACCCCGTGGTGCCCTAAATAAGGTTTGGGGCCGTGAATAGGTCCATGGTTAAAGCAAGAGCAACGACGAAAGTTTTTTTGAAATATTTTGCTAGCCGAAAAATAAGCTGGGAAGTTAAGAGATTTAAAATTTTCTTTTTTCACACATGTGCATTACTATATTATCACACTTAGATTTTAATAAATATTTTTTTTTTTTTGCATTATTGATTAATTAATTAAGTTGATATACCTTAAGACTATTTTTACCATAACTTGGGATTAAAAGTGAAAAATCAATTTGTGCAAGAAACCTTGCTCCCAGAGCAAAATTTCTCGCTCCCTCGCTGCGTCCGATCCAACCATACATCAAAGAAGATTGAACAGCAGCAAACTGAAAGTTATCATTCTGGAAAAAAGTACCATAGAAAATAATCTCGAAATTGACAAAATGGAAATAAACTTAACGGAAGAAGCTAACAATACCGGTAATCTTTTAGATTCCATCCTTTAATTCTGACAACCTCTTTTAAAGCCTCCTCCCACTGCTTTGCCGTATCCTTCCCGGAGTCATTCTCGTGCTTTTGGAGGGCTTGCCTATATAACTCGGTCTTTAGCTTAACATCATCCGCGTCCACGTTGTAGAATATAGGGAGTATCACTTTCTCAGCATCGTCTCTCGATGACTTCACTATGTGCTCAAGCTCACGGAGGCACCACTTACTTGAGGCATAGTTTTTTGAGAAAATCGGGATGTAAATTCTAGAGTCGTTGATCGCTTGCAAAAGATTGCCTCTGATCTCTTTACCGACTCGGAGCTCTTCGTCATCTTTGAAAACGCGGATCCCTGCATGTTTAATGGCTTCGTAGAGAGAATCTGCGATGGTTAAGCGGGTGTCGGGCCCTCTAAAGCTCAGGAATACCTCATAGCCTCTCCCCAATTCGCCATCATGGCTACTGCTCGCCAGTGCTGCCGTCGCCACCGCCATCAGCCCCCTCTCCGATCCACCATCTTGGCTACCACTTGCCGGAGCTGCTGTCACCGCCTCCATCGCCATCACTGCAGGCACCGCCATCTCTTCTACCTCACTCTTTCTATTCATTCTGGGAGGACGATGGAGTGATTGACTCAGGAAATCTGAGTCTGATCCTTGAAACAACTTGATAAAGCTGTGGACGTCTTGATCAAATCTCCACAAAATGCTGGACTTCTCTAAGATTCAAGTCTCTAGTTCGTAGTTGTAGTTGGTGTTCTCTAGCTTGAGCTGCGATAGTTAAAAATAATGTTCAGCATGCAAAAAGAACAAGCAGAGATAATATTCAGAGAAATTAACTGAAGAACGGCAGTGGAAACGAGCCTATGAAGAGGCAAGTCTGTTTGGTCTCGGAAACAAGTATAACAGACCAACTAAAAAATGAAGCTCTTCCCCTCTATCCTTTGTAATACACGAACATCTAATGAAACTTCCTTACCTTGTCCAGTTTGCTCCTTTGCCTAAAAGCCCCCACGCAAACAGAGTGAGATCGCTCGGTTGAGGAAATAATCCTTTGCCTGGAAGTCACTTGCAGCCTTCCTTTATAAGCTTAAAAGAAGGGCCATACGGATCGCGCTAAATAGGAGGCTAAGTTGAAGAAAGAATTGATGGAAGTCGTCGTCGGAGGTGATCTCGGAAATATATTTTATTAATACATTGTTACTAAGCTCCATTTGCCTGGAAGTCACCTGGGGCCTTCCTTCATCAGTTAATTAGAAAAAAAAACCCACCATTCAGACTCAGCACCAAATAGAAAGCTAAGTTTGAGGAAGTAATTGGTGTAAGTCTTCGAAGACGAAGAGGTCGTCTCGGAATTATATTATATGATTGCGTGTGCTTTGAATGTTTGGACGCATTCCACTCGCCATTACTAGGATATTTTGTTCCATTTGTCTGGAAGTTACCGGCGGCCTTCCTCGATGAGTTAAAAATACCCTTCTAGATTCGCACCAAATGGGCGGCTAAGGCAAATGGTCCAAGACGAGTCCTCAAACATCATCGATGTGTGAATCGAGGCTCTATGTGATAATTTTCGAATAATATAAAGAAACGACTTTTAGATAATACTGACTCCATTTTTTTGATTGAATTTCTGAATGTTGACTTATGATATGAAATTTGATGATGGCATATCTTTGCATTGTGAACGAAATATTACCTTTGAATCAAGTATTTCATGAATCACCAAAAGAGTTTAGCCTATGGCTAGGCAGACACATGTAACCCCATTATGAGGTGGTGCTTACATTTCGTATTGGCTCTCTCAAACTCTATCCAACAAAATCCACAGTGTTACGTCTAAGTCCTGAAGAGAAAATTTGTCTTAATCTGATAACTCTTATTGTGAGGACAAGGATTTTGATATTTAAATTTGATTGAATGGAAGGGGGAGGGACAGTTACCCGACCCGACCCGAAACACAAGGGTCCCACCCTATGAAGGCACTCCTATAAAGACTCACTGCAACAATACTGACGAGTTGCGTCATGAACTATCAAAGCACACTGCATCAAACCCTTTTCGGTGAATAATTTATGATGTGAATGCAGTAGAGCAGACAGTATCGTGAGAAGTCCATTGATATGGAATTTCTGGAAAATTGCCTGCGAACCATGTCATTGACTCGCCCGAGAGATTATTCTACCAGGCTAGCATTACTCAGGCTCATAATTTTCCATGTCCCCTGCCAAAGCCGGATATTGAGTCCGCGCACTTTGTTAGGCTTTGTAGTTTCTCGGAAGAGCAACATTTGTGTACGGGCAGAGATGAAAAGTTCTTTAAAGATGGGATTCCACAGCTTCCGTTGATTCTTGCTACGAGGCAAAATTGTCTCCTCACTTTGAATGCCGTGCTCAAAGCCAGAGCTCTGGAAATGGCAGCTGCTGCCAAAAGACGATCTTTTCATCCCCTTATCTTTGATCCCGAACGCAAATGGATCACCCACCAACTGCTCACCGTTCAGAATTTTGAGACGTGAATTGAAAAAATCAAACTGAGAGCCTGCTATTTTATTGATTTATTCCCGAAGATGATCCTATATATGTCGCATACCCACCATGAGAATGAGACTATTGCCAGGATTGACTACAACAGAATCCCCAGTTGAATTTCCTGATTGGGGATGCACGACTCTAGTTTTGGAGAGAGAGAATCGAAATAAAAAAGAACAAGAATATATAGACGTTTTAAAAAAGGGACAAGATGCCATAAAAATTATTCCAGTTCATTCGTTATGCTAGCGTTGCCCTCTTTCCTTTCGCATCTCTCGACTGCAATAAACAAGTTGTCAACAGATTAATGTGGGGAACCATATATGTGAGAGAGAGAGAGAGAGAGAGAGAGACCTGAGCAGCAGTAGATCTTTTTGAATCGAGAAATTCGCTGTAGATGCTATGCAGTCTTCTCTTCTCAGCATCTGAGACTGATGGCCTTGCCTTTGAAGCAACAGACTTGCTGCTTTTAGTTTATACTATTTCAAGTGTTCACAAATATGAAGGGACCTCTATTGGATGCATACAAAAGCAACAGAAAAAAGCACAAATTGTGAAATGTCCGGAAATAAAATAGTTTAAGACACAATTGCACAAGGTGTAATACAATCAACATCATTGTAGTTGAAAAGAAGCCTCCTACAGCTTGCTCAGAAGCACCAATGTACTTATTCAACAGCTCAGGCCCTTTCACTGACATGAATCGAAGAGAACAAGCTGCTGCAGCAGCACCAAGAATGTGTGTCTTGCCACAGCCTGGAGGTCCATATAAAAGAACGTTTGATCGTAGCCTTAGAGGAGCTTGCGAAAACACATTTGGGAATTTCGAAGGCAATTCAATCATCTGATATTTCACAAAGTTAACAGATAAGAGGCATGACAACATTTCATCAGCACATTTAAGAATGATAAACACGAAGATCAAATAGTTTTATATAACAAGTTAATATTAATGACATTATTAGCAAAGTGCTTTAGATAATTTCCAGTACGACCGGTCTCTTCACAGTAATTAAGGACTGTTGCTCAGTAATTATGTACAAGCACATCAAGAAACAGATAGATAATGTTTATTGAGAATCATGCGGGTTTAATATGGTACTATTCACTTGAAAAGATCCGTTCTTCATTAAATTGCTAAATTTGCTAAACCCATTCTAGTGAGAATAAAAATTCAAGGGAATTGTGGAAATGATACGGAAACTAGTGGGCTTCGGAAAGGAAATAAGAACTTAACCTTAAAGCACAACCTTAGAGACCATTTCAAAACAAGCAGAATACATTATTCACTCATTTACTAAAGTATCTAGTAAGCTTCAGGGGCACCGATATTAATACTCCAATCTGGAAGCAGGAAACTAAACACCCAACAATGAACCGCCACTTAAATCATTCTACAATAGTAAAAGTTCACATTGTGCTGACTATTCCAACAGAGATAATTTCGCTGAAGGAGTATAGTAGATTCTAATCAGTAAGGATGGCTAATAGTAAGATCATAAGCAGACTGCAATACATTATTCATGGATGAGCCTTCATAAGGATATCAAACAGGTGAAGGAAAATATCACGACCTAAGTGCCACTTGAGACATGCATGAAAATGAAAAAAAAAAGGCTGTATTTGTCAGAGAATCGGTAGCTACTCTCAAATGCTAGCTACTTGGAAAGGGGGATTTACAGTATACTAGCATAACTTGTTTTACCACTGCTCAAATTAGTGATCCACTGCTACAGCTAGTGTTCCATAAAAGTTCATGGTATAGGTGTCAGGTACTATCTAAAGCCCATCATATAGGTAAACTGTTTTCCATCAACACAGGAAGAAAACTAAGACAATAAGAGACTTGACTTAGGCCTCTTCAAAGACATTGAATAAGGCACAAAACGGCCAACAGCAGCATGAATAGCTCGATCAACTAAGATTTCCTGAATGAAGTCAATAAAAGATTTTGGCTCCATTTATTTTACAGGTAATTCAAATGTAGAAGACAACTAAAATACCGGAATGAAAAGACACTGAAAATTAAAAGCATGCACAACATCAAGTTCACAACAATGATATAGCTTATAGACAAAATGGCACACATCTGAAAGGCCATTTTCTTTTTCAGAGTTTGTCTATCTGTATTATTATCTGCTCAAGAAATAGCCTTAATGTACTACATTTCCCAGTGCAGCTTCAACAAAGTCTCTTTAAACACACACACACACACACACACACACACACACACACACACACACACACACACACACACACATATATATATATATATATATATATATATATATATATATATATATATCTATCTTGTTGACATCATTTTTCTGAGTTTCAAAGATGAGGATTTAAGTGTTTCTCCCATAATGATATGGAGGAAACTGTCACTTATTGTTTGTGCACCAATCATGGACAAGGCATATCTCCAGAGCCATATATACTCCTTGAATATCTTAATTTGGACTCACAGATTCTACGGAGCAGAAAATTTAGTTGAGAGAGAGAGAGAGAGAGAGAGAGAGGGAGGGAGGGAGGAAGAGGACAAGGAGGAGAGAAAGAAAGTTATCCATGTCAAATTCACCATACCAAATCATAGGCATCATAACCATCACATTTGGATGCCACTTCATGTAAGATTTCATCAGCACAATCTAACGAACGCCTCTTTATTTCGTGTTTCAATATTGCTTCACGTTCCGTGGCAGCAGGAGCAGGCAGTTGCACATGGAAGTCAAACCTCCCTAGCAGTGATAACATGTATAAACTGCAGTAAAAGTACCGAAAAGGAACAAAAAAAAAATATAAAGGAAGACATATAACATGAAATGTTTTCTTTGAAGATAAAAAATACTACAGCAAACATGAGGCAAACCTGAGGAACTCAAGGACTGCGGTATCTAGATCTCTCACTGTTGCAAGGAAAGCAATGGGTACAATTCGACATGAGTTTGTCCTTTTTTCCTGGATGACATTTTTAAATGAGAGATGAATTGCAATAATATTCCAAATGATGCATTATAAGTACTACTACTTGCTAGTAAACTATTGAGTAGGAAATGCCTCAAAAAATTTTGATGCTCTTGCTAGAATATTTAAATAATAAATCACGCATTTATCTAACAACTTAAGCTTTTAGAATAGTTTGTTGGGGTTCTATCAAAATCTTACTCATGGTATCGGAGCTAGAGTTGGAGATCCTGAGTTCAAATATTTCCAGGCCCCATTTGCTTCCGCAATTAAATTTTCACATTTAGTACTAGGCAAAAAGATCAGACTAAGCATAACGAGGAGTGTTACAGTATTTACATAATAAACCACGCCTTCATCTAACAGCTTAAGTTTCTCACAAAAAAAAAAAAAAAAACAGCTTAAACTTTTAGAATAAACTATTATCTTATCAAAATCTTACACAGCTCCCTATCCAAAATCAAAGATGATGTTTAAATACATGTGATTAGTTTTTTTTCCAAAGAAAGAATACTGGAATTGGGGGTTTAGGAATGTGGCTTAGTCATTCATTTGCCCCCGAACTCAAAGCTTAGCCAAAGGTTATCCTTGCCGCTAGGTTTCCATTGCTTGTCTCAGATAAAGGATCTCACCAACCTCTCCTCCATGAATCTAATTTTCACTAAAAGCAAATGAGCTCTCACCCATGCAAGTATCAGATCATGCAGTCACGCGCCAGAGAGTCTTTATCCCTTGCTCTTGAAAAGTTGTAACAAAATGAAAAAACCCTTTTGTTGCAGATCAGAAATAACAGTCTTTGCTTTCTCAACATTGAGCTTTCTCTCTACTCAGATGTTATAACCGGCTCTAAGTTTTAGCAAACTAATAGCCTCTAAGGCTGCCAATATTCCATTGTGACATAAACAACATTTAGGAAAATATGATATAACAACTAAAACAGTTTGCAACTTCGCCAACTACCACTAGAATGGAAACTCCATTCACAGTTTATAAAGTCTCCTAATCAGCATTAGCTGCTCCTTTCTCTCATCCTCCAAACAAGCAAAGAAGATAATCTATCCCAGCATACTGGAGTACTAACATATGAAACATGGAAGAATATTGCATATACCTCTTGTAAATACTTCCAATGAAAGGGCAATGCATAAGCTGAAAACATTTTGTAAATGTTCACTAAGCAATTTGAGGAAACTAGCTTACCGCATAATCATCTGCAATGTCTATGAGAAATTCTGAAAGTTCCATTGCAGAAGTCGACGCTACTGGCCCTTCTGAATCAGAAGAGGAAGAAATGATGCTATCAAGATCATCGAAGACAACAAGTGAAGGTGCATGATCTAAAGCATTGGTTACGTATCCGGATAGTTTCTGACGGACAAGGGAGCCCTTCTCTAGGGCAAACCGAGAACAATGAATAAAAACTCTGCACAGCAAACAAAAGGCCAGACTTAGGTCTCCAGGTAACAAATTCAATCTATTCTGGCTTAGCCAAAATTACAAAACCAAAGAAGTCATCTCAAATAAATAAATAAATAAAATAAATTAGTTTTCATACATGTGAGCAAAGATGTCAGGCTGAAACTTCAAGTGCGTTGCAACGGCTCTTGCCAATAGCGTCTTCCCAGACCCCTGATAAAAGATAGTCATGACAACTATTATTAAGTGAACTACAGCATACAATGCTCAATGAGAATGTTAAATACATTAGGACTATAAAACAATACATTTAAAAGAAAAAGGTCAGATAGAAGTCCAAACTAATTGACTAACATAGTTCATATACTAACTTTTGCAGGCATTTGCTTCTACTTATCTAATCAAACAAGGTCAAATTGAACTATGTCAGCGGAGAATATGTTGTCAAGATTAAGTCCACAGGTAAACCGAGTGAGACGCACAAATGAGCAAGCCATCTCAACAATTACTCAAGCAAGGGTCAAAGAGCAAGCCACCAGGATAGTACATGGAAATAACCATCCCCATTTACAAGGTCCAATTTGGCATCTGAAGAACCTACTGATGAAGATAGCATATACTACAAATGATTCATGGACTATATGGCACTAAGACCCAAAATCCTCTTAACAATTAACAGCATGATGCGCTCAAAAGCCATAAAAATGCTTGGTAAAGAGAAGCTATAAGTGAATAAGACGTTTTGGAGTAAACATTATGTAGATTAATTTTGTTCGATTTAGATACAAACAAGAAATAGAAGAAATCCCTTACAGATTTTATCTGATTGTCTGTTACATTGATTCAATGAATATACTTTGTCTGATGAAACAGATAAGGACACCTATCCACTACCATAAGATCTCAAGAACAGCATTTACTTTGTCACTGGCTTAATGTTACTCAGTCATCTCCTAAGGATACTAAGATGCCATAATAATTGACATTTTACTTTCAGGATTGCCAGAGTCACTAACTTTTTACTTTCAGGACTGTGTTTTGACCATGGATACATCATGAACTTAAACTTATTAGATCGAAGGTGAACGAACGTAAAACATGATTTCACAGGCCTCTGAAGGCTAGAGTTGAAAACAGAAAATATCAGAATGCTTTCTAAGTTACATATGGCAGGCCCAAAAGTAGAAATAAGATTGTGGGACATCGAGTACAGAAGACAGGCACAAGCTGCAATCGTACAGTGCTTCCATCCACACCCAATAACAATTAAGCTAATGTTTGTGTAGTCATATATTGCTGACAAAAGCTGATCCCAAACTGTTGAAAATTCAAAATTTACGGTTATACTCACAGTAGGACCATGTATTAGGAGATGTCCAGGCAGAGGAAGATCATACTTGCTGAACCACATCCCAGAAGCTGAAGAGAGCAAAACCATCAACCCTGCATTATCGAATTACAGTCATGATGGGATCTGTCAAAAGATAATTACGTTTTTCCTTCTCTTTTTTCCTTCAGGTAAGAATCAAAAGTATGAGGGAGGATGGCTACAATCCGTGAAAATCAGATAACACCACCTAACATAGCAGCATAAAGTCGTGAAGAAAGTGACTAAGTCCCCCCAGTTCCGACACAACAAGTATATTGTCAGAATGGAGTCAAATTGATGATGGCAACCTATTAATAGAAACAAAAAGCAGCATGCAAGAGGGTTTCAGTTCCCTTTAATTTAGAGAAGAAATGAAGTTAATCTGTAGAAATTGAAGTAATATACAAATCATGAAAGTAGCATTCAAAACTTTGAAATTTCCATCAAAACACAAAGAAAATATAAACCTTGCAACATCTTTGACACTCAGCTTCTGCATATAGATGATGATCAATCTGGATCCATAGATGTTTAGCAACACCAAATCCATGAAGAACAACAGTTCCCTTGATTAACATATAATTTGTTATTCTCAACATAAGTAAAATCCAGATCCTGTTTTAAACTAAAGAGATTGACCTCAAGTCTGAAAATGAATTTACCTCCTAAATGAGGCCATTTCCAAACACATGTCATCATGACAATACGATACAAATTGTCAAGCGCCATTTCATGCTAGAATACCTAAACTAGTGCTTGGAATTTCAACCTCCAACTGCTTGTCATTAAAAGGAATGAAGTCGATAGCTGAGTCATTTCTTCCTAACAAACAATCAGAACTAGATGCCATGGAATTTTTAACTCAGAGGAGGTCACTATGCCATCAAATCCCAAACACAGGAGAAAGGTTATGATGTTTATATCTTACAAATAGATCACATCGGAGGAAAAAGTTTTCTGTATCGTTGCGCTTAGGCACACCCAATTCAAAAAAGGTCATAACACTCTTTCTCTTCCTTCTCTGTCCAAAAGCAATCTAGTCCTTAGTCCTAGTCCGGATATCTTTATACATCAGCTACAAAAAGTGAAGTGTCTAAACTATTAAGATTTCTGTTCCCTAGTCAGCATGAATATTTGGTGCTTTAGGAAAGGAATTCAAGCTAGTAGGGGTATCCTACTGATGTGAATTAAGCGATCAAACAATGTGAAGTATGTGGGAAGCACACTCGAGAATACGAGAGGAAGTCGCGGATCTTTCAAGTTTTAGTCCCCCAACATGTCCACTGCTTAACTGACTTACCAAGATCTATGAAATAAATTATGTACTTTGATTAAGCTAATTATGAGTACTGAAAAATACTTCAGCAAACAAAAGCTAAGGTTAATGCTGAATACATTAAGCCATTGAATGCCTCAGTGGAATAGTACTATTAGCCATATAAAGTTTGGCCGGCAAACAACTTTAAGTTGCTCATATAGATCCCCACCGTTGCACCGGAAGACATTTAAGCAGGAATAGTTGACTGCATTCTAGGACTTTGCATAAATAGATGAAAAAAATTAATAATTATGGCTAGAGAAGCAGAACTTCTACTTTGAGAATGGGAATGCTTGAAAATTACAACTATAACCATTGGCATCAAGTGTGGAGCAAAGCTGACAGTGATCTTTGATTGTGCAGCATCAGACAATCCCAATTCAATCTATGGAACCGCAGGAAACAAAAATTATACAAAAGGGAGCAACGGAGATTATTGCATTTGCCTTATTTAATTCGTCAATGAGTCAGAGTTATCAAATTCCCAGACCCAGCTCAAAACAACAAAGGATTCAAAAGTCATCAGCACAACAAATAAGAATTCAAGAAGGTAAATGCCTTATTGGGCGAATTGCAACATCTTCCTCAATTGTGTTTAGTAATTAAGATGGGAGGGAATGAACGAATAGCAAACAAACAAACAAACAAACAAACAAAATATAAGTTCAGAAGTAACTAGAAAAGCACCTTCAATTCTTCATGAAAGAAGTAACTAAATCACTCCTACTACATAAAAGGTATCAACAAGTCACTCTTTCGCTAACCAGGCGTTAATTCTTATATTTCATTCCTCACAAATCATGATTGTTCTGTAGTGAAATTGAAAAAACATTCCATAAGGTATGACTGGTACTCTCAACCACCTCTGCCTTTCAACAAGACCCAGCATTTGTTAGCATCTTCAGTGTGCTTACTATCTAAGCAAGTTACGTGCTACCAACCATGTCAACCCCAACATTATGCTGATGCGCAACATAAACCAGCTAAGCATCACCACTGTGGAGGCAAGTGAAAGTACTGCATGTTCATGACATACAAAAAAAGGAATTTTTCTCAAATATAAGAGGATGAACAAATACAAGCGGTGGTTCTAGAACTAAGATGAAAGCTTAGCTGAAAGAAAACTCACAAAACAAGACGCAGCAAAAAACAAACTCTAGTTCTTTGGACTTACCATCATCGACTATCTTTGCCGATCAAATGATACATACCTTATCTATCTCTATTGAGCTTCAGGCAATCAATGATGATGAGTTCACAAGATTTTGGCACACTCAAAACTGAAAGGATCGACATTTGCTGATGCTGTTGAAGAGGCTAAAGACTAGTTTAATACACTTCTTGTAAGCTACTTTAGCAACTGAAAAGTAATTCAAGCAATCTTGCCGTTTGTTACCTTCTTTGATACATATGTAGTTTATCCAATACTGTGTATCCAAAGTTAAACAATTCTAAATCAAGGAAAAGTCTTGTCTAGCATTTAATAATCTGCCTTGAAGGTTATTATGTAGTCTCCATATTAAATGCTTCATAGAAAATTTTTTGGCAAAGCATTCATAATGGCCATGCAATTTCCAACAGCAGTTTACAGTTAGTGTGCTATGGAAAGAGAGTACTTTTTGTTACCATGTAAGACGTAATTATTACATTGTCCCCACTGACACAAACACATCGCTTAAAACTTCAACACCATCTGATTCAGTAAAAATTGCACCAATGAATAACATACCACTAGTGAGTCATACCATCAACTATATTTCACATGACCACTTTATAAGTGCCATTGAATGCAAGAAACTAACTGATTGATGACATGGTCAGTGACCCCCATATTATCATGCCCCCTCTTCAACACAATGGAATCAAATTCATGAAGAAAGAGAAGGCAAGGTGCTACAGCTGCTGCCTTTGAGAATATATCCAAACCTGTAATTTTAAAATTGCCATTACTCTCCAATATTCAAAATTTCTCTAGTTTCTTCACAAAATCAATGCCGTCAATGTGCGTAACGGATGATCCAAGAGACATTTGATCACAAATTTCAAATTTCTAGTAGAGAAAAACTTCAAATATCTTACATCTTAATCTTTCTCTTAATCTTCATAGAGGATTCTCTCATTCATGTGTCACGGGCCGAGAGTTTCCTTGGCCTCGGAACGACCCGCGGGCGCCTAGCGAGCGGAATTCGCCAGGCCAGCCTTCCTTCTTTAGCTGTTCCACGAACGATACGGTGAATGATTCTTCGAGTGAGATCCTACCCGCCCAGCTTCGCTTGGGCGTCTGGTCCATCGAGTAAGGCAGCAGTACTCTTTAGGAACAACAACTGGTTTCGGCCTGCCATGGCCTCGTCAAGAGAGCGGCATCGCTCCCGACCGCCTTTGTGCACGGGAGGCCTACCCCGTCTTCAGAGCTCCTAAGTGATATAATCCTTCTATCTTAGAACTCCTAGCACCAACCGTCCTGACGCCACTTCCACGGACTAGTTGTGTTCTACCCTTCTGCCTCACACTCTTCATCAGATAACCCCAAGCGCCACTCACAAGCGTCACGAGTACGGGAGGATTCACGGACCGTGACATTCTCCCCACTCACCCGCAACGTCCTCGTTGCGATCTGTTCTGTCGCTTCCTTGCGTAAATTAACCATTGATGTGCCACTTTTGGGGATTCACATCGAACGGTCATGCTCGCCCAACAAAACAGGTTTTGCTCCATTGGTGGCCTCTTTTGATCTCAGCCGCTTGGCCCTTCTCAGTCACCTGCGCTTTCTGGCAAGTGTGGCATTCTTCGCCAACCGCATCTTTTGGCAAAGACCCTTTCACCTAATCAGCATCTTGACCCCAAAGAGACCAATGGAGGTTCTTTTCTTGTTGAAAACGTGATAGTAGACCTCTTCTTTGAATTCACCGATCAATCCAGGAACGTTATCCCCATTCGGCAAGGGTTCGGTTCTTCTCAAACTCCCTATCGGCTCGGTGAGGAACCAACTCGTCCTAGTACCATTGCCATCCTAGGAGCAGAGAGCGCAGTTTCATTCGAGCATCTTTTGCCCCGGCCATTCACTTTCCGCCCACTAGGACCGGACCGGGCACTCATCAGTTCGACGCACTAGAGCGAGAAGCTCGATTCTCCGACTTGCTCACTTGCTTACTGGAGGGATTCCTGCTCTGATACCACTTGTCACGGGCCGAGAGTTTCCTTGGCCTCGGATCGACCCGCGGGCGCCTAACGAGCGGAATTCGCTAGGCCAGCCTTCCTTCTTTAGCTGTTCCACGAACGATACGGTGAATGATTCTTCGAGTGAGATCCTACCCGCCCGCCTTCGCTTGGGCGTGCTCGGTCCATCGAGTAAGGCAGCCGGCATTCTTTAGGAACAACAACCGGTTTCGGCTCGCCATGGCCTCGTCGGAGAGCGGCATCAACTCCCGACCGCTTGTGCACGGGAGGCCTACCCCGTCTTCAGAGCTCCTAAGTGATATAATCCTTCTATCCTAGAACTCCTAGCACCAACCGTCCTGACGCCACTTCCACGGACCAGTTGTGTTCTACCCTTCTGCCTCACACTCTTCATCAGATAACCCCAAGCGCCACTCACAAGCGTCACGAGTACGGGAGGATTCACGGACCGTGACACATGCGTGAGAAAACTCAAGAACTGTTTTAACTTGGCCTCTTCATTGGTTATGGGAGAATCCTCATTGCTGTTGTTTAAAATAATATATTTAGAACATCTTGGCTGCAATGGTAGGATCCTCATTGCTGCTGCTAGTTATCCTATTTCGACTGCTGGCATAGATGAAGGGACCTCTATTAAATGCATACAAAAGCAAAGGAAGAAAGCACAAAATGTATGGAAATAACAAAGTTCAATAGAAGATTGCATGATAAAACTCAATAAACATCCGCGTAGTTGAAAAGAAGCCTCTTACAGCTTGCTAAAAAGTACCAATGTACTTATCCACAGCTCGCCCTTTTACTAATATGGATTGAAGAGAACAAGTCGTTGCTGTAGCACCAACAATATGTCTTGCCAAAGCCTAGACGTCCATGGAAAAGAACATTTCACCGTGGTCTTGGAGGAGCTTGTGCAAAAGCATTTTATCAGCAAATGTAAAAATGATAAACACAAAGATCAACAGGTTTATTTAACAAGTTAACAGTAACCACATTATTAGCAGAGAGAGAGAGAGATGAAGAAAGGTGCAATAAGTCGGCTGAAAGAATAAACAAAATCTAGTCTTCAACAACACAAAGGTGCTCTTTCCTAACACCAAAACTTGCAGAATGCACAATTTGATGCAGCTAAACCTACTCTTCAACGAAATGATGCCTTGACCATATCGACAAGTTTACTCCAATATCAATTGTCTCCCAGCACGAATTTCACGCATAAATGGCTAAATACTAGAATGAAGAAAGATAGTTCACAAATCACACCGTGACTCAAGACTTGAAGCTTCTGCACTTCGGTTCAAAAGTAACCATAAAAACACCTCCAATTCTTTGTGAAGGAAATAACTAAATCGCTCATATTGCATAATAGGTATCAACGATTCACTCTTCCGCTACCCAAGCATTAATTCCTTTATTTCAGTCCTCACAAATCATGATTGTTTTCTATTGATATTAAAAGCACTCCATAAGGTGAGACCAGTACTCTCAAGTCTCAACCAACTTAGCCTTACAACAAAAACCTAGCATTTGTCAACATCTTTAGTGTGCTTACTATCTAAAAGTTCCCTTCCACTTTATCCATTTTTCTAAGCAAAACAGGTGCCACGAAGCATGTCAATCCCGACGTTATGCTGGTGCGCAACATAAACTAGCTAAGTATCACCATCGTCAAGTCGAGGCAAGTCAAATTATCACACGTTCGTGATACATGAAAGAGGATTTTCCCTCAGAGACAATAGGATGAACGAATGCAAGAGGTGGTTCCAGAACCAAGATGAAAGGTTAGCTGAAGGAAAACTCACAAAACAGGACACAACAAAAAACAAACTCTAGTTCTATGGACTTACCATCATTGACTATCTTTGCCAATCAAATGATACATATCTTATCGATCTCTATTGAACCTTGGGCAATCATAGACCTCGACTTGACAAGATTTTGGCACACCCAGCACCCTCTCCAATGATTCACATTGCCAGATCCTCAAATGTTTCAGATTCTGTAGATTAGAAAGATCATATTCGTTTAAGCTTTTGATTGAATTGCAGAACTCGATAGACAAATTCTGCAATGATTTCAATTCTCCTAAACCCTGAATCTCAATTAGCTGAGGCAATCGGATCAGGGACAAACGCTGGATCTCCTTCAAACAAGGCAGAACAGGCAGCGTCTTGAGCAAGGGACAGTCAGACATCCGCAATTCATTGAATTTCCGTAGCTCTCCAAGCACCTCGAATCGAATCTCTCTCAGCGAATATCTATAAATATACAGCAACGACAAATTCTCCAAGTTGGAAAAGACTGACCAATCTATCGGTGACTGGACATCGCATAACCACAAATCTTGAAGGCTGGATGGGAGCCCAATAAGAGGTTGGGGCTCAACATAATTTATGGTGAGGCTTAGTAGCTGAGAGAGGGAATTGAAATTGGTTGGAGGCAAGGCCATTTTTCCAACGCGGAGGGACATCGTTCCGAAAGGTGTAGTCTCACGATCCCCTCTGTGTTGGGTTCTTCAATTGAATCTTCATTTATCATAAGGTTAACTAAATTGGTTAGGTTTGAGCAGTCGGGGATCGTGGTCAACGAATTCAACATAAGGCTTAAAGAAATTAGACTCTTGGGAAGCTCCGGCAACTGTTGGATTGAATTACAGTCCCTTAAATCAAGTGTTCTCAGATTTGTAAGTTGATTGATGGTTGTCGGCAATCCACTAAAGCAACCTTTGGAGAAGTATAGATATTTCAATGAGGATAGTGCCCCGATTTCACTTGGAATTTCCCCCACCAGATGTTTAGAACGGGCATGTAACACTTCCAGATTTTCCAACATTCCTATGGTTTTCGGAAGTTCACTTATGCAACTATTATTGAGATTTAGTACCTTCAACTTTTTGAGATTTCTAATACAATCAGGTAAGCTCCCGATTCTTGAATCGCTCAAATCCAGCTCGACCAATGATTGGACCCTCCCAATCGAGTTTGGTAGCTTTTCTAGATAGGAATTCCTGATGCATAAAACTTTTAACCTTTCAAGATTTCCAATAGAATGAGGTAATTCACTCATTTTTAAATAGTGGACATCTAGCTCAAGTAGTGACTCCAATTGTCCGATAGAGTCGGGAAGCTTTTGAAGTTCCTTGCATGACAAGATTAGAGACTTCACCTTTGCTAAAGTGCCAATCGAGTGAGGCTTCATTGAGGGTGTCCGTTCTATTCTTAGCACTGTCAAAGATTTTAGACTGCCGATGGACTCCGATGGCGACTCAATAGCTTCACTCTTTATCTCTAGGTAATCAAGATGTTGTAGATTGCTGATGGACTTGTCAATCTTTCTTAGTCGACGGCATCTAAGAATCAATTTCTCCAGTTGCGAGATTGCAAAGAACTTGGGCGTCTTTCTAAGGAATGGACAATCCTTGAGCTGTAGGATTTTCAATTGTTTTGCTACCTATAAAGTAATTGAGTAGACACTCAGAAAAGAGGAAGACTAAATATAATGCAAAAGGATGTCGTGAGATCATACCATGATTTGACACCATCCTCTCCAATCTTCAGTAACGTTATTCCCAGATAGCATGAGAATCGTTAGGTTCTTCAACCCAAAGTTGGTAGCTCGGAATTTCGAAGGGCAATTGCTCCAAGAGAGCCATCTCAAATTAAAGAAAACATTCTTGAAGTCTCCTTCAAAGTTTCTGTGGTTCAATTGAAGGAACCTAAGGTTGACCAAGCCCATGAATTGCTTGCGCTTAAATATGTATGTCTTATGGGGGTCAAGTGTACCAAGATTGAGCGCCACTACATCCTTGGTTCCCTGGAAAATAAAAGTAGCAACCAATGAGTGCATATGTAAGTTTGACTTGAAATTAGATAAAAAGGTGATGACGCTAATGGATGCATTGGAAAACATGTAGAGGTAAAGATTACCATTTCTGTCTGCACTACATGAAAGGCATCCTGGAGACCACAATCTGCTTCC
Source organism: Eucalyptus marginata (assembly GCA_014182565.1). NCBI lineage: Eukaryota > Viridiplantae > Streptophyta > Magnoliopsida > Myrtales > Myrtaceae > Eucalyptus > Eucalyptus marginata. The sequence goes on from CM024589.1 coordinate 23,713,300, forward strand.
CTTCATATGGATTTCGCCACTTTCTGGATGGATGATACTCCTTCCAAGGTCTCTAAGTTGGTCGTGCATCCATAGTTTATTATCGTAGGATATTTTTATTAGAGACATACGTTTGAGGATATTGACCTCGATTTCAGTCGGATAACCAAAAATCGAGTCCCAATATTTAACTACAGTTGTTTTCTCGTCATTGATGAAGATACATGCGATATCAAGATAAATTTGTTGTTGATTAGGTTCCAATGCTTTGTAGCTTATCATCAGCTTCTTCTTGACATCCTCATTCATCACCTTCTTTAACTTACATAGGGTGTCTTCCCATGTTCTTCGGCATTTTTCACGGAGCGTGGAACCTATGACATTGAGAGCCAATGGAAGTCCTCCTAGTGCATTGACTAGCTTTTCTGTGATATCCATGTAACTAGGCGGAGGCTTGGCATGTCCCAAGGCACGCTCACAAAAAAGTTGAAGAGCATCATGTGAATTCATCTCCGGCATGTCGTAGAATGAAAATTGTCCGCTATTAGAGATTGGGAGATTGTCATCCTCACCTTCCTTTACCAGGAATTCAATATTTCTTGTTGTTATGATGATTCTACTACCCCACCAAACCATTTGGGCTGGCCTGCAAGTCCCATGATTTGGTCCTCATTGTCAATGTCAACGAGAATAATGAGGACTTTCTTGCCAAGAAACCTTGTCTTCGTCACGTCAGCTCCTTCATCAATGAAGGAGAGGTTTGTGCGACTAAGATTGAGAATGTCAAACAACAATTTCTTTTGTAAGCCTATTATGTCATGAGTTCGAACATCTTTAAGAAAGCAACAATGACCCTGAAATTGAGAGGAGATTTGCTTGAAGACGGCCTCGGCCAGTGTCGTCTTTCCGATGCCACCCATACCGTGAATCACAATAAACCGTATATCAAAAGCTCCTAGATCTAGCAGCTTCATAATATGATCCATTCGATCCTTAATTCCCACCAAATGATTAGACACGTCTGTCTGTCTTGTCCATAACAAACTAGAAACCTCTTCCACCATGAGCTTTGTAAGTTTATGTAGGCTGCCACGTACATAACATGCAACCATCATTTTTCCGAATAATCTACCAACTAGTTTAAGTTAGCAATCTCATCACTCACATTAAATTTGTTAGTAATTTAATCGGAATAAGTTGGTAAGTTACTCTTATTATACTTGGTAATTTGATAATAGAGTTCCTAACGTAAGAATGTTCGTGAACTATGCTCATAAAAGTGGGTCAGTTGTTAACAAAAGTTTGTTACGAAAGTTGGGAATTTTCAAACAAAAATTAAAAATTGATAAGTGGCTCACCTAACTAAATTAGAGATTAGTTTGTACGAAACTCATATTAGGGTTAGTAATTTGTCTCAAATATTAGTAATTTTGAAATGTGAAGTAAACAATTCAAATAAGAGATGGTAGGTTTTATAAAAGTTGTTAGTCAGCAAACGATCAAATAAACCTAGTAAATGACTCAAATAAACACCGGTAACCTAAAATTAGTTTGTAAAATAATCGAAAAGAAGTTGGCAAGACACAAATTAAGGTTGGTAGTTTCATATAAAAGTTGACAACTTTAAAACTAGGATGATCACAAGGCAAAGGAAATCTTCGCCCCGTGGTGCCCTAAATAAGGTTTGGGGCCGTGAATAGGTCCATGGTTAAAGCAAGAGCAACGATCAAAGTTTTTTTGAAATATTTTGCTAGCCGAAAAATAAGCTGGGAAGTTAAGAGATTTAAAATTTTCTTTTTCACACATATCTGCATTACTATTTTATCACACTTAGATATAAATAATTTTTTTTGCTTTATTGATTAATTAATTAAGTTGATATACCTTGAGACTATTGTTACCATAACTTGGGATTAAAAGTGAAAAATCAATTTGTGCAAGAAACCTTGCTCCCAGAGCAAAATTTCTCGCTCCCTCACTGCGTCCGATCCAACCATACATGAAAGAAGATTGAACAGCAGCAAACTGAAAGTTATTATTCTGGAAAAAAGTACCATAGAAAATAATCTCGAAATTGACAAAATGAAAGTAAACTTAACGGAAGAAGCTAACAATACCGGTAATCTTTTAGATTCCATCCTTTAATTCTGACAACCTCTTTTAAAGCCTCCTCCCATTGCTTTGTCGTATCCTTCCCAGAGTCATTCTCGTGCTTTTGGAGGTTTTGCCTATATAACTCGGTCTTTAGCTTAACATCATCCGCGTCCACGTCGTAGAATATAGGGAGTATCACTTTCTCAGCATCGTCTCTCGATGACTTCACTATGTGCGTGAGCTCGCGGAGGCACCACTTACTTGAAGCATAGTTTTTGGAGAAAATCGGGATGTAAATTCTGGATTCGTTGATCGCTTGCAAAAGATTGCCTCTAATCTCTTTACCGACTCGGAGCTCTTCGTCATCTTTGAAAACGTGGATCCTTGCATGTTTAATGGCTTCGTAGAGGGAATCCGCGATGGTTAAGCGGGTGTCGGGCCCTCTAAAGCTCATAAATACCTTGTAACCTCTCCCCAATTCGCCATCATGGCTACTGCTTGCCAGTGCTGCCGTCGCCACTGCCATCAGCCCCCTCTCCAATCCGCCATCATGGCTACCACTTGCCGGAGCTGCTGTCACCGCCTCCATCGCCATCACTGCAGGCACCGCCATCTCTTCTGCCTCACTCTTTCTATTCATTCTGGGAGGACGATGGAGTGATTGATCTCTTAATCTAGTCCGCTGGGTGACTCGGAAGTCTGAGTCCGATCCTTGAAACATCTTGATAAAGCTGTGGACGTCTTGATCAAATCTCCACAAAATGCTGGACTTCTCTAAGATTCAAGTCTCTAGTTCGTAGTTGTAGTTGGTGTTCTCTAGCTTGAGTTGCGATAGTTAAAAATAATGTTCAGCATGCAAAAAGAACAACCAGATATAATATTCAGAGAAATTAACTGAAGAACGGCAGTGGAAACGAGCCTATGAAGAGGCAAATCTGTTTGGTCTCGGAAACAAGTATAACAGACCAACTAAAAAATGAAGCTCTTCCCCTCTATCCTTTGTAATACACGAACATCTAATGAAACTTCCCTTACCTTGTCCAGTTTGCTCCTTTGCCTAAAAGCCCCCACGCAAACAGAGTGAGATCTCTCGGTTGAGGAAATAATCCTTTTGCCTAGAAGTCACTTGCAGCCTTCCTTCATAAGCTTAAAAGAAGGGCTAGGGGTGAGCATGGTTCCCGGGTAGAACCGGGAACCGGAGGGTAGAACCAGAGGTTCCGGTTCGGTTCTAGGTTTGAAGGAGGGAGGTTCCGGTTCCCAGTTCTATTTTTTGGAACCGGCGGTTCCCGGTTCGGTTCTGGTTCCAGGAAAACCCTAGTTTTCAATTTTTTTTCTTCCCTCTTTTGTTCTTCCTTCTCCCTCTTCTCGCGACTCCCCTCTGTTTTAGTTTTAGGGTTCCTTCACTCTCTTCGAGTCTTCCCCTATCCACCCAGCGTCGCCACTCTCAATGCCGCTCCCTCCCCCCTCAACTCGCTCGACGTCGCCGGCCCCTCGACGCCGCACGACGCCGCTTGGCCCGCTCAGCTCGATGCCCGCTCGATGCGCTCAGCCCGCGACGCCTTCGGCCGCTGACGCCGCCGCCCACTCGGGCCCTTGACGCCGCTCGTCGTTGACACCGCCAATGGACATCGCCGTCCCTTTGGTGGAGGCCGCTCGCCGCTTGCACAGCCGCCCCAACGATGCTTGCTCGCCGCCTCGACGCCGCTCCCCCGAGACGCTACTCGACCCGCCACCCCCGACACCGCTGGCCTAGTCAGCCCTTGACGCTGCTTGCCAGCCGATGGAGAACTGATGGTTCTAATTGTATGGCTGTTTTGGATTTGTAGGATTTTCATTAAATTTCTTTATTCCATTTTGAAGTTCAACACTCTAGTTTTGCTTTATGATAAGTGCTGTGGTCGCAGGTGGATGATGACAATCAGTCCCAGTCTTCAATTCGTGGTTAGAGACGGTATTTAAAAGGAAAATCCAGGAACAATGATGGTTCAATTCCAGAAAGAAGTAAAAGGTGAAGATTTGCCAAGGTCGGTTCGTTGTATTTCTGCTGCAAAATATGTTCTTGATGATGCGTATGTGTTTGGTGGTCTGATCCCCTTTTTCCTTGAATTCCTGTTCCATTGTTGATAGGTTCTTGCAAATAGACCAGATACTATTAGAGAAGACTACATGAATGAACTCGCATTCTATACGACGATGTTCCTTCCTTCCCAAATCGGTGAATGGCATAATTTAACAGAGAAAGAAGCATTCTAATTTAAGAGTTTAATAAGCTTTTTCACACTATCTTGGATGTTATAGGATATGAATCTTATCAATATGACAATTAGGTTGCTTTCAACATCATAGAGGAGGAGTTGGGGCAGCCTCTTGAAGCTGTGTTCAGCAAAATTTCATCTCGGACGATAGCAGTTGCCAGCTTGGGTCAAGTTTATAGAGCTACGTTACGTGATATGGAGAGGATGTTGCGATTAAGGTTATCTTCCATGCTGTGAACTGCTTTTTCATCACCGACATCTACAGCTCTACATTATTGAGAAAAATTGAGACTTGCAGCCCATCTTGTTTCACATTTCTGCTATAGCAGATATATTGATGAAGTTCTTGGATTTTATTATCATTGCTTTAGGAGCAATAGTCATGCAAGATAAATATATTTATCTGCCCATGCCATCTTTGCCATGAAGTTCTTTATATTCATTTTCCTGAGAAGCATACATGATGTAGCATTTCTTTTTGGGAGATGATATAACTTCAAATTCAACATCTACCTCTATGGTTACCGAACATTCTACTTTGTCCTTCTGTACATTGTTCTCTTTTATGCAATAATGCCTATTACTTGTTTTGTTACTTCTAACTGTTTGACTTTGTATATTTTACTATGCCATTATCACCGAAATTCATTTCTTTCTGTCTTTTAAGAAGTTTCATATCACGTTTGCCGCAGATGATTGTCGGATTCCATGTGTTGTGCTGTCTCTAGTGATTCACCCCTCAACACACCATCATATCATTAACAGGATTTGTTGGGCCTTTTATGTTTATCTTGAAGCTGTTTCAGTGCTACCCCAGCTCCGTGTCATGTAGAACACAAAGGTACTGCAATGTCCAAATCTTGTAACAGCGATATGCGTGGAAAATATCTATGTCAATTGAAACAGAGTGTAAAAGGACCTCTACTTCTTATCTGCTGGTCACTTACACTTCTAGAGATAGTTTGATGTCCGAAGCCCCTTTATCCGCTTGATATCTTCATTTTGCATGTTTAAGTAGCAATTTTGCAACCCTTTTTATTTCTTTTTGAAAAATTTGAATGATCGCTTTCCTTTTTCTTTTGCCACTCGCTCCTTTACTTTGAATCTTTGGCTATTTCTTTTGTATATTCGTGTCAGCTAGGTCTGAGATTGCTCATTTGTGAACTATGATTTCTATCCATTTGCTATCTGTCCTACAAAGTTGGTGTTCTAATCACTCCAATGCATACACATCACATCTAGTGTGTTGGCTTATACTATGCTGATAGGAAATTCCCATGGGTTTTTTGCTGCATAGCTTTCTCAAACATTGGTCTTATGTAAATGTTGACAGCACATCTATTGGCTTTTTTTCTTCTCATTATCGAGTTTGTACCACTCTTTATAATTTTGTGGTACTCAACCGATAAAAGAAAGGAGGAAGACATCAAAAAAAAAAAAAAGAACCCGTTCGAACCTGAGCCGACCCCGGAACCCGTGACGGGGTAGGTTCTAGGTTCTTGGTTCTCGACAGTAGGTTCCAGGTTCCAAAAAATGAGAAACCTGTACCCGAGGATAGATTCCAAGTTCCAGGCGGAACCTGTAAGGAACCGGGAACCGCTCACCCCTAAGAAGGGCCATACGGATCGCACTAAATAGGAGGCTAAGTTGAAGAAAGAATTGATGGAAGTCGTCGTCGGAGGTGATCTCGGAAATATATTTTATTATTTCATTGTTACTAAGCTCCATTTGCCTGGAAGTTACCTGCGGCCTTCCTTCATGTATATAAAAGAAGAAGAGGAAAAAAAAAAATCAGACTTGCACCAACTAATTGACGAAATAATTGATGAAAGTCTTTAGAGGAACCGTCACGTGCTACCCTTGCCATTACTTTGTTACTATGTCCAGAACACTAATTCAAGTTGTTTGACATAAAATAAGTAATTTTTCGGATTGAATTTTTATACAACTAGCTGTAGTTGTGTAAGGCTCCCCTCAGTTAGACTTCCAAAATCCCCTATAACGATCTTATGAACACACACACTTGTCTTGAAAATTTTGGGCTGCTATAAAATCATATGCTGACTAGAGATTGCATGTTAACTGCAAAATTATTAGCTATTGCGATAAAGTTACATGAAACTGAATCTAGACTAAGATTGCACGTTATGATTGCACTACGATACTAGATTGAACGATGACAAAATGAAATTTCTCGCCGATTGAAATTACTCACTAAATAAAATTGCATGCTGATACTACAATCAAATGTAGATTCTATCGGGATTTGATTCATCCCTGTCACTTGTTTATTAATTGATTTCACATTGGATTCATGTCTGCTTAATTGGATGGAAATTGCGAAGAAAATTTGGCTCCTCTTTCACAATGATTCCAACAAAGTTGAAAATTTTCAAACATTTTAATCTCGAAGGTGTGACTTTTATGATTTTTTGATAATATCAACCCAAGCTTGCTGGTTTCTAAACACGCTTTGCCGTTCTTGCTAGTGGGTTGCCATTCTCCAAATATGTTTCGTGGAAAACAAATTTCCGATATTATATTTTCCGATTTTTTGGCGTTTAGATTGTTAAGGAAAACGAGTCAACAAACACAACTCTACTTGATGTGGAATTTGGCTATATGTAAACCAACGCATACTAAATGAATTGACTAGATAAACACACTTTAGTGCTTTTGCTTTGCCTTCACAAGAGGGTCGGACAAAGACTTGACGATGGACCTACTTATGTTCTAAGCAAAGACGAAAGGCCACAGATTTGTTTCCAATTCAAACTATGCAATTCAATCATGGCGTGAATCACGGGATGCCAATTGAGATGCTTTTGCTAGTGCATTTTCAGTTAGACATTCATAAGATTATAATAACATAAGATGATTTATGCAGTACGATTCATAAAAGAGATTATTTCAATTGGCCCGTTAGGTCCACTCAAATTTGGCGTGACCACAAAGGAAGCATAATCATCGATCCCCTTTGATCTTTTTGTCTATTTTGTTTTTGGAATGAGGAATCTCTTCCTTTATTTCTAGGCTAGAAAAAGCAGATTTCAATTGCTTTTGTTATGCTAATTAAATTAAAAAAGGATTAACTTTTCTCAGTTGGAGTCAAACTTCCATTCTTCTAAGCCAAACAAAGCATATCTTCTTACGTTCGATCTAGATTCATGCTAATTGGCATGATCAATTAATTCTTGCTTTTATTCCACCTACTAGCATGATGTATCAGTAAAAAGCCAGTTTTTTGTGCTTTGTGTTAGCACAATCTTAAATATTTCAATTAGAATTTTATTCATGAACAGAAAGAAAATCGAGCTCATTTATACTCTGCTTAAGAGGCTCGGGATATTAATCAAGTTTTTATTTTTATTTTTTGGCCAGAAGGTTTCTCTTATTTTGCTCAGTTAGATGTTGGACGTATTGGACAACTTAGTATATATTTTCCACTTGCCATTACTTTGTTATCGTGTGCCACTTGCCTGGAAGTTACCTGGGGCCTTCCTTCATCAGTTAATTGAAAAAAAAAAACACCATTCAGACTCAGCACCAAATAGAAAGCTAAGTTTGAGGAAATAATTGGTGTAAGTCTTCGAAGACGAAGAGGTCGTCTCGGAATTATATTATATGATTGCATGTTCTTTGAATGTTTGGACGCATTCCACTCGCCATTACTAGGATATTTTGTTCCATTTGTCTGGAAGTTACCGGCGGCCTTCCTCGATGAGTTAAAAAGACCCTTTTAGATTCGCACCAAATGGGCGGCTAAGGCAAATGGTCCAAGACGAGTCCTCAAACATCATCGATGTGTGAACCGAGGCTCTACGTGATAATTTTCGAATAATTACTCTCAAATATTATAAAGAAACGACTTTTAGATAATACTGACTCTATTTTTTTGTTTGAAAAATTTGACATCCAGTGATTGAATGTCATTGATTGAATTTCTGAATGTTGACTTATGATATGAAATTTGATGATTGCACATCTTTGCATTTGCATTGTGAATGAAATATTACCTTTGAATCAAGCATTTCATGAATCACCAAGAGAGTTTACCTATGGCTAGGTAGACACATGTAACCCCATTATGAGGTGGTGCTTACATTTCGTATTGCCTCTCTCAAACTCTATCAAAAAAATCCAGGTGCTACGTCTAAGTCTTGAAGGGAAAATTTGTATTAACCTGATAACTCTTATTGTTGGGACAAGGATTTTGATATTTTAATTTGATTGTATAGAAGGGGGACAGTTAAAGAACCTTATATTCTGAACCCTATGAGCTTAGCAGCATACTGGAAAAGTAGTTGAGCGGTATGCTTTGGAAAAAATATTTTAAGAGACCAGCGAATATGCTTTGCTATCTTATAGTGTTACAATTTGGACATAAATCATAAGATCCCAACCACAAGTGAGGGTCCCAGCCCTCACTGCCACAGGCAATAGGTGTGTCAATGGGTCGGGTCGGGTCGGGTTTTGTTGTTACCCAACCCGACCCGAAACACAAGGGTCACACACTATGACTCGACCCAAAACACATTAGACCATCTAATGTGTTTCGGGTCGGGTCGGGTTGCTAGGTTTCCCACTTCTTCTTTTTTTTCACCTTTCTTTTCTCCGGGGTTCGGGTTGGGATGGTATTGTCAATAGGGTTAATACCATTAGGGTCTATTACCATATTGGTCTTCAAAGTGACAGAAAGCTATGCTCATATTTATAGTTTTTATGTCATGTGCATATGTCAATGCAATAGTTTTGTTTTTCCTCGTTTGTTCTAACTTTTAATGAATTGTTGGTTTTTTAATGATTAGGACAACTCCTCTTTTTACTCTTTTTCAAGAATAAAAAGAATCTGAATTCAAGATGGAAGATCTTGAATCACATAACGACCGAGAGTACATAGCCGAATCAAGCAAGGAGGATGGCTTGGCAGTTGTATGTTTCTGATGGGCTCTACAACACAAATAGGCATTGTATGTAAATGGAGTCGTAAGGCCTGATGCATGCTAAGTGCATGTCTTCTTAACACTGCGAAGTACTGAGAGAAGGTGTAAGACAGTTCTGCATTCAATAGCAGACAATTTTTACATCGCATTTGTGTCCAAACTTGAAATATAGAACAGTTACTCATTTACATGATTTTGGTGACACCAGAGGGTAATAAATCAAACTGGAAAGCCTAATTAATGCACTAATGTCAAACAAGGTGGACAACATCAGGCTGCATTGGCAGCACAGGCATGGAATGAACTAATTAAGATCCTCTTCAGGCAGATCGTGAAGATCAGAGAAGCTTTGATATAACATGACAAGAAGTCCAAAAGGCATTTGAGGCAGCCCTGAGAAGTACTAGGTTCTGATAGATCCTAAAAAGAACAGACATTGACCACAATTACGTTGTGAGAGAGAGAGAGAGTTGCAAAGGTCAAGAGCTGGATAAATCTACAAGAGTATGGAGGTTAAGAATTGTCTAAAAGAACAGCGTAAGATTCAAACATGCTCCAGCATAGAAAATATGGGAAAGTCACATGCTGAAAATAATAAACCAATATTTGAAAAGAGATTAACTAAAAGACACACCCAATGGCTGTTGCCCCCCAGGATGCTACGTTATAGATGACTTTGCTCCCATCCCATGCCTTCCGAGCTTTCCTTTCTTCTTTTTGACAGAGAATGTCTTGCTAAGAGCTAATAGGAAATTGATATATGGCTTGGCCACAAGAAGACATCCAGGGGTAGGGGGGATAAGACATTCAAACTACAGTTGGATTGTGCAAGATATTAAAGGACTCCCAGTATTCAAGCCCCTATGTACTGTGTTTCTCACAAATTCACTATTTGAGTTATTGTCCTTGCTTGCTTAGCAACTTCGGCCTGAGCCAGCACCAAAACCCCCGGCGCGAAGCCCTCGCCCCTCAATTTGAAAACATTGGCGCCTCGACAAAAACAGTCATCAATCAAGACCAGCGTGAAAAGAAAACACAAGAACACATTTCCTAGCCGAAACGACAAGGAGGGGAACAGGAAACGAGAAGTAATCCATCGCGCCTCGACAATCGCACAATGTTTTCATCCGCTCCAAAGAAAATCAAGATGAAGAACAGCTGACGAGGATCTCACGTACCTCAAGAAAGAAACGAGAGCGGAGGAGACGGTGTCCTGGGACGAGAGTCGGAGGAGAGTTTGCCGATCCGGGGGACAAGCTTGGAGAGAGAGAGCGTGAAGACCGCTTTGCAAAGCCAGCCAAGGAGGATGGGCCCGGACTAGGAGAGGAGGTAGGGCTTGAGGGACCGGAGTGGAAGGGATTTGGGAAGGGGAAGGGGAGGGGTTTCGGCGACGGACAGCAACGATCAACTGATTTGGTGGCAGCCTCAAGAAGATAATAGGATCGATGCCCCAACTCCTTTGCGACCTTTTGTTCCTGAAACTATCCTCAACGTTTCTGAAGATGCTAGCTCTATCCCTAACTACCTTAATAAGATGATTCTTCATAGACAAGTTTATTTGAGCCTAGCCTAACTGTGGCCCAAATGCATAATCATCTCCGGCCCATATCCGGCCCATATACTCTCTCTCTCTCTCGACCTTGTCCTAGTAGATGTAGTGTTTCTTCATTCCAAAGGTAAAAGATCCACCTGCAGTTATTGGAAGACCTGCTCCTTTATTTTACAACTATGGAGCTTTTCTGGACGTGACACTATTTCTGTATATTTTTTTGGGCATTATTCACTAAAAAAACCCAACTTTAAATTTAGTCTCAATTCTATTTCAAACTTTTTTTTTATCAAAAAACCTAAACTTAAGTCCAGTCGAAATTTGCCTCAATTTTTCTTTTGTCTGGAAAAAACCTCAAACCTTAGGCCTAATCCCAAATCTATCTCGAACTTTTTTTGTCTAAAAGAAAAAACACCAATTTTCACAAAAACGACCCGGCAATGACTTTTTCCCAAAAAGTGTCGGGTTTTGGCGTTGAGACGAGGGGTGGCGACGGCAACGGTGAGGCAAAGGCGCGTCGATCAGAGGAGAGGCCAAACTGGCAGTCGTGAGCGAAGGCACAGTCATCAGAGAAGAAGACGGAGCCGAGAAAGATGAGAACGTGTTTATGTTTGTTGGCTTGTTTGGAATTTGGAGTTAATGTCTTCTGGATTGAACAATGTTCCAACCCTACCCGACCCTAAACATATTTCTTTACTTGTTTTATATTTGTCATTTAAATACTATCAAGATCCAAAACATGTATTATACTTGTTTCGTGTTCGGATCAGATTTTTTTTACACTCCTAGGTATTAGGCTATAGATGTTGTACATGATTGATCTATACAAGAAAATGGTGAATAAGCAAGTGTATAATTGCTTACATTCATGGATGTTGAATTACATTGGTTCCTGTTGAATTACGCTAGTTCCTGTTGAATTGAACCTCCATTTGGCAGTTTTGCAGAAAGATCTCTCCAATGGAACACGTGTCCTTTCTTGATGATTTCGTTCATCCATGTTAGCTCTGTACGGACGATCATAGAGACAGGAGTGAGGATGGGTTGAATTTTTCCTCCCCACCTGACGTATAGCTTTGTTACACCTAAAGTTGATTATGGTTCATGCATATGTACAGTAAAACTCTTTGTTTCATCAAAAAAAGAATTATTTAAAAAAAAAAATTCTCAAATTAATCGCTTATATATTACTTATAAAAATGAATGAACAAAAACTCTTTTCATCATTCCCGAAAAATTCTGACATAAATTGATATCAATGAGAAAAATATTTTGTTCATTAAGCCGGTCACACTGTCCTCTGGTGCCTCAACATATTGCAGAATGGACGACTTCCAAGCCAAGAACAGAAAGCGAACACTCCTACAAAGACTCACTGCAACGATACTGACGAGTTGCGTCGTGAACTATCAAAGAACACTGAATCAAACCCTTTTCGGTGAATAATTTATAATGTGACTGCAGTAGAGCAGACAGTATCGTGAGAAGTCCATTGATATGGAATTTCTGGAAAATAGACAGCGAACCGTGTCATTGACTCATAATTTTCCATGTCCCTTGCCAAAGCCGGAAATTGAGTCCACACTTTGTTAGGCTTTGTAGTTTCTCGGACGAGCAACATTTGTGTACGGGCAGAGATGAAAAGTTCTTTAAAGATGGGATTCCACAGCTTCCGTTGATTCTTGCTAAGGGGCAAAATTCTCTCCTCACTTTGAATGCCGTGCTCAAAGCCAACGCTCTGGAAATGGTAGCTGCTGCCAAAAACCTTTTCATCCCCATATCTTTTATCCCGAATGCCAATGGATCGCCCCACCAACTGCTCACCGTTCGGAATTTTGAGACGTGAATTGAAAAAATCAAACAGAGAGCCTGCTATTTTATTGATTTATTCCCAAAGATGAACATCCTATACATGTCGCATACCCACCATGAGAATGAGACTATTGCAAGGATTAACTACAACATACGTATAATAAGTAACTATCAGAATCCCCAGTTGAATTTCCTGATTGGGGATGCACGACTCCAGTTTTGGGGAGAGAGAATCGAATTAAACGGACAAGATGCCATAGAAATTATTCCGTTTTGTTCGTTATGCTAGCGTTGCCCTCTTTCCTTTCGCATCTCTCGACTGCAATAAACAAGTTGTCAACAGATTAATGTGGGGAACCATATAAGAGAGAGAGAGAGAGAGAGAGAGAGAGAGAGAGAGAGAGAGACCTGAGCAGCAGTAGATCTTTTTGAATTGAGAAATTCGCTGTAGATGCTATACAGTCTTCTCTTCTCAGAATCTGAGACTGATGGCCTTGCCTTTGAAGCAACAGACTTCAGCAGAGAGTCGGTTATAATTGGCTTTTTCCCATGCTGACCGACATCACCTCTGTCAAGAAGATCATGAACAGCTTGAAGCTGTGCATCTGAAAGCTGAGCTTGAAGATCAGCTCCACTGAATCCTTCTGTCATGCGAGCTATAGCATCTAACTCCACATCACTGGCCAAGGGAAGCTGCAAAAGGGCATTAAAGCAGATACTTAGGAAAACTTACGCGTTGTCCAGTGGTTGCCAATTTTACTGCCTGATTATACTGAATTGAAGTGTAATATAATGAGGTGAATACAGTCAGTATCTTCCTAATTAGTGAAAAGAAAACAACAGGAGAGGATGACGATGTCTTAGAAAGTTTATACTAAATGATAACCAGAGGTAGGTCCAAGTCCGGTTTCACGGATCAGCTATACATGCATGTCTTACATTTTTTCTCAGCAACATCAATAAGTGTTACATCAATCAGTCTCAAAGACCAAGGTTGAAAATGATTTGCTCTTAGACCTCCGAACTTACCTAAGCCTCACATGAGCAGGTTGTAGACCCAACCCTTTTGCTATGTTTTACTCTAATTTACAACGCCTAGAGTGATTTGGGGCAAAACGACTTTTAGAGAAGGGATTTTAACTTTGACTTAATGAGTTATACCAAATGTACTCTGTCAGATGCCGTAAGTTCTTACCAGGATCTTCAAGCTCAAGATTAACTCTGCTTCTAACTCTCTGTTTTGTGTGTGTGTTTTTTTTTTAAATAATTCACTGGTCATATAATCTTACTGATACATCTTCCTCGAAAAAGTAGGATTGCGGATATATAGTTCTTTAACAAGCAATGCCATAAATTTCAATCGGTAAAACCTGTTTCAGACCATATTAGCAAGCACTGGCAGAAGGATGGAAACTAGGTTTCTACCTTCCTTGATAGAACTTTAAGAATATCCAGCCTTTCCTGTTTAGAAGGAAAATCACAGAACAGAAGTCGGTCAAGCCTGCCAGGTCTCAGAAGTGCAGCATCAAGTAAGTCCGGTCTACTGCTTCACATAAAATGCAATTTGATTAGCACTAAAAGCACATAAATTGATAAATATAAAATAGAGGAAGGATCTCAATAAAGACTACGTGAATTAGAATCATTAGGTGATAGGTGAACCCATGACCCCTGAGGAAAACAAAAGAGCACCTCATGCAGCAAGGATGTCCGACATATATGAGAAATTGCACTATGCTTGATGTCACAAGATTGAAATGATCAGCATCAGTTGATGCTGTTGTAGAGGCTCAAGATCAGCTAAATATACTTATTTAAGCTATTTCAGCGACTGAAAATAATTCACGCAATCCAAACTTTTGTTAACTTCTGCAATACAAATCTAGTTTATCCAACACCGTGTATCTGAGGTTAAAACAGTTCTAAATCAATGAAAAGTCATGTCGCAGTTTGCAGTCTGCCTTTAAGGATTATTACAGAGTCTCCGCACTAACTGTTTCCTAGAAAATGTTTGCTGAGACATTAGTAACAGACGTGCAATTTCCACTAGCAGTTTATAGTAAGCAGGCTATTGGAAGAGAGCACTTTTTGTTACCATGTACGACGGAATTATTACCTTGTTGCCGCAAAAACAAACACTCCGGTTAAAACTTCAACACCATCTAATTCAGTCAAAAACTGCAGCAAGGAAAATCAAGACATAAGTAATTCATACAATTAAACAGATTACACATGACCACCTTGAAAGTGCTATTGAATGCAAGAAACTAACTTGATTGACAACGCGGTCAGTGACCCCCGTATTGTCATGCCCCCTCTTTGGAGCAATGGAATCAAATTCATCGAAAAAGAGAAGGCAAGGTGCTGCAGCTGCTGCCTTCGAGAATATATCCCGTACCTGTAATTTTCTAATTGCCATAAGTTTCAGATATTCAGAACTGGTCCAGTCTGCTGACAGAATCAACGCCATCCATATGCATAATGGAAAATCCAGTACAAATTTGATCATTGATTACAAATTCCCAGTAGAAAAGCTTCAATCAATTTACATCTTAATCTTTCTCTTAATCAAATATCATAGAGGATTCTCTCGCGTCATCAACCGTTTTAACTTGGGCACTTCAGTGGTTATGGGAGGATCCTGATTGCTGTTGTTGGCAAAGACATTAATTAGGACACCTTGCCTGCAATGGGAGGATCCTCATTGCTGCTTTTCATTTATAACTATGTCAAGTGTTCACAAATACAAAGGGACCTCTATTAGATGCATACAAAAGCAACAGAAAAAAGCACAAATTGTGAAATGTCCAGAAATAAATTGGTTTAAGACACAATTGCAAGAGGTGGAATACAATCAACGTCATTGTAGTCGAAAAGAAGCCTCTTACAGCTTGCTCAGAGGCACCAATGTACTTATTCAACAGCTCAGGCCCTTTCACTGACATAAATCGAAGAGAACAAGCAGCTGCAGCAGCACCAACAATGTGTGTCTTGCCACAGCCTGGAGGTCCATATAAAAGAACGTTTGATCGTAGCCTTAGAGGAGCTTGCGAAAACACATTTGGGAATTTTGAAGGCAATTCAATCATCTGATATTTCACAAAGTTAACAGATAAGAGGCATGAAAAAATTTCATCAGCACATTGAAGAATGATGAACACGAAGATCAAATAGTTTTATATAACAAGTTAATATTAAACATTATTAGCAAAGAGCTTGAGATAATTTCCAGTAAGACGGGTCTCTTCACAGTAATTAAGGACTGTTGCTCAGTAATTATGTACAAGCACGTCAAGAAACAGATAGATCATGTTCATTGAGAATCATGCGGGTTTAATATGGTACTATTGACTTGAAAAGATCCGTTCTTCATTAAATTGCTAAATTTGCTAAACCCATTCTAGTGAAAATAAAAATTCAAGGGAATTGTGGAAATAATACAGAAACTAGTGGGCTTCGGAAAGGAAATAAGAACTTAACCTTAAAGCACAACCTTAGAGACCATTTCAAAACAAGCAGAATACATTATTCACTCATTTACTAAAGTATCTAGTAAGCTTCAGGGGCAACGATATTAATACTCCAAGCTGGAAGCAGGAAACTAAACACCAAACAATGAACCACCACTTAAATCATTCTACAATAGTAAAAGTTCACATCGTGCTGACTATTCCAACAGAGATAATTTTGCTGGAGTATAGTAGATTCTAATCAGTAAGGATGGCTAATAGCAAGATCATAAGCAGACTGCAATACATTATTCATGGATGAGCCTTCATAAGGATATCAAACAGGTGAAGGAAAATATCACGACCTAAGTGCCACTTGAGACATGCATGAAAATAAGAAAAAAAGAAAAGCTGTATTCGTCAGAGACTTGGTAGCTACTCTCAAATGCTAGCTACTTGGAAAGGGGGATTTTCAGTATACTAGCATAGCTTGTTTTACTACTGCTCAAATTAGTGATCCACTGCTACAGCTATTGTTCCATAAAAGTTCTTGGTATAGGCGTCAGGTACTATCTAAAGCCCATCATATAGGTAAACTGTTTTCCATCAACACAGGAAGAAAACTAAGACAATAAGAGAGACCTGACAAGAAATAATGCGTGTATTGAGATGCAAAAATAAAAAGAGAAACAAATATCAAAGTCACGAACTTCAACACACATAGAGTGGCTAATTTTTATGGCTAGTTTCCATTAGTCGAAGTACACAAAGATAAAAAGATTTACTGGAACCATCAACAAATAGGGAGTTTACAAAAGGGTCAGTAACTTTGTTCATCAAACAGAAAGGTGAGAAAACATTTTACCTCCTTAATGGCATTCCTGATATCACTAAGTCCACCAACATCATCCCATCCAGAACGACCACCTTCAGTAGCACTTCTTGTGATATCCCGCATAGCTACTGGAAGGAAGTCATGCAGTGCTCTCAAAAAATCATCTCTGAGAAGACTCATCTTCTCAGGCCTCTTCAAAGACATTGAATAAGGCATAAAACGGCCAACAGCAGCATGAATAGCTCGATCAACTAAGATTTCCTGAATGAAGTCAATAAAAGATTTTGGCTCCAATTATTTTACAGGTAATTCAAATGTAGAAGACAACTAAAATACCAGACTGAAAAGACACTGATAGCATGCACAACATAAAGTTCACAACAATGATATAGCTTATAGACAAAACGGCACACATCTGAAAGGCCGTTTTCTTTTTCAGTGTTTATCTATCCGTATTATTATCTGCTCAAGAAATAGCCTTAATGTACTACATTTCCCAGTGCAGCTTCAACAAAGTCTCTTTAAACACATATATATCTTGTTGACATCATTTTTCTGAGTTTCAAAGATGAGGATTTAAGTGTTTCTCCCATAATGATATAGAGGAAATTGTCACTTATTGTTTGTGCACCAATCATGGACAAGGCATATCTCCAGAGCCATATATACTCCTTGAACATCTTAATTTCGACTCACAGATTCTACAGAGCAGAAAATTTAGTTGAGAGAGAGAGAGAGAGAGAGAAAGGAGGAGGACAAGGAGGAGAGAAGGAAAGTTTTCCAGGTCAAATTCACCATACCAAATCATAGGCATCATAACCATCACATTTGGATGCCACTTCATGTAAGATTTCATCAGCACAATCTAACGAACGCCTCTGCATTTCATGTTTCAATATTGCTTCACGTTCCATGGCAGCAGGAGCAGGCAGTTGCACATGGAAGTCAAACCTCCCTAGCAGTGATAAAATGTATAAACTGCAGTAAAAGTACCGAAAAGGAACAAAGCAAATATAAAGGAAGACATATAACATGAAATGTTTTCTTTGAAGATAAAAAATACTCCAGCAAACAAGAGGCAAACCTGAGGAACTCAAGGACTGCGGTACTTTATCTAGAGCTCTCACTGTTGCAAGGAAAGCAATGGGTCCAATTCGACATGAGTTTGTCCTTTTTTCCTGGATGACATTTTTAAATGAGAGATGAATCGCAATAATATTCCAAATGATGCATTATAAGTACTAGTACCTGCTAGTAAACTATTGAGTAGGAAATGCCTCAAAAAATTTTGATGCTCCTGCTAGAATATTTAAATAATAAACCATGCATTCATCTAACAACTTAAGCTTTTAGAATAGTTGGTTGGGGTCCTAACAAAATCTTACACATGGTATTAGAGCTAGAGCTGGAAATCTTGAGTTCAAATCTTTCCAGGCCCAATTTGCTTCCATAATTAAATTTTCAAACTTAGTACTGTGCAAAAAGACCAGACTAAGCAAAACGAGGAGTGTTACAATATTTAAATAATAAACACATTCATCTAACAACTTAAGTTTCTAACCAAAAAAGGGGGGAAAAAGTTTAAACTTTTAGAATAGTTGGTTATGGTCTTATCAAAATCTTACACAGCTCCCTATCCAAAATCAAAGAAGATGTTTAAATACATGTGATTAGTTTTTTCCAAAGAAAGAAGACTGGAATTGGGGGTTTAGGAATGTGGCTCAGTCATTCATTTGCCCACGAACTCAAAGCTTAGCCAAAGGTCATTCTTGCCGCTAGGTTTCCACTGCTTGTCTCAAATAAAGGATCTCACCAACCTCTCCTCCATGAATCTAATTTTCACTAAAAGCAAATGAGCTCTCACCCATGCAAGTATCAGATCATGCAGTCACGCGCCAGAGAGTCTTTATCCCTTGCTCTTGAAAAGTTTTAACAAAATGAAAAAACCCTTTTGCTGCAGATCAGAAATAACAGTCTTTGGTTTCTCAGCATTGAGCTTTCTCTCTACTCAGATGTTATAAACAGCTCTACCTTTTAGCAAACTAATAGCCTCTAAGGCTGCCAATATTCCATCGTCACTTAAACAACATTTAGGAAAATATGATATAACAAATAAAACAGTTTGCAACTTCACCAACTACCACTAGAATGGAAACTCCATTCACAGTTTATAAAGTCTCCTAATCAGCATTAGCTGCTCCTTTCTCTCATCCTCCAACAAGCAAAGAAGATAATATATCCCCGCATACTGGAGTACTAACACATGAAACATGGAAGAATATTGCATATATCTCTTGTAAATACTTCCAATGAAAGGGCAATGCATAAGCTGAAAACATTTTGTAAATGTTCACTAAGCAATTTGAGGAAACTAGCTTACCGCATAATCATCTACAATGTCTATGAGAAATTCTGAAAGTTCCATTGCAGAAGTTGACGATCCTGGCCCTTCTGAATCAGAAGAGGAAGAAATGATGCTATCAAGATCATCGAAGACAACAAGTGAAGGTGCATGATCTAAGGCATTGGTTACATATCCAGATAGTTTCTGACGGACAAGGGAGCCCTTCTCTAGGGCAAACCGAGAACAATCAATAAAAACTCTGCACAGCAAACAAAAGGCCAGACTTAGGTCTCCAGGTAATAAATTCAATCTATTCTGGCTTAGCCAAAATTACAAAAACCAAAGAAGTCATCTCAAATAAATAAATAAAATAAATTTGATTTCATACATGTGAGCAAGGATGTCAGGCTGAAACTTCAAGTGCTTCGCAACAGCTCTTGCCAATAGCGTCTTCCCAGACCCCTGATAAAAGATAGTCATGACAACTATTATAAAGTGAACTACAGGATACAATGCTCCAATGAGAATATTAAATACATTAGGACTATGGAACAATACATTTAAAAGAAAAAGGTCAGATAGAAGTCCAAACTAATTGACTAACATAGTTCATATACTAACTTTTGCAGGCATTTACTTCTACTTATCTAATCAAACAAGGTCAAATTGAACTATGTCAGCAGAGAATATGTTGTCAAGATAAACTCCACAGGTAAACCGAGTAAGATGCACAAATGAGCAAGCTATCTCAACAATTACTCAAGCAAGGGTCAAAGAGCAAGCCACCTGGATAGTACATGGAAATAACCATCCCCATTTACAAGGTCCAATTTGGCATCTGAAGAACCTACTGATGAAGATAGCATATACTACAAATGATTCATGGACTGTATGGCACTAAAACCCAAAATCCTCTAACAATTAACAGCATGATGCGCTCAAAAGCCATAAAATGTTTGGTAAAGAGAAGCTATAAGTGATTAAGACGTTTTGGAGTAAACATTATGTAGATTTATATTGTTCAATTTAGATACAAACAAGAAATAGAAGAAATCCCTTACAGATTTTATCTGATTGTCTGTTACATTGATTCAACAAGCATACTTTGTCTGATGAAATAGACAAGGACACCTATCCACTACCATAAGGTCTCAAGAAAAGCATTTACTTTGTCACTGGCTTAATGTTACTCAGTCATCTCCTAAGCAAACTAAGATGCCATAATAATTGACATTTTACTTTCAGGATTGCCAGAGTCACGAACTTTTTACTTTCAGGACTGTGCTTTGACCACAGATAATCATGAACTTAAACTTATTAGATCGAAGGTCAACGAACGTAAAACATGATTTCACAGGCCTCTGAAGGCTAGAGTTGAAAACAGAAAATATCAGAATGCTTTCTAAGTTACATATGGCAGGCCCAAAAGTAGATAATAAGATTGTGGGACATAGAGTACAGAAGACAGGCACAAGCTGCAATCACACAGTGCTTCCATCCACACCCAATGACAATTAAGCTAATGTTTGTATAGTCTTATATTGCTGACAAAAGCTGAGCCCAAACTGTTGAAAATTCAAAATTTACGGTTATACTCACAGTAGGACCATGTATTAGGACATGTCCAGGCAGAGGAAGATCATACTTGCTGAACCACATCCCAGAAGCTGAAGAGAGCAAAACCATCAACCCTGCATTATTGAATTACAGTCATGATGGGATCTGTCAAAAGGTAATTACGTTTTTCCTTCTCTTTTTTCCTTCAGGTAAGAATCAAAAGTATGAGGGAGGATGGCTACAATCCGCCAAAATCAGATAACACCACCTAACATAGCAGCATAAAGTCGTGAAGAAAGTGACTACATCCCCCCAGTTTCCCACACAACAAGTATATTGTCAGAATGGAGTCAAATTGATAATAGCAACCTCTCCATAAAAACAAAAAGCAGCATGCAAGAGGGTTTCAGTTCCCCTCAATTTAGAGAAGAAATGAAGTTAATCTGTAGAAATTGAAGTAGTATACACAACATGAAAGTAGCATCCAAAACTTTGAAATTTCCATCAAAACACAAAGAAAATATAAACCTTGCAACACCTTTGACACTCAGCTTCTGCATATAGATGATGATCAATCTGGATCCATAGATGTTTATCAACTCCAAATCCACGAAGAACGACAGTTCCCTTGATTAACATATAATTTGATATTCTCAACATAAGTAAAATCCAGATCCTGTTTTAAACTAAAGAGATTGACCACAAGTCTGAAAATGAATTTACCTCCTAAATGAGGCCATTTCCAAACACGTCATCATGACAATACGGTACAAATTGTTAAGTGCCATTTCATGCTAGAATACCTAAACTAGTGCTTGGAATTTCAACCTCCAACTGCTTGCCATAAAAAGGAATGAAGTCAATAGCTGAGTTCATTTCTTTCCTAACAAACAATCAGGACTAGATGCCATGGAATTTTTAACTCAGAGGAGGTCACTTTGCCATCAAATCCCAAACACAGGAGAAAGGTGATGATGTTTATATCTAACAAATAGATCACATCAGGAGGAAAAAATTCTCTGTATCAGTTGCAGTTTAGGCACACCCAATTCAAAAAAGGTCATAACACTCTCTCTTCCTCTGTCCAAAAGCAATCTAGTCCATAGTCCTAGTCCGGATATCTTTATACATCAGCTACAAAAAGTGAAGTGTCTAAAACTATTAAGATTTCTGTTTCCTAGTCAGCATGAATATTTGGTACTTTAGGAAAGGAATTCAAGCTAGTAGGGGTATCCTGTATGTATACATGCTCCTCACTATCTCTCTCTCAGAGCAGAATTATGTGCCCCAGTGTAATCACTATAATCATTTTATTGTCATAATAACAAATAACGAGTAGATGCCTACAGCTCTAATTTCTAAGAGGAAGTACCTACGGTTGATAACATCAGAAGCAGCTTTCTGCATCCAGCTCAATGAAGATAAATCTGCATCTAAGTCCTCCTCAAAATTTTCATCCTTTGTATAATAAAGGGAAGCTGGGTCACCCCAATCCAACTTTTGGCCCAAGAACTTCATATCTTCATTGCACTTCTCTTTCCCTTCATTAAATGCTAGATCGTATGCACTGAACTTCTCACGTTGGGTTAACCCACCAGAAATAATCAGAGAGAATAATATTGAAGTTCTCTGTTCTTCCAATTTAGATCTGTTAGCTAATGAAGTGTTTAATAATTTCTCCTCTCCTGGAGATCTAAACATGCCCATTTTTACAACAAAATGAAGCAAAGTCTGATTCCCCAAAACCAATGAAGTAACTTCCTTCTGAGAAGTAGAAGCAATAGCATCACATGTGCCAAAAGCCAGTATTTAAGAAGACATTGCAACCCAGAGCCGTAAGAATTCTCATCGTCCTTGTTTTTAGAAAGCACATGAGACAGTGCATTGACAACTTTATTATGAGAAGACCAGTCTTCAGCATCCATAGAAACCCCCGTGTGCGCATCCAGATGCATCTTTTTCTTGCTCTTGTTTCTGTGCAGATTAAGCTCTTCTTCCCCATTTTTCCCAGGAGTTTTTTCCTTCCCTAGCAACTTAAAATGGGCAGGAGAGACCAATATTGATGAAACGTTTCTGTTCAAATTTGTAAAGGAACTCTTCACGCAGACCCCTACAAACAAGAGGGAAAATCATTTCGTGGCTTAGTATTCTATGCTTGTTCTTCTGCTACATAAAAGAAGTCAGCTAAAGGAAAATACGCATTAGCAAACTCAATTGAGATATTACAAGTCCAGAAGCAAATTATACAAAGCAAAAACTTGCTGAGTAGTCGGCCAACTGAATTAAAGATGACAGATTTCCCTAGACTAGCATGAAAGGATACATGCATGCACTGGCACCAAATACAATATCAGGTTTTGTTTCCCCATTGCCAACAGAAAATACAATACCTTGACATAGCTCAGTTGAAACTAAATGAAAATTAGAATACAAAAAGAGCTTTCAAATTGATAAGTAGGTTAACTCATTATGCCACCGGTAAAGCATGGGAAGTTGTTGTGACACCTATCCTAGAAAAGATCTTATGTAAGAATACCTAAAGTTTGTAATGTACCACTTAGTTCATCAAATTTAACAGTTATCAGGTACTCGCGGCATCATCCTTCAGCAATAAAAGCAGAGCTTCTTATGTCTTTTGGTCCTTGGACAAGAGACTTTTAGTTGTTTACGCAAACAAGCAGATAACTTAAAACAGCAGCTTGTGATGATACCGCAGTGTAACAATAATATCACAATCAACGATAATATGGTCTCTAAAAAGTTCCAGAGAGAAGATTTTATAGCTGATCATATATATAAGCACTCAAACTCAAGTATCCAATGTACATTGAAGATGTGAGCACTATGGGATTTTAAACCAATCAAAAAGTAAAATGAGCTGAAAGGAATTTCGGATCTTTTTTACATTGTAAGAACCTCTCCCATGCCAAAATAATTGTACAATGTTATTTCCTAAGTACAAAAACTGGAACCCATTCATCTTAACTTGTAGACTAAACAGAGAGACATTGCAACTCAGAATTTCAGGTAAGAAGAAAATTGAAAGTTTAAGTTCAAAGATGCAGCTACCCACTACCTTTACGGGAGAAAGGGGATATGCAGTTCTCCGTCATTAAATCTTATTAAATTTTCAATGGAATGTTCAAGAATTCTTCAAACGTTAGAACCTTCCAAAATATTTGTTTAGCAAACACTGAAAATGCAATTAAAATTAGCAAAGAACAATGTACACAGCATCCCTACTGGAGAGGTTACTCCACCAATATAAGAAATTACTTAAATAAACTCCAAGTAATTTGACACTGGTGAAACCATTACCAATGAAAACAGAACAATTAAGAAAAAATAAGAAGCTGCCAGATCATTTAAAATAACATAAAGTACTACCAAACAACAAAAACAAAACAAGCATTTGTGCGATAACACCTATACCTGGAAATAACACGTGATTTACATAGGCAAGCAAGCAAAATTTTACTGCAATCACATTATGCCAAATCAAAACAAATGGAGTCATTACATTTATTCAAAATCTAGGAAACTTACTTACACGAATGAAGGCCAACTCCAAGATACATGCAAAGAGACTGCGAAATCATAATATGTCCTTTGGCCACAGATTCAGAAATCAAAAGACAAACTACTGCATTGCGTACTTCATTCTTCTTGATTCCTCCGCTCCCTTCCTTTCCATTCAAATTGATTTTCGGTCTGAACGAATTGTTGGTAGGATTCATGTTACTCTCCTTTGCTGAAAAGGGTGTAATAAAAACTGTACTAAGAGAATCAGAGCCAAAGCTCCTAGCAGTTTCTGGATGAATATAAGCGGTAGCTGTGAGAACTATCCCTAGCTCAACACCATTGACTATATTCTTGTGTATCAATCTCTCATCTGGTTCTTGAATTCGCAGTAATGCCCTTTGTAATTGATGCTTCCTGTTAGGCGACTGTGTGGAGTCATTTCTCGGCAAATTCTTTTTGCGTCTCTTTGGGGCAACGGCAACTTCAGTCCCAGGCATAAGTTGGACTGAGAAAATTCTCACATCAGTCGAGTTGGTACAAACATGCTTACAAAAACAGGTTATGCACCTATACGACAAATTTGCACATTGCTTAACCTATCAGGAATAGCGGTGCATGAAATTTTACATTATCGGGGAATGATGAAATAGAGCATATTTTGCATGCAGTTGTAGAATGAGAACTAGATCCGAAATGTTGCAAGAAATAGTACATGAGGCAACATTGAAAATAATCACTTTAGTGAATACACGCACTGAATCTTAAAATCATACCGTAAAAGGTGACACTTCATCTTCATCACGTTTAAGTTTGAGTAAACAGTAAAAAAGGTACAATTATCCAGCAAACAAATAATCTCTAATCATTCTGAAAAAAAAAAGCAAGATAGTGATTCCATGAAGCTTAAACATCAAAAACTGCAACAATTGCTTGCTGAAGTGCCTCAACTACAGTAAAGATAGACAAAGCAATTGCAGAAGATTTAATCTTACCTACAGTTTTCTCTGGATATGTAGAGATAACACGAAATGTGATGGCTTGGCCATGCAACCACAAGGGGAAGTTCATTTTTTCGTGAAGAACCCGAACCTGCAAGGTAAAGAAAACCATGTAATATAGTAAGAAAGTGCTTGGATGCTGCTTCAGAAAAGGATGCTACATGGCCATTGTAGCAGAAGTGAAGTTAAGATTATATGATATATGAGGTAACACCAGTTACTGCATTGGAACAGCACTAACATACTGCACAAAACTGGCACAAACAGTCTTCAAAACTTTGACTCAAGAGAAAGAAAAGCATGCCAAAGAGCTAGCCATAATTCATCATTTAAATCCTAAAACCTTCTGTGTTGATAGATTCATCCCCAACCTCCACCCCCTTCCTAAATAAAGAAAAGACCAGAAAGTGAATAACAAATTCATAAGTTAAGAGTGACTTAAAACTTTCTTTCAGAGTCTGAGATTAAGCCTTAAGGAACTTTAAATTATTTAAATTGCCAGCAGAAAAGGCATTGGTGCAAAAAATGTTAGCACAAAACATGGCTTGCTCATACTCAACAAGACTTTCAGAAAAAGAAATCCTTATACCAAGGATCATAAAGTATAAATGATCCAGATACAAAAAACTGTTGACAGAATTACCTGCTTCAATAGAGCAGCCTCAGCATGCTCTGAGTTTAGCTCCAAAACTTCCCAATCATCCTCACTAAGCGGCTCCACCATAACTAGAGTAGCATTGGGCAAGTTTGATATAACACGCACACTAACAGCAACTCGATCAGGTAATGAAATGCACTCAGAGAATTGCTGAGAAACCTATACAGAATATGAAGTAGTCACAAATATGGTAAATGAAAGTTCCCAAAATTACATGTATATTATGAGTTTCTAACCTAGTATAACATGTCTGAATGAAATAACTCAAAAAGCAAGTTATAAATGTTAGCTGCGAGGAGAAGAGACAAGAAACGCAAACCTTGTTGAAAACAAAACCATAAATCTGAAAGGATTCTATATCATGGCCCATTGCATTAATATCACCAGTGGAAGGCATTAAGATACTTCTCAATTTCACTGAATTCATTATGATGCATGAGCAAACATGCAATTCATCATCAGATACAATGGAAAGAGAATCTGGGATTGAAGAACATGGGACATTAATGACACAACAAGCGAGATCAAAAGCAAGTGATAAAATTTCAAGATCTAGAATAGCAAAAAATGATGATGACAAAGCTAAGTCTGAATAAACTGAGAAGAAGGTGGAGGAGGAGGAGGAGGAGGAGGCTGGTGGTTGCAAATCTAGTGATGAATGGGATGAAAGCATGGATGGTGATGATAATGACAAAAGATGATGTGGTTGATATTTGTGAAAATTAGGCTATCTTAGAACTTAGAAGTTCAGACCTACTGAGTTTGAGTTTTAAATTGATAGATATCAGATTCATTTCTATTTTCAGATTCTAAAGCGTTCTTATTGATTTAGCAAGCACCTTCCTCCACTGGGTGAGGGCCTAGTTTAGCGCCTAGTGACCTAGGCAATTGGGAGAGTCTAGTGACTTAAAAGCACCTAGCGCTTTTAACAACACTGATCCTTTATATCCAGGACTAGATGGTTTCATGAACCAGCAAAACAAATAAATTGTTTCCATGGTGAGATCTCTGTAACATTGACCCTTTTGACTCTAGGAAAAAGAATTTCCTTAACTCTTACTCTTACCTATGACCCATTAGTCATTCCCACAGTTTTAGTTTTAAAATTCGTGATCTTAACACTCTGAGAAAACTGAGCTGATGGAAACAACAAGTTGCATTAGACAATTTTCAGTGATTAAAATCCTTCCAACTGGTATAATAAAAATCTTGTCAATTCACTCAGAGAAGGCACAACATAACTCCCGTAAATTTTCCCTACAAAGAAAAAAAAAAGTTGTACACTCCAGACTAAACCAGTAGCTGGCATTTGCTGCCAACCAAAGTACAGGAAAGAGCCATTGCGTGCGAGTAACAGGACTTTCAATCTTTCAAGAGATCCATCTTGATGCAAGTAACCGCATCCTATCTCCATAGCTTTACCACCAAACCCAAACAAACCATTTCCACTACCATTTCTGCCGTCCCTCTGGCCATGTGCCGAAACAAGACTCAACATAACCTGCTAAAACACCGAGCCACTCTGCCGATCGCAACCAATGGTTCCCCAAGTAATTACCAAGCAAAAAATATACTCCAAACAAAAAGGCAAAAAAAAAAAAAAAAAGCTTCAAGAGCATCCCAGAACGCAAACCAAGAACCCATCTTCACAATTTCTCAGGACAGTCAAAACACCAATTCTGGACAGAGAGAGACACGCACCCACAAACGACCCAGCCCGTCTCCGCCCACTCAATCGATCCCCACATCTAATTCACCAAAACTCCACACGCTCACCGCAACTAAGCCTCAGCAATTTCGAAAGCACGCTACTCCCCCCCCCCCCCTCTTCCTACGCAGTTCAAGTAGCAAAAACACGAAAAGGGAACTCTTTTTTTCCCGCACGAGAGAGAGCGAGAGAGACGAAAACCTCGATCGCCGACGAGGATGACGTGGCGCCGGACCAGGCGACGACCCAGGACTCGCGGCCGCGGAGGCAGCGGAGCTCGAGGGCGAGGAGGGGAGGGAGGAGCCCCGAAGGCGTGGACTGCTGGAGGGTCTGCACTAGCGGCAGGGGCAGCGACACGAAGCAGTCCTCCGTGCCCCCCACCGCCCTCACCTCGAACTCCAGCCCCATCTTCTTCTTCTTCTTCTTCTTCTTCTTCTTCTTCTTCCTTCTCTCTCTTCAGCAGGCGTGGAGGTCTGGCATGCGAAGAAGAAGCAGCTATCGAAATGATTTGCCGGGGAAGAGAGGGAGAGTTTGTAGTCTCGAGGAGATAGAAACCCGGTTTTGGGTATTTCCCTGTTGAGAAAATGGTCTTGAAAAAGGGTTTTCTTTTTTTTTTTTGTTTATTTATATTTTTTAGTCCTTTGCCACTTGAAATTGAAAAGAATTGAATCATCAAAACTAGGTTTAATAATTAAATTAATACACACAAAGAGTATACGTAGGGGTTTGATATCACGTGAGATTTGGCGAGGCCATGATTGATTATTTTTTAAAAAAAAAAGTTGCTACCATACGAAGACGTGTTCTAATATATAAATTTTTGAACTTTCTTGACACTAATTAGGCCCGAACTAAGTATGGGCGTAAAATCTAAACAAAACTTGTAAACGCACCTTAATTCGTGACATTTCATTCACTTTCGACCTTCTAAATCTTAAAGTGAAACTATTATTAACCCTTCTAATTCTATCAAATATATATCTCCAAGCACACCTTAATTCATGATGTTAAGTCCTTCACCCACCGGATCTTAAAGTAAAACCGTAACTAACCCTTCTAATTCTATATGACAAATACATATATATAGGAATTTTGAATAGCCGATAAATCTAAAAATTCATGGATGATCAGCATTTCGGATTCTTTAATTTAGGAATCCAATTAATTTATGATCTAAAGTCCAAAGAAAACGATTCAATTCGCTGCTTGCTTCGCAAAATTCTCACGTCAACCGCGTTACCTTTTTTTTAATTATTTTTTTGGTTTGAGCGTTTTTTTTTTTTTTTTGTTAATCCTATTCTATTCCTACTCTAACTCTCACTCTTAGACTTTTGCCCTGTTTTGCAGAGCATGGGAGTCGAAACCCATTTCTAAAACTAATTCGTCCCCACTCCAACCCCCGAGAAGATGGGGATTTGAACCCCCACCTCCCCATTCTATGTTGAAATAATGGCCACAAGGCAAACCCCAGTGGTTGGTTTGAGTGTTTGGTATTTGCTTGAATGCAAAAATTTTCTTGATACAACTAAAAGCGCGGGCCATATCCTAGACGAAGTGGATAGTTCCAGTTTTCCAACGACATTAGACCTTTATCAAGAAAACGAACCAAACTTCGTTCAGCATTATTTAAAAGATGTCGTCTCAGTTAAAAACCGCCAACAAGCTTTTTTTTTCCTTTCTTATGCTAAGGTAAAGTGTTTGCTATTCCAATGTTATAATTTGCTTTAGCCAAAAAAAAAAAAAAAAAAACAGAGAGAGAGAGAGTGATGATGAGTTTAAGCCATTAATTTCAACAGTTATTATTTTTTTTTCTAGTGATTATGGGCCGACATCTACAATTTTCGCCTTTGAAGGCGAAAAAGTGAGATTAGAAAGAGATTGACAAACTTACTCTGTATTATCTAAAATATCGACTGAGACTTTAGTAATGAATGACATTATTGATTTTAGTACTTAGAATAGCTTCATAAATTCTCGAAGAGTAGCTAAAAGTACTTGCGAAGCCACATTGTCCCACAAAAAGTTTCCTAAAGCCAAAAGAAACCTATGCAGAAGCACATGGTAGCGCTCTTTTTCAATCCAATTTATCGAGGAAGGTCCGCAAGGCATGAGCGACTTAGAGGAGACTCGAAAGCATCGAAACGACGACAATCCAAATAAATACATTATGCATTGCTTGTGGGTATGATGCATTGCATGCTCAATCTCGACTTGATCGAATCATTTGTCACCGAACCTACATAATATCCCACCACGCATGCGTCATCGACCAGATGTTTCAAGACATAATGGGCCGAGGAAGTGGCTAAGATGACCTCATAAGCCTTAAACTTCTAAGGGCCTATGAACTTCATGTGTACTCCATAATATTCTGGGGGACAATATAGAAAAATTTACACTTGTATTCTAGTGTACACCTGTAATTAAAGTGGGTTACTGGTAGGTGGGAAAGATGGAATATTCACCATTAGATAAAGAGAGATGTACTATTATAATTAGAGGGTTCATGTATAAAAAATGGTCTCCACCCCTTATTTGTATCCGCAAACCATCTAAACACATGATGTAAGAATTCAGAACTTTAAAGGTTTATGATTAATTTAGGCATGAGAGGCTAAGACCCATAGCCAACATTGGCTAGGATAGATTTTACAAAAAAAAAAAAAATATATATATATATATATATGTGTGTGTGTGTGTGTGTTTAAACATTGAAATTGTGCATCTTAGAATAGATAGCGAGTTTTTTTTAAGGAGTACATGTCTCTCTTCAAAAGAAAATTAAATCAACTGAGTTATCTACTCTAAGACCATGAAATAAATTATGAGATTTAACCATTTTGAAGTGACACTATCCGCAATCGTAATGGATTTCATGAAGAAGTAATTGAAATATATATTTTGCAAATTCCGTAGGACATAGACATTTCCCATCTTGGGAAGGCTCCGTGCTGTACTTAGTCGTTGGAGTTTTCTTGACTCACAATGTTTTAGTTACTTTCAGCTTAGTATTATGTGGCGATTTTGTTCCCTACATAATGTTTCTTGGAAACCTATGTACACATTGCTCTTGCTACGATATAAATCTATGGAAAAGAAGTAACCAATCATGTACTATGAATCACCTCTATGGAAATCCCCTCAGAAGTAAACCCAATCATGTACTTTATGATCCTCCAGCAAAAAAAAAAAAATAATAAATCATGTACTTTATGATCCTCCAGCACATGCTTCCCCCCACACCTCAGCTCAAGGTCACTAGAAGGGGATGACAGATCGCTGATATCCAAGAGACTATTGGAAGTGACCTAGAATCTGATCCCCAATGTCCAAGAGACCGTTGGAAGTGACCTAGAGCCTGTTGAACCAAGATGTAGTTTCAGATACGATAACCCGAAAATATTCAAGCTGACAAGATTCAGCAATCCCACAACATCTTGGAACAAAACGTAGTTAAAAAAAAGTAAAGCGAACTCTCAATAAGACAGCGTGCTTAAGTCTAGATTTTCGACTTAGCTTTTTTCCATGTCTTTATGTGCTAATACTCAAAAGGATTATTGGATGTGCAATCGCAAATCAAATTTTCTGACTTGTCATAGGCCGGTGAGGCTCAAGCTCACTTGATTCCAACAAGCGGAGCCTCACCTGAGGCCTTGCCAAACTGCCAAGCTTGAGGCCGACGAGCTAGATCGGGGGGCTCAAGGCTCCCCAAATGTTAGTTACCTTGAGCTCATCTGAGGTCGATCGTTCGTCCCTCGCTTGGCCGGTCGCCGGTCATTAGAGGAAGATGGAAGAAAGAAGAAGAAAGGAAAAATAAATAGAAAAGACAAAGAAAAAATAAAAAATAAAAGTAATTATAATTATAATTATAATGCCGATTTTTTTTTTTTTATAATAATTTTGTAAAGGTTGAAGGGGAAATAGAGTGTGTGTGTGTGAGCGTTGGAAATGGGTCATAAACTCAATCCATTTAGACACATTTATTTTAATCTTTAAAATGTTAAACCTATTTAAGGAAAGCTCTACAAAATTGAAGTGATCCATATATGACCCATTTATTTTTTAAATGGGTCATATATAGATTTGAGACCCATTTTGACTAGTTTACTCATTACCCAGGTAACTTTTATCCATTGTACATTGTATCTCATATACTTCGGAGAGTTAGACTATTTCCTCAACATATACTGATTACATCTGCTCCCGTTTTGATAAATGATCTTTTAATGATTTTGCACCAATTATTATATATAAGAGAAGGACCACACGATTATAACTCAATTTTGTTGCAGACATGCTATTCAACAATGAAACACGAGAAGATTATATCTATTAATGTTAATATGAAATAAAAGAATTATATTTCCGGCATAAATGAGTTTTGAATTATTATATCATTAAGTGACCAGTGAAATATGTTAAATAAGGTCACTCTAAAGATACGAGTATCGGTGATGTCTTTTATCTAATCTGGAAAATTGAAACTTTACACGCACGATCATGTAATAATTTTATTTCCCTTTTTAAGGACCTCTTTGAACGAGAAAAGTGCGAAATTAGCCCCGTTAAAATCACTCTGTTACCATTTGAGTATTTGATCAATAGATTTTCAAGTGTCTGACAATCATGGCTCAACTCTCTTTATTTAGATTAGCCAAAAAGCGAAGATTTGTATAATGTTCGCTCTCATGTTAGAACTATGAAAATTTCATTTTTGAGAGTAATAATATTTTGAGAAAAAGCCTTCAAAAATTCTAAACCATGTCCATTGTGATATATTTACCATCAACATTTTATTTATTTATTTATGACCAAAAAAAATCCCAAACTTGTATGTAGGCGAAATATTTACCCTTTGTCAATTTTCCATCGGTGAATACCGTTAAAAATTTATTTTCATAGACCACAGAAGGCAAATTATGTTGACAATAGTGCCTATGTGGCTTAAATGAAACAAAAATGGCACCGTTTTGGCTTAAAAATTATTCCACTGAACCTTGATAGAGGGTAAATGTGTCGTGCAGATATGAGTTTGGAGTTTTTATGTCACAAGAAAAAGTTTAAGGTAAATTTATACGAGTGTGCTTGGGCTCTCTCCGTTGAGCAAAAAGATAAGCAGTGATTTCAATAAAAAAATATACACATTCCCGATTTAGTTAGTTACTTGAAGAAGTGCCTAAGCAAACTCGCTGAAAGATGAAAGTCATCTATAAGATGTATGCACATTAGCGACTTTTCTGTGTGCAAGTGCAATCTTTCAACAACTTCACGACAACGACTCTTGCAGCTGCGGATCGAGGCCATACTATTTTTCTTCCGTCGTATGTTCAGAGGAGTAACATCATGCGGCGACGTCTTTTTGAGCATCCTCCCTGTCAAAGATTTCTTCAAGAATCGCTTCAGGGGACGAAAGTCACATTACATCCTTTACAAGAAACCATCTAATATCTCCGAGACATACTGTATAAAGAGTAGTATACTTATATTCTTTTGGTACATGTGGTAGGAAAGACGGTCAAGAGAAAACCCTTTTCTTTTGCTCATCTTGGGGCACATGGGCTCGTGTAGAAAACTTCTCCTTTGCTCGTCTTCTTTGGACGCACGAACTTCAGGAGGAGACTTTATATCAAATCATGCAGACGAGATCTAAGATTCCCTCCAGAGAAGAATTCTCTGCCTTTCCCCTCGACAAAGAACGCCCACCCGACCGTTCTCTCTTCTTCAAGAATCCAAAACTACGGTGGCAGAGCCCCCACAGCAACGAGATCAAGAACCAGCTGATTTCTAGCTGTGGAAACAGGGGAGACTCCGCCTTTGCTGGCCGGCGATGATAGGTGCAAAACTACCCACGGCACGTTAATTTAACTCTTATGTTGTTGTGAGGAACGTATGCACGTTCAGCTTCCACGTAAATGCGCTCGAAAACTCTCGATGGCTTGATTATTGTAATTCTCAGGTAATTAGTGTTATTAATCTACTTATCGTGATCAATTTGACCTTCACCATCATCCCTCGGTTGGAATGTCATTTGACTTGTCTCCTTTTAAGGGAATGATGCTTTGGTGGAGACAACCGATGAAAGAAACCTCAAGCAATTCGAGTGATAAACGTGTTCGTTTTCTTGGTCGAGAATAAGGACACAAGGGGAGTGTTGTTAATAGTTTTTGTATAAACCAAACCAAGAGGTGCATTGTCCCACATTGAAAAGATATGAGAGCACGAGTGGACAAAATTTGACACCAATCATTACTTTTTATTTATTGGAAAATTTTGATTTGTTTTTATTAAAAATCAACAATTGCGTCCTATTGAAATAGTACGATTGTTTAGAAGTAGTTATAACTTTTTAATCCTTGGAAGGTTGTGTCTCTTTGGATATAACTTCTTCTTTTTACTATAAATTATTGAACGTGTCTATTCAACGATAATCTTCTTCTTCCATTTTCGTTTTCTTTCGAAAGAAAATACAACCATTATTTTTAATTGTTTCCTAGAGAGACCATGGAGATATATTATAATTGCTATATAGTATTCTCATTTTAGATTTGGTTGTATCCTGGAGGAAATTTGCCGATGACCATTAGTAATATTGTGAAGAAAAGAAATTTTTAAAGAAATTGATATCATGCCTCAAAGTCCAACTTAATTGATTCAAAGCTATAATTTTCCAACAAATGTTATAATCGGCGGGATTAATCAAGTCTTATATTTATACATTCGCTACATCGGCAATAAGTCCGAAAACTTGTATGGTAAAAATGTTAAGATCTTCGACAAGGGAATCTTGCCGCCCTCAATATTAGGTGCTTGACAAATTGCTTGTACACAAATTTTATTTCATTAGCCGCAGTGCAGACATTGGGACTGCGCAATTGTTGGCATTTTTGAGATGGTCGAGAGGGGCTGTCCTGAGCTTGAGTGGCTCGACTAGTGTCGGCACAATCGTGCCGTGCACACTTAGGAGATGACCGACGCCGATCCTGCGGAATACTATTGGGGGAACTGGTCAGCTTTTTCCGCAGTGGGATCGGGGAACGCAAGCGATCCATCAAGGCGAGAGAGACCAAGGCGAAGATCATGATCACGACGAGGATTGAACCGGCCGGGATCATGAAATAGGGTCCTAAGCGGCGGTCCATGGTTACGGCTAGAGCTGTTAAATGGGTGGGTCGGGTCGGGTCGGGTTTGGGTCGGGTCTATATATAATTTAATCTTGTGTTTGTTAAAAGTATACTTGTTGACTTGTTTAATTTAAGATATCTTGTGCAACTCTATAGATTAGTCGAGTTGGTTAAAATTCAACACTGATCTACACCCAAAGGGATGTATCATGTGTGTAAATTCCCGCGGAGACAACTTTATTTGGGCCGCTCGGCCCTTTAGTCTTGGTGATATCATGCAATTGCGGCTGGACAAGAGATCGTCGCGATAGGGTTAGCTTTCACGATGAAAATTGAAGATATCACATAATATCTATTCATATGTTTTAATTATTAGGACGTGCGACTTTGAAATCACATTTGCACTTAGGCCTCTTCTAGATCCATGCATCCTTAATTTATTCGTGTTTTAAATTCTAAAATCAAATGTAACAGATAAAATACCAGTCCTAGTCAACCAAAATTAGAGAGACTGGATTGATAAGTGCTACAAATAATTTATCAGCTAGTTTGAATCCTTAGAACGATGTGGTGCCCTAGTTCCATGCTCGAAAACTCTTGTAAAAAAGAAAAATGATATTAGTGCGTGCATCATCAACGTAAAGAACTTTTTACACATTTATCATTGGATGCGTGACATGTGTACTTAGAAATATTATCGTAACCGCATTCATCCGCGTGCTCATCCTTTCAATGGTGAATGTGTGAAAAATTTCTTTACACCAACAATAAACCTAGGGGTGTGCAACGGAAACAGCTCGAACCGGGAACCATCCGATTGATTATGGACAGTTCACGGAGAGGGCGGTTTGATTCCAAATTCCCATTTTTAGAACCGGTGGCCGGTCGGTTCGGTTCCATGTTCCAAGGTGGGAACCAAACCAACCGGACTGGACCGATTGATATAAAATATATAAATAAATAAAAAGTTGAGAAAAACCCTCCTTCCCTTTTTAGGTTTTGCTTTTCTCTCCTTCCCTTTCTGCTTTCTGCTTTCTGCACCTTCCCTTTTTAGCTTTCCCCTCCCTTTTGATGATAAGGAATTCACGTAACGAGCAAGAAACTACTTGGGAAATATATCCCTGAAACGATAATATTAAGAAGGAATGCTCAGTCATCCTAGACATTACCTAGAAGGCAAGACTCTTAACTTACTCCATCTAAACCAAAAGTATTTCGTTTAATTCACTCCAAAAAAGAAAAAAAAGGTAAATCAAGAATGAGCGCTTATTAGCATCACACTAGCTCCTTTGCAATTATGTTGCAGTTTATGAATTGACAACAAGGCCATGAAGTCACCGAACAAAATTCTTTTTGGAAAATCTATAGAAAAAGATAGAGATATCAACAAAACAATCCACTCTCATCAGCCCATCGGCCAGATGGGGTCACTAAAAAGAGGACCGATCCAACTGAAACAACCACTTATCTCCTCATTCTTCACTGCACAGTCGGAACATCCTCAAGCCGCGAGCACCAACTCATCCAATACAGCGACAAACAAATAACAAATTACTGGTTCCATTGGACCGAATTGATTAGTTGGTCCAGTTCCCAGTCCTAGGATTGGGGAACTGGTCCTCCCAGTCCAATTCTTGGTTCCACCTCGGAATTGGATTGGACTGGGAATTGACCAGTCCTAAATAAACCTAATGATTTTTTTTTAAAAAAATGTTATTAGATTCACCTACGTAGTCTCTTGAAACTTTTTAGACTCCAAAACAATTACATGTTTTTTAGACACCCCAAGTTGAACAAATTAACAAATGTTTGATTTTTGAAACCCTCATGGCCAGATCCAAAATCAAGTTGCGACCCCCGAGACTTTGCTTTCCATTCATCAATAAACCATAGGAATGCGTACCCTGAATTAATATCCTCAATCTATCGGCTAGACAGAAGGAATTTTATATTATCCGTCAATAGCTGGCTGGATTCCATGCTCATCCGTCTTGTTTTCTTACTTAAAAGAACCTATAGGAAAGAAAAAAAAATTTGTTTCAGACAATTGTGCCAAAGAAGCACAGTCAAAATATAATTTACTAAAATCATGCAGACCCTTCTTGCGCCAATGAAAGTAAACCTCAAGAAGTTTCCTAAGCTAAAGAGACTATGCAGATGCCAATGTTAGCTCTTTTTCAATCCAATTTGGCGAGAAGGTCCGAAGTGCAAGCGTGAGTGCGACTTAGAGCTGACTCGAGGGCACTGAAACAGCAGCAATCTGGATAGACGCAATATGCATTATTTGTGAGTAGGATGCACGGCGCGCTCAATCTCGACTTAATCGACTCGTACGTCACCGAACCTGTATAATGTCCGGCCATGCGTGTCATAAACTAAAGCTTTTGAGGCACAATGGGCCAAGGAAATGGCCAAGATGATGGGCCAAGCCTTGAGGTTTCTAAGGGTCTATGAACTTCATGTGCACTCCAGAATATCCTAGAGGATGATATGGAATTCACAGTTGTATTCTAGAGTATTCCTTATAATTAGAGTAGATAAGGAAATGGATATCCACCGTTGGATAATGGGAGATGTACGGTTGTAATGAGAGGGATCCATGTATAAATAGGGGTTCTTCTCTTTCATTTCATTACCTAGAAATCTAGACACTAACATAAAACAATACGAAGCTTCTCTCCATAATTCTTCAATTTTATTGCTCTGAATTCTTCTGTGGGTGTGAGTAAGGTTGATTTTATCGAAGAATGAGATCCCATGCCTTACTATCAATGGGGAGTATCAATTACATCCCTACAATTTTGAAGGGATAAGTGTATGAGAAGTTTCGAAATTTGTCAGGGGAGTATGAATTACATCCCTACAATTTTGAAGGGATAAGTGTATGAGAGGTTTCGAAATTTGTCATCAAAGTGTAATTACAAGTGGCATGGCAAGTGTTCCACATCATCTCCCAAGAACAAGGAAGATCTAGGTAGTGGTATTCAACCAAGGATTTCATCTAAGACTAAGCATCTTTGCCCTTGGGCCAATGACGCAGCTTGTGAGGTACTAACCAAGCCGCATCAATTGCTAGTTGAAATATTTATGGAATGGCTCCTTCGGTAAAGCCATACAATTACTAGTTCGAAACTTGGTTGATTATCATTTTTGTTTTGGATCGTTACAAAAAAAATTTCAAGTTGATATGTTTATTTTGAAGGGAAAAGTGTATGAGAAGTTTTGAAATTTGTCATGAAAGTGTAATTACAAGGGGAATGGTAAGTGTCCCACGTGGTCTTCCAAAAACAAGGAAGGTCTGGCTACTAGTACAAAACCAAAGATTTCATCTAAGATTAAGCATCTTTCCACTTGAGGCAATGACTTAGTTACTTAGTTATATTCCATTCATTTCTCCCCTGCGAGGGAATTCCATTCATTTCATTCGTTTGTGCTTGTAATAATTTGGATCATAAACTCTATGGATCCAAGATGATATACGTTGTAATGCAATTTTCGCATATCAATAAAATTCACATTTTGTTAATAGATGTGTGAGGTTTCCCAAATCAATCCTATGATGGGCCTATATTGTGTTATAGATTTAACGCTTGCAACCTTCGGAATAAGGGCAATATGAGTTCTGTTGAGAAAAGGGTCTAAAGTACCTAAAACAAAGAACTTTTAAACCATTTGGTGCACTTTTTTTTTAATTGTCTCCTAGTGATATTGATAAAACTATCCATTCAATCAGTCTAGACTTGGTGCCTTTGTAGCCCCCGATTGGAAAACTTGCTGATTTTACTGCTTCTAATATCATTGGCCTTACTATAGCTTCATTCATTTCATCTCCAACTATGCAAGGACATTGGTCTAAAATCAACTGAAGATTTTTGGGGCCAATTATGCCATAGAGACTATGATGGAATATATTTATATGTTGTTTAATTAGTTGAGGCTTCCTGCACCAATATTGGTTGTCTACTTTCAACATGGATAACTTGTTCCTTTGCCTTCGTTTCACCATTGTAACATGAAAGAACTTGGTATTTCTATCCCCCAATTCAGCCACTTAGGGTGCGTTTGTTTGCGAATCTGTTCAAAAATTATTCCGGGGAACAGAAATAGAAAAAACTATTTCTGTTCCGAGGAACAATTTTTGACCAAAAGAACGCGTTTGGTAAACTTGTTCCTAGAATAAAAAAAAAAAAGAACAGAAATATGTTTGGTAAATTTGTGTTCTTTTTATTTTATTATTTTTAAATATTTTTATTTTATTTTTCATTTTTTTTTTCCTTTCTTTTTCTTTTTTCTTCCTTGTGGCTGGTTGCTAGCCTCGCCTTGGCTGGTCGAGTTCGGGCTCAACCAGATTCGGCAAGGTTGAGCCTCACCGGTGGCTCGGAGAGCTCGAGCTCGCCCAGCCAAGGCGAGGCCGAGCATCGCGGCCGGCACGAGGCTTGGCCTCACCTTGGCTGGGCAAGCTCGGGCTCGCCTAGATCCGGCGTCGCCGAGCTCGCCTAAATGGCGGGCGAGGCCGAGCTCGCCCAGCCGAGCCTCGCCGCCGGCCACCGCTAGGTGGCACCGGATCTAGGTGAGCTTGAGCTTGCCCACCCAAGGCGAGGCCGAGTGTCGCCGGCCGACACAAGGCTCGGCCTTGCCGGACCGGGCGAGCTCGAGCTCGCCCGGCCAAGGCGAGGCCGAGCCTCGCCGGGGGCCGGCGACACTTCGGTGAGGTCGCTAGCCCTCGACGACCGGTCGCCGGCCTCGGCCAAAGAAAAAATAAGAAGAAAAGAAGAAGAAAGAAAGAGAAGAAAAATAGAAGAGAGAGAAATTTTGTTTCTTGAAAGTGTTTCTAGAACAAAAAAACAATTTTTTCTTGTTTCTTATTTCTCGTTTCAATTTTGTTCCAGGAACAAAAAAAACAGATTTGGAACAAAAACGCAAACAAACATGTTTTTGTTCTTTTTTTGTTCCTGGGAACAAAGAAACAGAATTTTTGTTCATAAATAGAAAAAAAGAATACAAACAAACACACCCTTAATCACCTCACAAATGATTTTATATGACTGCAATTTTCACTTTTTAACTACTCTATTCTGTTAATACTCTCAAATACTCCAATTGTTTTTTTTTTTTTTTTTTTTTTTTGTTTTATGGTGAAAGTAAGAAACAAATACTCCGATTGTTTTAAGATCACGAGTCCAATAATAGACAAGCTTGTTGAAGAAGTAGAAGTTCAAAATGTGATAATCTAAGGAGTTAGAGAAAAGTAGAAGCCATACCTTTATACAAAGTGGAAAGGCGTTTTAGAAATGCATCAAGGCAAAAATAGCATTCTAAAGTCGAACAAAAGGATGAAACTTTGGGAGGAAATGCTTAAATGATATTTATCTCCAATGATGAAAAATAGAATATTAAAAGCAATACCTAAGGTGTTGGGATACTCAGTATGAATGGACAGAAGTACCTGGAACAATGGCAATGCTAATAATTTATATTTGTGGGGACAACATAAGAAAGACAAAAGCACTCCATAACACGAGAATGAGAAATGTTGTCCACCATCTGAAAATTGACTTGCGCATTTTACAGAAGGCATGGCAAGCGTCCCACATCGCCTCCCAAGAACAAGGAATGTCTAGTTAGTGGTATAAAAGCAAGCATTTCATCTAAGATTAAGCATCTTTGCGCTTGGGGCAATGACGCAGCTAGTGAGGTACTAACCGAGGCGCGTCTATTGCTGGTTGAAAACTATTTCCAAACCCCCTCTTTGGCCTAGGTTCAAGCCTTGGCCATTGAGAATTTCTGGAAGGGCTCCCTTTGGGGTAAAGCTCTACAATCATTAGTTCAAAATTTATTGGTTTGGTTTGAATGTTATTTTTGTTTCATATAATTTTAAAAAAATCAAGTTGTTATTTATTTTGAATGGATAATTGTATCAAAAATCTTAAAATTTGTTATAAAAGTGTAATAAAGTCTTAAAACTTTCAAAAAGTATTAATTAGATATTAAAATGGATTGAATTGGTTCAATTAACTAAAAATACTGCCTAGTTTTTTTCTATAACTTTCTTAACTCACTCACCAAGCGCCACATTAGGAAAAAAAAATTGATTTTTTATTAATTTTTTTTTAAAAGGAAGAGATTAAGTAATAAAAAACCTAAAAATTAAATGAAAAACGATCAGTCTTTGGGCGAGCTTTGACGAAGTTCAAGCAGCCATGACATTACCAGCTACCATGGTCATGAGCTTGCAAGCTCCTTCGCTACGATGAAACTCGAGTGGCCATGGCCAAGGGCTCGAAAAGGCTTAAGTTACCATGGCCAAGAGCTCCAAAACAAGCTCGATGAAGCTCAAGTAGCCAGGTCGAACTCAAGGAAGCTCGAGCAGCCAATTATTACGAACTCTTATCAATCTTGAGAACTCAATCACTGTCAAAATCCACAAATCGAAAATCATGTTTTTAACAAAATTTCATGAATAATAAAAAATATCGATCTTTCTATCTTTGGAAGCAAAATTGCAGTTCTTTTTCTCACTTCTTCTTCTATTGTCAAGAGCCTTTTTCCTCAATAGGAAAATGTGCTTTCTCTTGCAACATGCAATTTGCCTAATTTTTGTCTTCTGCTTTTGTTTTCTCATCAATTCATAAACTTGTATTTCACTTCCGCATCAAGATATGAACTTTTTGTTTTGGTCTATCTTACTCTAACTTTTAACTCACTTTTAGACTTCTGCCCGTTTTTTTTTGCAGGACATGAGAGTCAAAACCCACACTTGGGCTCCATTTGTTTCGCGGAAAATAAAACGTTTTTAGAAAATATTTTATTAGAAGTCATTTTCTAGGAAAATGACGATATTTTTCGATGTACTGCTAAAACCTAAAATTGAAGTAGAAAATATTTTCTGTTGTTCGGTATCTCATTTGATTTTCCTCCATGCACTTATTTTTTATCATCTTTTGTTTTTATTTTTTATTTTTTATCTATTCTTTTTTATTTTTTATTTTATTTTTAAAAATTGAATTTTAAATTATTTTTCAAAAATATATTTTAAAATTATTTTTGTATTCTTCTTTTCTTTTCTTTCCTTTTTTTTTTCCCTTTTACTTTTCTTGAATTGTTTGCCGATGACGGCGGGCGAGCGCCGCCTCAAGCCTTGTCGCCGTCCGAGCATCACCGATCTGTGAGGCCCGAGCCTCGCAGTTGTCTGGTGACGCTCGAGCATCATGATCTGCGAGGCTCGAGCCTCGTCGCCGATCTACAAGGCCTAAGCCTTGCCACCGTCAAGTAACGCTCAAGCATCGCCAATGGCCGGCCGCCAACCTTTGCCAGGCTAGCGATCGGCCAAAGGAGGAAAAGAAGGAAAAAGAAAGGAAAAAGAAAAGAAAACTAAAACTCAATTTTAAAAAATAAAAACAAAAGTAAAATATGTTTGGTGAAATAAAGTGAGGTAGAAAAAGCTAGGAAAAATGTTTTCCATTTCCCCATCTTTCAAGGTGTTTTTTTTCAATAATGGAAAATGTTTTCCTCGACTATTTTATTTTCCGTGAAAAGAACGTCGGAAAATTCGAAAATTATTTTCTCGAAAATTATTTTCCATGAAACGAACGGAGCCTTGAAGTTAATTGTTCCCACCTCAAACACCCTCTGAGAAGATGATGATTTGAATCCCCCACCTACCCATTTCCATGTGAGAAGGTTGGCCATTAAGGCAAATTCCAATGTTTTAAGATATCAACTTGAAGAGACTTTTTTAAAAAGATTTTCCCTCTTTTTTTTTCTTTTTTTTTTTCAGGCTTTCATTTTTTAGGAGAATTATTTATTCTTTAATGGCTTTGTCTAGAAAATGACGTCCATTATCTAGAAAATGCACATTTACAAGGGCATGGCAAGCGTCCCACATCGCCTACCAAGAACAAGGAAGGTCCAGCTAGTGGTATAAAACCAAGAATTTCATCTAAGATTAAGTATCTTTGCACATGGGACAATGATATAGCTAGTGAGGTACTAAGCGAAGTGCATCCATTGTTGGTTGAAAACAATTTCCAAACCCCCTCTTTGGCCGGGTTCAAACCTTTGGCCATTGAGAATTTCCGGAAGGGCTCCCTTTAGGTAAAGCCCTACAATCATTAGTTCAAAACTTATTTCAAAACTTATTGGCTTGAATGTCATTTTTATTTCATAAAATTGCAAG
This sequence comes from Eucalyptus marginata, assembly GCA_014182565.1. Classification (NCBI taxonomy): domain Eukaryota; kingdom Viridiplantae; phylum Streptophyta; class Magnoliopsida; order Myrtales; family Myrtaceae; genus Eucalyptus; species Eucalyptus marginata. The sequence goes on from CM024589.1 coordinate 23,756,300, forward strand.
AAAAAAATTTAAATTGATCTATTTATTTTGAATGGATTATTGTATTAAAAGTCTCAAAATTTGTTGTAAAAGTATAATAAAGTCTTAAAATTTTTTATAAAAGTATAATAAAGTCTTAAGACTTTGACAAAGAAATTTGTTATAAAAGTATAATAAAGTCTTAAAACTTTGACAAAGTGCAATTAAATATTCAAACGGGTAGAATTGGTTCAATTAACTAAATATGTTCCTAGCTTTTTTATAACTTTCTTAACGCACTCACCAAACGCCACATTAGGATTAAAAAAATGATTTTTTTAATAAATAAAAAGCATATTTAGAAAAAAAAAAAATCAATTTTTTTAAAGGATGAGATTAAATAATAAGAAAACCTAAAAATTAAATAAAAAACAACCGGTCAGTGGGCGAGCTTTGACGACTCCATGGAGCACCAGCTACCATGGTGACGAGCTCCCAAGGTCCTTCTCTATGATGAAACTTGAGTGGCCATGACCGAAGGCTTGAAAAAGATTAAGTTTCCATGGCCAAGAGCTCCAAAACAAGCTCGATGAAGCTCAAATAGGCAGGGTCGAACTCAAGGAAGCTCGAGCAGCCAATGGTCGCGAACTCCTATCAATCTTGAGAACTCAATCACAGTCAAAATCCACAAATCCAAAATCATGTTTATGACAGAATTTCATGAAGAATAAAAAATATCGATCTTTCTATTTATTCGAAGCAAAATTGCAATTCTTCTTTCTCACTTGTTTTTCTTCTTCTATAGTCAAGAGCCTTTTTCCTCAATATGACAATGTGCTTTCTCTTGCAACATGCAATTTTCCTCATTTTGTCTTCTTCTTTCGTTTTCTCATGAATTCATAAACTTGCATTTCACTTCCGCATCAAGATATGAACTTGAAGAGGCCATTGAAGATTTGCCCCCTCTTTTTTGTTTTAGGTTTTCATTCTTGAGGAGATTTATTATATCTTTAATGGGTTTTGTTCAAAGAGAAATGACGTCCATCATCTAAAAATTGACTTGTGCATTTACAAGGGCATGGCGAGTGTCCCACATGGCCTACCAAGAAGGTCTAGCTAGTGATATAAACCAAGAATTTCATATAAGATCAAGTATCTTTGTGCTTGGGGCAATGACGCAGCTAGTGAGGTACTAATCGAGGCGTGTCTATTGCTGGTTGAAAACTATTTCCAAACCCCCTCTTTGGCTTGAGTTCAAGCCCTGGCCATTGAGAGAATTTTTGGAAGGGCTCCTTATGAGGTAAAACGCTATAATTACTAGTTCAAACTTTATTGGTTTAATACCAATTTTGTTTCATATCATTACATTCAAGTTGATTTATTTATTTGCTAGTTCAAACTTTATTGGTTTAATATCAGTTTTGCTTCATATCATTACATTCAAGTAGAGGTGTTAAATGGGTTGCACAACCCATTTATGGACCCATTTATGATTAAATGGGTCGTTAATGGGTCAAGCTTTATTTCCTAAAGCACCCATAATGGTTTTTAATGGGTCAAGACTAAAATATATGAGTCTTAAATGGGTCAGAAAGCTGACCCATTTAAGACCCACTTATCAACCCATTAAAAATGAACCCATTTATTTTTACTCAAAACCTCACAATCTCTCTCCTCTTTTTAACTTTTCAATTTTTTTTTTATAAAAACCAAAATTATAATTTTTTTTCTTTTTTCTTTCCTTTTTTTTTTCCTTTCTTCTTCCTTCGGTCGCCCGCACAAAATGATCGGCCAGGGCGAGCCTCGAGCTCGCCGGCGTCGAGCGAGCTCAAGCTCGCCAGATCACAACTTTGTGTGGTCTCATTGAAATTTTCTTTTATATATATATAAAAGAAATAATTTTTTTGCAAAATTATAAAAAATTGAAAAATTATTGATTGGATTTGTATTGCTTGGAAGTTTTTTAGTAATATAATCTTTAAAAAAACATAAGAATAAGTTTTCCTAAATTTGATTAAATATGAAAATATTTTATTAATACGAGTCGGGTCGGGTATGGGTCATGTATGGGTCGGGTCGGGTATGGGTCAAAAAATTTACATTAGATATAAATGGGTCATAAATGGGTTAATGGGTCAATTTGGGTCAACCCATTAATTACCCGACCCAAACCCGACCCGACCCACCCGTTTAACAGCTCTACATTCAAGTTGATTTATTTATTTTAAAGGGATAAATGTATTGGAAGTTTAATTATATTTGTAATAGTGCAATTAAGTTGATCTATTATATCTTTATCAGATTTTGTTCAAATATTGCTTGCTATTTTCAGTGGGTTCAATATCGGAGGAGCGTTTTCTGATAGCTCATGGTTGGGTTGTAGAATTCGTGGGAGGGACCTCGCCATGATGTCAGACAATGAGATGGTCGAATCAGTCCGTGTTAGAAATGATTTTGCCGTACAAGACTGAGGATTTCTCGCCGAAACGCCAAAGGCGAACTGAAATTACGGCGATTGCGGTACCCCTACTACTGCATATTGATGTAGTTCAAATGTAATATTTCATTCATAATGCATAGACATGTAATTATAAAATTTCATATTGCAGATCAACATTCGAAAAAGTCATGTTTTTTATAGTATCATACACGGAGCATAAGTTCATGAACTAACGAAATTCGAGGACTCTACTCATCCGCCATTACCCTTAGCTGCCCAATTGGTGCGAATCTCAATTAGTTTTTTGAATATATGAAGGAAGGCCGCAGGTGTCTTCAGGCAAATGGAACATAATAACAGAGTAATGGCAAGTGGAACATATATTAACTTGTCCAATACGTTCAACATATATCTAACTAACATGTAACATAATATATTAAGTTCTCCAATAAGTCCAACATCTAACTAACATGTAATAATATAATGCAATAGTCCAAAATGTCCAACATCTGAACTACATGCAGTAATAAAACATTTCCGAGATGACCTCCTGCTCTTTGAAGACTTTTATCAATTATTTCCTCAACTTAGCATTCTATTTGGTGCGAGTCCGAATGTTTTTCTAAGTTTATTTTTTAAACTTATGAAGGAAGGCCGCGGGCGTCTTCCAGGCAAATGGAACGTGATAACAAAGTAATGGAAAGTGGAACGTATGTCAGGTTGTCCAATGTGTCCAACATCTAAAGAACATGCAATCATATGATTTATTTCCGAGACGACCTCCTCATCTTCGAAGACTTTCACCATTTATTTCCTCAACGTAGCCTCCTCTTTGGTGCTCAGTCTGATTGGTATTTTTTTCCCGATGAAGTAAGGCCCCCGGGTAACATCCAGGCAAGTGGAAGATGATAAGAAAGTAATGGCAGGTGAAGAATATATTAAGTTGTCCAATACGTCCAACATCTAACTAACTTGCAATAATTATTTCTTTGAGACGACCTCGGGGTCTTCGAAAACTTTCGCCAATTATTTCCTCAACTTAGCCTCCTCTTTGGCGCCTAGTCTGAATGGTATTTATTTATTGATGAAAAAGGCCCCTGGTAACTTCTAGGCAAGAACATGATAACAAAATAATGGTAAGTGGAAAATATATTAAGTTATCTGAAACATCTAACATCTAACTGAACAAAATAATAGAAATTTGATTAATATCGTGAGTCTCTCAAGCAGCGTATTAATGAGCTTGATTTTGATTTTTTTTTTTTTGATGATGAATAAAATTCTAATTGAAAGATTTTAGATTATGCTAACACCAAGCACAAACAATTAGCTTTTTACCGGTACATCATGCGTAGTGAGTGGAATAAAGGCAAGAATCAACTGATCATGCCGATTAGCTCGAATCGAGATTGAAAGTAAGAAGATTCACTTTGTTTGGCTTAGCAAAATGGAAGTTTGGCTCTAGCTGAGAAAAGCTAATCCTTTTTTAATTTAATTAGTAGAACAAAAGCAAATCTTCTTTTTTTAGCCTAGAAATAAAGGAAGAGATTCTCATCCCAAAAACAAAATAGACAAAAAGATCAAAGGGAACCATCCATTACGCTTCCTTTGTGGTCACGCCAAATTTGAGTGGACCTACTGCACCAATTGAAATTATCCGTTTTAAGAATCATTCTACATAATTCATTTTATATTATTATAATCTTATGAATGTCTAACTGAAAATGCACTAAGAAAAATGTCTTAATTAGCATCTCATAATTCACGCCATGATTGAATTGAATAGTTTCAATTAGAAATAAATCTGTGGCCTTTCTTCTTTGCTTAGAACACACGCAAGTCCATCGTCAAGTCTTTGTCTGACCCTCTTGTGAAGGCAAAGAAAAAGCACTAAAGTATGTTTGTCTAGTCAATCCGTTTGGTATGCGTTGATCTCTGCATATAGCCAAAATCCATGTCGAGTAGACTCGTGTGTCCGTTGACTCATTTACCTTAATGATATAAACGTCAGAAAATGAAGAAAATATAATATCAAAAATATGTTTTCTGCAAAACATATTTGGAGAATGGCAATCCACTAGTAAGAACAACAAATCGCAATTTGAAATTTTGGCCCCTAGGGAGGGAGAATTACCAAAAAAGTCCTAAACCTATTGCAATTGTGCCAATTCAATCATAAACTTTTTTTTTTTGGCCAATTTAGTCATAAACATTTTATAATTGTGCCAATTTAGTCCATTCGGCCAAAATTGGCCAACCGGCGCTGACGTGGACGCCGACGGGGGACAGCTAGCCAGCAAACGCTAATGTGGCCATTTTTTATTTTTAATTTTAATTTTTTTCGAATTTTTTAATTCTTTTTGTCTTTTTTTTTCCTCACCTTCTCCTTCCTTTGGCCGGCGAGGTCAGCCTCGTCGACCACTGGCGAGGGCGAGGCCCCGCCAGATCTGGCGAGGTCAGCCTCGCCGACCACTGGCGAGGGCGAGGACCCGCCAAATCCGACCTCAACCCTCACCAAGGCTGGGGCGGAGGTGGAGAGGGAGAGAGAGACCTGGAAGAGAAGAAGCAGTGGAGCGGGGAGGCGGTTGACTGGGCGGGGAGAGGGAATCGGGGGGAGGCAAAGCTGAGCTGAGGAGATGACCGGACGCCCGATTTGAGGGCCGGTCCGAGGGACGTTGAAGCTCGCTGCATTGCTCGGTTACAAGCGGACGCCGCCATTGACGCCGAGGTTCGGCTGACGGAATCTAAGAGCTTCGCGGCGGTCGGAATCAAGCCAAGTCGTTCATTCCGATGGGGCGAATCGGGGGGAATTCGGTGGAGGGACTCCTCTTCTTCGTTGCGGCGCGCGAGGGCGTTTGGTCGTCTCCTCAGCTCGGCTTCGCCTCCCCCCAATTCCCTCTCCCCACTCCGTTGCTTCTTGTCTTCCAAGTCTCTCTCTCCCTCCCTGCCTTCGCCCTAGCCTTGGCGAGGGCCAAGCTCGCTGGATCTGGCAGGGCCTCGCCCTCACTAGTGGCCGGCAAGGCTGACCTCGTCGGCCCTCACCTCCGGCCGGGGGGGCAAGCCTCGCCAGTGGCCGACGAGGTCAACCTCGCCAGCCCTTGCCTCTGGCCAGAGGAAGGAGAAGGTGAGAAAAAAAAAAGAATTAAAGAATTAAAAAAAAAAAAAAATTCGAAAAAAATTTAAAAAAAAATTTTAAAAATTGCCACATCAACGTTCGCTTGCCGGCTGTCCCCCGCTAGCGTCTATGTCAACGCCGACCGGCCAATTTTGGTCGGATGGATTTAATTGGCACAATTATAAAATGTTTAGGACTAAATTGGCAAAAAAAAAAAATTAGGACTGAATTAACACAATTGCAATAGGTTTATGACTTTTTGGTAATTCTCCCCCCTTAGGGAATATCAGGAAGCTCAATTGATGTTATAAAAAAAATCATAAAAGTCACACCTTCGAGATTAAAATGTTTGAAAATCTCAACTTTGTTGGAATCATTGTGAAAGAGGAGCCACATTTTTTTTTTTTTTTTTGCAATTTCCACAAAAAAAAAGTCCAATTAAGCGGACATGAATCCAATGCGAAATCAATTAATAGACAAACAATAGAGACGAATCAAATCCCGACAGAATTTGCATTTGATTTCAATATCAACGTGCAATTTTATTCAGTGAGTAATTTCAATTGGCGAGGAATTTCATTTTGTCATCGTTCAATCTACTATCGAAGTGCAATCTTAACACGTGATCTTATTCAGTTTTATGTAACTTCATCACGTTAGTCAATAAGTTTGAAGTTAACATGCAATCTCCAGTGAGCATTTGATTTTATAGCAGCAAGAAAATTTTCAAGATTAGCGTGTATGTTCATAAGATCTTTATAGGGGATTTTGGAAGTCTAATTGAGGGGAGCCTTACACAACTACAACTAGTTGTATAAAAATTCAATCCAATAAATTACTTATTTGATGTCAAACAACTTGAATTAGTGTTCTGGACATAGTAACAAAGTAATGGCGAGAGTAGCATGTGACTTTTCCTGCCAAGACTTTCATTAATTATTTCTTTCAACTAGCTGGTGCGAGTCTGAAAACATAAAAATTCCTTATATATATATATATGTATGTATATGTATGTATATATGTATGTATGTATGTATGTATGCATGAAGGAAGGCCGCAGGTGACTTCCAGGCAAATGGAGCTTAGTAACAATGTAATAATAAAATATATTTCTGAGACCACGTCCGACGACGACGACTTCCATCAATTCTTTCCTCAACTTAGCCTCCTATTTAGTGCGATCCGTGTGGCCCTTCTTTTAAGTTTATGAAGGAAGGCTGCAAGTGACTTCCAGGCAAAGGATTATTTCCTCAACTGAGCGATTTCACTCTGTTTGCGTTGGGGCTTTTAGGCAAAGGACCAAACGGGAAAAGGTAAGGAAAGTTTCATTAGATGTTTGCGTGGGGAAGAGCTTCATTTTTCAGTTGGTCTGTTGTTTCCAAGACCAAAGAGACTTGCCTATTTGTAGGCTCGTTTCGACTGCCGTTCTTCAGTTAATTTCTCTGAACATTGTCTTTGCTTGTTCTTTTTGCATGCTGAACATTTTATTAGCCATTATTTTTAACTATCACAAATTAAGCTAGAGATCGCCAACTTCAACTACCAACTAGAGACTTGAATCTTACAGAAGTCTAGCAGTTTCTAGAAATTTGATCAAGACGTCCACAGCTTTATCAAGTTGTTTCAAGGATCAGACTCAAGACTTCCCGAGTCACCCTGCAGACTCGATTCTGAGATCAATAACTCCATCGTCCTCTCGGAATGAACAGAAATAGTGAGGCAGAAGAGACGGCGGCACCTGCGGCGACGGCAATGGAGGCGGCGACAGCAGCTCCAGCAAGCGGCAGTCATGATGGCAGATCAGAGAGGGGGCTGATGGCGGTGGCGACGGCAACTCTGACGAGCAACAGCCATGATGGCAGATTGGGGAGGACCCATGAGGTATTCCTAAGTTTTAGAGGGCCTGACACCCGTTTAACCATTGCAGATTCTCTCTACAAAGCCATTGAACATTCAGCGATCCGTGTTTTCAAAGACGACGAAGAGCTCCGAGTCGGTAAAGAGATTGGAGGCAATCTTATGCAAGCGATCAATGAATCCAGAATTTACATCCCGATTTTCTCCAAAAACTACGCTTCAAGTAAGTGGTGCCTCCGTGAGCTCGCGCATATAGTGAAGTTATCGAGAGACAACACTGAGAAAGTGATACTCCCTATATTCTATGATGTGGATGCGGATGATGTTAAGCTTAAGACCGAGTTATATAGGACAGCCCTCCAAAATCACAAGAGTGACTCTAGGAAGGATATGGCAAAGCAGTGGGAGGAGGCTTTAAAAGAGGTTGCTAGAATTAAAGGATGGAATCTAAAAGATTACGGGTATGGTTAGCTTCTTCCGTTAAGTTTATTTTCATTTCATCAATTTCAAGATTATATTCTATGATACTTTTTCCAGAATAATAACTTTCAGTTTGCTGCTGTCGAATCTTATGTGATGTATGGTTGGATCGGCCGTAGTAACGGAGGCAGAAAGTTTGCTAAGGGAGCAAGGTTTCTTACACAAATTGACTTTTCACTTTTAATCCCAAGTTTTGGTAACAATAGTCTCAAGGTATATCAACTTAATTAATAAATCATTAATGCAAAAAAAAAATTATGAAAATCTAAGAGTTGATGAAATAATAAGACAACATATGTGTGAAAAATAAAAATTTAAATCTCTTAACTTCGCAGCTCACTTTTCGGCTAGCAAAATGCTTTTAAAAAAGCTTTGGTCATTTCTCTTGCTTTGGCCTATTCACAGCCCCAGATCGTATTTAGGGCACCACAGGGTACGGATTTCCTTTGCCTTGTGACCATCCTAGTTTTAAAGTTGTCAACTTTTATTCGAAAGTACTAATCTTAATGTCTTACCAACTTCTTTTCGATTATTTTACAAACTAATTTTAGGTTACCAGCGTTTATTTGAGTCATTTACTAAGTTTAATTGATTGTTTGCTGATTTACAAATTTTATAGAACCTACCATCTCTTATTTTAATTGTTTACTTCACATTTCAAAATTACCAATACTTGAAACAAATTAATAACTATAATATGAGTTTCGTATTAACGAATCTCTGATTAAGTTACTAGCTAATTCAAGTTACCCATTCCTATGTGAACAACTTATCAATATTTATTTTTTGTTGAAAATTCCACCTTTTGTAACAAACTTTTGTTATCAACGGACCCACTTTTATTACATAGGACCCACTTTTGATTAGCATTTAATGTTCCCAAACATTCTGAGGTTAGGAACTCAATTATCAAATTACCAAGCATAATTTGAGTTACTTACCAACTTATTCTGATTAAATTGCCAACAAATTTAATGTGACTGATGAAATTGCTAAGTTAAACCAGTTGGTAGCTTATTCAGAAAAATGATTGTTGGCAACTCAAATGAAGGCTGATAAATACTCTGAAAGTGTTCCTCATTTTCGGTTACTACCCTATTAATCGGGTACATTAAGAAAAATGCTTTTGAGCTTTTATTCTTGTTTCCTAAATTCCAGGTAACTTCCTGGTGAGAAAATCTTTTTCTTTTATGTCAATCTTCAAACTCATCCTTAGTGGCTGAAGAGATAAAAAAGACCGGGTTCACCGAGGAATTCTAGTCAAAGCCCAATTAGACCTTCGTCATGAAATAACCTTTTTCCTACCATTTACCGGACCAAAGAATCCTGACAGTAGCAACTTTCATGTTTCTTTTTTCTTTTTCCTTTTTTGTGGCAAACGGCTCGCAGCATGAATGATCACTCATTTCATGCTGGTTGCTTTCAAAGTCAATTACTTTGAATTTGATGATAACCTTCTAGTGACACGTTATGCAGGCACAGATTCCATATATGATTTTTTTTTAATCTGAGATGATTGCATGTTATGTATGTGGCAGCCTATATAAACTTACAAACCTCGTGGTGGAAGAGGTTTCAAATTTGCTATGGACAAGACGGATGGACATGTCTAATCATTTGGTGGGAATTAAGGATCAAATGGATCACATTATGAAGCTATTAGATGTAGGAGCTTTTGATGTACGGTTTATCGTGATTCATGGTATGGGTGGCATCGGAAAAACGACACTAGCCGAGGCCGTCTTCAGGCAAATCTACCCTCAATTTCGGGATCATTGCTGTTTTCTTAAAGATGTTCGAACTCATGACATAATAGGCTTACAAAAGAAATTGCTGTTTGACGTTCTCAATCTTAGTTGCACAAACCCCTTCTTCATTGATGAAGTGATCAAGACAAGGTTTCTTTGCAAGAAAGTCCTTGTTGTTCTTGATGACATCGACAACTGGGACCAAATCATGAGGCTTGCAGGCGAGCCCAACTGGTTTGGTGGAGGTAGTAGAATCATTATAACAACAAGAAATATTGAATTCCTAGTAAAGGAAGGTGAGGATGACAATCTCCCATTCTCTAATAGCGGACAATTTTCATTCTATGATATGCCGGTGATGAATTCACATGATGCTCTTCAACTTTTCTGTGCGCGTGCCTTGGGACGTGCCAAGCCTCCGCCTAGTTACATGGATATCACAGAAAAGCTAGTCAATGCACTAGGAGGACTTCCATTGGCTCTCAATGTCATAGGTTCCACGCTCCGTGGAAAATGCCGAAGAACATGGGAAGACACCCTATGTAAGTTAAAGAAGGTGATGAATGAGGATGTCAAGAAGAAGCTGTTGATAAGCTACGAAGCATTGGAACCTAATCAACAACAAATTTATCTTGACATTGCATGTTTCTTCATCAACGAAGAGAAAACAACTGTAGTTAAATATTGGGACTCGATTTTTGGTTATCCAACTGAAATTGAGGTCAATATCCTCAAACATATGTCTCTAATAAAAATATCCTACAATAATAAATTATGGATGCATGACCAACTTAGAGACCTTGGAAGGAGTATTGTCCATCCAGAAAGTGGCGAAATCCATATGAAGGGTAGCAGATTGTGGTATCCCAAGGATGCCTTCCATGTAGTGCAAACAGAAACGGTAATCTTGACCTCTAAATGTTTTCTGGTGCATCCATTAGCATCACCACCTTTTTATCTAATTTCAAGTCAAAGTGACATATGTACTCATTGGTTGCTACTTTTGTTTTCCAGGGAACCAAAGACATAGTGGCACTCAATCTTGGTACACCTAGCCCGAATAAGACATACAGATTTAAGCGCAAGCAATTTATGGGCTTGGTCAACCTTAGGTTCCTTCAATTGGACCATGGAAATTTTGAAGGAGACTTTAAGAATGTTTTCTTTAATCTGACATGGCTCTCTTGGAGCAATTGCCCTTCAAAATTCCGAGCTAGCAACTTTGGGTTGAAGAACTTAACGATTCTCATGTTATCTGGGAATAACGTTACTGAAGATTGGGGAGGATGGTGTCAAATCATGGTATGATCTCACGACATCCTTTTGCATTATATTTACTCTTCCTCTTTTTTGAGTGTCTACTCAATTACTTTATAGGTAGCAAAACAATTGAAAATCCTACAGCTTGAGGACTGTCCATTCCTTAGAAAGATGCCCAAGTTCTCCATATTCTCGCAGCTAGAGAAATTTATTCTTAGATGCGTTCGACTAAGAAAGATTGACAAGTCCATCGGCAATCTACAACATCTTGATTACCTAGAGATAAAGAGTGAAGCTATTGAGTCGCCATCGGAGTCCATGGGCGGTCTAAAATCTTTGACAGTGCTAAGAATAGATCGGACACCCTCAATGAAGCCTCACTCGATTGGCAATTTAGCAAAGGTAAAGTCCCTAATCTTGCCACGCAAGGAACTTCAAAAGCTTCCCGACTCTATCGGACAATTGGAGTCGCTACTTGAGCTAGATGTCCAATATTTAAAAATCGGTGAATTACCTCATTCTATTGGAAATCTTGAAAGGTTAAAAGTTTTACGCATTTGGAATTCCTATCTAGAAAAGCTACCAGACTCAATTGGGGGCTCCAATCATTGGTCAAGTTGGATTTGAGGTATTCAAGAATCGGGAGCTTACCTGATTGTATTGGAGATCTCAAAAAGTTGAAGGTACTAAATATCCATGATAGTTGCATAAGTGAACTTCCGAAAACCATAGGAATGTTGGAAAATCTAGAAGAGTTAGATGCCTGCTCTGAACATCTGGTGGGGGAAATTCCAAGTGAAATCGGGGCACTATCCTCATTGAAATATCTATACTTACGCAATGGTCGCTTTAGTGGATTGCCCACAACGATCAATCAGCTTACAAATCTCCAACAACTTTATTTACTATTCTGTAATTCAATCCAACAATTGCCGGAGCTTCCCAAGAGTCTAATGTTTTTAACCCTTACATCGGATTCACTGACCACGATCCCCGACTGCTCAAACCTAACCAATTTAGTTGACCTTACGATAATTGGATATTCAATTGAAGAACCCAACACAGAGGGGATCGTGAGACTACCTGCTTTGGAACGAATGGTCCTCCGCGTTGGAAAAATGGCCTTGCCTCCAACCGATTTCAGTTCCCTCTCTCAGCTACGAAGCCTCGGCATAGATTATGCTGAGCCCCAATCTCTTATCGCGCTCCCATCCAGCCTTCAAGAGTTGTCGTTATGGGTTGTCCAATCACCGATAGATTGGTCAGTCTTTTCCAACTTAGAGAATTTGTTGAAGTTGTGTATTAATGGATATTCGTTGAGAGAGATTCGATTCGAGGTGCTTGGAGAGCTACGGAAATTCAATAAATTGGAGATGGTCGACTGTCCATTGCTCAAGACGCTGCCCGTTATGCCTTGTCTGAAGGAGATCCAGAGTTTGTCCTTGGGCCGATTGCCTCAGCTAATTGAGATTCAGGGTTTGGGAGAATTGAAATCATTGCAGTATTTGTTTATCGGGGAATGTAATTCCATCAAAAGCTTAAACGAATATGATCTTTCTAATCTACAAAATCCGAAACATTTGAGTTTCTGGGGATGTGAATCATTGGAGAGGGTGCTGGGTGTGCCAAAATCTTGTCTACTCAAGGTCGATGGTTGCCCGAGGTTCAATAGAGATGGATAAGATATGTATCATTTGATTGACAAAGATAGTCGATGATGGTAAGTCCATAGAACTAGAGTTCGTTTTTTGTTGTGTCCTATTTTGTGAGTTTTCCTTCAGCTAACCTTTCATCTTGGTTCTGGAACCACCTCTTGCATTCATTCATCCTATTGTCTCTGAGGGAAAATCCTCTTTCATGTATCATAAATGTGTGATACTTTGACTTGCCTACTTGACGATGGTGATACCTTGCTGGTTTGTGTTGCACCAGCATAACGTCGGGATTGACATGCTTCGCGGCACCTGTTTTGCTTAGAAAAAAATGGATAAAGTGAAAGGGAACTTTTAGATAGTAAGCACACTAAAGATGCTAACAAATGGTAGGTTTTGTTGTAAGGCTGGGGTGGTTAAGACTTGAGAATATTGGTCTCACCTTATGGAGTGTTTTTAATATCAGTAAAGAACAATCATGATTTATGAGGATTGAAATAAAGGAATTATTGCTTGATTAGTGGAAGAGTGAATCGTTGATACCTATTATGCAATATGAGTGATTTAGTTATTTCCTTCACGAAGAATTGGAGGTGTTTTTCTGGTTAATTCTGAATTGAAGTGGAGAAGCTTCAAGTCTTCAGTCATGGTGTGATTTGTGAACTATCTCTCTTCATTCTAGTAGTTAGCCATTTATGTGTGAAATTCGTGCTGCGAGACAATTGGCTTTTTTAAAACAAAATAAAAATAGCTTTTCTTTAAAATTCTGATCCTTTTTTCTTTTATCCTCCTTTTCGTTTTGTTTTTAATTTGTAATCCTTTTTTCTTTTTTTAATTTTCAATTTTTTTCCCAATACATCCCTTAATGGAATCACATAAGTGCCACGTGATTTAAGGAAATAATAAGAAAAGGCATGACAGCATTTTCCATAGCCTAATTGAATGAAGTTAATAGAGAGACTTAATTGTTTTGATTAGAACTTGATTGTGCTTTTTGAAAAATTTAAACGCAATTGCACTTTCACGATAAGTTTAGAATTTATGATGCATTTGTCCCTATTTTAGCATAATATTTATCTCATAAATTTTTTTAACAAATCTCAAAATGAAATCAATTTCTGTCTCACGAAAAGCCCCAAACCAATAATGTATTAATTTTCGTATTTGTCTTGAAGTTAGAGATATGAAGTGTTAAATTTGTTAGAATTCTGTATTATTCCAATATGAGATGATAAATTTGTTAATTTTCGCAAATAGTGACTCTTTTCGCAAAAAATGACATCATCGAGAGCTATTTTAGTTTAGTTAATTTTGTTTCACGAGATTGATAGTCTCTTCTCATAGAAAGACACTGTTAATAGCTTTTTCAGCTTATTGAATTTTAAATTATCTTTAGAAACTTTGTAAATTAAGAACATATTCTCCTTATGTGGCTCTCATTCTTAACGGGTTTGACCAAATTTAGGCGGTCAAGGGCAAAACCAGTAGATCAGACTAGCCAGAAATAATTTAAATATATATTTGAGTTAAAAAAAAAAAGAACATAGACTTTGTACAAACAAACATAAACTATATGAAATTAATGAGCAAATATCATATGGACTGAACGGAAATGCAGTATTTTACAATTAACAATGAATTCGAATTTAAAACCGCATAAGGTGGGTTTGAAATCTTAACGCAAAAATATAGAATAAACAAATATTATGAAGCATTTTCTGTCTGTTGGGTCTAGGATGTTATTTTATTCAAGAATTGAGACTTTTTCAAACCACTAAAATAGGTCATCAAATAAATGCTAATAAAACAAAGAGTTACGTAAAGGGTTATGAGTAGAATAACGTTTGAAAGGGGCTGCCCAATAAATAAAAAGAAGTGCATTTAAAAGGGGTATGACATCCACTCGTTAGAATATGGAATTTCTTGTCGATGTGAGTGAGAAACCAAGGACTTCATCTAAGCTTCTTTGCGCTTGGGGCAACAGAGCTAGCGTGTTACTAATTATGGCGCGTGATTGCTTCTTGAAATTGGACTAATACCAAAAAGAAAATTCCAAATTGATAGATCCATTATGCAATTGACTATATGAAATAATTAGCAAATATATATTGAATGAAAGGAAATTCTTTTTTTTTTAGAATTAGATAAGACTAGGAATAGACTACAATGATTTTCATATTTTTTATTTGAAACCTACCACCTTAAAATCAATCACCACCGTTTAACACCTTGTATAGATAAGTCACCCACGGAGATCTAACGGAGGTAGCGGCTGTCATCCCATGTGACTTATTTTTATTTTGTTTTTTTTTTTACTGTGTATTTTTATTTTGTTTACAACGCACGAAAAAGCATGTGGTCAACGGTTCTGGCTAGAAGGTGGGCAGAAGTTTATTGCTTCCCGCAACTAAGTCCCCATGTCCTTTCCATTGACTTTCTCACAATGGTTGACTTTCTATCGCCACACTTCCCTTGAGAAACAATCAACCACACATCACGATTTTCCATCACCTCTCGATCCGAATCAGAGAAACTATTTATCTTGAAGAAGAGGAGCAAAGGAAGAAGCCGCAGAAATGGGGTACGTCGTGATCGTCTCCCTCCCGATGCTGATCCTCTTTGTCGTCCTGTGCTTCGCGTGCTACCACATGGGAAGGCGAAAGGGCCAAGAAGAAGGCCGTGCCCTCGCGTCGCAGGAGTTTTTGGCCGCCAATGGCATTGCCCCGCCACTGCCGCCACCAGCCCCGCCGGTCGGCATCGTCGTGCCTCCTCCGGGATTTCCTCCGCCTCCTCCGCAGTACTTCCCCTCACCTTCTTCTCATAATCCAAATCCCACCTACGTAAAGCAAGAGAACGGCAGGAGTTATTAGTAATTTTTTTTTTTTTTAAATATAAACTGAAATTCCATGAGGAGGATGAGTGCCCTTGTTTCAAGATACTGTAAATGTGATTATTTCTTCAGTGAGATAAATTGTATTCGTTCTGTTTATCTGATTATTGATATTCCGTCTGCAAATTTCCTTCTTATCGGTCTCGTCGGCAAGAATACCAGTTTTTCGTTTTCCTTTTCCGGACCAGATCCAATAATCAAACCTAACAGTGTAGTTTGAATTCATCGTCCAGCATTTTATTATGTCTAACATTTATGTTGAGATATCTGCCATCGGTCATTATTTGCCTTTCTTACATTTTAAGCTTAGTTTTAATTTTTATAGGAGTAACTTTTTGCTTGTGGAGGCTACTTAATTAAACTAATTCTCTTCTATCAGGTTACTCATAATTTCTTCATTAGGAACCTTTCGGGTCATTCATCTCAGATCTTCTTTCTGTTTCAATTTTATTTTCTTTGATGATCATTTAACATATAATGAATCACCTCTGAAAAAAAAAAAAAAACTTTGGCATTCGTCTTAACTCTAATTGTTATTTGCAAATTAATTTCAAGCTAAAAATTCAAATATACCATGACTTCACTGTCAAGTGTTTTAAGATAAAGTACCAAAAAAGTTTTAAATTGATTGCATTAGTACCAATTTGGTCATAAATATTTTAATTTGAACAATTTAATCCTTAACTTTTCCACAATGGTATCAATTAAGTCCATCCGACTAATTTTAATTGAAATCTTTGACATTGACACTGGCTGTCCTACGTGGCACAACCAATATAGGACGGCCAATGCTGATGTTGATAAAATTTACATAGTTTTAAATATTTTTCTTTAATTTTTTTATTTTCTGCTTTTTCAGTGTCGACGACAAGGGTCACCATTACCCTCATTGACCATTTGGGCGAGGCCTTGAGAGCCTTTGCTCGCCATTGATGAGGGTCGCGGCCCTCAAACAGGCCATCGTTCACCTAGCCGAGGGTTGACAAGGGTGGCCCTAGCCAAGTCATGAGGGTTGAGCCCTTGCCAAAGGTTGCAAGGTCGAAGGTTGGGCTTTGTGGCTCTCGCCTACGATCGATGATGGCCTGGCAAGGGCCACGACCCTCATTGGCCAAGATGAAAAAATATAAAAAGAAATATAAGAAAACAATAATGAAAATTTAAAAATTTAGAAAATATTTAAAAATTGTAAAATTTGTCCATCAATGCCGGTTGTGTCATGTAAGATGGCTAGCGTTTATGATAGTGATCTCCAGCAAAAATTAGCCAAATGAATTCAATTGGTACCAATATAAAAAAAATAGAAATAAATTTGTCCAATTAAAATGTTTAAAACTGAATTTGTATAAATATGATAAGTTTAGAACTTTTTTTGCTTTTAGTTAAGTTGAAAATTTATATTGAGATATCTGTGATCCACCATGAATTGAGGAGGACTCGTATTAAGTGAAATGTATTGGTTTTCTTATTTTAGAATGCCCAAAATATTGACCTGAAATTGCTTGGTTAAAATTGGAAAAGGAAATTACTTAGCTAAAAAGGAAAATAACTCTTGAAATTCACTTCCACTGTCATAATTTTAAACATTTTCTCGCATAATTTTAAAAGCTTATTATACGGGTAGACTAGCATAATGGTTGTGACGAAAAGGAATATTAAATATAAAAAAATTAGGGAGTTGGATAAGAAAATAGGTAAAAATCACAACAACAGTCGGTACAGATTAACTGTGTAAATAATACTAAGTCCTTAAATCTCTTAACCACTGCGGCAAAGCAATTTGAAATGGATTGCAGTGGTAGCTATAACAATAGAAACACTAATTTTGGGAGAAGTGAAATATATATATATATATATATATATAATATTATAATGATTTAATAAAAAATATTCTAAAGTTAAGCAAAACCAGAAGTATGTAGCACCTCATATGATCAAGGGAGGACTTTGACAACCATTGTAAAAGTCGAATGTTCCTTTCATGTTCCAAAGGGGGGCGGAAAATCCGAGACAGATCATAGGATTCCGATGCCCCCACATGAAGATATTGCTAGCCCGCTGGACCGGGCCAACTAGACCCATCTTAAGATCCATAAGAAAACAAAATTTATGAAGCACCAGAGTGATAAATTTCGTCACCAAGTCATCTATAGATTCTCGAGGCTTTTGTCGATGATTGCTTCCGAAAAACTAGCTAATCATATTAATAAGAAAGTATTTGGATTTGCAATACATAATTACACATAATGCAATAAAGATAGTGAATTAAACAGTAAAAACTTTTTCAAACCACCTGTGTATGTTGAAATAGTACATCAAAATAATGCTAATCAAAACAAAGAGTTATGTATAAGCTATGATTAGAATCATATGAATCTCCTAAGCAATAAAAAAGTGCATTCAAAAGGGACATGACAAGCATTCTATATTGACTCGATGGAACAAAAGATCTTGTCAGTGATATGAAACCAACAATTTCATCTAAGATTAATCGTCTTTGCGCTTATGGCTAATGATGTACTAATCGAGGCATGTCTATTGCTAGTTGCAGACTACTTCCAAACCACCACTATTAATTTAAACCTTGTACATTGAATACTTTTTCAGTTCATATCATTAAAATATCCAAGTCGATCTATTTATTTTAAATTATTTTTTTCACAATTTTTTTTTTATAAACTAAAGTAATTTTCATCTCACAAAAAGTTTCCAATGGTTAATTTTTGTACTTGTCTTGAAATTACAGATATGAGGTCATAAATTTGTTAAAATTCTAGACACATCTCCGATATCAGGTGATAAATTTCTTATATTGCCGCAAATATTGATAATCTCTTTGCAAAGATTGATATTGTGGATATCGGTTCACCTTTTTTTTTTTAAAAGCTTTCACAAGTATTGATAGTGTCTTCACAAAGAATGACATCATTGATAATTTTTTAAGCTTTGTAAATTTTATGTTATTTTCGGAAACATTGTTGATTGAGAACACATTCCCCATATGTGGCTCTCCTTAATATGTCCGACCAATTTTAGGCGTTAGAAGCTATGACCGGTAGCCTATGCTTGCTAGAAAAAATACATTACATATAAATATTTGGGGTTAAATATAGAAATTATAAAAACAACCATAAATTATATGAAATTAATGAGCAAATATCATATGAGACAAAAGAAAATGCGGTATTCTAAAATTAGATAAGACTGGGAATTGACTATGACATTTTTTTGGATTTGTGGTCTAAAATTTACATCTTAAAACCGGCCATCCCTATCAATGATTTAATAGATTAGACATTTACCGAAAAAAAAATCGAGGTAGTCGTTGTCATCCATGTCACATATTTTTATTATAATATGCATGGAGATGGAAAGACCGCGTGCGCACCAATCTCTTGTTTCCAATGCGCGAAAGTGCCCTGGTCAACGGTTCCGGCAAGAAGCTGGACACAGATTTCCTTTGCTTCGCTCATTCTAATTCTCCAGGGGCTCCCCATAGACTTTTCCTCAACGGTTGACTTTCCATCCCAACACTCCCCCTTAAAATAAAAGGAAATCCGCGATTCATCGCCATATCCATCAACTCTCGATTCGATTCAGAGAAACTCCTGAAGAAGAGGACCCAAGGAAAGAAGCCAAGAAATGGGGTACGTCGTGTTCGTTTCGCTCCCGATGGTGATCTTCCTCGTCATCCTGTGCTGCGTATGCTACCGCGTGGGCAAGCGAAGGGGCAAAGAAGAAGGCCACGTCGTTGCAGCACAGGAGCTCGCCACGGCCGATGGAATTCCGATGCCGCCATTGGTGCCTGTGTATCCTCCTCCGCCACCTCCGCCCATGCCATAGAACTTCCCTTCTCCTTCTCCTCAGAATCCTACCGCCCCCTACATCAAGCAACAAAACGGCACGAGTTATTAGTAAATTTCTTGTAAATAATTACTAAATCTATGATTTTGCCAGTGTGATCATGTCATCAGTGAGATAAAATGGATTCCTTCTGTATGTCCGTGTTTTGATATTCCATCTCTAAATTTCCTTCCTATCAATCTTGTTGGAAAGTTGGAGGGTGTAAATCAGTCCACTAAGATGATCATGTATTTAAGAATCCCAATTTTTCTTTTTCCTATTTTAGGCCAAATCCAAGAATCGAAGTATTGAGTTGATAATAACTTGATTGATTTCAAGGTGAGTTGCTTCCCACATTAAAATTAAGAGCCGGACTAGATAGGATCAGTTTCGACCTCCTGATATTAGGACCAATTGCGAATTTTTTTTTTTTTTTGGGGGGGTTAGTCCTCTCTCTCTTTTCTCTGTCTCATCTCTTACTTGTGTTTTGGAAGTTTTCTGTCCTGATGATAGAGTGGGTTTCTAGAGGTTTACGGTGGATTAGATCATCTATGGCTGCCATTAGTTAGGTTTGATGTGGATTTGTATCTCGTAATGAAGGAGAGTGATTTTTGCTAGTGTTTTTCTGTACACGAGAAAAGTGAATGTAATTAGCAAAAGAGATCGTGGTGATTTGGGTTGTTGATTTCATTCCCTACCGGTAAGATGTATCTTGACAACTACTATCTCGTTGACGTTGTTGGCAAGGCTTATATTGTTCCACCAATAACTACCGATTTATCTCAAGATATTTTGTGGACCATGAAACTTTTTTTTTTGTCCATATTTATAAGTGATATAAGTAATCATTTTTATGAATTTATTTCTTAATTAATTTATTTTGCAGGAAACAAAATGACCCTAATAATTTGTTAGGTCTATCTTTTATCTAATAAAAACACTACATGGATTTGATGCGCGACCATGTCTTATTTGGTTACAGTTACAGAATAGACTTTTTTTTTTTTGTTTTTGGTCAGTCCTACTCTATTCCTATTCTACACTCACTCTCAGACTTTTGCCCCCTCTTTGCAGGGCGTGGCGAAACCCACTCTTGAAACTTACGCGTCCTCACCCCATCCCCCCCTGAGAAGGTGGGGATTTGAACCCCTCACCTCCCCCTTCCATGTTGGAAGGGTGGCCACTAGGGCGAATCCCAGTGGTTACAGAATAGACTTAACCGTGGTTATTTGTATGACAGCAAGACAATTAAGAAAATTTCGAATTTTAAAATCATATAAAGTATAAAAATTGAAAGATCTCATCTCTTTTTATTTTTTATTTGTGTCGTTGCTGTAATTCATGAGAACATACCTAATGAATATCTTTTACCACAAAATAAAACTGATATCTTTCAATTTTTAAAATAAAAACGAATGCATCGTGAAGACTAATTGCTATTTTAAAATTAAATCTAAGCTAAAAGTGTAGTTTCACTTCAATGTTAAAGCATTTTATTATGCTTAGTAAACTATCGATACTCGCGTCTGAACCCAAAAAGAAAAAAAAATATCAATAATTGCGAAGCCGTATTGTCCCTCAAGAAGTTTCCTAAGCCATAAAAACTATGCAGATGCACATGTTAGCACTCTTTTTCAATCCAATTTGGTAAGAAGTTGAAGTGCATGTGCGACTTATAGCAGGCTCGAGAGCACCGAAACAATGGCAGTCTGTATAAATGTATTATGCATGGCTGGTGTGTATGATGCACCGCACGCTCAATCTCAACTCGGTTGACTCATACATCACCGAACATGTATAACATCTCATTGCGCATGTATCACGGACCAAAGATTTCAAGACACAATGGGCCAAAGAAGTGGCCAAGATGACCGGATAATTTTTTAAGCTTCTAAGGGCCTATGAACCTCATGTGTACTGCAAAATATTCTTGGGGCAATATGAGAAATATACACTTGTATTCCAGAGTATTCTTTGTAATTAAAGCCGGTCGTAGATGGAAAGTTGAATATTCACTGTTAGATAAGGGGAGATGTGAGGTTGTAATCAAATGGTTCACGTATAAATAGGGTCCCTTCTCTTCATTTTATCACCCAGAAATCTAAACACTAGATAAAAATTCAGAACTTCTCTCTACAAGTCTCTCAACACTTTTTGTGTGAATGCGAGTAAGGCTGAATTTAAAATTCATGTAGCCCTACTAGCTAGAAATAATTCAAATACAATAATTGAGTTAAAATTAAAGCATACAAATTATATAAACAATTTAAATCGTATGAAATTGTGCTTTGAAAGAAAATGCGATATTCTAAAATTAGACATCAAATTTAAAAGCGAATAATGAGACTTCAATATTTTGAATAATATACATAATAAGGAATATGTTGTTACATTTTCTTACTGTTGGGTCAGTGGTGTAATGATTCAAGAAACAAATGCATTGGATGTTTTAAGACTTGTTGCTACAGTGCGATTGAGTTGTTTTCAAAAAGTGCAATTGTGTCTCAAAACTTTCGATATCGGTGCAATCATTTATTATTTTAACTTCGTTGATTTGATTAAGGGAAAATGTTATGCAGCATTTCGATAATTATTTTCTTTTACAAATCTTATTTAAACTATTTACGAAATGAAAAAGGATAATTTTTTTAAAGAGAGAAAACAAGCAAGAAAAAAAAGTTACAAGCTTTCGCGGATGGGCCACTACGCCGCCCATTAGCAGAAAGCGCCGGCGGAGGTCGTATTTGTTTGTTTGAAATCATATTGAAGTGTGAAGGGAGAAGAAGCAGTCTTTCGCATTTGTTTGTTCAATCAAGTAGAGAATAAAAAAAAACGTCTTCATTATGAACACACAGAATTTTGTTGCTGAAAGAAGATAGATGCTCGAGGGAGCAATTTCAAGCCAAATTGAGCGCGCTAAAAAAGACCATACGCATGGATTCTCCTCTTGTCAAGTAAAAGATCTCAATATCCTCCTAAAGTTGATGGCATCGAGAGCAACCTTTTGACATTTTAGATGTTCTGGGATTGCTCTGTATTTGTTAGTAGCAGCTTTTTATGAGCTGAAACTCCTAAAGTTTATGCGGGATGGAGTGAATTTGTGGAATCCCTTAGCTTAGCCGCCTTAGCGATAGCATACCAAGCCTGCGTCTTTAAAGCCTCGCCTTGTATGACGTGAAAATGAAGGTTTGCTTGGATCTCTATGGATCGGGCAGAAAGTACATTTTGCAAATCTAGAGTGTTCTTTAGCCCGCTGACCTCTGCCAGTCCTTTCGGGCGATGGGCGCGACGGCGGCCCACCGACGAGCTCTTTTTTTAGCTTGATTTTTATTTAAAAAATTATCATTTATTATTTTTTTAATCTAATTTAGTTAAGATATGTGAAAGAAGATAATAAAAAAGTGCCACTTCAAGAGAGAAAATAATTTAAAAAGTGTTGCATTGGCATTTTCGGTTTGCAAAATTGACAAAATTATTAACAAGCGTCATGATCTATAAAGCACCGACACTCTCTAGAAGCTTTCGTGTCGTGTCGAACATTTCGACACATGTCTGATACTCTTTGATACTTGATCAACACATGTCGGAAAATCCGACACCTAATTGACTTTCCTGACACTCTAATTTAGAATTCGGACATGCAAAATTGAAATTCCGACACTTAATTCCGACACACATGGGGTCAATTTTAAAAAAAAATTAGTAAATGAGGAAATGATAAAAAAATAATAATAAAGGGAGAAAAAAGAAAAATCTAGTCTTCTCTTCTCTTCCAACTCTCATTTTCCATGATATACAATTTACCCCTTAAGTTTTTTTCCTCTTCTCTTTCGACACGCTTTGACATGCGAGTGTAAAATGTGGATTGCTTGGTTTTTCTTTAAGTTTTATGGATTATTAGAATAAAATTGAATTTGTCAAATTGAAATAATGAATGATATGAACAAATGGTAGATTAATGTTTTTAGTGTAAATTCATTTTAGACTTTTTTTTGTTATTTATTCATTTATGAATTTGAATCAAATTAATTTGATTAAAATAATCATAAAAATGATAATTAATCATATATATATAGGGTTAATATCCTTAAAAACCCAAAACTAGTACATATGTGACAAATTTACCCCAAACTATTTTTTTGACCACCAAAAACCCCAAACTGGTATACCTTTGACAAATTTACCCCAAACTAATATACTTGTGACACGTAACAAATGACTGGTATACCAATTTGGTATTTTACGCTCTGTTTGTTACAGTACAATTTTTGTGATTTTTTTGTGGTATTAATATAATTTAGCGGAGGGTATATTTGTCACAAATTTACCAGTATGGGGATTTTTGCGGTCGAATAAATTAGTTTGGGGTAAATTTGTCATAAATGTACCAGTTTATGGTTTTTTATGGTCAGTCGGAGTAAATTTGTCACAGGTGTACCAGTTTGAGGTTTTTCAGGGTATTAACCCTAAAAATATACATTTAATATATAATGTATCACAACGTGTTGGAATCTCTATTTTTTGAGAAACAATGTGTCAACGTATTGCGTCGTGTCGTATCATACGTCACATGTCAATATCGGTGCTTCTTAGGTCATGATGCACTTGTTAAGTATGTTTAGTTTCAAAAATCAATTTTAAATTATTTACTTCACGTAACATGAGAACTCGCTTTGTTTGGTCGAAAGAAAATTTAATTCATTATTAACTTCATGACAAGACAAATCCAAACAAAGCAATATTCAAAATATTGCAAAACAAAGCCAAGTTTAGAAAACATGACGGATCAATGAAGCAATAGTAAGGTTAGGCACACACTCGTTCCACAATGACAAATCTGTCAAGCAAAATAATAGGCAACCGGTCATTGAATCTTGTATTTTCATCAATGATGAATACACACTGGAAATTCCTTCTTCAATAATTTTGGTGTTACCAATTGGCGGCACTCGTTTAGGCTTGGCTACCTCTACACCATTGTTGTACGAAAACAACCAAATAGGTTGAATAAACATAAATCTAACATGATTCAACAAAACACCAAAGCCCATGCGATCACCATTGATGTTGAAGGTAGAAAACCTGTATATGGACAAAGTAAAGAGGTATCAAATCCCCGAAAGTATATTTATTAAACTATTAGATCTAAATCGAAAGAATGTAGTTTTCAGATCTAAAACTAGATCGGGAGAAAAGAGCTCCCCCATCTAAATTGGGAGAGAGGAAAAAATAAGATGAGAATAATAAAACACAAATAAAACAAGAGAGGAGGGGAGCATGGAGGAAGGTTGAAGAAGAGAGCGAGAACTCAATGATTGAAATCTATAAGATTTTTGCAATTAATTATGTAACAAGTATTTGAAAACACTCGATAATAAAAAAAAATCCTGGTCAGTGAAAAGAAAAAAGAAAAGAAAGACAATTACCTGAAGAGGATTAAAGGGACGAAATGATTCGAATTGCAGGGTCCCATTCCTCACCGTCTCTATTTTTTATTTTATTTTATTGTCTTCTCCTAATAATGGCAGACAAGGCGCAGGTTTGGGCTGGAGACTTCAGACTTTCGGGATGGCGACTGGACGGTAAAGGAGGTATAAAAAGCAGAAAATCATCTAACTCCCTACATACACCTTTTTGTGGGTAATTATTTTTATTACTCGATTGTCTTGCCTTGATTATGGCAACCGGCAATTATGTGCAATGAAAAATTTTTTTAAGAGATACAGAAAACCTAATTAATGTGATTTCTCGTAAGATCCATCTAATTTAATAATTTATGCCAATGGTATTATATGAATCATATGCAACAATAAACGTTTTGAGCTCTTTGCAACTCCTTTACGACAATCAATGGCTTTTGGTCCCCAAAATCGGACTTGCAGCTCTCGTCAACATTGATCGGACTTAGAACAAGGAAAACCAGAGGTCCTTGATCTCCAATGGACCTTCTTAGAGATCAAGCTAGTATTCATAGGCTAATGCTTGAACCTAATCCTTAGATCTCGAGCTATCGTTATTCTGTTCTTTACCCCTTGTGAAAAATACAGAATAGGCCTCTTTCCTTATTAATAGAATTTTCAAAACTCTTTAATAAATGTTCGATTAATATCTATTGAAAGGTGGTGGTCTTGCGTAATTATCTAAGCACCATGCAATTGGAGGTAGGTGACCAGATTCTTTCACTTAGATTTTGAAAAGTTATTACATGGATTTCCTCTATACATGGGAGTCTCATATGAACTTTGATTTTGACAAGGCCTACGCTAGATTTTGACTGAAATCAATCAAATTCAATGGATTTAGCGATTTGGCGACGTTAATTATATTATTGGTAGGGACCATCAAAATTTACTGGTTCGTAGAAATTAAATATGGTTGCTTGAAGTCCATGTAATGATTTTGTTTAACGAATACTTCATCTACGAAGATGGATCTGAATAGATGCAATTTAAATTAAAATTACATTTGACTTTGTAATTTTTTAATGTGGAAGTGGAACTTTATGCCTTCGGTAACTACCCGTCAGTAAGATTCCTCTTTAACCTCATCAAGCTTGAATTTTTAGAAGACAGAATCAGATGTTTTTTTAAGAAAAATTTCTCCGACTCAAGTTAGCGAGCGGATTACGAGTTGAAAAGGCTTAATTTTTCTTTGGCAAAAAAAAAGGTTATATTGATATCTAGTTTTTTTGGTCGGCAAGTAGCATTCATTACTAAAACGTTGCTAAAGCTCAACTAAGTCTGGAATCAGTACATACTAAAGACCATGGTGGCCCCGCACCCGGCGGGGGTGGATTATGCAGCCAATTATTTGGAAGAGTATTGTCTCCAATGAGCTTTTGCGGCCCAATCAGCAAATTTGTTGGCTTCCCTAGGAATATAAGACACTGATACAATTGTGAGTTGGGCCAATAAGCCTTCGAAGTCCTCTAAAATAGCATCGATAATGCATGGGCTTGGCGTTTGGCCTTATACGAACTTCATAACTGATAAGTTATCCCAAACTTTTTTTGTGACATAAAAATCCAAACTTTATTAATTGTGACACATTTACCCCACCAATGGCATTTTTGTCTTATTTTTTCTATTTTTCCTTTTTCTTTTCTTTTTTTTTTTTTTTTTTTTTTTTTTTCTTCTTTTCTCTTCCCTCCACCGGCCATGGCGGAGGGAAGAGAGAAGAAGAAGAAAAAAAGAAAAATTTTAAAAATTAAAAGATGAAATGCCCTATAGTTTAAGCTAAATGTGTCATACAGATACAAGTTTAGGGTTTTTTGTGTCACGAAAAAAGGTTTAGGGTAAATGTGTCACACTTGGTAAAGTTTGGGGTTTTTCATGTCACAAAAAAAAGTTTAGGGTAAATTTATCACTTTGGGTAAAGTTTGGGGTTTTTGATGGTCTTTTCCCTTTTCATAATAATAAAAAAAAAAAAATAGGGAGAAAGATGATCCTCTTACCTTATGCCTCTAGTTGGTCTGAAAGAATGGAGAGGTTCCTCGTTAACTTTGATGTTGAAAGTGACTATAGATATACATGTTTTCACTAAGGAAACCCAGCAATCGCTGAATCCCATACTCTTCATGCATTTGCATAGAAGTCCCATTCCACACGATCCTAAGATTTCTACAAATCAAGTTTTAGTACCGCCTGAAACTTCCTCTTTCTTTTTTAATTCTGAGTTGGTGCAACACTTCTTGGACAATTAGGATGTTATCTTGTATTTGTTGTCCACTAATGAAAACACTTTGTTTCATTTCAATCACCCCATTAGCCAAGGTTTCAGCTTATCAACCATAACTTTGGAAATGATCTTATAGCTGAAATTGCATAAGCTAATGGGCTTATATTGTGTTATAGATTTAGGGCTTGCAACCTTTGGAATAAGGGCAATATGAGTTATGTTGAGAGAAAGGTCTAAAGTACCTCAAACAAAGAACTTTTCAACCATTTGGTGCACTTTTTTTTGAATTATCTCCCAGTGATATTGACAAAACTGTCCATTCAATCTGTCTAAACTTGGTGCCTTTGTAGCCCCAGATTGGAAAACTTTTGATTTTACTTCTTCTAATATCATTGGCCTTACTAGAGCTTCATTCATTTCATCTTTGACTATGCAAGGACATTGGTCTAAAATCGGCTGAAGATTTCTAGGGCAAACTATGCCATAGAGACTATGATAGAATATATTTATGTGTTGTTTAATTAGTTGAGGCTACTTGCGCCAATTCTAGTCATCTACTTTCAACATGGATAACTTGTTCCTTTGCCTTCGTTTCACTATTGTAGCATGAACGAAGTTGGTGTTTCTATCCCCCCAATTTAGCCACTCAATCACCTCACAAATGATTTTATATGACTACAATTTTCACTCTTTAACTAGTCTATTATGATAATACTCTCAACTACTCCAATTATTTTTAGATCACGAGTCCAATAATAAACAAGTGTGTTGAAGAAGTAGAAGTTTAAAATGAGATAATCTAAGGAGTTTATCAAGTTAGAGAAAAGTAGAAGCCATACCTTTATACGAAGTGGAATGGTGTTTAGAAATGCATCAAGGCAAAAATAATATTCTAGAGTTGAACAAAAGGATGAAACTTTGGGAGGAAATGCCTAAATGATATTTATCTCCGAATGAAGAAAAATAGAATATTAAAAGCAATACCTAAGGTGTTGGGATACTCAATGTGAAAGGATAGAAGTACCTGGAACAATGGCAATGCTAATAATTTATATTTGTGGGGAAAGACAAAAGTACTCCATAACACAAGAGAATGAGAAATGTTGTCCACTACCTAAAATTGACTTGCGCATTTTACAAGAGGCATGGCAAGTGTCCCACATCGCCTCCCAAGAAAAAGGAATGTCTAGCTAGTGGTATAAAAGTAAGGATTTCATCTAGGAATAAGCATCTTTGCGCTTGGGGCAATGACGCAGCTAGTGAGGTACTAACCGAGGCGCGTCTATTGCTGGTTGAAAACTATTTCCAAACCCCCTCTTTGGCTTGGGTTCAAGCCTTGGCCATTGAGAATTTCTGGAAGGGCTCCCTCTGGGATAAAGCCCTACAATCATTAGTTTGAAACTTACTAGTTTGAATGTTATTTTTGCTTCATATAATAATAAAAAAAAAAATCAAGTTCTTATATTTATTTTGAACGGATGATTGTATCAAAAATCTGATAAAGTCTTAAAACTTTCAAAATGTACTAATTAAATATTAAAACGGATCGAATTGGTCCAATTAACTAATAATGTTGCCTAGCTTTTTTCTATAACTTTCTTAACGCACTCACCAAGCGCCACATTTGGAAAAAAAAAAAAAAAAAGCTGATTTTTTTATAAATAAAAAAAACATATTTTTTTTAAAAGGAAGAGATTAAATAATAAAAGCCTAAAAATTAGATGAAAAACATTAACTAATAATGTTGCCTAGCTTTTTTCCATAACTTTCTTAACACACTCACCAAGCGCCACATTTGGGGAAAAAAAAGCTGATTTTTTTATAAATAAAAAAACATATATTTGTTTTAAAAGGAAGAGATTAAATAATAAAAACCTAAAAATTAGATGAAAAACAATCAGTCGCTAGGCGAGCTTTGATGAAGCTCAAGCGGCCATGACATTACCAACTACCATGGTCATGAGCTTCCAAGCTCCTTCCCTACGATGAAACTCGAGTGGCCATGGCCAAGGGCTCGAAAAAGCTTGAGTTTCCATGGCCAAGTGCTCCAAAACAAGCTCAATGAAGCTCAAGTAGCCAGGTCAAACTCAAGGAAGCTCGAGCAGCCAATGGTCGCGAACTCTTATCAATCTTGAGAACTCAATCACCGTCAAAATCCACAAATCGAAAATCATGTTTATAACAAAATTTCATGAATAATTAAAAAGAATATCGATCTTTTTTTATTTTTGAAAGAAAAATTGCAGTTCTTTTTCTCACTTGTTCTTCTTCTATTGTCAAGAGCCCTTTTCCTCAAATAGGAAAACGTGCTTTCTCTTGCAACGTGCAATTTGCCTAATTTTTGTCTTCTTTTTTGTTTTTTCATCAATTCATAAACTTGTATTTCACTTCCACATCAAGATATGAACTTTTTGTTTTGGTCCGTCTTACTCTAATTTTTAATTCACTTTTAGATTTTTGCCCCGTCTCTTTGTAGGGCATGAGAGTCAAAACCCATATTGAAACTAATCTTCCCTACCTCAAACACCCTTTGAGAAGATGAAAATTAGAATCCCCCACCTCCCCCTTTCCATATGGGAATGTTAGCCACTAGGGCAAATCACAGTGATTCAAGATATCAACTTGAAGAGACTTTTTTTTTTTTCTTTAAAGATTAGCCCTCTCTTTTTTTAAGGCTTTCATTTTTTAGGAGAATTATTATATCTTTAATGGCTTTGTTCAAATAGAATTGACGTCCATTATCTAAAAATTGAGTTGCACATTTACAAGAGCAGGGCAAGTGTCCCACATCGCCTACCAAGAACAAGGAAGGTCTAGCTAGTGGTATAAAACCAAGGATTTCATCTAAAATTAAGCATCTTTGCGCTCGGGGCAATGATGCAGCTAGTGAGGTACTAACCGAGGTTCCATTGCTGGTTGAAAACTACTTCCAAACCTCTCTTTGGGTGCGTTTGGTTCAGTATTTTGAAAGTTCATTGGGAAAATGCAAAGCAGTTTAACTTAAAGGATTTTAGACAAATGTAAATGTCGTTTGGTAAACTATGATTTGAGAAGCAATTTTGAGAGAAATACTGTTTGATAGAAAACACATTTGAAAAGCTTTTTTGATGATTAATATT
Source organism: Eucalyptus marginata (assembly GCA_014182565.1). NCBI lineage: Eukaryota > Viridiplantae > Streptophyta > Magnoliopsida > Myrtales > Myrtaceae > Eucalyptus > Eucalyptus marginata. The sequence goes on from CM024589.1 coordinate 23,786,336, forward strand.
ACTTTTTTTTTAATTTTATTTGTTTAAAATTGAAAAAAATGATGTATGTAATTTTTGTATATAAATTTTGACAATAATGCTAAAAAAATTGAAGAAATATATAATTTTTTTTAAAGATCAAACCCTTCATCGAATTTTTTAATTTTTATTGCTTAAAATTGAAAAAAAAAAATGATGTATGCAACTTTTAAATATAAATTTTCACAATAATGCTAAAAAAAAAAAATATATATTTAAAAAAAAAAAAAGACTAAATCATTCGTCGAATTTTTTTTTTTTAATTTTTATTTGTTTAAAATTGAAAAAATAAGGGTTAATACCTTGAAAAACCCTAGTATACTTGTGACAAATTTACCTCAAACTATTTTTTTGACCACCAAAAATCATAAACTGGTATACCTTTGACAAATTTACCCCAAATTGGTACACTTGTGAAAAGTTTACCGTTTGTTAGTTTTCGTTAAATTTAACTGTCAAATTATTAAGTTAAATGACACGTGACAATTAACTGGTATACCAATTTGGGATTTTACGCTTCGTTTGTCACAATTTACAATTTTTGTTATTTTTTTGTGGTATTAATTCAATTTAGCGAAGGGTAGATTTGTCACAAATATAACAATTTTGGGTTTTTTGTGGCCGAATAAATTAGTTTGGGGGTAAATTTGTCATAAATGTACAAGTTTAGGATTTTTTATGGTCAGTCGGGATAAATTTGTCACGGGTGTACCAGTTTGGGGTTTTTCATGGTCAAAAAAAGAGTTTGGGTCAAATTTGTCACAAGTGTACCAGTTTAGGGATTTTCAGGGTATTAACCCAAAAAATAATGTATGCAACTTTTTAACTATAAATTTGAAAATAATGCTAAAAAATCAAACACATATATATAATTTAAAAAAAAAAAAAGAAGACCAAACCCTTCATCAGAATTTTTAAATTTTTAATTGTTTAAAATTGAAAAAAAATAATGTATGCAACTTTTTAAATATAAATTTTGACAATAATATTAGAAAAATAAAATAAATATATATTTAAAAAAGACCAAATCCTTTGTCAAAATTTTTTAATTTGAAAAAATAATGTATGTGACTTTTTAAATATAAATTTGAAAATAATGCTAAAAAATCAAATACATATATATAATTTTTTTTTAAAAGACCAAACCCTTCGTTGGAATTTTTTAATTTTTTAATTGTTTAAAATTGAAAAAAAAAAATAATGTATGCAACTTTCTAAATATAAATTTTGACAATAATGCTAAAAAAATCAAATATATATGCTAACAGAATCAAATATATAAATAATTTTTTAAAAAGACCAAAATATATTTAATTTTTTAACATTTATATATATTTGATTTTTTTTTTAGCATTATTTTGGCATTTAAAAAAATAATAATGAGGGCAGAATCAGAAATTTGAAGAATGAGTGAGGATAGTTTTGGAAGAAAAAATAAGTTTCAGCATTTGGCCAAATGCTAAAAACTCAAAACTAGTTCCTACTAACATTAGGCTTTCAGCGTTTCCAATGCTGACTTTCACTTGAAAGCTACTTCAAAATGGTTGGCAAATAGTCCAACATGTTTTCCAAGAGGTTTTGGAGGTTGAAAGCCCATTCAGGTAAAGCCCTACAATCATTAGTTCAAAACTTATTGGCTTGAATGTCATTTTTATTTCATAAAATTGCAAGAAAAAATTTAAGTTGATCTACTTATTTTGAATGGATTATTGTATCAAAAGTCTTCAAATTTGTTGTAAAAGTATGATAAAGTCTTAAAATTTGTTGTGAAAGTATAATAAAGTCTTAAAACTTTGAAAAAGTGCAATTAAATATTAAAACGAATAGAATTGGTTCAATTAGCTAAAAATGTTGCCTAGCTGTTTTCATAACTTTCTTAACACACTCACCAAGCGCCACATTAGGATAAACAAAATTTTGATTTTTTCATAAATAAAAAGAATATTTTTTTAAAAAAGGATGAGATTAAATAATAAGAAAACCTAAAAATTAAACAAAAAATAACCGGTCACTGGAAGAGCTTTGACGAAGCTCAAGCGGCCATGGCATTAAGCTCCATGGAGCACCAGCTACCATGGTCACGAGCTCCCAAGCTCCTTCTCTATGATGAAACTCGAGCGGCCACGGCCAATGGCTCGAAAAAGATTAAGTTTCCATGGCCAAAACAAGCTCGATGAAGCTCAAATAGCTAGGGTCGAACTCAAGGAAGCTCGAGCAGCAAATGGTCGCGAACTCCTATCAATCTTGAGAACTCAATCACAGTCAAAATCCACAAATCCAAAATCATGTTTATGACAGAATTTCATGAAGGATAAAAAATATCGATCTTTCTATTATTCAAAGCAAAATTGCAATTCTTCTTTCTCACTTATTTTTCTTCTTCTATAGTCAAGAGCCTTTTTCCTCAATATGACAATGTGCTTTCTCTCGCAACATGCAATTTTCCTCATTTTGTCTTCTTCTTTCGTTTTCTCATGAATTCATAAACTTGCATTTCACTTCCGCATCAAGATGTGAACTTGAAGAGACCATTTTTTAAGATTTGCCCTTTTTTTTTTTGTTTTAGGTTTTCATTCTTGAGGAGATTTATTATATCTTTAATGGGTTTTGTTCAAAGAGAAATGACGTCCATTATCTAAAAATTGACTTGTGCATTTACAAGGGCAAGACAAGTGTCCACATGGCCTACCAAGAAGGTCTAGCTAGTGATATAAACCAAGAATTTCATATAAGATGAAGTATTTTTGTGCTTGGGGCAATGACGCAGCTAGTAAGGTACTAATCAAGGCGTGTCTATTGCTGGTTGAAAGCTATTTCCAAACCCCCTCTTTGGCTTGGGTTCAAGCCCTGGCCATTGAGAGAATTTCTGGAAGGGCTCCCTATGAGGTAAAACGCTACAATTACTAGTTCAAACTTTATTGGTTTAACATCAATTTTGTTTCATATCATTACATTCAAGTTGATTTATTTATTTTCTAGTTCAAACTTTATTGGTTTAATATCAATTTTGCTTCATATCATTACATTCAAGTTGATTTATTTATTTTAAAGGGATAAATGTATTGGAAGTTTAATTATATTTGTAATAGTGCAATTAAGTTGATCTATTATATCTTTATCAGATTTTGTTCAAATATCGCTTGCTATTTTCAGTGGGTTCAATATCGGAGGAGCGTTTTCTGATAGCTCATGGTTGGGTTGTAGAATTCGTGGGAGGGACCTCGCCATGATGTCAGACAATGAGATGGTCGAATCAGTCCGTGTTAGAGATGATTTTGCCGTACAAGACTGAGGATTTCTCGCCGAAACGACAAAGGCGAACTGAAATTACGGCGATTGCGGTACCCCTACTAGAGCAATTACAATTTCAATCACGCTTGGCTTTTTTAAAACAAAATAAAAATAGCTTTTCTTTAAAATTCTGATCCTTTTTTTCTTTTATCCTCCTTTTCGTTTCGTTTTTAATTTTAATCCTTTTTTTTTCTTATTTTAATTTTTTTCCCGATGCAGTGGAATCACATCAGTGCCAAGTGATTTAAGGAAATTATAAGAAAAGGCACGACAACATTTTCCATAGCCTAATTGAATGAGTTAATGGATAGGCTTAATTGTTTTGATTAGAACTTGATTGTACTTTTTGAAAAATTTAAACGCAATTGCACTTTCACGATAAGTTTAGAATTTATGGTGCATTTGTCCCTATTTTAGCATAATATTTATCTCATAAATTTTTTTAACAAATCTCAAAATGAAATCAATTTCCGTCTCATGAAAAGCCCCAAACCAATAATGTGTTAATTTTTGTATTTGTCTTGAAGTTAGAGATATGAAGTGTTAAATTTGTTAGAATTCTATATTATTCCAATATGAGATGATAAATTTGTTAATTTTCGCAAATAGTGAGTCTTTTCGCAAAAAAATGACATCATCGAGAGCTATTTTAGTTTAGTTAATTTTGTTTCACGATATTGATAGTCTCTTCTCATAGAAAGACACTGTTAATAGCTTTTTCAGCTTATTGAATTTTAAATTATCTTTAGAAACTTTGTAAATTAAGAACATATTCTCCTTATGTGGCTCTCATTCTTAACGGGTTTGACCAAATTTAGGCGGTCAAGGGCAAAACCAGTAGATCATACTAGCCAGAAATAATTTAAATATATATTTGAGTTAAAAAAAAAAAAAGAACATAGACTTTGTACAAACAAACATAAACTATATGAAATTAATGAGCAAATATCATATGGACTGAACGGAAATGCAGTATTTTACAATTAACAATGAATTCGAATTTAAAACCGCATAAGGTGGGTTTGAAATCTTAACGCAAAAATATAGAATAAACAAATATTATGAAGCATTTTCTGTCTGTTGGGTCTAGGATGTTATTTTATTCAAGAATTGAGACTTTTTCAAACCACTAAAATAGGTCATCAAATAAATGCTAATAAAACAAAGAGTTACGTAAAGGGTTATGAGTAGAATAACGTTTGAAAGGGGCTGCCCAATAAATAAAAAGAAGTGCATTTAAAAGGGGTATGACATCCACTCGTTAGAATATGGAATTTCTTGTCGATGTGAGTGAGAAACCAAGGACTTCATCTAAGCTTCTTTGCGCTTGGGGCAACAGAGCTAGCGTGTTACTAACTATGGCGCGTGATTGCTTCTTGAAATTGGACTAATACCAAAAAGAAAATTCCAAATTGATAGATCCATAGTGCAATTGACTATATGAAATAATTAGCAAATATATATAGAATGAAAGGAAATTCTTTTTTTTAGAATTAGATAAGACTAGGAATAGACTACAATAATTTTCATATTTTTTATCTGAAACCTACCACCTTAAAATCGATCACTGCTGTTTAGCACCTTGTATAGATAATGACACCCACGGAGATCTAACGGAGGTAGCGGTTGTCATCCCATGTGACTTTTTTTTTATTTTGTTTACAACGCACGAAAAAGCATGTGGTCAACGGTTCTGGCTAGAAGGTGGGCAGAAGTTTCTTGCTTCCCACAACCAAGTCCCCATGCTGATCCTCTTTGTCGTCCTGTGCTTCGCGTGCTACCACATGGGAAGGCGAAAGGGCCAAGAAGAAGGCCGTGCCCTCGCGTCGCAGGAGTTTTTGGCCGCCAATGGCATTGCCCCGCCACTGCCGCCACTAGCCCTGCCGGTTGGCATCGTCGTGCCTCCTCCGGGATTTCCTCCGCCTCCTCCACAGTACTTCCCCTCTCCTTCTTCTTGTTGGGATATAATACGCGGAAACGACAGGATCTTGCAATTTACGTTAACGAGAAATCGCCAAAGAAATAAACGAGAAAAATAAGGACACTAGAAATTTACGTGGTTCGGTTTGAGTATCGGTATCTACGTCCACGGGGAGAGCCAGCAGCAAATAATCCACTAAAATCGGAGAATCAGAGTTTACAATCACTCAATCGCTCAAGTGTTTCCCACACCTAGATTTAACCAAAAACTCAAAGTGTTTATAAATAAACAACTCACTTAGAGATAAACTCACGGCACAAAATTACCGCGCGTTCAACCTCTAGATACAACGCTCTACGTATGCCTAATTCGCGTACGTACGAAATCGTGTATCAAAGCTTCTCGCGGAATTTTGACTCGGGGGACATGCGGCTTCACTTTCTTCTCAGCGGCGTGCGGCCTCAAAAGCGTTGGACGTGCGGCTTCTTGCTTCGCGTGGCTTCACTCTATGTAGGGTTCTTTTCACCGACTTCAGGCAAGCACGCTCAAAAGGAAATTATATCTCTTCAAATATATATATATGTACATGTGTGCCCAAGGGAGGGCCCACCACGCTTCCGCTGCTTGCGTATGTGCCCTAAAAGTCAAAGCTTGACTTTTGGGCCCCACCTGCGTAAACAAATTTCAGCCAACTTTCGCAGGTAAAGAAAATTTCGTATCTTCCTTTTATTTCGTAATCCTTCGGAGACCGACGAAATTTCTTCTTGGCTTGGGAAATCTTTATCGATAAAATTCGGTATAATAAATCGTCATCCAAATTCAAATTCGAGACATTAATTTAACAATTCTCCACCTTGGCTCGAAGTTTGAAACCAAGTTATAATGCTCATCACCCATGCTGCTCTCCCAATGCCCCGACGGGCGCTCACTCTCCACAGACGCCAATAGAGCTTAAGCAGAACTTGAGCTTCGCCAAAAGAACAGACTTAGTCATCGTGTCTGCTGGGTTATCTGCTGTAGCAATCTTTTTAACAATAACATTACCCTTAGCTAAGACATCTGGGATGAAGTGGTACTTGATGTTGATATGCTTTGTTTGCTCGTGATAAACTGGATTATACACCAAATATATCGCACCTTGGTTGTCACAATGTATATCCACACTTTTTTGTTCTAACCTAAAGTCCGTGAGCAAACTTTGTAACCATATTGCCTCCTTCGCTACAAAGGTTAGTGCCATGTACTCTGCCTTAGTCGAAGACAAGGCAATGTGATCCTGTAAGGACGCTTTCCAACTAACTGCACCACCCGCTAGCATAAATATGTACCCTGCTAAAGATCTGCAATCATCCAAGTCACCGGCGTGATCCGAATCCACAAAACTAGTGGTCTCACTGCCATTACTGTCTCTCCAGTATACTATACCAACGTTTGTTGTCCCCTTTAAATATCTAAGGATCCACTTCGCAGCTTCCCAATGAGCTTTACCAGGATGCTTTATATAGCGACTAATCACACTCACAGCTTGTGAAATATTAGGCTTAGTGCACACCATAGCATACATAATACTACCCATGGCACTAGAATAAGGAACACGGGACATATGCTCCTCCTCCTTCTTAGTCTGCGGTGATAATTTATCTGAAAGTTTAAAGTGCTTCGCTAAAGGTGTACTTACAAATTTTGTCGACTGCATATTAAAACGCGCCACGATCTTCTCGATGTATTTCTTTTGAGATAGACGTAAAACTCCTGCAGCCTTGTCACGCAAAATCTCCATACCCAAAATTTTCTTTGCAGCACCTAAATCTTTCATCTCAAATTCAGCATTTAACTACCTCTTCAGCACATCAATATTAGACATATTCTTAGCTGCTATCAGCATATCATCAACATATAAGAGTAGATAAATCAAAGAACCATTCTCCAATCTCCTATAGTAAACACAGCTATCCATCTGACGTTTTGAGTAGTCTTGACTAGCCATGAAAGCATCAAAACGTTTATACCATTGCCTAGGAGATTGTTTCAGCCCATACAAAGATTTCTTCAACAAGCAAACATGATCTTCCTTACCTGGAATAGCAAATCCCTCTGGTTGCCTCATGTAAATCTGCTCCTCCAACTCACCATGAAGAAACGCAATTTTTACATCTAGCTAATCTAACTCGAGATCCTGCAAAGCAACTAAGACAAGTAAAATACGAATAGAAGTATGTCTTACCACATGAGAGAACACCTCATTGTAGTCAATGCCCTCATGCTGTGTATACCCCTTCGCCACAAGTCTCGCCTTATACCTTGCTGCCTCGACACCGGGAATGCCCTCTTTTCGTTTAAAGACCCATTTACTTCCGACAATCTTTTGGCTCTTGGGTACTTTGACCAGCTCCCATGTTTGATTTTGATGGAGATATTCCATCTCTTCACTCATAGTCCCTAGCCACTGCGATGACTTCGAACTAGCCATCGCCTCAGAATAAGACGAAGGCTCATCTGTCTCCACCTCATCACCTACAGTCAATGCATAAGCAATATCTGTATAACCATAATGTACCAATGATTTAATGTGCATTCTCTGTCTATCTGCGGCTATAGTTTGCTGCGGCTTTGCTGGTTGTTCACTATCACCGACTTCAGGAACTGTGGCTTCATCTGCAGTCTCAACTTCTGTTACCTTTAAGGTCTCTAGAGTCTCCACCTGAAGCTCCACCTCACTAATGACACCATGATCTGTCTTCTCTGCTGGTTGTGTCTCAGAACTCCTCCTTTGAAGCATTACAGTCTCGTCAAAGATCACATCTGTGCTGATTAGAAAACCGGGTGATCTGGGATCGGTGCACCACAACCGGTAGCCTTTCACCCCATGTGCATAACCCAAAAATATGCACTTCTTCGCCCTCGGCTCAAGCTTACCATCACTCGCATGAGTATACGCAGGACATCCGAATATACGTAATCTAGAGTAATCAACAGGTTTCCCCGACCATACTTCCTCAGGAGTCTTTCACTCGATAGCAGATGATGGAGATCTATTAATTAGGTAACATGCCATGTTCCCTGTTTCGGCCCAAAATTCCTTTCCAAGACCTGCATGCGAAAGCATGCATCAAGCTCGCTCAAGCAAAGTTTTGTTTTTTCGTTCTGCCACGTCATTCTGCTGTGGTGTCCCAGGTACTGTGCAGTGTCTCACAATACATTCTTTCTCGCAGAACTCGGTAAAATCTTTACCACAGAACTCCATGCCATTATCGGTTCTCAGGCACTTGATTTGCTTATCTGACTGCTTCTCAATCAATGCCTTAAATTTCTTGAACTGATCAAACACATCATATTTGTGCTTCAGAAAGTATACCTATACCTTCCTTGAATAATCGTCGATAAATGTCAGCATATATTGGGCACCTCCTTTCGAAGGAACCGAAGACGGGCCCTAGATGTCTGAATGAATATATTCAACTGGTCGTTTGGTCGAATGAATAGCTGTAGTAAACTTAACTTGGTGCTACTTCCCATAGATGCAGTGCTCACATAAGTCCAGCTTTCCTATTTTCTGACCTTTCAATAACCCCCTTTCACTCAACATTATCATACCTGCCTCACTCATATGCCCTAAACGCATATGCCATAATTGTGTCAAATTAGAGTCTGACTCACCTGATGAAATTGCAGTGGTTCCGGTCACGGTCTCTCCTAGTAGACGATAAAGAGTATTCACTTTCTTCCCCTTCATCACTGTCATGGCACCTCGAGAGATCTTCAATACTCTACCTTCAACGGTATACCTACACTCGATGTCATCGAGTGTCCCTAGAGAAATAAGGTTCTTCTTGAGCTCCGGTACATTTCTCACATCTGTCAATGTGCGAACCACCCCATCGTGCATCCGGATCCGAATTGTCCCTATCCCCACAGCCTTACAGACTGCATTATTCCCCAAAAGAACCCTACCACCATATGCAGTTTGGTAAGTAGTAAACTAGTTCTTATGAGGCATCATATGATAAGAACACCCCAAATCTAGCACCCATTCGTCTCCTGACGAAGTAGCAGTCACACATAAGACAGCTTCTGCATCACTAGTGCTCCCCTCATCAACGTTTGCCACACTGCTTGTGGCATTCTGCTTATTAGCTTTATTCCTCCGCTTTGGACAATCTCTCCTATGTGCCCCTCCTCGTGACACTCAAAACACTTCACGCATCCCTTGGACTTTCTATGGCGTGATTTAGATATGCTTTTACCTTTGCTGCTACTAGGTCCTCGATGTTGTTCTCTACCCCGAATCGTCAATGTTTGCGCTACTCCTTTCACCAGACCGTCATCTCGCAATTTTCTCTGCCACTCCTTAGAGAACAAGGCGGACTTTACCTCGCAATTTTCTCTGCCACTCCTTAGAGAACAAGGCGGACTTTACCTCCTCTGAGGTAATTGTAGTACGCCCCTGCAACAGTGAATCAGTAAAGTGCTCCCATGACTCTGGTAAAGAGGCTAACAACATCATGCCCCGTTCTTCATCATCAAGTATCTTACCGAACGTTCTTCAATCCAACATGAGTTTATTAAATTCATCTAGGTGGGTTCGATAGACGTACCCTTCAGTATATCTAAATTGAAACATCTTCTTCAACATGTATAAGCGATTGTTCAAACCTTTCTTCACATAGAAGGTTTGAAATTTTGCCCATAATGCTGCGGCATCCTTCTCCTCAATAACCTCTAGTAAGACCTCATGACAAATTTAACAGGATTATGCTCTTTGCTTTTTCCATAAGCTCTACCCTCTCTGAAGCTTTCATTATAATTGGTAACTCATCTTCACCATCTAGTGCTTTGGCCAAACCTTGTGTTGTCAATAAAGCCCGCATCTTGATGCTCCATAACACAAAATTGTTGCTTCCATCAAACTTCTCAATCTCAGATTTCCTCTCAGACATAATTGCAATAACAGAATTTCCAGATAATAATCAAACAAACAAAAGCCCCAAATCACAATCAAGAAATCCAACCCCAAGCTCTGATACCAATTGTTGAGATATAATACGCGGAAACGACAGGATCTTGCAATTTATGTTAATGAGAAATTGCCAGAGACATAAACGAGAAAAATAAGGACACCAGAAATTTACGTGGTTCGGTCCGAGTATCGGTACCTATGTTCACGGGGAGAGCCAGCAGCAAATAATCCACTAAAATCGGAGAATCAGAGTTTATAATCACTCAATCGCTCAAGTGTTTCCCACACTTAAATTTAACCCAAAACCCAAAGTGTTTATAAATAAACAACTCACTTGGAGATAAACTCACGGCACAAAATTACCGCGTGTTCAACCTCTAGATACAACGCTCTACGTATGCCTAATTCGCGTACGTACGAAATCGTGTATCAAAGCTTCTTGCGGAATTTTGACTCGGCGGACATGCGGCTTCACTTTCTTCTTGGCGGCGTGCGGCCTCAAAAGCGTTGGACGTGCGGCTTCTTGCTTCGCGCTGCTTCACTCTACGTAGGGTTCTTTTCACCGACTTCAGGCAAGCACGCTCAAAAAGAAATTATATCTCTTCAAATATATATATTCATATATATGTACGTGTGTGCCCAAGGGAGGGCCCACCACGCTTCCGCCGCAACTTCACGCTAAACTTGCGTGTGTGCCCTAAAAGTCAAAGCTTGACTTTTGGGCCCCACCTGCGTAAACAAATTTCAGCCAACTTCCGCAGGTAAAGAAAATTTTGTATCTTCCTTTTATTTTGTAATCCTTCGGAGACCGACGAAATTTCTTCTTGGCTTGGGAAATCTTTATCGATAAAATTCGGTATAATAAATCGTCATCCGAATTCAAATTCGAGACATTAATTTAACACTTCTCATAATCCAAATCCCACCTACGTAAAGCAAGAGAACGGCAGGAGTTATCAGTAATTTTTCTTTTTTGGAAATATAAACTGAAATTCCATGAGGAGGATGAGTGCCCTTGTTTTAAGATACTGTAAATGTGATTATCTCTTCAGTGAGCTAAATTGCATTCGTTCTGTTTATCTGATTATTGATATTCCGTCTGCAAATTTCCTTCTTATCGGTCTCGTCGGCAAGAATACCAGTTTTTCGTTTTCCTTTTCCGGACCAGATCTAATAATCAAACCTAACATTGTAGTTTGAATTCATCGTCCAGCATTTTATTATGTCTAACATTTATGTTGAGATATCTGTCATCGGTCATTATTTGCCTTTCTTACATTTTAAGCTTAGTTTTAATTTTTATAGGAGTAACTTTTTGCTTGTGGAGGCTACTTAATTAAACTAATTCTCTTCTATCAGGTTACTCATAATCTCTTCATTAGGAACCTTTCGGGTCATTCATCTCAGATCTTCTTTCTGTTTCAATTTTATTTTCTTTGATGATCATTTAACATATAATGAATCACCTCTGAAAAAAAAAAAAAAAAAACTTTGGCATTCGTCTTAACTCTAATTGTTATTTGCAAATTAATTTCAAGCTAAAAATTCAAATGTACCATGACTTCACTCTCAAGCGTTTTAGGAGAAAGTACCAAAAAAGTTACAAATCGATTGCAATGGTACCAATTTGATCATAAACTTTTTAATTTGAACAATTTAATCCTAAACTTAATTAAGTCCATCCGGCTAATTTTGATTGGAAATCGTTGACATTGACACTAGTTGTCCTACATGGCATGACCGATATAAGATAGCTGACATTGATGTTGATAAAATTTACATAATTTTTAATATTTTTCTTTTATATTTTTATTTTCTGCTTTTTCATTGTCGATGGCAAGGGTCACCGCTACCCTCACTTGACCATTAGGTGAGGCCTTGCGAACCTTTGCTCGCCGTTGATGAGGGTCGCAGCCCTCAAATAGGCCATCGTTTGCCTAGCCGAGGGTCAACAAGGGTGGCCTTGGCCAAGTCACAAGGGTTGAGCCCTTGCCAAACGTTGCAAGGTTGAAGGTTGGGCCTCGCGGCTCTCACCTACAATCGATGATGGACTGGGCAAGGGCCCCGACCCTCATTAGCCAAGATGAAAAAATATTTAAAAAAAATATGAGAAAACAATAATAAAAATTTAAAAATTCAGAAAAAAATATTTAAAAAATTATAAAATTTGTCCACATCAATGCAGTTATTTCATGTAAGATGGCTAGCGTTTATAACAGCGATCTCCAACAAAAATTAGTTGAATGGACTCAATTGATACCAATATGAAAAAAATTTAGAAATAAATTTATCCAATTAAAAGGTTTAGAACTGAATTTGTATAAATACGATAAGTTTAGAACTCTTTTTTTTTATACTTTTACCAGCTTTTAGTTAAGTTGAAAATTTATATTGAGATATTTGTGATCCACCATGAATTGAGGAGGACTCGTATTAAGTGAAATGTATTGGTTTTCTTATTTTAGAATGCCCAAAATATTGACCTGAAATTGCTTGGTTAAAATTGGAAAAGGAAATTACTTAGCAAAAAAGGAACATAACTCTTGAAATTCACTTCCATTGTCATAATTTTAAACATTTTCTCCTTGCATAATTTTAATAGCTTATTATACGAGTAGACTAGCATAATGGTTGCGACGAAAAGAATATTAAATATATAAAAAAAAATTAGGGAGTTGGATAAGAAAATAGGTAAAAAATCACAACAACCGTCCGTACAAATTAACTGTGTACATACTAAGTCCTTAAATCTTTTAACCACTGAGGCAAAGCAATTTGAAATAGATTGAAATGGTAGCTATAACAATAGAAACACTAATTTTAGGAGAAGTGAAATATATATATAATGATTAATAGATTAATAAAATATTCTAAAGTTAAGCAAAAGCAGAAGTATGTAGCACTAGCACCTCATACGATCAAGGGAGGAGTTTGACAACCATGGTAAAAGTCGAATGTTCCTTTCAGGTTCCGAAGGGGGGCGGAAAATCCGAGACAGATCATAGGATTCCGATGACGATATTGCTAGCCCGCTGGACCGGGTCAACTAGACCCATCTTAAGATCCATAAGAAAACAAAATTTATGAAGCACCAAAGTGATTGATTTCGTCACCAAGTCATCTATAAATTCTCGAGGCTTTTGTCGATGATTACTTCCGAAAAACTTGCTAATCATATTAATAAGAAAATATTTGGATTTGCAATACATAAAACACATAATGCAATAAAGATAGTGAATTAAACAGTAAAAACTTTTCCAAACCACTTGTGTATGTTGAAATAGTACATCAAAACAAATGCTAATCAAAACAAAGAGTTATGTATAAGACTACGATTAGAATCATATGAATTTCCTAAGCAATAAAAAAGTGCATTCAAAAGGGACATGACAAGCATCCTATATTGACTCAATGGAACAAAATATCTTGTCAGTGATATGAAACCAATGATTTCATTTAAGATTTATCATCTTTGCGCTTATGGCTAATGATGTACTAACCGAGGCATGTCTATTACTAGTTGCAGACAACTTCCAAACCACCACTATCAATTTAAACCTTATACATTGAATACTTTTTCAGTTCATATCATTAAAATATCCAAGTCAATCTATTTATTTTAAATTATTTTTTTCACAAATTTTTTTTTTTATAAACTAAAGTAATTTTTATCTCACAAAAAGTTTCCAATGGTTAAGTTTTGTACTTGTCTTGAAAATACAGATATGAGGTCATAAATTTGTTAAAATTCTAGACATATCTTCGATATCAGGTGATAAATTTCTTATATTGCCGCAAATATTGATAATCTCTTCGCAAAGATTGATATTGTGGATATCGGTTCACCTTTTTTTTTTTTTAAAGCTTTCACAAGTATCGATAGTGTCTTCACAAAGAATGACATCATTGATATTTAAGCTTTGTAAATTTTATGTTATTTTCGGAAACATTGTTGATTGAGAACACATACCCCATATGTGGCTCTCCTTAATATGTCCGACCAATTTAGGCGTTAGAAGCTATGACCGGTAGTCTATGCTTGCTAGAAAATATTAACATTACATATAAATATTTGGAGTTGAATATAGAAATTATAAAAACAACCATAAATTATATGAAATTCATGAGCAAATATCATATGAGACGAAAGAAAATGCGGTATTCTAGAATTAGATAAGACTGGGAATTTGACTATGACATTTTTTTGGATCTGTGATCTAAAATTTACATCTTAAAACCGGCCATCCTATCAATGATTTAATAGCTTAGACATTTACGGAAAAAAAACGAGGTAGTCGTCGTCATCCCATGTCACATTTTTCTTATAATATGCATGGAGATGGAAAGACCGCGCGCCCACCAATCTCTTGTTTCCAACGCACGAGAGTGCGCTGGTCAACGGTGCCGGCAAGAAGCTGGACAGAGATTATCTTTGCTTCGCTCATTCTAATTCTCCAGGGGCTCTCCATAGACTTTTCCTCAATGGTTGACTTTCCATCCCAACACCCCCCCTTAAAATAAAAGGAAATCCGCAATTCATCGCCATGTCCATCAACTCCCGATTCGATTAAGAGAAACTCCTGAAGAAGAGGACCCAAGGAAAGAAGCCAAGAAATGGGGTACGTCGTGTTCGTTTCGCTCCCGATGGTGATCTTCCTTGTCATCCTGTGCTGCATATGCTACCGCGTGGGCAAGGGAAGGGGCAAAGAAGAAGGCCACGTCGTTGCAGCACAGGAGCTCGCCACGGCCGATGGAATTCCGATGCCGCCATCGGTGCCTGGGTATCCTCCTCCGCCACTACCGCCAGCGGGATATCCTCCACCCCCGCCACAGAACTTCCCTTCTCCTTCTCCTCAGAATCCTACCGCCCCCTACATCAAGCAACAACCGGGCACAAGTTATTAGTAAATTTCTTGTGAATAATTACTAAATCCATGATTGTGTCAGTGTGATCATGTCATAAGTGAGATAAACTGGATTCCTTCTGTATGTCCGAGTTTTGATATTCCATCTCTAAATTTCCTTCTTATCAGTCTTGTCGGAAAGTTGGAGGGTGTAAATCAGTCCACTAAGATTATCATGTATTTAAGAATCCCAGTTTTTCTTTTTCCTTTTCTGGGCCAGATCCAAGAATCGAAGTATTGAGTTGATAATAACTTGATTGATTTCAAGATGAGTTGCTTCCCACATTAAAATTAAGAACCGGACTAGATAGGATCAGTTTCGACCTCCTGATATTAGGACTGGTTGTGATTTTTTTTTTTACTAAAAACCCTCTCTGTTTTCTCTTTGCCTCATCTCTTACTTGTGTTTTGGAAGTTTTCTGTCCTGATGATCGAGTGGGTTTCTAGAGGTTTACGGTGGATTAGATCATCTATGGCTGCGATTAGTTAGGTTTGATGTGGATTTCTATCTCGCAATGAAGGAGAGTGATTTTTGCTAGTGTTTAGCTGTACACAAGCAAAGCAAATGTAATTAGCAAAAGAGATCGTGGTGATTTGGGTTGTCGATTTCATTCCCTGCCGGTAAGATGTATGTTGACAATTACTATCTTGTTGACGTTGTTGGCAAGGCTTATATTGTTCCACCAATTCGGTTCTGCTCAAGGTACTGGGAATCTGATCGATTTTCATCTGTTCTAAATTTTGGGAATTGGGAACTCGACCGATTTCCACGGAATCACCCTATATCGGTTGGTCTACTCTGATCCGGTCTGATTCCCAACTTGAATTGAGACCACACTCACTCTTAACAACAACTAAGATTTTGGTAGCTAATGCCTATAACATTTTATAAGCAACAATTTGTGTAATTAATACTTTAGAAATTGAAATATTTCTTATTAGTTGTACTTAGCAATAAATCGGGACACTCCTTAACAAGACTCCAAGGTTTCATTTGTTTCGCGAAAAATAAATAATTTAAACGATATTTTCGTAAAAATGATCATTTGTATCGCTTGAAATAACTAACCATTCAAAACATGTTTTCGCTACCGATAGCTATCAATTTATCTCTAGATATTTTGTGGATCATGAAAGTATTTTTTTTTTTTGGTCCATATTTGTAAGTGATATAAGTAATCATTTTTATGAATATATTTTTTAATTATTTTATTTTTCAGGAAACAAAATGACCCTAATAATTTGTTAGGTCTATCTTTTATCTAATAAAAACACTATATGGATTTGATGCGCGATCATGTCTTATTTGGTTACAGTTATAGAATAGACTTAACCGTGATTATTTGTATGACAGCAAGATAATTAAGAAAATTTCGAATTTTAAAATCATATAAAGTATCAAAATTGAAAGATCTCATCTCTTTTTATTTTTTATTTTTATATTTGTGTCGTTGCTGTAGTTCATGAGAACATACCTAATGAATATCTTTCACCACAAAATAAAACTGATATATTTCAATTTTTAAAATAAAATGAATGCATCGTGAAGACTAATTGCTTTTTAAAAGTTAAATCTAAGCTAAAAGTGTAGTTTCACTTCAATGTTAATTATTATGTTTAATATTTATATTGAGATATCTGTCATCTGTCAGGATTTGTCTTTCTTATATTAATTTTCAATTTTTTTCGGCTTAATTTTATCTTTATAGGAGTAACTTTTTGCTTTTTTATGTAAGCTATTTTAAAATTAAGTCTCTTCTATCAATTTACTCATTGTTTCTTCATTAGGAACTTTTCAGGTCATTCATCTCAGATATTTGTTCTGTTTCAATTTTATTTTCTTCAATAATCGTTTAATATATACCGAATCACCACCAGAGATAATTAATCTTTTGCATTCTTCAATTCTAATGTGCAAACTAATTCTAAGCTAAAATTTCCAGTGTAGTATGACTTCATTGTCAAGCGTTTAAGTTAAGTTGAAAATTTATATTTAGACATGTCTGTCATCCACCATGATTTGAGGAGGACTCGCATTAAGTGAAATGTGTTGGTTTTCTTATTTTAGAATGCCCAAAAGATTGACCTGAAATTGCTTTTGTTGAAATAGGAAAAGTAAATTACTTAGCTAAAAGGAAAATAACACTTCAAATTCTCCTCCGTTGTGATAGTTTTCAAACTCAATTTTTCTCCTTGCATTAAATTTTAGTAGTTTATTCTATAACGGTAAAGTTGCATGATGGCCCGAGCATTGCGCTTGATAAATTACGTAGAAATTGTGAGGAAAAAAAGATTATTTATAACAAAAAAAAAAAACTGTTAAGGGTTGGATAAGAAATTAGTCAAAAAAATCACAACAACAACACCTACGAATTTACCTTGTAAATACTGATTTCTCGTATCCTGTAACCACTGAGAAGCAATATGAAATACATTGCAAGGGTAGCTATAGCGTATAACTATAGAAGCACAAATTTTATGAGAAGTGACATATATAATGGTTTTTATAAGCAACAAAGTATTATAAAGTGGAGCCAAGCAGAAGTATGCAGCACCATCATACATGATCAAGCGAGCAGTTTGACAACCTTTGTAAGAATCGAATGTTCCTTTTCATTTTCCAAAGAGAGCGGAGAATCGGAGACAGATAATAAGATTCCGATGCTGACATATTATATTGCTAACCCACTTTGAGCCAAGAAATAGAAAAAGAAATAGAGGAATCATCTCAAGACCCATAACAAATACATACATACACACACACACACACATATATATATAATTTCACACTGAATGATTTTGCCGCCAAATCATCTTTAAATTGTCAAGATTTTGTTAAAGATACCTCAAGAAACACTTACTAACCATATTTATAGGAAAGTATTTGGAGTTACAATGCATAATTACACATAACGAAATAAAGATGGTGGATTAGAAATTGCACAATTTCCTTTATCAGTTATTTAACAAGTGCTCCGAACAACCTTCCACAAGACCCACTTACAATATAAAAAATATTTGTTTAGCCAAAATTCATTTTGCTTGTGAATGAACTTATAGATGATAAAAGAACCTAATGACTCGCCTTGCAATCATTGGACTATCGAAAAGTAGCCGTTGGGAGCTCGAACGTTGGAACCTGCTTTGCATCTCTTCCCGAACGTTGCGGGTCCTTCTTTAAATTCCATGTTCTTGTTTGTTTATTATTACAGAAAGCCCTAATCTCTTCTGGACAGAATCTATCCCTTCCCTCTCTCTCTCTCTCTCTATATATATACACGCTCCTCCTCTGTTTCGCACTCGAACCACATCTCTCTCTCTCTCTTCCCCTCCGGCAGTCGTTCTCTCAGATTCGTTTAGAAGAAAAGAAGGAGAAGATGGGTCTGGTGGTGGTGATCTCGCTGCCGCTGATCCTGTTCTGCTTGCTGCTCGGCTTCGGCTGCTACTTCTTCGGACGGGCCCGGGGGAGGCAAGACATCCGCACCAACCCCCAGGTGTACGGCACCCCGACCCCGCCCCCCGGCACTTTTGCTTCGCCGCCGCCGCCACCGCCGTTCCCGCACGCCAAGCCGCCCCACCCCGACGAAAACGTCTGAACGCTCCGACTCCCTCCATCCTAAGAAAGAGCTCATCTTGTGAATTTCTCTTCGAAGTGGGGTTGCTTTTCTTTTTGCCTGATTTTTTTTTTGTATTATATTGACAGCGTTTCCTTATGAAATTCTTTGTTGGGTATATAAGGGGCCGTTTGAGATTGAGATTGGTGTATGAACAAGCAAGGAGCATGTCGAGTGAGGGCGTGTGCTTGTGGATTTGTGATGTGAAAGTATAAAACCTTGTGGAAACTACCAAGTCTGGGAATAAGTTCATCTGTAGATTTGAATTGGGTGAGGAAATTGAAGGGTTTTCCAGCTTGATTGATTCAATTCGTATGCTAAATTTGTTTGCAATCTTTCTGGAACTATCGGACTGTTGTCGTCTGGGGTGTCTGGTGAACCAAGCGGAATTAGAAAATGGAAGAACAAAGGAATCGACCTGGCGGAGTCGAATCGAAACAATACTATTCAGACTAAAATCGGAATTTTGATTTGGTCGGGACGATCACAAACTACTCAGGTCGTTTCTTGGGTTTGAATTGTAGAAAATGCATCCCTACGCAACCAAAGGTCCAGTTGATTCCCAGCCATAAAAGGGAAAAGGGCCTCATAAAATTTGGAACCTCAAATGGACCGAATTGAAAATTTTACTGGTGGCCGACAATATTTTCTCGTTTATGTATGAAAATTAGTGACTCTAAATTTGCCACGTGGGTTCCACCCATTTCATCTTTTCTTTCCTTTGGGTCTGGTACGAAACTTGAGGATAATTTGCACCATATCTCGGCGACTTTCGAGAATCCATGTTTGGTACATGAAGTCTCGCGAAGATTAAAGTCCAGATTGGGTCAACTTTTGTCAAGTTTTGAGCTGTAAAAAGCTTGTAGTAGTTATTACAAATCAAATGAAACAAAACATAAAGTAATACCATCTCATGAGTTGCGATCTGGTGGTTGACTGCTAAATTAGGTTTCTCGAAGACACGAAAGTAAGGTCAAGTTGGCCATTTGTTCAACAAGCTCATGCAATCTTGTACCACGTGCTGAATAATCGAAAGAGCATTATATGACCCATTTTGCATTTCGAAGACAATTTCGTTGTCCATTTCCAAGATGTTCTTTTCTCTTTTCGACGAAGGACACAGCTGGGAGCTTCTTGTACTGGTAGGGCTTTGGCATGCATAGCTGAATCACATGGAAAGATTTGTGAATTTTATCTCCTAGTATGTTTCCTTCATCATGTCTAACAATGAAATCCCCAAAGCCCCATCTACATTAACTTTTACTTCGCCTAAAGCTATGCGATTGTGATGCTGAGTTGTAGTGTCTCCTGGAACCCAGCTGTTCTTCTTGGGCCTTGTCAAAAGCTTTCACGTTTGAAGGTGCAGCTTGGATCACCCCATAAGTAAAGTAGTTCACCTGACAAAAGATTGATCGATTTATTACGGTCCTTCCGGATATGTCAGAGGATTGGGGAACATTCCTGCTTGGAGATGGTGATACTAAGTATTTGACCGATTAATTATAAATGGAACCAAGCTTCTGTTCATTAAAACCCTAGAGATATCATGGAATTTCCAATAATTTTCCTCAACAATTTACATAAAAAACCAACGTTCTTATTTTCCTAGAAGACAGAGAATCTTTGATGGCACTTTAATGTTTTGTGATTGATTAGATGAAGAACGGTCTCGTTCTTTCAAAGTACTTTGAGATTATTAATCTATTAGGTGGTCATAGGTAAGGGCTTTGAGTTTATCAAATAAGAGCGAGAAAACAACCTCACCATTGGTTCTGTAAAAAGTATACAATTTAGCACACAATCCATTATGAGTCCTGTAATTTTCGTTATTAACTAAAATATGCTTGCAATCACATCGCTGTCTTGATTCAATTTATTTTTATTTCCATTTAAAATGCTTGAAATCACATCGATTATACGTCTTGTTTTATTTTATCGCTCCATGACACCTTTCACTCATATGTTACATAGTTGATATAAATATCTAATGACTATGATTGGCAATGATAATGGGTTGCCATTAAATATCCGCCACAAAAATTCCAAAGGTGCTAATAAATTTTACCAGTTTCATGATAAACAAGAAGAAAATGTAGGTTCTTATATAAAATAGTCTTTCGTTGTCCAAATTTCCCCTATCAGAATTATTTTTCTCATTATAAAAAAAGTACACTTTCTCCTTTTGAAATAATAAGTCATTATTAGATTGTATATTTAAAATAACTCATTTTATCCATAGTCATCCAAAAGGTATTTTCATGTTGAAATATATATTTTTGCTTTATAAAAAAAAATTATATTTATATAATTAAGAATAGGTTTTTTTTCTTTTTTTTTCTGGTCGGTCCTACGCTAATCGCAAGCAAGCCACCTTAATCATTCAAGAATAGTTTATTTCCACCGAAAATTGCACCCTACTTAAAAAAAAATCTGGGCCTACGAAGCCCACAGGGATGGCCCCAATCGGCAAGACGCCCCAAACAGTCGGGCCAGGCGGCCCGCCCGCATACCCGACCCGTTCACGAGACCGGCCCGACCCGACAACCTATAGCGACGCCGTTTCTCCTCACCTCGCAGTCTTCGTCGTCCCCTTCCTCTCTCTCTGCAACAAGCTTTCTCTCTCTAGAACCCCAGGCCGGCGCTCTGCTCGGAGGAAGAGAGAGAGAGAGAGAGAGAGGGCGATAAGCAATGGCGTCGTCATCGGGCTCCGGCGAGGTCGCGACGGAGAGGAGAGGGATCCCGGGCGCGCAGTTCGTGGAAGACGTCCAGACCTACCTCGCTCAGGCCGGCCTCGACGTCAACTCCGCCCTGGCCTTCCTCCAAGAGCGGTAAACTCACGAATCATCGCGTCGTTCTCCGGTTTGTGTTCTCGCGTTCCGTTCTCCGCGCGTGTCGAGTGTTCCAGATTCGTCCGATCTTCGGGAGCTGAGCTTTCGTGGCTCGATTCGGTTCGTGGAGGTGTAGGGCTTTTGCTTCCGCTTGGCGTGTCTGGTTGTTTTAGTGAGTAGCATTGCGCTGGATCGATTTTTTTATATCTCTGTGGAAATTTTCCTGCATAAGCAGGCTGAAGGTGCCGGTGAAGGAGATGTTTGTTGAAATTTTGGATTTTTTTTTTCTCTTTTGGAGTGTTAGAGTAGTAGTGGTGATTGGTGGGATGATGCTTGCAGGCTGCAGCAATACAAGCTGGTCGAGATGAAACTCCTAGCTCAACAAAGGGATCTTCAGGTGTGTGTATTGGTGTATTTTGCTGTCAGTTTAATTTGGATGCTGTGGGTTGTGATCGCTGGCTTTCTCTAATGCCTATTCCTGTTGGTAAAGGTTTCCTGACTTCATTGTTGCTAGTTTGGGATTTGTTATTATCGACATCCCTTTAGATGTTTGTGTATAATTTCTCATCGACTGATTCTTTTGTATCGTTATATCTGCTATTGAATTCGCTGTTGAGTTACATTTTGTTGTTCATTTTCTTCAAGTGATCACAGACGAAGATCCATATTCAAATGCACTGTTGAATACCGTAGACACCATCCCTCCTGTCTGCCCTTGTGCTAGCACTGGACCTTGTTTCTTTCTCTTCCTTTTCTTTGGTTTTTTTTTTTTTTTTTTTTTTTCAGTATAGTATAACCTATGCAGCGTTGAGATGTTGCTCAATGGTTACCATGGAGGTGGGCGTACGTGCATGTGTGGGTAGACCCTTTTTTTAGAACTTTGAAGCATTGAAGTGTGCAACTTTTGTCTTGATTCTTAATAGGTATAAAGACATGATTAGAGATATTGATACCAAAGCTTTAATCACAATGAATATTTAGTTTCAGGAAAAAGAAATGTTCCAGGTTGAGACAGACAAGTAACACAACAAGAAGCTTGTTGGTTCTGAGATCCGTCTTTCATAGTGCATTGTTTATTCAGTATCTTACATTTTTCATTAATGGTATGGGCATATCCTCAATTATGAAATTTGCTACACTCTCTTGCAGTTTTCTTTTTCCTTATTTCTTTTATCTAGTTTCTGTTTTTCTAGTTCAACTTAAACCTTTTCTCAAATTCGAGTGAGTTTCACTTTTCCCCTAAAAAGAATGAGAAATTGGCTTACTGTTGCAATTATTGTCATCTAATCTAGAATAAAAAGTTAAAACAAATCCAGATGGTTAGCACCTCTTTGACGTCTCACAATGAATTTCTCTTTACATTGACTTGATAGATCTGAGTGCACTTGGTTCTTTGTTCCTACAGAACTTGATCACTTTGTTAGTATGTTATTGTTACTCTGTCAGCATGATACTTGTTCATTTGCTTTTTACTGGGTTGTTAATTCAATGTCTATATTAAATGCCAGGCAAAAATTCCTGATATTGAGAAGTGTTTAGACATAGTTGCCACTCTACAGGCCAAGAAGGGTTCTGGTGAGGTTCGTTGTCTCACACAACTCATACTTTTGACTGCATGAACAAGATTTTGGGGGAATTATTATTTATTTCCACAAGTTGATAGGGAAATGGTGGTTATTTGGTTTTTAACAACAAGCTGTGGATTCCAGTAATTTAGTTGAGGGGTGCCCAATTGATTGACAACCTTGTGTTGAAATTGCGAGGCTTTGAATCTTGAAATGATTGCAGTTACTTACCTCTGAGCAAATTAGATCAAGATGTTCACATGTAATTAGAATGAGTAAGAGACTTTCCTTTCTAAAATGCTTGCTTGGCCCATCTATGGAAATGAAAAATGTTGATGCACATTGCTAAATAGTAAGAATCTGTGAGATTTATCCTACACAATTTGTCCTTCCAAAGCATTGACTATGAGGTTGCCAGGCATCTCAGCCCCTCTGCCAAGACATCTCTCTCTCTCTCTCTCACATGCGTGCGCAAACACATGCAAACACACACACAAACACACGGAAACACACACAAACACTAGTACTGCTATGTGCTGCCTCCATCTTTCTTTGCACTGAGGTTTACTCCATTAAATAGGCTATGACCGTTAACCCTCTGACAGTACATAAACAAAGGTGTGATATTTCTCTCAATACGAAAATCCAGGATTTGAATTGATCAATCATTTCAAATTGGGGCACCTTGATGCAACAATTACTTCACCACTCCATTCCACCACAACGATATACTCTTGTTTCCTCTCTCGTTGATTTGATATGTAAACCTGCATAATGACTGAAGCAAACTGGCTTATTTGCTATAGCAAAGTGACCTGTGATTGAGGATGCCATTATATGTGTGCACAATGAGCATGTGTTTCTATTACATCAAGATTGAATCATGGCCTCAGAACTGGAATTTAAGTTTGAAATTCAAGCTGAACGCTTTTTGGTGCATGTATTTTAACTGAGAATACTTAATGGGTATCTGTCAGACTCATGCTGTTGACTGTTGAGGCTTTTCACAAAGTGAACTTGTTATCATGTAACCAGATCATAATTTTTCAATCTGGAGTTCTTTCTCATTATATCCCCTGGAGTGCTTTGTATTGTCTTAGAATCCACCAATTTTTTCCTTTTCCGTTTCTGTTTTTCATCTGGAATCCTCAACAGTCTATCAGTTATCTTTTATATATGATGTCAACTAAATTTTTCTCATAATCTTGTTATGCTAAAAAATATTATAAAACGTCTTGCTCCTCAATGCTCTCTTAGCTGATGATCATATCACCCCTTTCTATCTTTACAAAGCAAATGGAGGATAGGCTAGTTTAATTCTTGCCATACTAGGAACTAATTTTGGTGCAGTTGACATGATGTGAAATATCCGATTGCCTTTTCATCTTTGCAAATGCACTTTCGGAAGCAATATTCCTAATAATCTGGGTGAGTGCTTTGAAGAGCCCATGCTGATCTCAATAATGAGGTGGTTTTAGATTTGAACACCTGAATATCACCACTAATATTTAGCTAATTGCTTTGATGTCTGAAAAGGTCCGATTAGAAACTGACATGGGGTGGGATTACTGTATTGGGCTTTAAGACCTAAGACTATAAAACTTCTATGGCGCAAGAGATAATAGGCACCAAGCTGACTGGTTTTTATGACTCTTTACTTTGTATACAGGCACTCCTTGCTGATTTTGAAGTCTCTGAAGGCATATATTCACGAGCTCGCATTGAAGATACTGATTCAGTATGTTTATGGCTGGGAGCAAATGTTATGTTGGAGTATTCATGTGAAGAGGTTGTACTTGAGTTTAAACAATGTTCCTTTCTCTCGATGTCAAGTATCTTATTCAGTGCATAAATTTATGTTGCAGGCCACAACCCTTCTACAAAAGAACTTAGAAAATGCTAAAGCAAGTTTAGAAGTTCTTGTTGCTGATCTACAATTCTTAAGGGACCAAGTAACAATCACGCAGGTAAGTCAGAAGTATTTGGAACTTGAGGTCCATGTTTGTTTGAAGCTGTTTACTATGTCAGTTTTGGGTAGGTCTATTAGGGTCGAACTACTGCTGCTCTGAATTTTGTAACTGGTGTGAGGCTATAAAGTGGGAAGTTATTGGTGATAAACTGGAGAGTGGTAGGTTTGCACGAATGTGAACTTCAAAAAAATTTCAAAGCTTGTTGTAGGACTATATCCTTTAGTTTATCATGGCAATTAGGTTGGTGGCCCTGGGAAATTTTCTTTTTTGGGGAGGTGAAACAGCCCTTGAGAGGTGAATTTTTATTTGGCAGGTTACGATTGCTCGTGTGTATAATTGGGATGTTCACCAAAAGAGAATCCGTCAAGCTGCTGCTCCTGCCAAAGACTCTTAAAGGAATCTTTCCAACTTGGATCATGGTAGCAGAATGTGTACTCCTGGATGAGAGTAGGACTTTGATCTCCCCATTTTCCATTAGGTGAATGAATTATGTACCGCTATGTGATTGCAATGGTTTAAGACCTACAAGTGATTTTGGTTAGGTTTAGTTAGATTTATTGCATTACACAAAGCTTGTCATGTAAACGATTTTGACTGAGAACCTCTTGGGCTTGAGTTTTCACTTGTTGTGTTCGGTGCACTAGTTTTGAGTTAATGTTGGGTTCATATATTTTGAGTCGTTTCATCTTGACCATATAAGAACCAATTTAAATTTGAATTTGGGGGAAAATATGGGCCTGCCTGAGGTCCACTGTGGAATACATGTCGGCAAGAGTGTTTTTGGATCAAGTGACTTGGTGCTGTAATTTAATGATCTCTTGTTGTCAGATCTTGGAGATTTCTATTATATTAGAGCAATGCAGGTATAGTCTAGTTAGAAAGTCCGTGCCATGACAATATGTATATATATTACTAAAATCAACTTTTTGCAACTTTTAAGTATTTAATACGAGTACATTACTAAGTCAAATTTTCAATTCAAGCCAATACAGTAGTGCCAAGCTCGATTTCTACTCCTATTAGGTATTCGACATTTGAAACTCCCCTCAAGTCATGGAGTATAAATTTTTGGCCCGAGCTCCACCAAAACAGAATTGAGATATTCAAGATCAAGTCTACTCGATATGATCAAATTTAAAAAAGGGGCTTGAGCTCAAGCTCAATAACTTTAAATATTATCCTCTACATTTATGTGCTTCATGTATACTTGTCTTCCCTTATATTTTCGTAACTATCAATTATTTTCTGAACAAAACAATGGAAATTGGATTAGAATTGCTAGTCTCTCAAGCAAAGTCTTAGTGAGCTCGTTCTTGACTCGATGAAATTCTTAGTGTAACTCTTGTCTAAGCTTGACTCGAAATTAGACCAATCGATTTCAAGTAATTATTAAGTCAAGCTTGAATTAGTCTTCACCCCTAGTGCTGGGCCCACAAAGTCTGATACATGTATGAGGACTTTTATGGGTCAAATAGTTTTTGCAACATTGAACTCCATGTTATGTGATGCAAACTCTTCTTTGGTTTTGTTCAAAAAAAAAAAAAAAAAAAACTCTTCTTTGGCAGGAGGGTCACGCACATCTATCCGATGACTTATGACCTCCAAATGAACATGAATTACTAGAGAAGTTGATGGAAAAAATAATATGATCAAAATTCAATGGGGCAATTAAAAGTCACAATGGGATAATATTTTTATTTCCACATGGAAAGAACGTATATATATTATGCATGCTAATTATTCCTATGATCATGAATATACCAAGACGATGGAATGCAAAAGGTCATTAGTAAATTTGGGAAAATTTGTGTGTTTTCTCAAACAATCTATTAATAGTACATCATGCATTACAATCGATCTACAACTCTTGAAAGCAGAAGGCAACCTAGAGCCAAATTCACATTTCACCACTTTTTCATGGCAAAAGAAAAAGTTTAGTAAGTGGAATAAAGGCAAGTATCAATTGATCATGCCAATTAGTGTGGATTTGGATTAAATATTAGAAGATCAGCTTTGTTTGCCTTAGCAAAGGAAGAATGGAATTCTAGCTCCAGCTTAGGGAAAGCTAATCCTTCTTAATTTAATGAGCAAAACCAAAGCAATCGAAATCTGCTTTTCTAGCCTAGAAATGAAGGAAGAGATTCCTCCCCAAAAAACATAACAAACAAAGAGAATAAGGGGGATCCATATGCTTCCTTTGTGGTCATGCCAGATTTGAGTAAAGCCCAATGACCAATTAAAATCATCTCTTTTTTGAATTGCACCACTTACATCATCTTGTGTTATTATAATTTAATTTTGTCTAAAAGCAAAAGCACTAGGAAAAACATCTCGATTGGGATCCCTTGATTCACGCAATTATTCAATTTCATACTTTGAATTATATATAATTATGTTCTATAAGAAGTTAAATATGATTTCAATTGATTTGTGAGCCTCTTCCGTCTCACCTTTTGTTTACAAAATTGAGGTG
Organism: Eucalyptus marginata; assembly: GCA_014182565.1. NCBI lineage: Eukaryota > Viridiplantae > Streptophyta > Magnoliopsida > Myrtales > Myrtaceae > Eucalyptus > Eucalyptus marginata. The sequence goes on from CM024589.1 coordinate 23,813,877, forward strand.
TGTGTATGATGAGAAGCCTAATTTTTCTGTGAAGTTAATTGTGGATATCGATAAAATATTTAACATATATATTTACTTTATTGTTAAAATATTAAAATATTAAAATATTAAAATATTGAAATATTAAAATATTAAAATATTAAAATATTAAAATTTCAAAATATTAAATGACAATAGCTCTATAAAATTTTACATATATATAAAATACCATGATATTAGATCTCAAACTTAGTGCCCACATTAAAAATGACATAATAACATGTTTAGGACATGATGCGCCCATTGCATGATTGTTATTCTTCTTAACATCAAACTCATATAAAATTAAATCTTGAATTTGTCTGACAAATTTAGATAGATTATTAAAAGGGTCTTTAAATTTTTGCTATCAATCAAGAAGGACCAGCAAAGATTTTAATAGTGCATTACATATCAATACAATACTCATCACAAATATTATTATCCTTCTGTTTGATCATGCATCAATTGATCTTGCTACTAGGTGCGACATTGGAGAATTGGATTAAATATGAGGATATCTGCTTTGTTGGGCTTAGCAAAAGTGGAATGGAATTCTGGCTCCACCTAACAAAAGCTATTTTTTTTCTGAATTTAATGAGCAAAACAAAAGCAATTGGATGTGATTGTACAATAAAAGTTCCATAGTGAAAGTAATAATTTTGATGCAAGTTTGACCATATCTTGTCTCCTGAAAGTAATAATTTTGATGCAATGATTTGATGGTTACTAGTCATCTTCTTTTGTATCAAGCGTAATGGAATTCTGGCTCCAACTGTATTTAAAAGCAATTGCACGTGATTGTATACTAAAAGTTTCTTGCTTTTAGGAACAATTTTGGGAATAAGTCATTTTTTGGCCTTTTATTTTCTTTTTTTTCTTTTTGTTGCTTCCTCCTCTTTCCCTAGAATAAAAAAAGTAATTAGTGAATAAATTTGGAACAAAAATAAAAAATGTAAAAAAGTTATTTCTTGACCGGGAATAAGCCACTTCCTCGATTGTTGTTGTCATTCGTTGCCTGGCCACCCACCACTTCTTTGCCGTCGGCCATCGCTACCCTCTGCTGGTCGCCGGCTACCATTACCACTGGCTAGAGGAGGAAGAAGAAGAGAGAAAAAAAGAAAAGGAAAAAGAAAAAGAAAAATCTAAACAAATTATTAAAAAATTAAAAGAAATTCTACATCATAAAAAAATATGTGGATCGTATCAAACACATTTTTATTCTTTTTCTATTTTGAGAATAGAAATTTTGTAATAGTTGCCTAGTGCGAATTTTTACTCTAAATTGTTTTAGAGAATAAAAATAGAAAAAAAAATATTTCTAAAAAGAAATTATTCATCGAAATAGAAATGTTATCAAACGCACCCATAGTGAAAGTAAGTTATAATTTTGCTATAATGATTGGACGGTGCACAATATTATTGCACATGCTCTAAAATTTCTAGCGGTATCTTCTCTTGGTGATTTTGTTCTTCTAACAAGTCAACCCCATACCAGTCATCTTCTTTTGTATAAAGTAGAATGGAATTTTGGCTCTAGCTGAAAAAAAGCTAATCCTTCTAATGAGCAAAACAAAAGCAATTGCGCGTGATTGCACGGTAAAAGTTCTACAATGAGAGCAAGTAATAATTTTGTTGCAATGATTTAATGGTAAACAATATCTTGTTTGCTAGTACCGGAGCCCGCCACCGTAGTGAAAGTAAGCAATAACTCTGTTGCAGTGATTGGATGGTGAACAGTATTATTGCACATGCTGCTTCAGTTTGTGGTAGCTCTCTTCTCTTGGTTTTCATCCTTCTTCCAATAGGTCGGCCCCATACTAGTCATCTTCTTTTGTATCTTCGCTACGGTGTGATTGGTAGGAGCTTTCCACAATTGATGGGCTCCTTAATTTCGGAAATGATTTTCTCCATTACTGAAACATATTCATATGGTGATTGTGCAGTAGCAAGGTGGGGCTGCCGCAAGAGATTTCTATTGCAAGAATGACGCATTTGATGATCTGGCTAATGTTGTTTGTAATCTTGTGGTGATTTGGGTGTTTCGGTTGATTAAACCAATTCCAGACTGATTTTTCAGAAGTTTTTATCTTCAAAGAGCACATACAACAAAGTTTATCCCCATTCCCGCAATTTATGCATTCTTACCTTAAAAGCCTGCATTTATTTCTTGAGTTACATACATTTTCTTGATAAGTGATTACCAAGCCTCACCTGATCCATGCCAAAAAGTCGATGGAGAAATCCATTCCCTATATAATTAAATTTACCAAATTTTCACTAAAAAGACAAAATTGCTCCAAATCATTCAATTGCAATTTTGTTGGTGGCTCAAAATTCATTAACTTTCCTTTCATTTTAGTTTTTCTATTTCAATGTATGATTCAATTATCATAATTAACAATTTCACATATTTAGTTTTTCTTTGTCGTAGGAATTTCAAATATATTAAAAACACCTTTTCTTTTTTCATTTTTAGACTTTTCTTCCATAAAAAGAAGACCCGATTATGAGTATTCAATTTCCAACTTGAGCTTGACCAGAAAAAATCGAGATATCAAGCTCAAGTAGACTCGATACAATCATGTTATAAAATGAGTTCAAGCTTGAGCTCAATATGTTCAAATATTATCCTTTGCATTTAGTTAATTATATATGTATATCACAAATTTTTAGATATCTTGCCCTTCCGTAACTATCAAATATTTAACTGAACAAAATAATAGAAAGTTCATTAATATGGCGAGTCTCTCAAACAAAGTATTAATGAGCTCGATCTTTTTTCTTTTCGGTCATGAATAAAATTCTCATTGATAGATTAAGATTTGTTTGGTTTAAGGAAAGCAGAGTGGAAGTTTGGCTCCAGCTGAGAAAAGCTAATCATTTTTTTTAATTTAAATAGCACTACAAAAGCAATTGAAATATGCTTTTTCTAGCCTAGAAATAAAGGAAGAAATTCCTTATTCCAGAAAACAAAATAGACAAAAAGGAATAAAGGGGATTTATTATGCTTCCTTTGTGGTCATGCCAAATTTGAGTAGACCTAACACACCAATTAAAATCATCTCTTTTATGAATCATACTACATAAATCATCTAATGTTATTATAATCCAATGTATGTCTAAATGATAATGCACTAAGAAAAGCACCTCGATTCGGATCCTTAATTGAAATAGAAAAACAGGAAAAAGAAAGAATGTGGCTGTCACTTTAAATTGTAATTGAATGATTGAAGGCAGTTTAGTCTTTCTAGTTGTGATGGATTCAGTCATATAGGGTGGAAATAGTGCCGCCCAAAATTTAATGGGGAAATTATAGTCACAATGAGATAATATTTTCTTTTCCATGTAAAAAGAATGTTAGCTCCTATTCACGATATTTATTTATAATAACCAAGATGATAAGTGCTGAGGTCATTAGTAGATTTAGAAAAATTCCGTGTGATTGCACCAACAATTGGCTTTTAATAGTGCACCATGCGTCATGGTCGATCTATATCTCTCGGGCGCAAAAGGCGACTTTGCACCAATTTCACATTTCACGATTTTGCCATGACAAAGGAAAAAGAGTAGTAGGTGGAACAAAGGCAACATTGATCATGCCAATTATCTGGATAAAATATGAGAAGATCTGTTTTGTTTGGCTTAGCAAGAGCAGAGTGGAAGCCTAGCCCTGGCTGAGTAAAGCCAACCCTTTAATGAGCAGAACAAAAGCAATAACGGTCTGCTTTTTTCTAGACTAGAAATCGAGGAAGAGATTTCTCACCAAAAACAAAACGGATAAAAAGATTGAAGGGGATACATCATGCTTCCTTAGAGGTGACGCCAAATTTCTGCTTATGGAGCAGACCGCTTACATGATCTTATGTGATTATAATTCTATATATCTCTAGAAGGAAAAAGGCATTAAGACAGGCGTCTAGATTGGACTCCGTGATTCGTGTAGTGATTGAATTGCATAATTTCAATTAAAATACAAATCTGTGATAAAAAATTGGATGCAATTCTAATTGATTTGTGAGCCTCTTCCCTCTCACTTTTTGTTTCTCAAATTTAGGTGTCTATATGAGAAGCTTAATTTTTACAAGAAATTAATTGTCAATATCGATAAAACATTTTAAATTTCTATATGTGCATGTGTGAAGTGAGTCTCTGTACAATTGTATAATATTAGATTTCAAACTTGGTGCCCACCTTTAAAAGGACATAATAACATGTTTAGGACATGATCACATATTGTGTATGTGCATGTGTGAATAATCTGCAGAAATGGAGAGTAAATCTAGACCGCATTCAATGGAGCTAGAGAAAGGTTCAGTGACTTCGATTAATTAGAGATGTCATCATCGATTCATTGGCAAAATGTAGTCGATTTAACCATGACAAAGTTAGAATTTTGGGCTTGGCACTTATAAGAAAGAAAATTTTCCTCACAAAAAGAAGAAAAAAGAAATAAAGCCCTTTGGTGGTTACATGGATGTTTCTACGATCTTTCCAAAAAGCACCCTAGGAGGACCTGCAATTGTTAAATCACAAAATAATGGATCTCAACTGTGAAAACAAAGCTTTTCAAGCACTACAGTTTGCATTGTGACAGGTATCAATGGATCAACTAATCATAGAATATAAATAGTTGCATGGATCATGGTCTGCAGACCAAATGTGATCACATCCATTAATTTTTAGGTAATCCATGTACAATTTATGTGATTAACGATTTTGTGATGGACCTGATTTATGGATCCGAGTATTGGCAAGTCTAACCCAATGAAGTCTACATGAGTTTGGAGAGAGAGTGAACTTCCTTAAGAAACAAAGATGAACTTAAGTTCTCTTTGCTTAAAATAGATGCAAGTCAAGTCTTTGTCCGACCCTCTCGCGAAAGCAAAAGCAAAAGCACTGAAGTATGTTTGTCTAGTCAATTCGCTTGCACATAGCCAAATTCCACATCAAACAGACTCGTTTGTTTGTGTGTTCACACACGCCCAACGTGTTTTGCAATTTCAGGACCAGGACCTGGAAAATACCAAGAAATTCAGGTTGATATCATCAAAAAGCATAATGACCCTCATTCAAGATTAAAAATGTTTCGAAAATCTCAACTTTGTTGATCTCCTTGTGGAGGAGGAACTGTACTTTCTTCACAATTTCCACAAAAGAATCAGCTAAAGTCTGCCTCTTAGGACCCTTTTAGCTCAACGAAAGGGATCTATTTTGTACATGTAATTTGCAAAGCAAAACTCAAATTGCGTAAAAGATTAACATTAGCATGGACCTAAAATTAAAGAATATAGAAAACTTTAATCAATATCTTTCAATTTTTTGAACCATTAGGTGAAATTGAAGTACATAGACTTCGAAGAAGGTCAGCCAAATAAAATTGCCCAATCTATTATGTAGAGTTAAACTGAAACTGAAAGAGTGGTTGCTCCTATACTGGTCACACCACACTTCTCTATAGCTCTATACTTATGACGTGACATAACACTTAGCATGTGTTGCCATGTGATCCAATGACCTTACAAATTATTTCTATGTCTTCTTGTAATTCATGTGTTATTTTCTAGTGCTTTTTATAGATAACATCAACATTTAATCATCTTCAAATACTAGAAAAACTGATTACATCTAGAGGTAGGCTTAGGCAAAACAATAGATTTAAACTTAGCCAAAGTGATTGAATTAAACAATGAATAGAATGTATATGTGTTTTATAAGTAGTATATACTCCAGTAATTGTCATCTTCCATGGAGCATCCACTTTCCGGAAATCTTGAAAATTAATGTTACACTTTTTTTAACTAAATTTGATCGAACTTGGTCCAGCATACCTTTTCTGTACAATGGACAATCGAACCCATTTTCCCCCCACCGAAGCTGGTAACTTCAATTTTGCTAAAATGCAATTCACCTCGGATTGTGGCTTTTGGGTGGTTGGGTCGGATAGATGAACTTGGCAGTAAGTGATGATATTTTTGTTATAAAAATTCCGATCATTGTGATTTTTATGGTGTTGGAAAGCTTATTATTTAATTTTTAAGATGAAATTAATTGATTGGATAAAACCATAAAGTTTCCAACACCTCATGATCGGACAGCTGTGTTTGGAAAAACTTGACGTCCTAAGATCCAGTTGCTCAATTTGGGCAAATTGGGTATCTTGAAAAAGCTTTTGACGAGTACAACTCAATTATACCCTTTCACTGAACTTTTAATTGAACTTTTAGGGTCCGTTCGTTTCGCGGGAAAACATTTTCCGAGAAAACGTTTTCCGATTTTCCGCGTTCGTTTCACGGAAAATGAATTCGCTTGTGGAAAATGTTTTCCATCAAAGGAAAAGTCTTCTAAAGTGGGGAAAATGTTTTCCACTTTTTGAAAAGTGGAAAACATTTTCCTCACTTGATCTCTTATCTCACACCTCTACAAATCCTTACTTTCTTCTCCCATTTATTTTTCTTCTTTTCTTTTTTCATTCGAATTATTTTTTAATTTTCTTTTCCTTTTTTTTTTTAATTCGAATTATTTTTAATTTCCTTTTTCTTTTTTTTTCTTTTTCTTTTTTGTTTCCCATTTTCTTCTTTCTTGGCTAGTCATCAGATCAAGTGAACCTCAAGCTCGTTGATCTCAAACTCGCGCTCGTCGATCTGGCGAGCCTCAAGCTTGATGTTCGCGCTCATTAATCTAGTGAGCGGAAAATATTTTCCTTACCGAACACCGGAAAATATTTTCCAAAACATTTTCAAGTTTTAGCCGAACACTAGAAAATATTGTCATTTTCCCGGAAAATGACTTACAGAAAAATATTTTCCTGGAAATGGCCATTTTCCGTGTGAAACGAACGGACCTTAATGAGGTTTGCCTCTCGGTCAACTTTGCTATGGTATTGGAGGGTCGCTCTTGTCTTTAGTGACCTTTCGCATGTGTTCAATGATGCAATGGAGGCTTTGTCCACCAGTGATTATCTATCGAGCAATCGAGCTTCGCCATTTCTATTCCTTATTTGATGGAGTTAGCCAACAACGAGCACGACCATTTTACGGTCCATTCGTCATAGCCGAAATAATATACTCTGGAGTTCTACTGTTCTTTTGGTCTTTACTATGTTGGATCCAAATTGAATGTGAAAGAGCTCGAACTTCTGCTTCTAACATATTATGAAAACTTTGGCCTTGATGAATTGTGTTATGTTCGAGAAATCTTGGCGACAGTGAGGACTTGGCTACATAATCAATATGGTACATATTTTCCTTGATATGATGAGGAATTGGCCACGGACAAAGATGCCAACCTCATCTAGCAGACTATCCACAACCATCTGGTACCTAATATGCACAAATGAAAAAGTGCCTTTGAGCTCTCCGAGCACATCAGCTAGGGCAACAAAAGATTATTAATTATTCTTTTTTAATAATCTCATTCTTTCTCAACTACATGGACTTTACATTTTTTTTTATAGCCGTGTCTTCCTCCTATCTTATCTCTCACTTGGCACAAAGCTATGTCCCATAAGCTCGTAACTAAGTAGGGCATTAAATTGGTCGAATGTTCTCGATCAGTCAGACCAGTGGAATGAGCTGCGACGCTTGAATTCATCCTCAACTAGCGTGCGCCCTTTCTCGGGTTCAAAGGGACACTCCGTCGTCAAGATCTAGCTAGGAACAAGGGTTCCCTCTCATTTCGAAGCCGCAAAAACGCTCATTTCGTTTCATGCTTGTATAGCAAAAGCAAAAGGTAAAGAGCCTACGTAATGACCCCGTTTCAGACACGTGGAATACAAAGGCTGAAATTATTTGGGACCCACAAGCGTACCTATCCCACGTCAGGACGTGAAAGTCCAAAATTACCCCCCTCACACAGGAAATGGGAAATATTAAGAGCCTTTTTTATATATGTATGGATGAAGAGAGAAGGGAGAAAGTAAGCATTTTAGAAATGTAAGTCCTATGTCAACTGATTATATTTGAACATCTTGACCAAATTGGTCTTGATGGGTTATCAACACTGTGATCCTCCGTTACATCCCACTCGATGTGAAGGAGTATAAGAAGGGTGCTTTGGTCATGTAAAAGCAACGATCCAATTTCAAGATTCAAAACATCACAATTTCAGCACAGGGTTGTCCGGCCGAGTAGCAACTATATCTAAACCCTTCTCGGTATCAGGAATATAGCTAATGAATTAATTACACAATAAATCCAAATGAATTCTGATGCTTAGCATGATATAAGAAGTTATGACTCATTATGATATGATAATCTCTCTTTTGATGAATCTTGAAGTTATCTAATCATTAAAATTATTTACTAGTTTCGATGTTTCAATTTGAAAGCATTAAAGCAAAAAGGACGACTTTTTAAAGTCCTACCAAATAATTTCTTTTTAATAATTGAGAATAGAAATCAATAGTTCAAGAAATTTTCCTTAATGAAACAAACCATCGTTTTTCATGTTCTTCTCTCCTCCCTTGGCCCCTCCTCCTACTCCACTGACGTCACTTCAGTGCAAGCTTCGACAGCCTTTGGCAGCTTTCTAGCTCAAGGAAGGCGGCTAGTACATGATTCATGAAATCTTTAAAAAGGGAAACATTCGATCAAATTTCAATTTGTTGAGTTCTTTAACCCCGTGGTTTGTATGCTCGTACAACCAGAGTCCTATAGTTTATCATCTCTCGAATTGTTGATATGAATGCCAAGTACGAGAATATGACTCCACACTTTATTCAATATCATGACCAGGTAGAAGCCACAGCAAAACTATTGGACATTTGCCGGAAACCATGTGGAATTGGTAGACCAATTATTGCCAATGTTATTTTGAACAAGCTGTCTTTAGTTTTAAGGTGTAGTTTCCTCGAACCATCCCAACATGATGGTCTTGTGTACTTGCAAAAACAATTGTTATTAAGTCTTGATTTAAGATTAACCAACTTGATCAAAAAACACTTTGTAACAGAAGAGTCCTCATTATATGAAGCACCATTGCCCACAAGGACCATGAGAATGATTCCTTGAAAGCAAGATGAATTTCAGCTCAAAACTTGATAAAATTTAAACTCAATTTGAACTTAACCTTCACGCGACTTCATCTCCCAAGCATGAACTCCCAAAAGTTGCTGAGAGATGGGGCAAATATCCTCAAGTCTCGCACCAAAGTTCCCGCGGAACAGCTATGCACCACCCTTTTTCCCTCACTTTTTTGAATGGGTGGAATCCACGTGGCAAACTTGGAGTCGTTAACTTTTCTTTTATAAAGGAGAGTGGTCGGCCACTTGAAAAATTTGCAATTTGGTCTGTTGGGGGATCCAATTTTTTGAGGGCTTTTTAAATATTTGTCCGGTCGACTTGATCTCAGATGCGTAGGCAATCTTTCGTATCTTTGGTTTGATTTACTGGGCGATGAGAAGAGTGAGCCGAGGTAAATCTCTCGGTGGCTTGTGATAATTCGAACCGAATTCACATCGAGCCAACCTAGTTAACCCCTTAATGCCACGGTCTGCATTAGAAAGTATAATATGTTCACAATAATTACGATGAGCTATGATTGAAGTTGATCAATCAAGTGTACATTTGGTAATATTTCTATTTAGGAGAATAATTTCTTTTATAAATAATTTATTTACATTTCTATTTTTGAAATAATTTTTAAATAAAAGAACACGTTTGGTATCTATACAAAATTTATATTCTCGAAATAGAGAAAATGTAAATGTGCTGGATTGGATCTAGCGTGGTCCAAAATTTAATGGGGAAATTAAAGTTACAATAAGATAATATTTTATTTTCCATATAGAAAGAATGTTAGCTCTTATGCACACTATTTATTCCTTCATCATGAATATACCAAGATGATAAAGTGTAGAGGTCATCAATAGATTTAGAAAAATTCCATGTGATTTCACCAACAATTGGCTTTTTATAGTGTATCAGGCGTTATGGTCGATCAACAACTCTCGGGTACGGAAGGTGACTCTGTGCTAATTTCACATTCGCAATTTTGCAATGACAAAAGGAAAAGAGTAGTCAATGGAACAAAGGCAACATTGATCATTTGGCTTAGCAAAAGCATAATGGAAGTCTGGCTTCGGTTGAGAAAAGCTAACCCTTTTTAAGTTAAGAAGTAGAACAAAAGCAATCACAATCTGCTTTTTTCCAAGACTAGAAATGAAGGAAGAGATTTCTCACAAAAACAAAACGGACAAAAGCATTAAAGGGGATCTATCATGCTTCCTTGGAGGTCACGCCAGATCGTCTGTTTATGGAGCTAGACCAGTTACATCATATTATGTTATTATAATTCTATATATGTCTAGAAGAAAAAAAAGGCATTAAGACAAGCGTTTGGATTGGGATCCCGTGATCCGTGCAATGATTGAATTGCGTAATTTGAATTAAAATACAAATCTGTGATAACAAAAATTAGATGCAATTCTAAATGATTTGTGAGCCTGTTCCCTCTCACTTTTTGTTTCTCAAATTTAGGCGCCTATATAAGAAGCTTAATTTTTATGTGAAATTAATTGTCAATATTGATAAAACATTTTGAATTTCTATGTGTGCGTATGTGAAGTGAGGCTCTATACAATCGCATAATATTAGATTTCAAACTTGGTGCCAACCTTAAAAATGACATAATAACATGTAGTACATGATCACATTTTGTGTATGTGCATGTGTGAATAATTTGCAGAAATGGAGAATAAATCTAGATCCCATTCGACGGAGCTAGAGAAAGCTTCAATGCCTTCGATTCATTAGAGACGTCATCATCAATTCATTAGCAAAAAGTAGTTGATTTAACCATGATTAAGTTAAAATTTTGGGCTTGGCACTTTTAAGAAAGAAAATTTTGCTCACAAAAATTTTAAAAAAGAAATAAAACCCTTTGGTCGTTACTTGGATGTTTCTACAACCTTTCCAAAAAGCACACTAGGAGAGCCTGCAATTATCAAATCACAAAATAATGGATCTCAACTATGAAAACAAAGCTTTTCAAGATTTTACAAATTGCTACAGAATGCATTATGACAAGTATCGATCCATCAACTAATCACAAAATGGAAATAGTTGCACGGATTATGGTTTGTAGACCAAATGTGATCACATCCATTGCTTTTCAGGTGATCCATGTATAAACGATTTTGTGATGGACCGATTTATGTGGATCCGAGTATTGACAAGTCTAACCCAATGAAGTCTATATGAGTTATACGAGAGAGAGTGAACTTCCTTTAAAAACAAAGATGAACTTAAGTTCTCTTTGCTTAAAATATACGCGAGTCCATCCTCAAGTCTTTGTCAGTGCCTCTTGTACGTTTGTCTGGCCAATTCTTTGTCAGGCCCACTTGTGAAAGAAAAAGCAAAAGCAAACGCACATGTTTGTCTAGTCAATTCGTCTGTACGCGGTCAAATTCCACATCAAACGGGCTCGTTGTTCGTGTGTTCACACACATAACGTGTTTTGCAATTTCAGGAGCAGGACCAAAACTCAGATTGATATCATCAAAAAGCATAAAGAGCCTCATTCAAGATTTAAAATGTTTTGAAAATCTCGACTTTATTGATCTCCGTGTGGAGGAGGAACTGCATTTTCTTCGCAATTTCCACAAAAGAATCAGCTAAAGTCTCCCTCTTAAGACCCTTTTAGCTCGACAAAAAGGGATCTCTTTTGTACATGTAGTTTGCAAAGTGAATACTCAAATTGTGTAAAAGATTAACATTAGCATGGACTTCAATTAAAAAAACATAGAAAACTTTAACCAATGTCTTTAAGTGAAATTAAAGTACATAAACTTCGAAGAAAACTTTAACCAATTGCCCAAATCTATTATACAGAGTTAAAAGCTGAAAGTCCAGAGAGCTTCCATGCTCACTATTTTGACGAATTTCCATATAAAAAAAAAACGGTACTGTGAAAAATCCCGTACTCTCCCCCTCAGTCTCTCCCCTCCACCAATCGGTCACCGCAAGCCTCCGCCACCTCGCCGCTGCGTCGCCGTCGACGTCGTATCCCCTTCCCGTGCCGTCACCCCTCGTCGGAGAGCCCCCGGCCATCGCCTGCGCCGATCGTTTCGCGTCCCTTCCCGGCCAAGCCACCGTCTCTGTCCCCGACTCTCTCTTCGAGGCAGCGGACGAGGCCGGATCTGGGCTTGGCGAGATTGGAAGCGATGGTCCCCCACTCTCCACTTATGGCTTGAAGGTGAAAAGTGATGCACAGCTCTCTCTCTCTCTCCGTGTTTCCTCTTCGAAGCAATTATTTTGTCAATCTGAATGGTGTTTTCACTTATGAAGGAAGGCCGCAGGTAACTTCCTGGCAAACGCAGCGAAAGTGAGAGATCTCTCTCCGTTGCTTTATCAATTTGCTACAAGGATCAGACTCGGACTTCCCAAGTCACCGGACAGACCCAATTCGGAGATCCATCTCTGCATCGTCCTTCCAGAATGAAGAGAAAGAGGGAGGAAAAAGAGACGGAGACGGCTGCTTCAACAAGCAGTAGCCGAGATGACGGATCGGGGAGGGGCTACGAGGTGTTCCTGAGTTTCAGAGGTCCCGACACTCGTTTAACCATGGCTGATTGTCTCTACAATGGCCTGATCCGTGCAGGGATCCGTGCTTTCAAAGACAACGAAGAGCTCCGATTTGGCGAAGAGATCGAAGGTGGCCTCTTGCAAGCGATCAATGACTCCAGAATTTACATCCCGATTTTCTCCAAGGACTACGCGTCAAGTAAGTGGTGCCTCCGTGAACTGGCACGCATAGTGGAGCTATGGAGAGGTAACGATGAGAAAGTGATCCTCCCTATATTTTATGACGTGGACGTAGATGATGTCAAGCTTAAGACTAAGTTATATCGGAAAGCCATTCGGAAGCACAAGAGCGACCATGGGAAGGATTTAGTAAAGAAGTGGAAGAAGGCTTTAAGAGAGGTTGCTAGAATTAGAGGAAGGAAGCTAAAAGATCACGGGTATTATTTCCTTGTCCATTGACTTTATTTTCTTTGTTGCTATTTTCAAATTCTCGTTCCTTTAAAGAATAATTATTCGGTTTGCTGCTGTCCAACCTTATGTAATGTATGGTTGGATTTGACGCTATGAGGAGCCAAAAATATTGCTCAGAGGGCGAGGTTTCTTGCACAAATTGACTTTTCCCTTTTAATATCAAGTTTTTATAACAATTAAAGTTAAGGTATAGCAACTTAATTAATTAATCTATAATGCCAAAAAACCAAGATATCCTTGAAGATCTAAGATGTGATAAAATAGTAAGACCATATATTTGTGAAAAATAAAAAATTTAAGTTTCTTAACTTCAATTGCATTCCGTACATGAAATTAAGGACTTTTGGTGTAGGTTTTCCCGACCCTATGCCTATAACGTTTTCCTGAAAAATTAGATTGAGTTCAATGTTAAATCTTTCTTCTTTTTGTTATACTAATGAAAGCCGAGGAAGAATTGGCCCAAAATAAGAGAGCTCAGCAAGGAGCTTCTCTACGTGTTCCGAGCTATTAATGATTATAGTTAGTTCATACTTGTTAGTGTTTGATGTACTTTAGGGAGACAAAAAAATGTGCGGGAGACATAGAGAAATTATAGCATAGACTTTTTTTTTGGTGAAAAATTATAGCATAGACTTAGTCTATGCAATATCCAAAAACTTACGGCCAAGAGGAAGAAATAGATCCTTTTGGTTTTGGTTTCGGCCTTAGGGAATTCATATGCTTTGCTACTGTTTTCCTTGAAATAACTGGCTAATTATGGCGGCACCATCGAGTTACACAAAAATAACGGACTTTATTAATGATGATAGTTTTATAATCCCATAAGAGGAAGCTATTGGTCATGGTTTTTCTAGTTGATGATCGGGAATGAAAAGAAAAAAGATCTCTGTATGTGTTAGAGGTTCAATCTTCCGGTATATTTCTAATTACAGCAATTCTTGGTTAGTTTGCGAAGGACTGACTTAGGTTTAGGTGTATTATCAATCTTGGGCTTTTACTTTCATCGTGGTGGGGTAGGGGTCATAACTGTTAAAAAAAAAAATTTGGCTCTTGCTCTCACTTTAAACATGGACCTATCAGAGGACAATAGGTCCATGTTTAAGTAATTTAACCTTACTGATCTTGATTAACCAAAAATTCACCTAAGGGACTTCTAATTAGTTGTGGTTAGGGTTGGAGAAATGTAGAAACCTCTAGAAAATGGATAAGTAATTTAACAATTCAAAATTACCTTGAGATATGTAGCAACTCTCTATCCTAGTTTGTGGTAGATTTTCTGTAAACCCTAGCCGATACTCTCTGCTTACTTACATCCTTCTTCATTTAACCTTACTGTTTCTATCCTTTATTAAACGCATTAATAGTTTCAATCCTCGAGAATGGGAAGGATGAGCCTATTACCATGCCCAATCTATGCTGTGCAAAATTCCCCGTGAGGCAATTTTTTTGAGAAAAACATTTACCTCCTTTAAGGCATGCCACCGTGGGGTGCGGATTTCAGAATGGGTAACGAAATCTATTGTTAAATTATCAACCACGAGTTGAGTTACCTAGCAATTTATTCTGATTAAGGTACCAACTAATTTGCTGTTACCAATATCCAATAAAGAATGGGCAACCTAAAATTATTTCTGACTTATTTGGAGAAATGTGTGTTGGTAACTCAAATTAAGGTTGATATACTTTCCAGAAAGTGTTCCTCATTTTGGGTTGGTATTCTACTCGACAGTTACGTTAAGGAAAATGCTTTTGATCTAATATTCTTGTTTCCTATATTTAAGGCAACTGCGAAGTGAGATTTTTTCTTTTTCATTAACCTTCAAACTCCTCCCTGTTGCTTGAAGAGATCATTAATGCCGGGTTTACCAAGGACTTACTATTTAGCCAAACTTCTAGAGGTCTCGCTATTAGCTGTGTGTGACATGAAGAAACCAACCAATGTAAAAAATTATAAAATGAAGTGGAGGCATAATTATCAAATTAGTTCTAAATTTATTGTGCATGACATTTGAGTACTAGACATTTTAATTTTATCAATGTAATCATAAGCATATGATGAAATTCTAATAATCTTTCCGCCCAATTACTGTGAGAAATTACTAACATGGCGTCCATTCATCCCTACCGTCCTACGTGGCAAGTTGATGTTGACAATTTTACTTGAAATGACATCCTGCGTAGATTGTCGCTTTAGCAATTTTTGATGGATATTGGCTGGAAGGATTACATTGAAATTTTATATAAAGATTTAGGACAACATTACTGAAATTGAAAAGTTTAGGTCTAAATTGACATTCGTATAATAAATTTAGGACTGATTTCATAATTTTCTCATTAAATGGAACAAAGGCCTACAACCTGTTCCAACATGATGGCCCGCAGCACTAGTTAGTCACAATTTGCTTGAGTGACTTCTAGTCGAAGCCAAATTAGACCCTTGTCACGAAATAACCTTTTTCCCATCATTGACTAAACCAAAGAACCTTGATAGCATTAGCTTTCAACTGTGATTAAGGTCCCTCCTGCTCCTCCTCCTCTCTTGAAAACATCTATGTTTTTTTTTTTTTTTTCAAATGACTCACAGGTTGAAAGATCACTTTTTTGTGTTGGTTTCTTTTATAGCAAATTATTTTGAACTTGATGATAACCTTCCAGTGCCACGTAATGCGTGCACAGTTTCCATATATATGGTTTTTTAATCTGAGATGATTGCACGTCATGCATGTGGCAGCCTAGAGGAGCTTAAGAATCTCATCGTCAAAGAGGTTTCTAGTTTGTTATGGACAAGGACAGATGTGCCTGATCATTTGGTGGGAATTAAGGATCGGATGGATGACATTATGAAGAGGTTGGATTTAGAAGCTTTTGATGTACGATTTATCGTGATTCATGGTATGGGTGGCATCGGAAAGACAACATTGGCCGAGGCTGTCTTCAGACAAATCTCCCCTCAATTTCAAAGTAATTGTTGCTTTCTTAAAGAAGTTCGGATTCATGATACTATAAACTTACAAAAGAAATTGTTGTCCGACATTCTCAATTTGAATTGCACAAACCTCTCCTTCATTGATGAAGGGCTTGACACGATCAAGACGAGATTTCATGACAAGAAAGTTCTCATTGTTCTTGATGACATCGATAAACGAGACCAAATCATGAGACTTGCAGGTGAGCCTAGTTGGTTTGGTGGGGGTAGTAGAATCATCATAACAACAAGGAAT
This sequence comes from Eucalyptus marginata, assembly GCA_014182565.1. Classification (NCBI taxonomy): domain Eukaryota; kingdom Viridiplantae; phylum Streptophyta; class Magnoliopsida; order Myrtales; family Myrtaceae; genus Eucalyptus; species Eucalyptus marginata. The sequence continues at coordinate 23,830,111 of CM024589.1, forward strand.
ATTGAATTCCTAGTAAGGGAAGGTGAGGATGACAATGTCCTGACATGTAATAGCAGACAATTTTCATTCTACGAAATGCCGCAAATGAATTCGCATGATGCACTTCAACTTTTTTGTGAGTGTGCCTTGGGATGTGCCCAGCCTCCAATTGATTACATGGATGTTACAAATAAGCTAATCAAGGCACTTGGAGGACTTCCGTTGGCTCTAGATGTCGTAGGCTCCACACTTCGCGGAAAATCCCAAAGGACATGGGAAAACATCCTATATAAGTTAACTACGGTGATGAATGAGGATGTAAAGAAGAAGTTGATGATAAGCTACGAAATATTGGATCCTAACCAGCAACAAATTTATCTTGATATTGCATGTTTCTTCATTAACAAAAAGAAAACAATTGCAATTAAATATTGGGATGCAATCTTTGGGTATCCCACTGAAATCGAAGTCAAGATCCTCACACGTATGTCTCTGATAAAGATCATGGATAGCGATAATTTATGGATGCACGATCAGCTTAGAGACCTCGGAAGGGAAATTGTCCACCCAGAAAGCTGCAACATACATCTAAGGGGTAGCAGATTGTGGTCACCCAAGGATGCCTTCCATATAGTGCAGAGAAAAATGGTAAATTTTTACTCTAAATGTTTTCCTATCCATTCATTAGTATCATCAGTGAAATTGACCAACACATGTACTCATTGGTTGCTACTTTTATCTTCCAGGGAACTAAGGACATAGTAGGGCTCAATTTTGGCACACCTGAACCTGATGCAATGTACATATTTAAACGTAAGGAATTTACGAGGTTCGTCAACCTTAGGTTCCTTCAATTGGACCATGGAAACTTTGAAGGAGACTTTAAAAATCTTTTCTCGGAGTTAAGATGGCTCTCTTGGAGCAATTGCCCTTTAGAATTCCAAGCTACCAACTTTGGGTTGAAGAACCTAATAGTTGTCATGCTTTCTGGGAATAACATTACTAAAGATTGGGAAGGATGGTGTCAAATCGAGGTATGATCTCACGACATACTTTTGCATTACATTTACTCTTCCTCTTTTCTGAGATTCAACTCAATTGCTTTATAGGTAGCAAAACAGTTGAAAGTCCTACAACTCGAGGATTGTCCATCCCTTAGAAAGATGCCCAAGTTCTACGCAATCTCGCAACTGGAGATATTGATTCTTAGATGCTCTCAACTAAGAAAGATTGACAAGTCCATCGGCAATCTGCAACATCTTGAGTACCTAGAAATAATGTGTGAAGCTATTAAGTCACTACCAAAGTCCATAGGCGGAGTCTAAAATCTTTAACGAGCTAAGAATAGAATCTCAAAGAATCTCGGTTTTGCCTCGCTTGATTGGTAATTTAACGAACTTGAAGCATCTAATCTTAGAATGCTGGGAACTTCGAAAGCTTCCTAACTCTATTGGACAACTAAAGTCACTACTTGAGCTAAATGTCAAATACACAAGAATTAGAGAATTACCTTATTCCATTGGAAGGCTAGAAAGGTTGAAAATTTTGAAAATCCCACGTCTTGAATTCGAAAAGCTACCAGACTCGATTGAGAAGCTTCAATCATTGATTGAGTTGGATTTAAGCGAGTCAAGTATCAAGATTTTACCTGATTGTATTGGAAATTTAAAAAAGTTGAAGGTACTAAATCTGGCATCTAGCCGCATAAGTGAACTTCCGAGAACCATAGGAATGTTGGAAAATTTGGAAGAGTTACATGCCCAATTTGGAAACTTGGAGAGAGAAATTCCAAGTGAAATTGGGGCACTATCCTCGTTGAAAATTCTAAACTTAATTGGTGGCCGCTTTAGTGGGTTGCCAACAACCATCAATCAACTTACAAATCTCCAAAAACTTTATTTAGAGAGCTGTGATTCAATCCAACAGCTGCCGGAGCTTCCTAAGAGTCTAACGTCTTTAGCCCTTACATCGAATTCGCTGACCACAATCCCCATCCTCTCAAACCTAACGAATTTGGTTGAGCTTCAGATGATCGGAGCATCAATTCAAGAACCTAACACAGAGGGGATAGTGAGACTACCTACTTTGAGGAAAATGACTCCGTCTGTTGTAAAAATGGTCTTGCCTCCAACCGATTTCAGATCCCTCTCTCAGCTACAATGGCTTAGCATAAGTTGTGCTGAGCCCCAATCTCTTATCGGGCTCCCATCCAGCCTTCGAGAGTTGTATTTATACAATGTCCAGTCACCGATAGGTTGGTTAGTCTTTTCCAACTTGGAGAATTTGTCAAAGCTGTCTATTCATGGATATTCGTCGGGAGAGATTCGATTCGAGGTGCTTGAAAAGCTACGGAAATTCAATGAATTGTTGATGTTCAACTGTCCATTGCTCAAGATGCTACCCCTTCTGCCTGGTCTGAAGGAGATCCAGCGTTTGTTCCTGCAGCAATTGCCTCGGCTAACTGAGATTCAAGGTTTGGGAGAATTGAAATCATTGTGGGATTTGACTATCCGGTACTGCAACTCCATCAAAAGCTTAAACGAATCTGATCTGTCTAAGCTACAGGATTTGAAAGTATTAGAGTTCTATGGGTGTGAATCCCTAGAGAGGGTGATGGGTGTGCCAAAATCTTGTCAGCTCAATGTCCATGGCTGCCCCAAGTTCAATAGAGATGGATAAGGTATGTATAATTTGATTGGCAAAGATAATCGATGATGGTAAGTCCATAGAATTAGAGTTCGTTTTTTGCTGTGTCTTGTTTTGTGAGTTTTCTTTCAGCTAAGCTTTCATCTTGGTTTTGGAACCACCACTTGTAATTGTTCATCCTATTATCTCTAAACAAAATTTCTTTTTCACGTGTCATGAACGTGCGGTACTTTCACTCGCCTCCATGGCAGTGATTCTTAGCTGGTTTTTGTTGCACATCAGCATAATGTCAGCGTTGACATGCTTCGTGGCATGTAACAAATGCTAGGTTTTTGTTGAAAGGCAGAAGTGGTTGAGAGTACTGGTCATACATTACGGAGTGTTTTTCCAATTTCACTACAGAACAATAATGATTTGTGAGGAATGAAATAAATGAATTAACACTTGCTTAGCGAAGGAGTAGTTCCTCATACTCAACATATGCGAGGATCCTATTATTGTTTAATGAGTGTCCTTCCTGATTTGAGTATCTAGATGAACAATACTAATCTTTTCTTTGGTTCCCAAGTGTTTGTTTTCCATTGAGTGCTTTACTTTTCATGTGACATCAAAGTCATCTTATGGTGGTGAGTTGTCTAAACCTCTTTTTGCAGATCGACAATGTAGTGAAGGGAGCTTATGGTTAGACTCTGCAATAATTCAATGAGATGATGGGATTGCACGAGGTTGTGGGGTTTAACTACCTACCATTGTTTCCCTAATGCATTCTTGTGAGTGAGCTAAATTATGCATGGATTTTGTTCAAGAAAGCTTGTATAATTGGTTGGTTGGGCCTGAGCTGTAGCTTTTGTTTATTCTTTCTGGTGACTCATTACACATTCTCTCTGGTGACTCATTACACATTCTCTCTCTCTCTCTGTGCGCTAATAATGTGGTTAATGTTACCTTGTTAAATGAAATTATTTGATCTTCATGTTTATCATTCTTACATTTGCTGATGAAGTGTTTTTGTGCAAGCTCCTTTAAGGCCATGGTCAAATGTTCTTTTACATGGATGTGGGGCCTTTGGCAAGACACACATTGTTGGTGCAGCAACAATAGCTTGTTCTCTTCAATCCATATTAGTAGAAGGGCTGAGGTGGTGGATAAGTACATTGGAACTTCAGAGCAAACTGTAAGAGTCTTCTTTTCAACTACACTGATGTTGATTGAATTCCACTGTGCAATCTCACATCAACCTTTGTTATTTCCAAACTTTCATAAATTTGTGCTTTCTTCTGTTGCTTTTGTTTGCATTTAATAGAGGTCCTTTTATGTATGCTAGTAGTTGAAATAGAATAGCTGGGAGCAGCAACTAGGATCCTCTCCCTGCAGCTAAGGTGTTCTAATTATATCATTTTTAACAACACCTATGAGGAATCTCCTATAACTACTGAAGTGGCCATGTTAAAATGGTTGATGAGTTTCCTTGCTTGTGAATGAGAGGATCCTCTATGACCATTTGATTAAGAGAAAGCTTGTGATTTAAAATATTTGAAGCTTTTCTCTTCTAGAAATTTGAAATTGGTGATCAAATGTCTATTAGATTTTCTATTCTACACATTGATGACATTGATTTTGTCAGCAAACTGGAGAAAATTTGAATATTTGAGAGTAACGGCAATTAGAAAATTGCAGGTTTCGGATTGGTAAATCCAAGCGTGTACTGTGAACTTGATCATTTTGTTAGTTTGTTAATGTTTACTTCGTCAGAATGACGCATTTTTATTTGTTTCTTACCACGTTATTAACTCCATGTCTATATCAAATGCCAGGCAAAAATAACTGATTAGAGAAGTTGTTAGACATAGTCACTACTATGCGGGCCAAGAAGGGTTCTGGTAAGGTTCGTTGTCTCGCGTGCAACTCTTACTTCTGACTGTGTAAACGAGATTATGAGGGAATTTCCTTTTCTTTCCCCAAGTTGATGGGAAAGTGGTGGTTATTTGCATTTTTTACGTGAAGCTGCCCTTTCTAAGGACTCCAATAATTCGGTTGAGGGGTACCTTGATGGACAAACTTGTGCTCAAAGTGTGAGGTTCTTGAATCTTGAAATCATTGCAGTTACCATAGAGCAAATTACATCAAGATTCACATAGAAATAGAAAAAGAAAGTGAATTTCCTTCTAATATACTAGCTTAGCCAATTTATGGAATTGAAAAAGTGTTGGTGCACATCACTAAATAGTACGCCTTGTTTACGCTCCCCATGTTAGGAAATTTTCTCATTTAATGGCATGAGGAACATGCTGATTAGGTGTTGCATCTTGCATGTTATAACTTAATTCATCAGTTTTGTCATGGAAAAGTGTTGATATTAGCTCCCATGTTTGGCGTTCACACGCCTTAGAAACTTTCAATTGGTTATCTTAAAATGGTCAGGACTTATCTACATTTAGGTTCTATTTAAAAAAGTGATCTTTTTTGCTTGTTATTCTATTTCAAAGCCTGGTTAATGGTATTGCAAAATATGTAACAAAAGAAATGTGCAGATGTGTATAACTAAGGAGTTCTTTTGTTTTGTGTGTTTTGAAACTGTTCCAAAAAAAGTGACAAAACAAAGGTGGAGATGTATCTAATTCAGGAGTTCTTTTGTTCTCTTTTTCAAAACCGTTTAAAAAAAGTGACAGAAGAAAGGTGGAGATGTGTCTAATTCAGGAGAATCAGGAGTTCTTTTGTTTTGTCTTTTTTAAAATTGTTTCATATTGGCTGTTTTCAATTTTTCAATGAACACTTAAGGGAGCTTAGAGCTGGTAGTACCATCTTTCATGTGTCCCTTCATTCGAATAGGACAATGCTTCCTTGCTGTTGTAATATTCTTTGGAAAGCAATAGTTTAATTGCTAACACACCAAGTGGGAGCAAACCTTTTAACAGAGTTTATTTAAACCAGAGTGAATTTGACAGAGGCAAGGTAAGAAATTAATTGTACAAAGAGTAAATCATAATATGAAGTCTAAAACCATCTTCCCTCAATGAAAGATTGAAAGTGTGACATCTCGAAATTTGACCTTGGTTTCGAATATATGAAATGTTTATTTCGTCCACGTGCTTATGGTGGAGTCGTGAAGGGATATAAACGCGATAGACTTGAGAATTTGATTGGAAATTGACCGCTCGACTATAATAATCAGCAAGGATCAACACAACACCGATATAAATCGATTAGCGAATGGATATAAGCCGATTCGATAGAAGTATGTAGTCGAATTATGGGTGGTTTCGCATGATTACGATATTCGCGTGGAACGGCAGTAACTCGATTTTCTATTGATATTATATTTGGGATATGTAATTGAACCCCACGATTATGTGACAATTGAGGGTCACCTACAATTCGAAGATGCACAAATGTGGATTGAAAATTATCGACCATGAGTCAAACGCGCTAAAACCCCTAAAAGCTATTCAATAGATTAGGTCGTACTAAAGTCGCATTTGGTCAATTTTAACTATGAAATTCAATTCGGTTTTGAGATTCGAACATTCGAGCATATCATGATTTATTTATTGGATGTCGTCTCATCTTTCGGTGAATTTTCGAAGAAATTTGAAATTTTGCGGAAAAATGTATTTCGGACAAAAAGAAAATGGAAAGGAAATTCGGATGGGTAGAGAAATTAGGCTTTTTCTACCCCAAAAGGGCCTTGATTGTGAGAAATTAGAGGAAAATGGTGATTAGATGAGCTAAGGACTTTGAGGCATGAAGATTTGAGGCATAGCCGCATAGGTGACGATGGTTTAGATATTTGGCTAAGGTTTTGATTGGTTGTTCATTTGACTTCCTTGTTCTCTCTCTCCCTTTTCTCTCTCTTTCCATGTGTGAACCCCCTGCTGTAGTCGACCATCCCATCCTCTCCATTTCCCTTCTTCCTCATCTCCTCTCCTCCATGTTTCTTCCACCGCTAGCCTCATCCCCTTACTTTTGCTGCTGCACGCCTTCCCCCACACTTTCTTTCTTTCAGCTGGTTCTCTTCCCTTTTCATTTTCGTTGCCCAGCTCTTCACGCCAACCTCCTCCCCTCTATTCCCTTTTTCCTTTCTCTGCTGCTGCTGTTGACACCTAAATTTTGGTGATCCAATAATTTATTTATTGCATGAAAATTATGGATTAATTTTTAACCCCTAAAAAAAATTAATTAATTAATTGCATAGCATATAAGTTTATGTGCATTTATTTATTATTATTGCATTTGCATTGGGTTGGTGACGAATGGGTTCAAATTGATGGTTCTGGGCTTTAAATTGATAGGTTGGACTAAGCTCACGAAGGGAGTAAATTGGCCCAAGCCCTTTTTTTAATGATAAAAAATTATCTCATGAAAAATAAAAATTTGAAATTTTTCCAGGATATGTTGGGGATTTTTCAGTATCTTCGGGTAGGGCAAGTGTGACAAAAAATATTGCGAACTCATCTTTGCGGGATTTGGAATTTGAGAAAAATCCTCTTGTAATCCTGAATCGTATCAAAAATAAATATTGCGTTCGGAAGAGAAAACTTCGTGGATATTGATTTGAAAAATTAAAACCCTAATCTGTGGCCAATAAAAAAGTTGTCCGCGTAGGGTTTTGGGGGCTTTCTCGAGTTTTAGGTCAAGAAAAATTCAACACAAAAGAAGAAGAAAAGCTTTCCTTAGGGTTTTCTTTTCGAGGTTAAGAGGAACAAAAAAGAAAAAAGGTTTCGGTTCTTTGAGGAAGGAGAAAAGTGAGCAGAGGTTTTTTCTCCTTTTGTTGACAGCAGCAGAGAGGAGGAGACACGAGAGAGGGACGTGAGAAGATAGGGGAGAGAGAGGAAAAGAAAGAAAAAAAAGGGGAAAAGGAAAGCCAAGGAATCGTCTTCTTCGTGCGGGTGTTCTCCCCACCACCGGCTTCTGTCCACGATCGCCTGTTGCTGACCGCTGCGCCTGACGACGTCTCCACCTGCTGTTGCTACCCCGCCGACGCCTGCTGCAGCCGCGCCAATCTTGCTCGCCATCGCTTGCTGCAACTGAGCCAAAGACCACTGCGACGCAACTGCTCCCCATCGCTGCTGCCAGCCCTTCGCGTGACGCCACTGCAACGTTGAAGTTGCAACCCGCAGTAACTCACGAACTGCTCACCAGCCCGTCTCGCCGCACTGGTCTGCAACCCCTCGCTGCTCACCATCCCGTTCGCTTTCGCCTACTGCTGGTGTCCTCGTGCCTCTACTCTGTCTCGCTAGAAGCTGCTACCACCGACCCAACAACTGCAACCCGCGAGATCCCGACAAGACCGCTATTGCCCCTGCTTTGTTCGTGATTTGCTCGCTCGACGTCGCTCCTCAGCCGCGACTCGACGCTGCCACAGTCGCTAACTTGCCATTACCCTAATCGGCTTCCACCATTGCCGCCGCTTGCGAAGTCCCTTGCTGGTGCCTTGAACGCCGGCAGCTCACCCATCGTCCTTGCAGCAACTGTTCTGCGCCCCTGCTCCATCACCCGCAACCTGCTGCTATCGTCGGTCCGCCCGCCGCAAGTCTTCACCGGAGCTCTAAATGACGACGACCAACCCCCTTGGCGACCCACCACCATAGCAGCCTTTGTCGAACCACGTCGGGCCACGTGGAGCTGCCATTGATTAAGCCGTATTTTGGAAAATTCAAAATTAGGTATTTTTAAAAATATTTTTATTATTTTATTATTTTTTGTTTCTTTACTTGAAATATTCCTGGATGGAAGATTGAGATTCATGACATGAAGTAGCCTCTTAAATTAGGGATTGATAGTTCGATTTTTGTGCCCGAAATCTAACTTGCAATCGCTTGGAAAATCGCCAATTCGATCTCACGCTCGAGATTCGATTCGCGATTTATTTAAAATTGATCAACCTGATTTCATGCGCGAGATATGGTTCGTCATTTTTGGATATCAATCTTATCTTGCTTCTTTTTTGCCGTTGTGTGGTTTGAGTCGATTTTGTTTTCGTAAAAAGGAAAAAAATCCAAAAAATATTTGAAGTAGGATTAGGTTCGTTTTAGAATATTCCTCGTCTTAGGGTTATCTTGCATATTTAGAATAGGATTTTTATTTTGATTTTGTTTTTGAAAAAATAAAAATAAAAAATGCATTCATTTAGGATGATTAGTTTTTCTTTTTAATTGCACGTTTGATTATTTGGCAATTTTAATTTTGAATTTCATAAAAAGAAAAGGAAAAACTAGAATTAGGGCATTCTTTGCACGTCATTGCATATTAGGGTAAGATTGCATGTTTAATTTTATTTTTTAATTAATTATAGGTTTAGATAATTTCTCCTAGATAGATTGCATTTTAGGATTACTCGGTTAAGATAATGTTCTAGTTTAAATTAGGATTTGGCTTAACCTAATTCCCAATACAAATTGGATGATATCTTAATCTAGGTAGATAATTTTTTCATTTTCTAATTTCGAATTTTATGGAAAATACCAAAAAAATTGTCTTAGAATAAATCAATTTCATTCTTTAAGATAGACTGCATGCTTATATTTTATTTATATCATATAGTTTAGGTCATATTGCTATGTCATATCACTTCATGTTATATTAGTAACATTGCATTACATAGAGCATGATTCTCATTAAATAAGTGAAAACAAGTAAAAAAAGAAATTGCGTGTTAATTAAAAATCATATCTAGGACCGTCGATGTGAATTCTGATATAACATTGCAGATTGCTTTCGTTGTTATGAGGTAAGTCCTGCAATTTATTCATTATTTTCTTGGGTGTTAAATTGGTGGTTTGCGCACCCACATGAATACCTCATATGTTAGGGAAATAAATTTAAATCAATTCAAATTGCCTGCAAAATATTTTTTCAAAATAAAAAAGAAAGTACCGAAAGGGCGTTAGAGAAATCTAGCGTAACCAAGTCCCTGAACTCACAATCTCTAGTTCGTAGGAGTAAAGTAAATCTCTCGCTACTTTACTTGGGTTCCTCATCGACCTACCAAAAATAGATTAGTGGCGACTATTAATTGAAAAATCAATTGCATGTTAAGAACTTGAACCTAAGTCGTGAATTGATATGAGTTTGGGAGAGCCCAAACTAAGTTTAGGCTTAGTAATCCATTAACCAAATTCTAAGTGGTTCACCCGAAAATTTGGTCGCGACAGTCGTTGTCTCTATTTTGCACACACAACTCCAGCACACAAACATAGTCTTTCTCCTATTTTGTTATGTTTTGTTCTCTGCCATCAACCTCTCATCCCATCTTCATCATCTATCCTCATCTTCATCCTCCAGCAACATCTTCACCACCTCACGTCCAGCACCGCCTCAATAGCCCCATCACCACCCCAACAGCCCCATCACCATCGTCCAACAGCCGTACCACCACCGTCAGCTCACCATCGCACCACAGCCGCAACTCCACCTCCACCATCCAGCATCCCACACCACCACCCAGCTCCACTAGCCACCGCACACAGCCCCACCCGCCAGCAATTCCACCGGCCACCAGCCCCAAGTTGAGCCAAGCCGTCCTTGGCCAAGAGCTTGGAAGGTCCGCTGTCGCCACCGTTGAGGTCCGTTCGAGCCGTGGTTGTTTCGTGTTTTCGTTGCCGTCATGTCGCCGTCGCCACAAGCCCGCCGCCATCGAAAACCAATGAGTTAACTCCCTAATTGTTGATTAGGTCGTTAATTACGCTTAGGGGTGAGTAGATCAGCACTAATAGTGTTTAGTGTTAATTAAGCTTGGTTTAGTTAATTTAGACTAAGAATGGTTTAGTTTAATTTTAATTGCAATTAGTTTAAGTAATTACGATTAGGATAGTTAATTGTGGTTAGGTTAATTAAGTTGGTTTAGTTTAATTAATCGTAATTTAATTAATTAAATTTAATTTATTTAATTAATCGCAATTAGCATAATTAGTGACGGATTAGGTGTTATGTAGAATTTTACGCCTGTTTTCTTGGATGAAATTATGTGTGGTTTTGAGTGTTTGCATGTGTGATATGATGAGATTGATTGCTTGATGGTAGGTTCCGATTTTTATTACAAAAGTTGGCTATATAAGCTTTTAAACAATGAGGTTTTAAACTAGGCGCGTGCAAATTTGATTTATTAATTTTGAGTACGGGGGCACATACGAATTTCTTTCCAAAAATTTTTAAGAAAAAAAAAGGGGGGTTACCCAAGTTTAGTTCCAAAAGGGTGGTTGGAAAAGAAAATTGAAAAAAATGAGGTGTCGGGATTGGACGCCAAATTTTATGTGCTCAATAAAATGAGGAGGTTTTATAGTAGAAGTGTGCAAAATTTGACGGATTGATTTTGAGTACGTGACCACGTACGAATTTCTTTTGGAGAGTTTTTTTTTTAAAATAAAAAATAAAAAATAGAGTTGCCAAGTTTATTATTTGCAAAAGGGATTTTTGTGTTCTTGGCTAATGAGAAAGATAACAATGGACGTGAGTTGTGTGATGGTATACTTGTATGATCACCTAAATACCCTGATGCGTATGATTATGTGGGGTGATGGCTCCATCCTGATGTGTATGATTATGCGGGACGATGCCCGATTAAGTTCGGATGCCCCAAGTCAACGGGATGTCGTTCGCAGATGGATTTCGGAACGAAGCTCCTTATTGGAATGCTGTCCTGAGGTGTATGCATACGTGGGATGATGCCGTGCCCGATGGGGCGGGACGATGCCTAGTTATGCCGGAAGACCGTCGACTCTTGTGTTGGCTGTGGCCCGAGGGGTCCCAATAATCGGAACATGTGTCAATGATTGTGATGTATCGCGCTTGATTATGGGGTAAAATTGTTAGGCATGGTATGAGACGTGCCAAAACGGATTTAACTTATAATCAAGACTCGTATGGATGCTTGGTGCACGAGAATTATGTGTTCTGATTATTGATTATGCTTGTTGTATTTATGATGGCATATGTGACGTACTAATGTGTAGGGGTGCGCCGAGGCGAGGTGAGTTTATGTGTGGCGTGTGCTTAGGTCGTGTGAGATCTTCATTTTCAGGCTCTGATTTCAATTGGATAAATTGAGCATTTCATCGACACGTCTATAGTGCTTTTCTCTGAGTTGGCCACTCACGAGATAACTAGACTTGTTGGGTGAGTTATTAAGGACTTTAAGGCAAATAGACTTGAGAATTCGACTAGAAATCGACTTCTCGACCGTGCTCATCTTTAGAAATCATTACGGCACAGTTAAAAATTGAATTAAGATCAGAGATAGGTTGGCTCAACTGAGATGTGTGGCCGATCATGGGTGACTCCACTAAATTGGAAAATTCTTGTCGACCGGCACTAATTTTATTTGACTGTTGTTTTGGTACCCTGTGTCTGTATTTGAATCACCGAGATTTTCATGATAACCGAGAGTCGCCAATGTGTCGAGTGGGTTCATCGTGGCTCAAAGAAAATCGACCACGGGTCATTTGCCCTAAAAAGTTCTAAAAACTACCCGGTAACCTAGATCACGCTAAAAACACGTCCGAGTGAAATTAACCGCCAATTTGAGTCCGATTTCAGAAATTGAAGATTCTATCATATCATAATAAATTCTAGGAGTGTCGACTCAGTTTCAGAAGATTTTTCTGACAACCGAGACTTTTTGGGAAAAACTTGAAGTAGGGCCGTTTTTTATCGGAATTTGCAAAGGACCATTCTTGATTTCGAAATTAGGATGCAAGTAGGCTACATTGGTAAAGAAAAGTACCAATTTGATTGATTAGGTGTTGAATGAATTTATGGGGGTCAATTTGATTTAATGCAAGAGGGATTAAGGTCAATTGGGGAGAAAACCTAGCAAAATTCGTATGCCACATATACACCACACTTTGGCCTACCTAAGGACTTCTAGAAGGGGGCATTTTAATCTTGAAAGTATGGGTGGATGATAGCTGGATGGTGACCCACGTTTGAGTGACCTAAGAGAGAGAGAGAGAGAGAGAGAGAGAGAGAGAGAAACCAATTCCCCCTCTCTCCTCCATCGAGCCCCTCCCTCATCTCCCTCTTCTTGCTCGTGCCCTTGCTGTGCGAAGACCAGAACAGCCGAAGCAGCAGGTCCTCTAGCCGCCGTCGTTGCTCACCGAAGCTGGAGTCACCGCCACTGCACGCCGTCGCTACTCTGCTGTCTCCCGAACGCCCTTCGCCTTCCTCTTCCCCCTTCTGCCGGCGTCGATTTCTTCTTCTTCTTGGTACTGTTCGACGCCCAGCAGATCTGGGATGGACGTCGGAGCAGCCAACGCCGCGCCCGACACCACCGTCCTTGCACGCCGCTGCTGGCCACACGCCTTGGCCGCCCTCTCGGGATTTTTCCCGACCTTATCGAGCTTCAATTAGGCATTTCGGGCATAAATGGAATTTTTAGTAATTAAATATTAAATTTCGAAATTAATTTAATTAATCAATTATGTTTTCGGAAATTCAACCGGGATGGCCGGTGATTGGGATTTTATTCTAATGATCGTGGTGTAGTCCATTTATTTAATTGAGCTTTATGTTGTGCTAAATTGAGATTATTGTATTTATTTATTTAATTTTCAAAATTACTTATTTAATTATTTATTTTTCCGGAAATTCAACCGGATGGCCGGTGACCGGGATTTTATGCTGATGATCGTGGTGCATTTCGTTTATTTAATTGAGCTTTATGTTGTGCTAAATTGAGATTATTGTATTTATTTATTTAATTTTCGAAATTACTTATTTAATTATTTATTTTTCCAGAAATTCAACCAGGATGGTCGGTGGCCGGAATTTCAAAGAATGATTGTCGTGGTGCAGTCCATTTATTTATTTGAGCTTTGAATCGTGCTGAATTGAATTAAATGTGGAATTTTAGGATATATTCCTAAATGATTGTTGTTAATTTTTTGATTGAGAAATCGTTGGGTATTGGTTGTCAATATCGAAAGTAAGTTGGTAATCACCCGAAAGAAGATACGTGGGCTCGGTGAATTGGAATATCACCAGGAGAATGCATGTGAGTTCGGTGGTTGAATATGTCATCTTGGTGAAAAGTTCGCCTTAGAGAATGCACGTGGCTCGGTGACAGAGTATGGCATCGTAAAAAGGGTCGGGTGGGACCGTAAAGCCATTGAATCTTGAAAGGGTTGGGTGGGACCGTAAATCCATTGAATCTTGAAAGGGTCGGGTGAGACCGTGAAGCCATTAAATATTGAAGTGGCGAGGGGCCGTAAAGCCACTAAATCCAAGAAAGTTACTTGGTGGGGCTATGATTATCACCTATAAATAAGTTGTCTCCTAAGAATCGTGATTCATAATTGGGAATCGAGTTGGAATAATTGAAATGATCGGAAGTGGTCTTGTTTATATGTAATCGACTAAGTCGATTGATTATTACTTTGATATGATGTTGTGAATTGATTGATTGAATGGAAATAACCGGTGAATGGTCTGATTGAGACATAATCGACTAGGTCGATTTGATCGATGCTTCGATCTGTGATGTGATTGCTTGGGTGCCTATTTGATATGTGCTAATATGCAGGTGGAATCTGAGGCCAAGATAAGTCCTCTGACTCGTGTCGTGTTTAGGCAACCCTAAGGTGTATTGGTTTACTAATCGGGTCTTAAGGGGTAGAATTTGCTGAGACGTTGTCTCATTGGTTATTGAATAACCAATTCAGGTCCCTAGATGTAGTAGACTTGGATTTTGAAGATCTCGAAAGTCCGGTGCGATGCATTTGAAGGCTCCAGTTGGAGTGTGGAGGATGATGAAGAGGAGGACGGGGACCTGTAGCTTGTAGAACCCCACTTCTGCTTGTAGACCTTGTTTTTAAACTGGCTTAAGTTGAATTGAACTTAATAGTACACCTTGTATATAAGAGTGAAGGTTTTTAAGAGTTTGAAATTTAGTCCTACTGCTCTATCCCAATGTTTTATTGTCTGGGGATTTTTAATTGCTTCCGCATGTGCATTTGAAAATGAAAGGGTCGGCGATACGTCCTGGGATATCGCAATTTTTTTTAATCGACCAAGGTGAGGGATGGGCGCGTGCCTGAGGATTGGGGCGTGACATCTCGTTTAAGTGGTATCAGAGCATGGTTGTAGTTGGAGTGATAAGGTGCGATGACCTTTGGGATAGTAGTAGGAAAGACCTTTAAATTCATGCCGGTGCATGTCTGTGATAGTTGCTTGGTAGCTCCTCTGTGGATCACTCGAATTCTAATATGTTATTAGAATTTGAAAACATGTGTCTATAAGAGCCTATAGTATGAGTGATCAGGAGCTGTGAGCTCCTAGTAAGAGGATTGTAGCCTCTATGACTCGGGAAAGAATGCCGACGAGGATCGGTGCCCGAGGTGGTTGTGGAGAGCGTCGGCTTAGGCCAGCGCGAGTGTAAGAGTACTGCCGTAAGTCGGTGCTGAGAGTGTAGCAGCACCGAGCGATCCTAGGTTCAGCGGGATCATTCTGGTGCAAGTTTTCCCAAGGAGCTTGTCAAGCCAGTAAGCTCAGGATTGAACCGCAATTGTTGCCGCTGTCCTTGCTGCCGTTGGTTCCATAACCGTTGTTGTTGCCACACCTGCTGAAGTCCAACCTGGAAGGATGATCAGGGAATAGATTTCGATATCTGAGTCAATATTCAGCGCAAGCAGACTTGGAATTTGGTCAGGGTAAAGACTAATGTTGAGGGAAGAGTATTCTATTCCACCCAATGGGAAGGGTGGAATAGTCAGGTCAGCATTCAGACAAATGTAACATGTTGTTCCATGGAAGATGGTATGGATTAGTCTCGTGTATTTTGAGGACAGGAATTTGTGGTAAGTGTCACCAGCACGAACAGCGATTTATGGGTTGTCTGCATAAGTAGATGGAGTCTCGATAACGATTACTGTTGTCACTGTCGATAGGACAGGTAAGAAGAAGTGCGCCATAAAACGCACTGTGGAATTTTGGGATAGGTCTCCGGTACAAGAAATAGTGCATGCTAGCACTTGACAGGAGGTAGAAGACTCACCAGATAGGTGTCGAAATTTTGGAAGGAAACATGGATGAATTCAGTGTCCGGGTATGACGAGAAGAATGGGAATGGAACCAACCCGGCATTAGTCAGAGGAAGAATGTTTTGGGGAAAATTCTATTAGAGTATCGTAGCAGAGTTTTAGTGAAGTTTGGGGAACTTCAATTTATTGAAATAAGTGAGAGGAAGAGGAATCACTAGTAATAGTCACGCTTGAATAGTTGCTGAGGTGTAACTTTGATGCTACATGAGTAGAGTGGGCTCATGGAGCATCTTGTAGTAATGAATCATAGTCATGGAGTAATTCAACTTAGTCCAATAGCTCATGAAAGTGTCGAGTTTATTGGGAGTCGAAATGAATCTTCGATTTCTTTAATCTTGTTGATTGAAGACAACTCACTTGTTAGATGGAGATTGCCAAGGTTACTTAGTGATGGTCATAGATAAGACAGATTGGAGAATTGGAGGTGGAAGACATCTCAGTGGTCTAAGAATTTCTAGATGTGTTGTCATAAGAATTGTCAGATAATTGCTAAAGAAAGAGATAGAAATTGCGATTGAGTTAGCACCATAATAGAACCACTCTCGAAGGCTTCTTACCAGTTATTGTTGTTGGAACTAATAGAACCGAAGATGCAGAGGTGAAGATTGAGGAATGAGGAATTCATGCACATCAATGCATCACTTTTGGGAACATTAGTTTTGTGGAGAGAGAAAGGAAGATGGTTCATTGCAATTATGCATCAACCATCGTCAACTCAATTATGTGACAATCAAGGACAAGTATTCATTGCCGAAGATCAACGAATTGTGGGACTAGTTGCAAAGAGAGTGTTAATGTTTTCAAAGATCGACTTGAGATTATGAAGTCATTAGTTGAGAACCAGAAAGGAGGTTATACTGAAGACAGTTGTTCGTACTTGATATGGTCTTTATGAGAATACTGTAAGGTTGTTTGGCCTGGTGAACACTCCAGTTGTTGTCATGGATTTGACAACTCGAGTGTTCGAAGAATATCTAGATCAATTGTGATCATGTCTTTCCATGATATTCTGTGTAATTGAGAAATGCTAAAGAGCACAAGAAACAACGGGGAATGGCGAAAGAATTTCCATGGACCCGATCAAGACCGAGTCAATTATCAGTGGACCGAGATCGACAATAGTATCAGAGATCAGAAGCCGTATGGGTTGGACAAGTCACTTCAGAAAGTTTGTGGAGAGAGCCTTAACATCAGTATTATCATTGACTCGACTCTTGAAGAAAGGAGAGAAATTCATATGGACAGACGAGTGTGAGGATAAATTCCAAGAGCTTAAGTAGGAGTTGGCTATCACACTTGTGTTGACCATTCCTTAGGGTTTTGAAGGATGTGGAATTTATAGTGACGAGTCGTTTAGAGGACTAAATTGCGTATTGATGCAACATAGTAGGATTGTTGCACACGCGTTTCGTCAACGGTGATCTCGCGAGTTGAACATGAGACGGTATCGTGAATCAGAATCTTGGCAGGATTAGAATGGTGCTACCTGGTATCACCTCGGAGGAAAGAAAGAAGTCACTGATGCGTGAGTCGAGAGTCTTCAATTATGCATAGGCTGGGTAAAGTATAGACTTTACTTGAAAAGGGTTCGAAATTCGGTTTGCAAATTTGAGGTAGGCTACCTTTTGATTTTTACAGCCGCCCTCAAAATTGAACTAGATATACAAGCAAGAATCAAACGCTTCAGTTGACAAATCGGGATGATCAAAAGATCCTGTAAGAGGATACTGATAAAGAAGAGATTAACTTTCAGATTTCGAAAGATGGAATACCGGAGTATTGTGAGTGTTGACTGGAGTCAGACAGTACAGAACTTAAGGAGGAGACCTTGTGAGGAATTCACTGTAGTAGTTACAGTATTCGACCAAATAGTACAAGTAGGTCAGAGACGATATCAGTTCGATTGGTAGACCGACATAAAGATGGATATCGCCAGACAGGTTGCAAGTGTTAGATGTGCCAATAGGGGAAGTTTAGTAATGCAAACCGGGAGGACTTTTACCATCACTCGAGAGTCCCACGTGGGAATGAAAATATATCACAATGGAATATTGTGACAGGCTTACTAAGGATTCAGGAGTACTGATTCCATATGAGGATAGTGGTCGACCAATAGACGAAGCTAGTTCACTTCAGTATAGTACGAATAAATCTTGTTTTGAATGGGCATGCTGAAGCGTGTGTGTATCAGATAATTCATCGGCATGGAGTGCCAAGGATGTATTATATTTCGAATCTAGGTAAGAGGTTACAAGCTTGGCAGAGTTTTCAGAGGGTTCTTTCTTAAGCAGTGCATAGCACAGGGTACAAAATTTCAGTGGTGAAAAGAAAGTGAAGTGAAGAAAGATCATAGGCCAGAGTCAACTTAGTAATCAGTGATTGCAGTTGTCAGATCAGTGTCAGAGTAAAGACTGCACAGAACCGTCAGAAAAGTTGAATCGTTGAACTTTGAAGGCTCTTAGTGTTCCAAATTGGTGATTGCATCTTTTTGAAGATGTCACCAATGAGGATTACCTTGCACTTTAGCAAGGAGGGAAAGCTGAGATTGAGGTACGGAGGTTCATTAGGGATTCGAGAGAAAGAGATGAGGTGTGAACGACAGAGTGTCATATGTGAGAAACCAGGTTCAGTTGTTGGTTCAGAAAGAGCAGACTTTGTGTACCAAGATGGTCTCCTTAGTCGAAGTGGTCGGACAACGCCATGAGATCGAAGGATTAGCGTGGAAAAAGGTGAGACTCGATAAGACGACAACACCCCCACCTTTTGTATAAGGATTGGTAAAGGTTTAAATTTCAAGGACGAAATTTTTATAAGAAGGGAAGAGTTGTGACATCCTGATTTTCAGGCTCTGATTTCGATTGGATAAATTGGACATTTCATCGACACGTCTACAGTGCTTTTCTCTGAGTTGGCCACTCACGAGATAACTAGACTAGCTGGGTGAGTTATTAAGGACTTTAAGGCAAATAGACTTGAGAATTCGACCAGAAATCGATTTCTCGACCGTGCTCATCTTTAGAGATTATTACGACACGGTTAAAAATCGAATTAAGATCAGAGATAGGTTGGCTCGCTTGAGATGTGTGGCCGATCGTGGGTGATTCCACTAAATTGGAAAATTCTCGTCGACCGGCACTAATTTGATTTTACTGTCGTTTTGGTACCCTGTGTCCATATTTGAATTCTCAAGATTTTCACGACAACCGAGAGTCACCAATGTGTCGAGTGTGTTCATCGTGACTCGAAGAAAATCGACCATGGGTCATTTGTCCTAAAAAGTTCTGAAAACTACCCTAGCCTAAGTCATGCTAAAAACGCGTCCGAGTGAAATTAATCGCCAATCTGAGTCCGATTTCAGAAATTGAAGATTCTATCATGTCATAATAAATTCTAGGAGTGTCAACTCAGTCTCAGAAGATTTTTCTGACAACTGAGACTTTTTGGGAAAAAGTTGAGGTAGGGCCGTTTTCGATTGGAATTTGCAAAGGACCGTTCTTGATTTCGAAATTAGGATGCAAGTAGGCTACATTGGTAAAGAAAGGTACCAATTTGATCGATGAGATGTTGAATGAATTTAAGGGGGTCAATTTGATTTAATGCAAGAGGGATTAAGGTCCAATTGGGGAGAAAACCTAGCAAAATTCGTATGCCACATATACCCCACACTTTGGCCTACCTAAAGACTTCTAGAAGGGGACAGTTTAGTCTCGAAAGTGTGGGTGGATGACAGTTGGGTGGTGGCCCACGTTTGAGTGACTTAAGAGAGAGAGAGAGAGAGAGAGAGAGAGAGAGAGAGAACCGATTCCCCCTCTCTCCTTCGTCGAAACCCCTCCCCCATCTCCCTCTTCTTGCTCGTGCCCTTGCTGTGCGAAGACCGAGCGGCCCGAAGCGGCGAGGTCCTCTTGCCGCCGCCGCATGCCGTCGCGCTCCGCCGCCGCCCGAATGCCCTCCGCCTTCCTCTTCCCCCTTATGCCGGCGTCGATTTCTTCTTCTTCTTGGTACTTGTTCGACGCCCAACAAATTTGGGATGGACGCCAGAGTAGCCAGCGTCGCGTGCAACACCACCGCCCTCCGCCGTTCGTCGCCATGCTGCCGTCCTTGCGCGCTTCTGCTGGTTGCACGCCTTGGCTGCCCTCTCACCCAGCTTGCTATTCCAGAGTTGCTGTCTAGCTTCGTTTGGCCAGCGCAGGCCGCGGCTCAGCCGCTCCGGCCACCGTGTGTCGCCACCTCAGCCACCGGAGCTCCGCCTGGCCCTAGTTGCCCTTGGTCGCCTCAACCAGCCGCCGCCTCCCCCTCCTTCGGCCCCAACCCGCAATGAATCGAGAGGAAGAAAAATGGGTATGGCAGCGACTATTTGGCCCGTTTTGGCCGACTTCTCGACCCCGGATGCTCGGCCCGCCTTGAGGAAAGTCAATCCTCGCGTCGACCCCGTCGTTTTGGTCCGAGTGACTTGTTAATTGAGTGAGTTTTGCTCATGAATGCCCTCTTAGTTTGCTAATTATACTTAAAGGTTGATTAGTGATAGTTAAGTGTAATTAGGTTGTTAGATTAGAATGGATTATGGATTATTAGTTAATTGCATTGCATATTAGTTAGATGGTTAGTGTACTTAACTAGAGATTTGCCTATAGTGTTGATTGAATGCTTCTCGGGATTTTTCCTGACTCTTATCGGGCTTCAATTAGGCATTTCGAGCATAAATGGAATTTTTAGTAATTAAATATTAAATTTCGAAATTAATTTAATTAACTAATTTTTTCCGAAAATTCAACCGGGATGGTCGGTGACCCGGATTTTATGCGATGATTGTGGTGCATTTCGTTTATTTAATTGAGCTTTTGTTTGTGCTAAATTGAGATTATTGTATTTATTTATTTATTTATATTTCCAGAAATTCAACCAGGATTATGAGATTATTGTATTTATTTAATTAATTTTCGAAATTACTTATTTAATTATTTATTTTTCCGGAAATTCAACTGGGATGGCCGGTGACCGGAATTTTAGGCTGATTGTCGTGGTGCAGTCCGTTTATTTATTTGAGGTTTGAATTGTGCTGAATTGAATTAAATGTGGAGTTTTAGGATATATTCCTAAATGGTCGTTGTTAATTATTTGATTGAGAAATCATTGGGTATTGGTTGTCGGTATCGAAAGTAAGTTGGTAATCACCTGAAAGAAGATATGTGGGCTCGGTGAATTGGAATATCACCGGGAGAATGCACGTGAGTTCAATGGTTGAATATGTCATCTTGGCGAAAATGTCGCCTTAGAGAATGCACATGGCTCGGAGACTTGATATGTCTTCCTGGAGAATGCACGTGGCTCGGTGACAGAGTATGGCATCGTAAAAAGGGTCGGGTGGGACCGTAAAGCCATTGAATCTTGAAAGGGTCGGGTGGGACCGTAAAGCCATTGAATCTTAAAAGGGTCGGGTGGGACCGTAAAGCCATTGAATCTTGAAAGGGTCGGGTGGGACCGTAAAGCCATTGAATCTTAAAAGGGTCGGGTGGGACCATAAAACCATTAAATATTGAAGTGGCGAGTGGGGCGTAAAGCCACTAAATCCAAGAAAGTTACTTGGTGGGACTATGATTATCACCTATAAATAAGTTATGTCCTAAGAACCGTGATTCATAATTAGGAATCGAGTTGGAATAATTGAAATGACCGGAAGTGTTCTTGTTGATATGTAATCGATTAAGTCGATTGATCATTACTTTGATATGATGTTGTGAATTGATTGATTGAATAGAAATGACCGGTGAATGGTATGATTGAGACATAATCGACTAGGT
The DNA here is from genome assembly GCA_014182565.1 of Eucalyptus marginata. Taxonomy (NCBI): domain Eukaryota; kingdom Viridiplantae; phylum Streptophyta; class Magnoliopsida; order Myrtales; family Myrtaceae; genus Eucalyptus; species Eucalyptus marginata. The sequence continues at coordinate 23,851,565 of CM024589.1, forward strand.
CGATTTGATCAATGCTTTGATCTGTGATGTGATTGCTTGGGTGCCTATTTGATCTATGCTAATATGCAAGTGGAATCTGAGGCCAAGGTAAGTCATCTGACTCGTGTTGTGCATAGGTAGCCCTAAGGTGTATTGGTTTACTAATCGGGTCTTAGGGGTAGAACTTGCTGAGACGTTGTCTCATTGGTTATTAAATAACCATTTCAGGTCCTTAGATGCAGTAGACTTCGATTTTGAAGATCTCGAAAGTCCAGTGCAATCTGCTAAAGGCTCCAGTTTGAGTGTGGAGGACGATGAAGAGGAGGACGGGGACCCATAGCTTGTAGAACCCCACTTATGCTTTTAGACCTTGTTTTTAAACTGGCTTAAGTTGAATTGAACTTAATAGTTCACCTTATATATAAGAGTGAAGGTTTTTAAGAGTTTGAAATTTAGTCCTACTGTTCTATCCCAATGTTTTATTGTCTGGGGATTTTTAATTGCTTCCGCATGTGCATTTGAAAATGAAAGGGTCGGCGATACATCCTGGGATATCGCAATTTTTTTTTAATCAGGGCTTAGAGATTTTAACTCGCTGAGATTTATCTCACCTCGTTGTTGATAACCATTTTTCAGGGCTGTAGCGTGGAGATCTGTTGAGTGTGGATGTGGTGGGCGTGAGATGTGACACCGTTTTGGCTAGCCCTGCCGTTAGTGAAGTTTAGGTTAACCTCAATCCTTGAAGGTTTTTGTGAGGGTCAATAAGGAGTAGTCGTAGAAAGGCTTGTAATTATTAAAACTCTTAGGGCTAACTTGTTGGTAAGTAAATCTTTGTTCTTGAAGAAAATTGTTGTGGTGTTTTTACCATTCCTATTTCTGATGGTTGACTGGGTGTTTGTTTAATTCGCTTATGCATGCGTTTAATTGAAAAATAAAAAAGAATGGGTTGGCGACGCGTCTTAGGACATCGCATTTTTAATCGACCACTAAGGGATGTTTGCGTGCTTGGGGTTCGGGGCGTGACAGAAAGGCTCTCTTACTTCCATCTCTCAACTAACAAAAATGTCGAGATTTGGATTGGATATGACTCAATTCCGTGGTCACCATCTTATCTTTGGCTCTTTGACAGATCCATGTCCTGAGGAAATTTAGTCCAATGGCAACATAATATGTCACGACCCTAACTCCATCCCCAGGGTCACGAGCAGCAAGGGATATTTTTGCGACGTCCCAGGCGCATCGTCGTCCCATTTCTTTTTATCTTTTCATTGAGCACATGCGGAAGCGTACATACAACACTCGAACAACAAGAAGTAGCTAGGAAAATAATCATTTACAAATATACAATTACATCATTTACAATTACAAGCCCTTTTTATCATGGCCGTTATATTTACAACCACTGCATCTTCTATGCTAAAAAAGGCTTGGTAAATCTTAACTCCTCTAGCAAGACTGCAACTCTATCATGCCTACAATTCTAAAAAATAACAGGGAGAGTCATGGACTCAGTAAGTAAAAACCCCTAATTCTCTACTAGGAGGATATCTCGTCATCAAAATCCAGTGGATACAACACTCACAATGCAATGTCGATGGCAGATCAATAGCAAACTTATTGCCATCCTTGACTACCTGTAGATGTACGTTACCACATACTTCAGTGCATGCTTACTTTCATCATATAAATGAAAACATCATATATCATGTTTATGCATATACCGGCACTTATGCAAATTCATTTACCGTCGTCCTGGCTCAACTAGACCCTCTCGGCTCAACTGAGGTATTCAGCTTCAAGCTAGGCATCCTGGCTCAACTAGGGCATTTCGGCTTAACCGAGGCATCCTGGCGCTAGCTCACCAAGGCATCCGGACTCAACCCAGGCATCTCGGCTCAACCAGGGCATCCCGGGGCTAGCTTACCCAAGGCACCCGAGCTCAAACCGAGGCATCCTGGCTCAACCAGAGCAGTCCGTTCAATGAATGAGGCATCGCCGCCAACGCTATATGCCGAAGGGCACTTTTTCCTCTTTAAGCGCATCACAAAAGTGCACCACACACGCTAGTTTTTTTAACTTTCATCTTAGCCAACATATTAAAGGCCCGAAGGCGTGCTCATTCAAGTAAGTGTGCCATGGCTCTTAACATCATGCTATATGATATACCGGGCACAATTCTTGGTCCATGGCTTGAACCGCATGCTTAGGCCATCGCGACTTAATGTCGATTCCAAGCCAAGCAAACCTTGACCTCGTCTCGGGGCGTGAACACACTCAAGCATGCAAACATAAGCAAACACACAAAAGAACATGACAATATACACACGGCTTACACGAGTGAGCACACTACTAAACGTGATGATGTAGGCTATCACCCTAACCAAGAGTTAGAGATTCTACTTACAACTTTTGAGCCTAGCTCCAAGATGCTCCTTTAGTGACCGGATGGCTCCTAAGATGGCTTGGAGGAGAAGGATGTGAAAGAGAGGAGAGAAAGGGAGAGGAAATGAGAGAATGGCTACGCCTCCAAAATGTGAAGATGCCTTCTCCTATTTATAGGCCTTCTCCTATTTATAAGCCTCCTCCTCTTCAATTATTGGTGCCAATCTCATGATTAAACCTAAGGAATGAGTTGGCCTATCTAGTCTCCTTAGTTGGTGCCTATGCTTATTCATGTTTGATTGTGATTGGTCTATCTATTTACTTACCCTCCAAGGCTCACTTTAGGCTTATGATGTGCCTTTGGCCCTAGGGGACACATAAGCCCCCTTGATGCCTAATGTCTTCTCTTGATTGGTTGGTCTTTGGCTTGTTTACCAAGGCTATCCTTTAGGCTCATCATAACATAAGATTCTAGAGGACACCTAAGCATGAATTACTAACTTCTTCCCCAAGGCAAATCTCAAGCCATCATACTCTAAATTTTCCAAGTGTCCCGCCTAAAGTCCTTGTGTGGCAAGTTTATTTTGCCTCATAATTACACCTAGAAAGTGAGTTGGCATGGCTAAAGGTCTTGCTTGGCAATCTAAGCTCCTAGGCGTCATCGATGATGGCCTACTTTTCGCTCTTCCATTGGTCCACCTATATGCCGCATTTAATGGACATTTAATGAAGTTTGACAATAATTGTGCTATAGTTGCCAAGTTGGCAATTCTAGAACATTTAGTCATTAATGAGGGCTCGTGTATCGCTCTCTAATTGGTCGACACATGTGCTGCCTTTTTCTAGAATCTTCAAAGATATTTTGGCCACCATCATGACTTTTGGCTATTCAAAGAACAACTCACCCCTTCATTTAATGAGGGGTTTCTAGAATTTACCTTACTTTTGTCTTTTTCTTCATTAATAAGACGGTCTAGAGAATTCTTGTCACGCCCCGAACCTCGAGCACATGCACATCCCATTGCGGTCGATAGAAATGCGACTTCCCAGGACACGTCGCCGACCCATTCATTTAATTGCACATGCGGAAGCGGATAAATAATCCCCGAGACAAAACTCAATTGGGATAGAAAAGCGGGATCACATTTTCAAATTCAAACCACACACCTTTATACATGTCAAACCAGTTCGATTACTGAGGACTAGGCTATTAACAAAAAGATCTATAAAAGATCGGTCCTAAAAAACTAAGCTGTCCTAAGATCGCCGAGATAGGTCCATTCGCCGGCTCTCGGTCGGGATCGGCGAAGTCAAAAATCCTCTCAGCGACCCTCATTGGTCTACCAAAAAGCTCCAGAGGATCCGCCATCTAGGGACCTGAAATTGTTATCCCACAACAGGGTGAGACAATGTCTCAGCGAGTCCTACCCTCTAAAACTCAATTAGGAAGAAAATAAGCCCCAAGGCGTTCTAGTCACACAAAGAGGATTGAGGACTTACCTCGTCTCAATCCATTCCTACACGTCAGTACAATTCATACGTCTATCCATTCATACCATCTATCCATCCATTAATACAATCATGGCTCACACAAGCTGAAATGGATACAATGCTCTCACAAGCTGATATATACATAGATGATAGCTCGCACAAGCTGATATATGGATCGTTGCTCTCACAAGCTGATAAACGATCATTGCTCTCAAGCTGACATACAGTGCTCACACAAGCTGACCCATATATAAACCAATTGCTCGCCAAAGCTGTACATATATTTAAACTATAGAACTGGATACACAATCCAATAACATCCAACGATTCAAACTGGTCCTACAAACCACTTACGGTGCCAAAAGCCAACACTGGGTATTTTCAAGTTAAATACCAAAACTTCTCCAATTTCACTCAATTCCACACTTTTGGAATTATTAACCACAATCATCATTTTCACTCAATTTCGCAATTACGCATACAATTGATACAAGCGACCGCACTTCTTTGTGCAATCGGTGCGAAATTCTAACGACCAGCCATCCAGGCAAAATTTTTGAAATTATTAAATAATTAAATTTAATTCCGAAAATTAAATAATTAAATATTATATTATAATAATATAATTTAATAAAATAATATTTATAAATTCGAAATAATTAATTAATTAATTAAAAGCAATTAATTAGGGCTTAAACAAGATTACACTAATTTAATCATACAATTAGCCCTAATTAAACACCCATTAAACTAATCATACAACTAATCTAATCTAACCACCTAAACCTAATTAGACTAATCTAAACACCCCTTAAGCATGATTAACTTACTAAGCAAGGTTTAGAGGATAAACTCACCGGTTTTGCGCGCCGGTGAGTTCACGACGACCACGACACCAAGGCGGTCGATAAACCCCGAACCGGCAACACCAATGGAGGCCGGGAAGGGCTTGAAAACGGGCCACGAAGTCTCCAAAACCTTGCGGTCTTCTGCTTCTGATCTGGGCTGAACTGCAGAGAAGAAACCAGCAACTTCAACGGCGAAAACGGGCCACTCGGAGCTCCGGCGAGCGGGTGGTTGGCAACCGGTGGCTCCCGGGGGTCAAGGAAATCTTATTGGAGGTTGGTATGGGTGGAGGTAGGGTAGAAATGGGGAGAAAATGGCTGAAAACCGCGAAACAGGCGAAACAGGCGGAACCAGGCGGTTCCAGACGGTCCGGCAAGCGACGGACTACAGCGGCCGTACGGGACGAACGGTGGCTCCGTTCGGGGCGATTTTGGGCTTGTTGGAACGGTATGGATGTCCTCTTCACGGTGATATGTGTATCGTTCGCTGGTTCATCCGGGAAGACCACTTTTGACTTGAATCTTTGACGAAAGGTCGGCTGGAGCAGAAACCGGCGGTGGCGCGGGTGGAGGCGTGCGACGGTTGCAGCTCCTTCTGCTGGTCTTCTTGTTGGCTTGAGGGCTTTGAAAATGAAGAGGAGAGGGTCTTGGATGGTAGAGAGGTGAGAGAGATGGAGAGGATAGAGGTGAGGGAAGAGATAAGAGAGATGAGATAGAGTTGAGGTGGGGCGCTTGGCATATTTTCCAATCTTGCTCTCCAAGATTCATCCTAGCCAGTAAGATCCCTTGGCTCCATTGATCCACACCAACACCTCTCATGACTTCACTTTTGGTCCATTTGGCTAGGGGAAGGGAGGGTTACGAATTTTGCAAGAATTGTCTTCAATTGGTGGCTTGATCCACTTCAATTCTATCTCAATTGGCCTCCATAAAATCAATCAGTCATCCATCAACCATCTCGATATTTTTCCTCACCCATATATCCATCTTGCTTCCCAATTTTGCTATAAAAAATAATCACGGCTTTTTCTGCACAGAAACGACTCGGCGACGACTTTTTCCCAAAAAGTGTCGGGTGTCAAAAAAATCTTCTGAGACTGAGTCGACGCTCCTAGAATTTATTGTGACATGACAGAATCTTCAATTTCTGAAATCGGACTCGAATTGGCGGTTAATTTCTATTCGATGCGTTTTTAGCGTGACCTAGGCTACCGGGTAACTTTCAAATATTTTTAAGTGCAATTGACTCGTGGTCGATTTTCTTCGAGCCACTATGAACCCACTTGACTCATTGGCGACTCTCGATTGTCATGAAAATCCCGAGGATCCAAATACGGACACGAGGTACCAAAACAATAAGAAAATCAATCTAGTGCCGGTCGACATGAATTTTCTAATTTAGTGGTGTCACCCACGATTAGCCACACATCACTTTGTCGATCCGTCTATCTCGATTTCAAATCGATTTTTAACTGTGCCGTAATGACCTCTAAAGATGGACACGGTTGAGAAGCCGATTCCTGGTCAAATTCTCAAGTCTATTGCCTTAAAATTTCTTAATAATTTCCCCAGATAGTTTAGTTATCTCGAGAGTGATCGGCTCTGAGAATAACCCTATAGACACGTCAATGAAATGCCCGATTCATTCAGTAGAAGACAGGGTTGAAAATTTGGGATGTCACAATTTTATCATCCAAGTTGGTTCCGATGCCGGAGAGGGGATCATTAGATACACCTCGAAAAATCAAATCACATACACCCGAGGTTCGTCCATTACATCCCATACTCGCCCAAACCATTTCTTCGAACAGTCGGTTGGCCAATAGGGTCGGTTGTCCTTTGATTGGTTCGAGATCAATCTTAAGGCTACCCATGGCTAGCACTAAGTCAAGGCACTCATGGACTTTAGAATTAATGATGGAATAGCTAGGTCTATCCCTAGGCTCATTCTAGTCGGCACCCGATCCATTGGTAAGGTTCATGGTCGGTGCATTACCAATCCATGATTGGACATCACCAATTCGAGATTCCATTCCAATCACTAAGAATTAAATAGGGAACGATGCATTTTTGGTTGGAAGACGGTCGCATTTGATCAATTTGGATCGTCCATGTATCGGTGCATAACCGGGTGGAATCACCCTCGACTAGAAACTATGACCAGTCGAATTGACCCATGACCATCCGCCTATCCAAAATCATCCCGTCACCAATTCTCGCGATCAAAAAGTCATCTTATGAGCTGGTATCCTATCTTATTGGTATGGTTGGTAGAAAATTCTAGGCCAACATCTTGACCAATTCGTGACTGGTTGGTCGGTCGATCGGTCGATCGGTTGGTCAGACCGTGACCGATCCGTGATTCCTTGCTGATCGAACTTATTGATCCATGGCCCATGGCCCATGATCGATCCTTTTAGGACCTTATGACCAATCCTTATGGGGTTAGAATCAAGGATGTTACATAATAAAAGGGTGACTTGAGGATTCTTATTGACTTTGCTATGGCTAGCATCAATTTGTATGCATCCTTCTTTTTTCTTTTTGTATATCGGCTACTTTTAAACACTCCCAAGGCAATCACTCATGTGGAAAACATGTGGTGTCGAATGGTCCCATGTGGTTTTCATCTTATAAGTAGCTAATATCCCTTGCCTTCTTTGGATAAAGTCCTTCCCCGTCTCTTTCGACCAGCTAACTTGTATGTTTGACAATCTTGTTCTCATCTAGTCATTAGTCTCCATGCAAGTGGTAAATTGTACATCCCAGTACTTTCCACCATCAACAAAGTTTCCTCCTTGCATGCTGTTATTTTGCATATCTCTATAGTGCACAAGAATTTGCTAGATTTATTCCACACCATTAATCCTTCAAAAAAAAAAAAAAACTATGAGATAGTCGGGCATCTTAGCCTCTCTACCAAAACACAGACAGAGCACGCAAGTTGTACTATGTCCTGCCTCCATTTGTCTCTACATTGAGGTTTTCTACCTCAAATAGGCTACAATCTTTAACTCTCTGATATTACATAAATAAGGCGTGTTATCTCTCCCAATACGAAAATCCAAGATTTGAATTGATCAATCATTTCAAATTGGGCCACCTTGATGTCACAATTACTTCATCTCATCACTTTATTCGGCCACAAAGATATCCTCTTGTTTAGGCTCTAGTTTATTTGGTACTCAACTAGGAACCTGCATAATGACCGAAGCAAACTGGCCGATTGGAAAGGGTGCTTTGTACCAAAGTGGCTCTCCCATTTTTCGTCATTCACTTTTCCAACCTGCAAGTCTGTCCTTAGATAGCTCATTAGTTGGATCCCAAATTTTTACTTCACAGTTTCTCTGTTTCATCTGGAATCCTTGACAGTTTATCAGTCATCTTTCATGTGTGATGTGAACTAAAATTTTCTCATAATCTTATCATGCTAGAAAATGTGCATGTTAAAATATTTTCTTGCTCCTTGATGTTCTCTTAGCTAATCATATCGGTCCTTTTCATCTTAACAAAGCAAATAGAGGATATGATAGTCTTATTCTTGCCATACTAGGAACTACTTTTGGGGCACTTGACTAAATATGGAAAATTCTGTTGTCTTTTTTCCTTCGCGAATGCACTTCTGGAAGCAATATACCTAAGAATCTGGGTTAGTGCTTTGAAGAACCCATGTTAATCTCAATAATTGTGCAGTGGTTTTAGATTTGGACACTTGAATATCACTAGTAATATTATGCTTTGATATCTGAAGGTCCTATTAGAAAGCAAAATGGGGCGGGATTACTATATTGGGCTTTAAAACCTAAGACGATCAAAACTTGTAAGACGCAAAAGATAACAATAGGTGCCAAACTGAATAGTTTTATGACTCTTTCTTGTGGATGCAGGCACTGCTTGCTGATTTTGAAGTCTCTGAAGGCATTTAGTCTTGAGTTCATGTCGAACATACTGATTTGACATGTTTATGGCTGGGAGCAAATGTTATGTTGGAGTGTTCATGTGAAGAGGTACTTGAGTTGAAGCAATGTCCCTTTATCTCCAATAATGATGTCAAGTATCTATTTTATTGCATTAATTCATGTTGTAGGCCACAACTCTTCTACAAAAGAACCTAGAAATTGCTGAAGCAAGTTTAGAAGTTCTTGTTGCCGATCTACAATTCTTAAGGGACCAAGTAACAATCACATGGATAAGTTGGAATTTTTTGGGAACTTGGAGGTACCTGTTTGTTTCAAGCTATTTACTATGTCAGTTTGGGGCAGGTCTATTGTTGTTGAACTCCCGTTGCTATGATTTTTGTAACTGGCATGAGGCTATATATTGGGAAGACTTGTTAATTTGTGACAACCTAGAGTGTAGTAATATCACACTTATGTGATCGTGTATGATCCATGGACCATGCTACATGCAAGTATTTCCCTTTTATGATTTGTTGATCGATCGATTCCAATTGTAGTGCATTGTAAGTATGTAAAATTTATTGAACTTTCTTTCTAATGCAAACTGTTGTGATTTGTAAAAACTTGAAAAGTTTTGAATTTACAGTTGAGATCCATTATTTTATGATGAATAGTTATTGGCCATTTTAGAATGATTTGTTGAAGAAAAATAATTAGATGACAATATTTAATTTACCGTAAAAATAATAGTCTGTTCTAGATAAAAAAAATTAAAAGACAAATAATTATAAATTATTGTGGAATCCATTCTCTTAAGAATTTGTAACTCAAAGCAAGCTATTATTCTCATAATAGCCCAAAGATTGTTATACTAGCAAAGTCCTTTTGTCAAATGATTGAAGGAGCATCCCTGTAAGACCAAAGAGTTTCCAATTTTTCACTTTAATATATTTTCGTCTTTTTGTTAGTATAATTTTCTTTCTCACTAATGCCAAGCCCAAACCTTAAGTTAATCATGATTGAGCCGACGATTTTTCGCCAATATCAGGAAGTTAATCCAAATGATGATGTCTCTAATTGTCACGACCCCAATTCTATCCCTAGGGTCATGAGCAACAAGGGTTATTTTTGTGACATCCCAAGCACATCGCCATCCCGTTCTTTTTATCTTTTCATTAAGCACATGTGGAAGCGTTACAAATAACACCTAGACAACAATAACCGGCCAGGAAAACAACCACTTGCAATTATACAATTATATCAGTTACATTTACAAGCCCTTTCTGACATCCCGAAATTTGGCCTTGGTTTTGAATATATGAAATTGTTGTTTCGTCGACACGCCTATGGTCATTTTACTCGGAGTTGGTCACTCACGAGTTAACTAATCTATTAGGTGAGAACGTTAAGGGATATAAACGCGGCAAACTAGAGAATTCGATCGGAAATTGACCGCTTGACCATAAAAATTGACAAGGGCCAATACGACACCGTTATAAATCGATTAGCGAACGGATATAAGTCGATTCGATGGAATTGCGTAGTCGAATTGCGGGTGGTTCTGCACGATTGCGATATCCGCATCAAACGATAGTAAACCGATTTTCCATCGATATTATATTCGGGATACGTGATTGCAACCTTGCGATTTTATGACAACCGAGAGTCATCTATGATACGGAGATGCACAAACGTTGATCGAAAATTATCGACCACGGGTCAAACGTGTTAAAGCCCCTAAAAGCTACCTGATAGGTTATGTCATACTAAAGTCGCGTTCGGTCGATTTTAACCACGAAATTAAATTCGGTTTCGGGAATCGGACCTTCGAGCGTCACGATTCATTTATTGGACGTTGTCTCATCTTTCGGCGAATTTTTGTCAAGTCCGAAAATTTTACGGAAAAATGAATTTTGGACAAAAAGTAAAAGGGAAAAGGAAATTCGGATGGGACGAGGAATTGTAATTTTTCTACCCTAAAAAGGTTTATTTTTGGGGAAATTAGAGTTAGAAAGTATTCGGGGGCAAAGAAGATGAGCATGGAGACTTTTGGGGCATGCGATGATGAATTAGGATATTTCTTCCTAGGTTTTCATTGGCCATTCCCTTGACTTCTTTGTTTTTCCCTTTCTTTCACTCCCTCTCTTTCTCTCTTTCTCATCCTCACTCACGCACGTTCACCCCTTTTTGCCCATTCATTCTTTTTCCTCAGCCTTCTTCTCCATTTTCCTTCATTCCCTCATGTCCTCATCCCCTTTCCCTGTTGCCGCCAGCCCCTTTCTTCATTCCTCTCCATTTTTCTTGCTGCCGCATCCACCATCTCATCTCCATCTCCACCCTCCAGCACCTCACGCCCCAGCAACGCCTCATCGCCAGCACCACCTAGCCCACCTGCATCTCTATCACACCTTGAACCTTGAGCACGCACACATCCCTCGATGGTTGATAAAATTGCGACGTCCCAGGACGCATCGCCGACCCATTCATTTTATTGCACATGCGGAAGCTGTGACATCCTAGAATTTTAGTTCTGCTTTTAATTGAATAAATTGGGCATTTCATCGACGCGCCTATAGTGCTATTCTCAGAGCTAATCACTCGTGAGATAACTAGACTATTTGGGAAAGTTATTAAGAGATTTTAAGGCAAATAGACTTGATGATTCGACCAGGAATCGGCTACTCGACCGTGCTCATCTGTCGAGATCATTATGGCACAGTTAAAAATCGATTAGAGATCAAAGATAGGTTGGTTCGATTGAGATATGTGGTTAAACGTGGGTGATTCCACTAAATTGCAAAATTCTCATCGATTGGCACTAGACTGATTTTTCTGTCGTTTTGGTACCATGTGTCCGTATTTGAAATCTCGAGATTTTCACGACCACCGAGAGTCGCCAATGTGTCGAAGAGTTTCATTGTGGCTCGAAGAAAATCGACCACGGGTCATTTGCACTAAAAATTTCTAAAAGCTACCAGGTAGCCTAAGTCACGCTAAAATCGCGCCGAATTGAAATTAACCGCGAATTTGAATCCGATTTCAGAAATTGAAAGTTCTGTCATGTCACGAGTCATTTTAGGAACGTCGACTCAGTCTCCGAAGATTTTTCTGCAAACCGAGACTTTTCGGGAAAAAGTCGAGGTAGGCCTGTTTTTTGTCCAAAAAATGTCAGGGACCGTTTTCGATCACGCAATTGGGAAGCAAGCAGATTCAATTGGTGAGGAAAAATACCAATTTGATCGAGGGTTCAACAATTGAATTTACGGGAGCCGAATTGAGTGAATTCAATGAGGATTCGAAGTCCAATTGAGGGGAAAGCATTGCAAATTCGTAGCCCCCCATCACCCACAACCTTTGGACTACTTCAAGCTTCTAGAAGGGGGTATTTTGGCCTAAAAAGCTTGTGTGGACACCAGCTGGTGGTGGGAGACCAAAGAGATGAGGTGAGACCGGTCAAGGGGACCAAACCGGCCCCACCAGTTGAACCGGTTCCCCTCTCCCTCCTCAAGCCGTCGATCAGCCTATCTTCTTCTTTGTTGTGCTTTGAGAACTTCAAAGACTTGTAGAGGAGAACCAACCAGCCGTGGAGGCCTCTCACCCATCGTACGCCATCGCCGCACATCACCGGAGTCACCGTTGTTGCCGCCGTGCGTCCCCGCGCCCCGCTTGCGCCTCGCCTACACCTCGCCATCGTCCCTACTCCAGTAGCGTCCCAAAGCTTCCCCCGTGGCCGTTATACCGCCGTTCCGCCACCGTTCAGCCCCGCCTGGACCCACTTCAGTCCCCTTAGCCCATCTCAGCCCGTTGTCGCCTCAACTAGCTCTCGTTCAGCCCTCTTTTGGTCCAGCTCAGAACCTAAAATCAATGGGTCTCTAGGCCACTGTTCAGCCTGTTTTGGCCCGCTTCCCGACCTCGAAAATTGGTCCCGCTTTGGAGTTTGTCGAGCTCCTTTGCGTCCCCGTCAGTTTGATTCGAGCGGATCGTCGAACAAGTGAGTTTAACTCACTAATCCTTGCTTAGTAAGTTAATGACGTTTAATGGTTGATTAGTTTAGACTAAGTATGGATTAGGTGGATAGTTAGATTAGATTAGCTATTTAATTAATTGTTATTGCATGTTAGGTGGTTAGAGTAGTGTAGTTAGAGAGTGTTTATCTAGAGTAGTTTGGAAATTTTTCAGGTTCGTCTCGGCTTCCAATTAGGCTTTACGGGCCTAAGTTTGCTTAATTGGTATTTATTTATTAATTTTTGTAATTATTTAATTATTTAATTATTTTTTGGAAATTAGACCGGGATAGTTGGTGACCAGAATTTTGTGCCGCTTGCGGTGATGCATTCCGTTTATTTAATTGACTTTGTTATTTTGTGCAATTTGGCTGTATTTTGTGAAATTGAGTATTTATCCAAATTTTTATTAATTTTAATAATTAATTGAATATTACCGAGCGTGGGACTATAGCGTCAAAAACATATTTCTAGACTACTGAAACCATTGGGAAGTTCAATTTTGAAACTACTGCATTTTTTGCTAAGGCCGACTGTGTACCCACACACAGCTATTTTTATCAGGTGTGATAAAAATGATAAATTGATTCAATGATCAAAGCTATATATTTTAGTATCAATTTTGGGTGAGCTATATGTGATTTTATTATAATCAACTTCGAGCGAGCTACATATGTAATTTATTATTATCAGCTTTGGGTGAACGAAATAAATTATCAGCTTCGGGCGAGCTATACTATCTATGTTTTCAGCTTTGGGCGAGCGATCCTGATTTGATAGGACATTATAGATAGTATTGATTGAGTTGACCAAGAGAAGGTCGTGATGACATGTAATCAACTAGGTCAATTGATCGATGATTCGATCTGATTTGATTGGATGGTATGGTTGTCAGTATTTATTAATTAAACTGACTTGCAGGAAGAAGTGGAGGCCAAGGTAAGTCCTCTGACTTGTGATTGTACTTAGACAGCCCTTGGGGCGTATTTTCTTTTAATTAGGTCTTAGGGGGTAGAAATCGCTGAGACATCGTGTCACCCCTTTGTGGGATAATCATTTTCAGGCTCATAGATGGCAACTCCTCCTGAGCATTTTGGACAACCAAGGAAGATCACAGAACAGAAGTACTACATTCCGATTCATGGGCATCTCGAGGGACTGCAATACGAATTGGTGAAAACCATAGTCTGGGTTGATGCGGGTCTACTCAAAAAGGTGCACCATCAATACAGGGCATGGTATCGCCTGTATCGTAATGGGCAGAGAGCGGGCCCCGTGCCAGAATGTGAGATACATTTGTATGTGATGGAGGTTGCTTTTGGAAAGGGTACTGTTGATCCTCTAGGTGGTTCGGTTATAGACCCAGTGGACCTTGCCCTCGAAGAACTAGACTCCCCGGTGTACTCAGTAGTAAGCTCCAGCCGGAGTATGGAGACAGATGAGGAGGATGAAGACTAGGAGTCTTGAGAAAACCCCCCTCTGTTTGAGAACCTACCTATGTGTGTGTGTGTGTATATATCGAATGGTTGTGTGTAAAACTTGGTTTGATATATGTATATAAGTGTGTGGTTATGGTTTTAAAAATTTGCCCTACTTTTCTATCCCATCTGTTTGTTGTCTGGGGATTTTATTATTCACTTCCGCATGCATATTAAAATGAATGGGTCGGCAATGCGTCTTGGGACATCGCTATTATATCGATCAAGCAGGGATGGGCACGGGCTCCGAGGATCGGGACGTGACAGAAGTGAATAAACAAATTCCCCAGACAATACAAATATGGGATAGAAAAGCAGGATACCATTTTCACAAAACACTTTTATATACAAACTAGTCTGTCTACAAAAAGATCGGCTTTCAAAAAGAAGCTATCCTACGACCTACTAGTCGGACACATTCACCGATCCTTCGAACTCCACCTCCATAGGCTCTGGGGGCTTCGGGTCCTCCATAACCCCATCAGGAGGGTCAACTGCACCCTCGCCTAGAGCGGCGTTGACCGCAATGGTGGGGATATCAAAACCCTAAAGAGGACCTACCCCATACCCATTGAGTCCATAGCGAAACCACGCCTTGAATCGATGAGGTACCCTTTGAGGTAGGCCCTCATCGACCCAGATAATGGTCATAACAAGCTCATAGACCTAATGACTCTCGGGGATAGGGACGTTTATGCTCCACTCGGTAACCCCCCGAGGCTGACCAAAATGTTCCGGGGGGGACCGTAATCTAAGGACCTGAAAAGATTGAGCCCACGAAGGGGTGAGACAATGTCTCAGCAAGTTCACCCTCTAAACCCCGATTAGGAAGAAAATACGTCTAGAGATGGTCTAATTACACATCGCAGAAGACTCACCTCTCCTCAGTTCCTCCCTGCACGTCAGTATAGTTCGTATAATCAATGCATATAATAGGTGCACACATCAATTGGAACGTCTCAATCAATCACATCTCAAACAATCACAGGGGTTCTGATTATAGGGCCAAATTGTTATGACATGTCCAATTCCGTGCCCCACAAATTTGTCCCATAATTCGGCGCATTTATCTCAATCAATCACACGTTCCAATTGCTTACTACCTGCATAAGTAGTTTGACCTGACGCACATCGGTCCTCTAGCGTAGCTAGGCTTCACCTCATCCCTTGAGCTTAGCAATGTCCACCCGACACACATTGGGGACGGCATTCCCGAAGGAGCTTCAGTCCGGCCTCTACCGCGATCCAGCATCCATTGTTAGGGCATCCCATATAGGGGCAACGTCTACCTGACACACATCGGGGATGGGTTCTTTTAACCATCACACGATCATTCAATTCCGGCCAAGGACACCGTGCATTGCACTCAAATGTCTCAATTAAGATAATGCACTTGGCCTACTTTCTTTGTATTAAAAACACCGGGTGAAAATAATCATGTGTGGGTACACGGTCAAATCGAACTTTAAAAATTGATATCATTCCTTTTAAAATCCCACTATTTGATATAGTATTTAAATACATTTTCGGTGTCCAAACTCGACACTAGGTAATTTCTAATTAATTACCAAAATTTTGTAATTTTGAAATAATACTCAAAATTACAATCACCACTCAATTTACACAAATTAACATTCAATTGCATAAACTAAGCACACCATTGCAATCGGGATGAAATTCCGGTCACCGACTACCCAGTATAATTTCCGGAAAATATTAAATAATTAAATAAATAGCAAAATTAATTAAATAAATACCAATTAATCCAATAAATGCAAACTTAGGCCTAATAATACTAATCTAACCACCTATTGGACAAATTAAATTATCCTAACCATTCTAACTACAAGGCCACATAATAAATTAACTAACGACAAATTCTAACCACCTAATTCACTAATTTAACTAACCTAAATTAACTAAACAAGCTAATAACTACACTAATCTAATCATAATTTAATCTAAACACCCCTTAAACATCATTAACCTCCTAAGCAAGGTTTAGTGAGTAAACTCAATGGTTTTGTGAGCCGATGAGTTCACGTTGACGACAACGCCAAGGGGGCAAGAACCAAGCCTGGAGCGACACCAACGGAGGTCCGGATGGGGCCTAAAATGGGCCACGAAGCCTCAGCCCATAGCTGAGGTTTCAGTTCTACTTTGGGCCGAGAAAGTTAGACGAGCAGCTGGGTTGGGCTGAAATAGTAAGGAGACGGTGGCGGTGGTTGCAGCGGGCGACGGCAGTGCTTCGGACAGCTAGAACGATGATGGCGGCATCTCGGCTGGCTGGACAGAGGGCTCGACGGCGACCTGGGCGTCAGCAAGAGGCGGAACGGCAGGGGTTCGCCGACGGGCTCGCAGGTGTGTGGCTGGCGTGCGACGAGCGAACGGGCGGTAGTCGAAGGTGCAGGGGACTTGGCTAGTTGTTGGCTGGCTTTCTCTGGTTCTTAAGCTCTCAAATAACCTCAACAATGGGGAAAGCAAGCCAAAGGAAGAAGGAGAGAGCTGCAGCTGGTGGGGGACCCAAATGGCCTCAAAAGTCCTCTAAAAATATCCAAACCATCATCATAAGGCTCCACTTGTTGCTGCCCTTAGCCTCAGCCATTTCTACACCAAAGCCTCTCATCGAAGCCATCCAAATGGTCCAAAATGTTGCAGCCCCTTGGTCCTACGAATTTTGCAACATTCCCCTCCAATTCCAACTCCAATCTTCTCCAATTGAGCTCAAATCAAAGGCCAAAATGTCCAGGAGGATGCCAACATCACATTCCACATTTTTCCTTGCCAATTAGTCCAACTTGATTACCAAAAATGCAACTGAAAACGGCCCTCTAATTTTTCCGGTCCAAAAACGCCCCACTTTGGATTTTTGCTGAAAACTCGGGTTTGCAGAAAAATCTTTAGAGGACAAGTCGATGTTTCTAAAATAAATTGTAACATGATTCAATTTTTGAAATCGGGTTCAATTTCACGGTTAATTTCAACCGGGCGCGATTTTAGCGTGACCTAACTTACCGAGTAGCTTTTAGGAATTTTTAGTGCATTTGACCCCGTGGTCGATTATTTTCGAGCCACATTGTATATCTTCGACTCATTGGCGACTCTCGGTTGTCGTGAAAATCTCGAGATTTTAAATATGGGCACAGGATACAGAAATGACAGAAAAATCAGTTTAGTGCCGTTTGATGAGAATTTTACAATTAGATGGAATCACCCACACTTTAATGACATATCTCAGTCGAACCGACCTATCTCCGATCTTTGATCAATTTTGACAGTGCTGTATTGACCCTTGCAGATTAGTACGGTCGAGCAGTCGATTTCTGGTCGAATTCTCTATTGCGTTAAAATCCTTAACGGCTTCACCAGATAGATTAGTTTTCTCGTGAGTGATCAGCTTAAAGAAAAAGACTAAGACGTGTCGACGAAAAGCCCAACTTATTCAATCGAAAACAGAATCGGAAAATCAGGATGTCATAACTTTTCCCATCTTATAAAAATTTTGTTCTTGAAATTTAAACCATTACAAATCTTTAAACAAAAAGGTGGGGGTATTATCGTCTCATCGAATCTTCACTTTCCCAGGTTGCTCCTTTTGTCCAGTGGTGTTGACAGACCACTTTAACTAACGGGATTGTCTTGGTGTACAGAATCTATTCCTTGTGGTCCACGATCTGAACTGGTCTCTCCACGTACAACACTCTGTCGTCCACGTTTAATTCTTCAAAATTCAACACATGGGTCGAGTCAGGCTCATACTTTCTCAACATTGACAGGTGGAATACATCATGCACTTACGCCAGTGTCGGCGGTAATGCAAGACGATATGCTAGAGTCCTTATCCTTTCCAGAATCTCAAAGGGATCTATGTACCTTGGACTCAGCTTCCCTTTCTTGCCGAAGTGCAAATTACCCCTCTTCGGTGACACCTTTAGAAAGACATGCTCACCAACTTGGAATTTCAAGGGTCTTCGACGCTTATCTGCGTAACTTTTCTAGTGGCTCTGAGCGGTCTTTAATTTGTCCCTGATAACTGCAACTGCATCTACTGACTGTTGAACCAACTCTGGGCCTGTGATTTTCTGTTCTCCGACTTCATCCCAACACACAGGCGTTCTGCACGCTTTGCCTTACAATGCTTCAAAAGATGCCATTTGAATACTCTGCCGGTAGCTGTTGTTGTAGGCAAACTCGACGAGATGAAGCTGTTTCTCCCAGCTTCCCTTGAAATTCAACACGCAAGCTCGTAGCATGTCCTCAAGAGTCTAAATTGTCCTCTTAGACTAGCCATCTGTTTGCGGATGGTAAGCCATACTGAATTGCAGCTTCGTTCCTAAGGCGATCTGCAGGCTTTTCAAAAAGGCAGCTGTAAATCGCGGGTCTCTATCAGATGTGATTGTCACCGGCACTCCATGTAGATGAACAATCTGACGCACATACAACTCTGCATATCTGTCTAATGTAAGGTCCTTCCATACGGCAATAAAGTGAGCCGACTTTGTCAGTCTGTCGACCATAACCCAAATGGAATCATTACCCCTCTGACTCCTTAATAAGCCCATCACAAAGTCCATTGTGATGTGTTCCCAATTCCACTCGGGAATCTCAAGAGGTTGCAGAAGTCCTCCTGGCTTACAATGATGTGCCTTCACTTTCTGACACGTCAGACATTTGGCGACATGTTTGCCGATATCTGCCTTCATACTGGTCCACTGATAGTGCTGACACAAATTCTGATACATCTTTGTACAACCTGGATGAATGCTGTAACTACTACGATGAGCTTCTGACAAAATCTCTTCCTTAAGCGCTGCATCGTCAGGTACACATAATCGTCCTCAGAACCTTAGTGTTCCGTCTTTGGAAATCTGAAAGTCAGCCTTTCTCTTTTCGATATCCTCTTGCAGGATCTTCTGAATCTTTGGGTCTGTTAGCTGAAGCATCTTGATTCTTATCTATACTTCCGGTTCAATTTTGAGGGTGGCCATAAGATTTGAAAGGTGGCCTACCTCAAATTTGAAAACTGAATCTCAAGCTCCTTATAGTAAGATCTACTCCTTGATCACCATCTGCGCAGCTAAAGACTTCCGACTCAACGCATCCGCGACCTTATTAGCCTATCCAGGATGATATAGGATGTCGCAATCATAGTTCTTAAGAAGTTCAATCCAGCAACGCTGTCTCATATTCAACTTCTTCTCAGAAAATAGATACTTAAGACTTTGATGATCTGTAAAGATCTGGAACCCTTCTCCACACAAATAATATCTCTAAATCTTCAGAGTGAAGATAATCGTTGCGAGTTCTAAGTCATGCGTTGGATAATTAAGCTCATGAGGTCTCAACTGACGGGACGCGTATGCAACGACTCTGCCATGCTGCATTAACACGCAACCCAGTCCTCTAAACAATGCATCACTATAGATCTCGTACCCTCTAGGACCATATGGTGTTGTCAACACTGGTGCGGTAGTTAGCTTCTGCTTAAACTCTTGGAAACCATGCTTGCACTTATCTATCCACACAAACTTCTCTTCGTTCTTCAGCAGTCGAGTGAACGGCAAAGCTAAAGTCGAAAATCCTTCCACAAACCTTCTGCAGTACCCTGCTAAACCCAAAAAGCTTCTAAACTCTATCACTGTTGTCGGTCTTAGCCAGTTGATAAATGCTTCGATCTTGGTCGGGTCCACGGAGATTCCTTCACCTGAAATCACGTTACCTAGGAACGCCACACAAGTCAACCAAAACTCGCACTTATTGAACTTGGCATACAGTTCAAGATTCCTTAGTGTTCGAAGCACCATCCTCAAATGTTTTTCGTGCTCCTCAGGACTTCTCGAGTACACCAGGATATCGTCGATGAACACGATCACAAACTGATCCAGATATTCCTTAAACACCTGGTTCATCAGATCCATGAAAGCAGTTGGGGCATTCGTCAAACCAAACGGCATTACAGTGAAATCATAATGGCCATATCGCGTACGGAATGCTGACTTCGGTATGCCCTCCTTTTTGATCCTCAGCTGATGATACCCTGTCCTCAAGTCGATCTTAGAGAATATCGACGCTCCTTGCAACTGAACAAACAAGTCGTCGATCCTCGGCAGTGGATACTTGTTCTTGATCGTCACCTGATTGAGTTGCTTGATTGAGTTGACGATAATCGATGCATAGCCGCAACGAACCATCTTTCATTTTCACGAACAGAACTGGTGCTCCCCTAGATGATGCACTCGGACGTATGAATCCCTTATCCAACAACTCCTGCATTTACAACTTCAGTTCTTTCAACTCCAACAACGCCATGCGGTAAGGAGCCTTAGAGATTGGCTCCGTCCCGGGGTTAACTCAATCACGAACTCAATCTGCCTCTCTGGCGGCAGGCTTGGCAATTCCTTTGGAAACACATCTGGGAACTCTTGCACCACTGCAATATCTTCGATCTTCAGCTCCTCAACTGTCGTATCCACGACAGTTGCCAAGTAACCTTGAAAACCCTTGTCTAACAAACAGGTTGCCTTAAGCGATGAGATTAAGGTAATCAAGGGTCCTCCTTGTCGCGACCCGATCTCGCCGCCCTCGATGTCGAAGGGGAGGAGGTCGGGTTTAGGAGTACTTGATCATAAGATCGCGAGCTCTCCCAAGCTCGTACCCCGCGTGACAGCGAATTTATTTATACGATTTAGGTATTTAACAACCTAAGAATATACGGAGTCGCCACTAGCCTTATATATTTTTTTGGGGGTCGGCTAGAAAACCCAATCGAGGGTTAGGAGAGTTCCCTCGATTCCTACGTAACCAGATATCTAGATTCGGGGACTTGGGTTGCGTTAATATAGCTATTAGCGCCCTTTCGGTACCTAATAGTATGTTGTGTTTTTCCTAACATGTCCATGCATCTCTTTTTATATTTTTGGAATCACCACTTCTAAGCTAAGT
This sequence comes from Eucalyptus marginata, assembly GCA_014182565.1. Classification (NCBI taxonomy): domain Eukaryota; kingdom Viridiplantae; phylum Streptophyta; class Magnoliopsida; order Myrtales; family Myrtaceae; genus Eucalyptus; species Eucalyptus marginata. The sequence goes on from CM024589.1 coordinate 23,872,585, forward strand.
GATCACGCGTGGTGGATTACTTTTATGCTATTCTATTTCTAAAAGAAAAACAATAAAAGAAATCAATTAGAGAAATTGAAAGTGCAAGACATGAAGTAAACAATCAAGAAAAGCAGTAAATCTAATCATGCAATCCTAAAGAACATGAAAGAGAACACAATCAGGAAAGAAAAGAAACCCACAACTCGTCGGGTTTTATACAATGCATGAAACCCGAGACATATGTCGGGAAAACAAATGGTACAAGATAATAGTCGGAATGGACATCGACTTCCATCGTCTTCACACCAAAGTCCATCTTTGGGATCCTAATCTAAACCCAATCTAAGAAAAAATGATTCCTTGCCTCATGTTATATGACTAAGACAACGCATTGAAATCATTATTATAACGAATAGACATAGGCATCAGACATGAACATGAATCCAGCAAATTCAAGTCATGAACATGACAAAATACAATGCATGTTTAATGGTTCATAAGACCACCTAAACAATGTACAAAAATGTGAAACTTGCACATGACATAAGGTTGAATGCGAAAAAGGTTTGGGTAAACATTTAACCCTAAATCAAAATGCAAAGAAGTCACACAAGTCATTAACATTGCCAAGTGACTTAGAATTAGGAATGTCATGCTTGGCAAATTTCAATTGCAATTAGCCAAATGGATGCATGATATTCACATCAAATGAGATTCAAAAATGATATGCCATGCATCGATGCGAAACTTGTAACATGTGTTTCAAATGTCAAGAAAACAATGAGACATGATTTGGCCTTTAACATAAAGAACCAGCAAGATCATTACACAGAAACATAAAAAAAAATCTAAAACTGCTGCAGAATTGACAGATTTTGTAGGTGTTTTTTGATGACCGAATGACATCCGTTCAGGGCGTGCGACATATCAACTCGAAGCTTGAGAAGTCTATTTTCTATGTCTAGAAGGGCTCGAGATCAAAAAACATCATTTAGCACCTCATTTAAGCCAAAACAGAAAGTGACACATCAGGCATACGAAATTGCAGATCAAGGCAAACATCGCCCTCACACTTCAGCAGACGAGATAAAGGGGACTGGTCAGACCGTCACCAATTTATCCAACAAATTCCAACATCGATGGATCGTTCTAACCTTCCCTATCCTTCTTTATCAAAATGTCAGCAGAATAAGCAACAAACATGGGTAAGAAGCATTTCCAGCAGTCACAACAGCAGTATCTCAAATCAAGAAATCAATATAACATTTGGACCAAAAGTCTCATGATCCTGTCCATCTTTCCCTTCTGAACAAACATTTACAAAATGCATGTCACCGATAACCTTGCTATCTTTACCTATGAAAAAGTAATAGTCTCATGTTGGCACTATTTGCTTCATTCAGTGTCAAGAAAAACAATTACAGCAAGGCTTAACTAATATATTTGAAGTATTCTATGGGACATAGATCGTAAAACCAGCAAGCAAATGCATCTCAAAACAAAACCCTTAGGCGAGTCAGTCAAGCAAGTATCAAAAGAAAGTAATCATATCAAGACATGAAACTTGCAGCTATTATAGTATGCTCGGTGGAACATTTATTAAACTCCACAAGATGTGTTAGGGTCATTCATGCCACGGTATGTTACACAGATACAGGATGATAAAACACATGCATTACAAGTCAGTCTTAGAGAAAGAGTTGACTAGAGGTATCAAGGAGAGGTCCTTAGAAAGTCTTGAAAGGGACATTAAACCCATTTACAAAGATGTGATTATTCTGTAATAAGTAGAAGCAATAACATCCAGACTATCTAAAGGTAATTGAGACTGTAGTGATGAGCCAGTGAATTGTAATGGCAACACAAATTGACTTGGCAGAACGGTGAATTGTAATGCAAATTTTGTTTCACACTGCCAACCCACAAAAACCTACTTCTATATTATTCATACAGCCGAAACATGTTAAAATCAATGTAATACAGAAACAAATGTTTTCCAAACTATTGCAGGAAGAGATGGGATCGGGTTTTTTTGAGATTCTCTGGATCGCACTTGAAAGATTTCAAAGCTTACAAGGCTTAGAAGAATCGTAAAGGTCATTGTCAAATCCCTTGTGTTCTGATCAGCATAGGTTGCCAGACTTGCAAACTAGAGACAAGCTATCTCATAGCGAAAGGAGATGATGGAAGCATACAATCCAAGGGCAGACAAAATAAGTACAAATGGCCATTCATCTATTCATTTCTGAAGAACAATGAAAAGGTCATCTTTCACAAAATCCGACGCCTGACATGGTCTCTGGAAGTGAGGAACAATCAGGAAACTTACCGTAGAAGGAATACCGCACTACTTGAAGCTCAGCTTGAAAGAATCAATGAAGAATCAAAGCCGTCACTGCCGAAGCCGTTGTCTCGAGCCCTAAACTTCAAACTCGATTGAGTGAATGATCAAGCCCGAACCATAACCGAGAGCGATCGAGAGCCTTCCTTGCGATCCCCGACCACCGGTCTTTGATCTCCGAGAGCGATCCGCCGAACCAGAGCAGAGAGAGCCACAAATCCAAATAAAGTCGATCCGAGAGAGAGAATCACTGGTCGAGTGAGCGAGCGTCCGATCTTTGAGAAGGAACCGAGTCTTCACGATCTCCAACCTCCGGCGCTCGATCTCGATCGCCGGCCAATGGAGGAAAACCTTCGCCTCGACCCCAGCTCGTGCTATCCCTGACCACCGGTGTGCGATCCCTAACCGCCGGTGTGAGAGAATCCCCCGATTGAGTGAGTGGGCGTCCAATCTCCGAGAGAGAACCGAATCCCGAGAGCCAGAGAGAGAGTGATTGAGAGAAAGAGAGGGATCCGCCGAGTGAGAACCGGTGGAGCGAGAGCGAAACGGAACTCCTTTCGCAATCCCCCCGACCGCCAGCCTTTAATCTTTGATCCCTCGTCAATGGAGGAAAAACCCTAGCCGATCGAACCCCCTATCATCATCGCTCTAACCACCGATGTCTCCCCCTGTAGCTGCTTCGTCTTCTAGAACTCCTCGAGCCAGCGTCCGCGATTGAGAGAGAAATGGTTTTCGAGAGAAAGTGTGAGCCCCCGAGAGAGCGTGAGGTCAGAGAGAGAAAAATCGATCGTCAATGGCCCCCCTTTTTATTTTGTTTTCTCTCTTCATCTTTTTTTTATTGTTTTCTTTACATTTTTTTTCTTGTTTTCTTTTCATTTCTTTTCATTTTTTTTTATGTTTTCATTCATTCATTTTTTTTAAATCTTTGTGGCTCTTTATTTATTTATTTATTTTTTATATTTTTGCAAAAAGAATGTTTAAAATGTCGACAAAAAATCGGGTGTCAACACTCCTCGACTCCCAATAAACTCGAAACTTTCACTAGCTAACGGGTTAAACTAAATCGCTTTACGATAGTAGTCCATCTTAGCTCGTTGCTTGGTGAGCCAGTCCATGCCAATTATCACATCAAAATCATACATGGCTAGGACTGTCAAATCTATACCAATTACTAACTTGCAACCAGGACAGCCCACCGTAGACAACACCTTATCCTTTAACGGTGTAGATATACTAACCACTGACTCTAACAATTCATGACTTAATCCTACCGGCTTAACAAATTGCTTAGCTATAAACGAATGAGTTGCGCCATGGTCAAATAAAGCATAAGCAGCATGGTCATTTAACGAGATCGTACCTGTGATCACATCAGGTGAGTCTTATGCCTGTCCTCTAGTGACAGCATACACCCTTCCCTGAGCTGGAGGCTTGATTTGTCCACCCTGCTGTGCACCTTGCGGCGCGTACCCTTTATTTTGACCCATCAATGGCGGCAGTGGCAACTGCTGTGGTCCCCTCAGCTTTCTGAGACTGTCTCTAGCCAAGTGATCTTGTTGGCCACACACATAGCACGCACCCGTCCTAAAATGGCACGGGGCTAATTTATGTCGCCTTCCACAGAAGCGACAAATACCCATCTAGTTCGGTGGAGACTTGCCTACCCTACCCTTCTTGTTAGGGGGAATAGAATACCTTCCTCCGGTCATGGGCTTCTTCCCAAACCGGTTCCCATCTCTGTTTGAGTTAAACCTTGACCCCGATGCAGCAGCTTGCTCACTCAGGTTCCTCTCTATTAGTTGCGCCCATTCATATAAATCGTTGTAATCCTTCAGGTTGAATGGTACTAAATAATTCATCAGCTTCGGTCGGAGGCCATTCCGCTTCGGTCGGAGGCCATTCCTAAGCCTCTGAGCTCTGTCTTCAGGATCTTCCACTAGTCTGGGAGCGTACTGCGATAGCTCCGCAAATTTGGCCTCATACTGATCTACAGTCAGCATCCCTTCACGGGGGTGCTGGAATTCCTCAATTTTCTGCTCCCTAGCACCGCTAGAAAAGTATTTACCATTAAAGGCTCCAATGAAGGCGTTCCACACCGGAACCTCACATTCTGGGGTCACTCTTCCTCTGGTGGCTCTCCACCATGTACTTGCGTTACCCTACAGCTGATATACTGCAAAGACAACCTTATCTTCTTCAGTGCACATCAGCAGTGCAAAGGCCTTCTCCAAGTCTTGTATCTAAAGGGTTGCAGCCTCAGGATCTCCTGCACCGGTGAACCTCGGTTGGTTCAGCTTCAAGAACTGTTCCACAAGCTTGTGCATCAGCCTCTCTCTCTCTGAACAACCACGTTCCCAAGTGGAACTTGGCTAGGTGTGGCAGTAGCAACAACAATGGCCGCAGTAACAGCAGCTGTAGTGGCGGTGGTAGTGGCGGCGGCTTGATTTTGAGCCTACTGCCCCATCAAAGCTCCAAGTGTCTCAAGCGCCTAAACGATCCCATCGATTCTAGGATCGTTAGGGGCTACTACCCCAGAACCAACTAGAGGCGGTGCTACTCCACTTGCGCTGGCTTGAGCCTACGCTCTACCACGACTACGTTGGGTACCAACCCTTATCAGCGTCCTACCCCGAGTCACTAGTCCAATGGTCCTCTTGCTAGGAGTCCTCTGCTCCTGATTGCTCATCTTGCAGGATTCTTAAAGAACCTACTTTCCAATTCTACACAAAATTAGAAATTAAGCGACCACACAACCAAACTAGCAAACAGCTATCAATCACATGCATCAGCATAAAAAACGGCCTTTCCTACTAACTATTTCATAACCCAACTCACCTTATCACTCTAAACACTGACCAGCTCTGATACCACTTTAGGCGGAAATGTCACGCCCCGAACCTCGAGCGTGCCCACATCCCTCGGTGGTCGATAAAATTGCGACGTCCCAGGACGCGTTGCCGACCCATTCATTTTATTGCACATGTGGAAGCGAATAAACAAATAGACAACATAAATATGGGATACAAAAGCAGGATACCATTTTCACAAAACACTTTTATATACAAACTAGTTTGTCTACAAAAAGATCGGCTTTCAAGAAGAAGCTGTCCTACGACCTACTAGTCGGACACATTCACCGATCCTTCGAACACCACCGGCACAGCTCCTGGGGCTTCAGTTGCACCCTCGCCTAGAGCGGCGTTGACCGCAACGGCAGGGATATCAAAACCTTGAAGGGGACCTACCCTATACCCATTGAATCCATGGCGAAACCACGCCCTGAATCGATGAGGTACCCTCTGAGGTAGGCCCTCATCGACCTAGACAGTGGTCACAACAAGCTCATAGACCGAATGACTCTCGGAGACAGGGACGTCTATGCTCCACTTGGTAAGCCCCCGAGGCTGACCAAAACGTTTCGGAAGGACCGCCATCTAAGGACCTAAAAAGATTAAGCCCACGATGGGGTGAGACAATGTCTCAGCAAGTTCACCCCCTAAACCCTGACTAGGAAGAAAATACATCTAGAGGTGTTCTAACCACACATCATAGAAGACTCACCTCACCTAAGTTCCTCCCTGCACGTGAGCATAGTTTGTATAATTAATGCATATAACAGGTGCACACATAAATAGGAATGTCTCAATCAATCATAAAGGTCCTGATTATATGGCCAAATCATTATGACACTTCCTATTCCGTGCTACACAATTTTGTCCCATAATCCGGCGCATCTATTTCAATCAATCACACGTTTGAATTGCTTACTACTCGCACAGGCAGTTTTACCCGACGCACATCGGTCCTCTAGTGTAGCAAGCTTCGCCTCATCCCCTGAGCGTGGCAACGTCCAGTCGACACACATCGGAGACGGCATTCCTGAAGGAGCTTTAGTCCGGCCTCTACCGCGATCCGGCATCAATTAAGATAATGCACTTGGCCTACTTTCTAGAAGCCAAATTAAGTTGATTCAAGAAGGAATTGAAGTCCAATTGGAGGGAAATGTTGTGAAATTCGTATGCCCCCATGACCCATGACTCTTGGACCCTTTCATTGGCTTCTTGAGGAAGATTGAGGGTTGAAGATTGCTGAGGAAGCCAGCCATGGAGGTGGGACCATTCCAAGGGAGACAAAGAGATAGGAATGAGACATGGTGGCCCCTTCAAAGCCAAGCTTGTCCCCTTTCCCCCTTCGTCTACCCCCACCGTCGACCAGCCCCCTCCATTGCTGCCTTAAAGCTTCAAAATTTCTAGAAAAACTCACCAGCAAGCCAGCAGCCCTGCTGAAGCCATCGCGTCCCCACTGTCGCGCCTCCGGAGCACGATTGCTATCCGCCTGCTCGCGCGCCAACCCCACACGCCTTTGGCCACTGTCCCACCTCCACCGTGACCCTAGGATACCCCTCGAGCCAAGCGCAAGCTGCTCCCGCCGCTTGAGCCGCCGTGGACCGCTATTCGACCACCACTCGCCCCCGCCAAGCCGTCCGCCTCCTCCTTGGTCTATCCCAACTCGAAGCCGAGCCCGGAGCAGTCCGTCTCAGCCCCGACCAAAACCAAACCGTGTGGGTCTCACAGCCGTTGTTTGGCCCATTTTGGTGGCTTTCTCGACCCCGCTTGGCGGTCCCACTTTGGAGTTTGTCGCTCCTTGCCGCGTCCCTGTCGTTTTGATCTAAGTGGATCATTAATCAAGTGAGTTTAACTCACTAATCCCTGTTTAGTGAGTTAATGACGATTAAAGGTTGATTAGTCTAGGCTAAGCTAGGATTAGGTGGTTAGTTAGAATAGATTAGTGAATTAGTTAATCTTTGATGCATGTTAGGTGGTTAAATTAGTGTAATTAGCAAGTAATTATGCTATAGTATTTATTTAGACAGGTTCGGGATTTTTCTGAACTTGTCTCGGCTTTTAATTAGGCTTTATGGGCCTAAGTTCTATTTTTGGCATTTATCTCAAAGTTTATTTATTTTAGTAATTGTTTGGAAAACAACCGAGCGTCGGTTTACAACGCCGAAATATATTTTGGTGGACTATATTAAATGGTGGGATTTATGGAAAGGAAAATATTGTATTTGGCTAAGGCCAATCGTATACCTACACACGATTATTTTTTATCGGGTATGATAAAAATGGTGAATTTGCTAGATGGTCAGGGCGGTATACTATATCAACCTACGGGCTCTGATATGTTAGCTTAGAGTGAGCAGTATACCTTATCAGCTTAAAGTGAGCAGTGCCGATATACTATATCAACCTACGAGCTCTAATATGTCAGCTTAGAGCGAGCAATATACCTTATCAGCATAGAGTGAGCAGCGTCAGTATACTATATTAGCCTGAGGGCCTCGATATGTCAGGTTAGAACGAAAAGTATATTATTTATCAGCTTAGTGCAAGCTATACTATCTATTATCAATTTAGAGTGAGCAGTCCCGATATGATCGGACTTTATAGATAGTATTGAGTGGGCCGACCAAGGGAAGATTGTGATGACATGTAATCGACTGAGTCGATTGATCGATGATTCGATCTGATTTGATGAATTCAAATGAGTGGTTGACGTGATTTGTGTATCTATGAGATGTACTGACTTGCAAGAAGAAGTGGAGGCAAAGGTAAGTCCCCTAATTCGTGGTTGTGCTTAGGTAGCCCATGGGGCGTATTTTCTTCCTAGTCGGGTCTTAGCGGGGTGAACTTGCTGAGACGTCATCTCACCCCGTTGTGGGATAATATTTTCAAGCTCCTAGATGGCAGCTCCTCCCAAGCGTTTTAGTAGACCGAAGAAGGCCACAGAGCAGAAGTGTTTCATCCTACTGCATGGGGATCCCGGGGGATGGGTATATGAGTTGGTGAAGACCGTGGTCTGGGTGGATGAGGCCTTACCCCATAATGTACCTCATCAATACAGATCATGGTATCGCTAGGAGCAGAATGGGCAAAGAGAAGGTCCTATACCGGAGTCCGAGGTCCTTAGGTATGTACTGGAGGATGCCCTTGGGAAGGGTACCACAGATCCTCCTAGCGGTTCGGTGGTAGATGTGGTAGACCCGGATCTTAAAGAGCCAGGCACTCCGGTGTATGCAACTGAAGGCTCCAATGAGGATGAGGTCAATGATGAAAAGCTGTATTTTTATGAGACCCCACCCCTGTTTTGCAAAGCCTGTTTTTATAAGACTGGTTTTGCGTATGACCTGGCTTGGCATATGTTAATATAAGTGTGTTGTGTGGTTTGAAAAATTATGGCCCTACTTCTCTATCCCATCTTATGGTTGTTTGGGGATTTATTTATTCGCTTCCGCATGCGTATTAAAATGAATGGATCGGCGATGCGTCCTGGAACGTCGCTATTATATCGACCAAGTCGGGATGGGCACGCGTTCGGAGGATCGGGGCGTGACATCCCCGTTTTGTGGCATCAAAGCATGGTTAGAGATTTGAGTGATAAGGTGCAATGGTCTATGGGATAGTTAGTAGGATTGGCCTTTATTTCATGCTGGTGCATGTCTGTGATAGCTGATTGGTAGAATTGTTTGTTGTGTGGATCACTCAGTTTCTAATTCTGTTCGGAATTGGAAGTAGGTGTTGACACCTAAATTTTGGCGGCCCATTTAGTCATTAGGGGTTAATTTTAAATATTATAATTCATTTGCATAGCATTAATTTTACGTGCGTTTATTTTTAATTTACATCGTTTGCGTTTTTATTTTTTTTAGGACCGGTGGTGAAGGGGTTCGAATTAATATTTTTGAGCTTTAGTTTGGCAGGTCGGGCTAGGCCCATGAAAGGAGAAAATTAACCCAAGCCCGTCGTTATTTTTAATCAATTATCTCGTGAAAAATTTAGATCTCGATGCGTTATTATAATTTTTTTTTTTTTTAATTTGAGAAAACCGCATTGCAATCTTATCCTTAGCAATAGATGATGAAATCATGAGAGAATATTCACGAGATAAGAAAAATAAAATAATTTTCACGATTGGGAGGTTATAGAAAATCTTCGTGAGATAAGATATGGCAAAAAGGATTTCATTTATCTTTACCTATAAAAGGGTGCACGTAGGATTAGTTTTGGGGGGTTCCTTTTGAAAAAATTCTGAAAAGGTGAAAAGAAAGGAAAAGCAAAGGTTTGTGCGTGGAGAAGAGAAAAGGTAAAGTACAAGGAAAAAGTAAAAGGCAGCAGAGGAGAGAGAAGACAGTAAAAAATTACCGTGCTTCTTCTCCACGGGGCTCCTCCTTCGACGAGCCCTTCAGCCGTGATCGCGCCTCCCCGTTGCTCACCCACGCTGGAGTTCTCGCGCCCACACTGCCGCTGCCTCGAAGCCACGCCCAGCAGACCGCGTCCGCAATCCGCCACTGCAGCGACCTAGATCGCACGCCAGGCGGACCCGCGGTGCTGATCCGCCGTCCACCGCCAGACCCGAGCCCTGATTTCCGCCCACCACCGCGCCGGAGCGCCGTCGATTCGCTTCTCCGTCACTCCGCTCACCGGTCCCCAAGTCCACGCCCTCAGCCCGTCCAGATCTGCTCATCTATTGCGACCCGGAGCTCTCCCCCCTCGCGATTTCAGCATCGACGCCGCAAACCAACTGCAACTTCGAGCCCTTGCTGGTCGCTGTCCCCGACGCCCTGTTCCGCGCCTATCGCCGGTTCAACCCTGCGCGCGCGCCCAACGCCGGCCTCTGCTAGTCTCCGAGCAGCACCTGCAATCCGCGACCGCCTCCTCTGGCCATAGCCGGAACCCCATTGCGACAGCCGTTACACCACCCTCGCCGGAGCTCCGACGCCGGTGATTCCTCTTGCCGGACCGACGATCCAAGGCCCTTTTTCCTTAGGTTGTTTATTTGTTTTTTTTTTTTTTACTTTTATCTTTCATTTATTTTATTTACCTTTTTAAGTTTTGCTATTATTGTACCAATTGGAATATTGGTATTTGTTTATTATAGGCATTATCCATAGGCATTGTCTCTAAAGTTATTGTAATTATTTAATTTGACCCGTAAGACGTCGGATCATTTTTTTAATTATGATAATTTTTGGGGTTTGTTTATGGTATATTAATTGTTGAATTAATTTAATTATTAATTTGATCCGTAAGATTTCGGATTAGATTTTTAATTATTTTGATTTATTGTCGTGATATTCAGGGTTAAAAGTAATCGTTAATTTGACCCGTGAGATAATGGGTTATTTTTTCGTTTATTTTAATCCTTTATTTTGTTGAATATCTTGCTTGTTAGATTTAATGTTTGTTTTAGAAAATCACTAAGAAAAATCAAAAGATATTTGAATTAGGATTTCAATTGGTTCTAGAATATTTCTTGTTATTTTGCATATCTAGAATAGGGATTTTATTTCGAATTTAGAAAATATAAAAACAAAAAAAAATGCATTCATTTAGGTTGTTAGTTTTTTTTTTATTCGAATTGCACGTTTAATTATGTGTTAGTTTTAATTTCGAATTTCATAAAAAAGCAAAAAAATCATTGTGCATATTAGGTTAGAATTGCATGTTTCATCTTTAATTTAGATCATCTTTTTAGATAAATTGCATGTTAGATTAAGATAATGTCTTAGCTTAAATTAGGATTTAACATGACATAATCCTTTTTTTTTTTTTTTTTAATTAGATAGAATTTCAATCTAGCTAGATCATTTTTGCATTCGAATTTCATGAAAAAAATACAAAATTTGTCTTTGCATAAGTTAATTTCAATTTTTAGGATAGATTACATTTTTAAAAGTAGAAACATCAAATGCACGTCATTTAGTTTATTTAAGTTCATTTAATTAGAACTTTCTTGTCATTAGACTAAGTCATTTAATAAATGTCACGTGACATATAGCTTGCATATTAAATTGCATGAGGCATGTCATTTTAGTTTAAATAATTTGGTATGTCATTGCATCGCATTGCATGTCATTATAATTAGATCATTTAGATTGCATATTAAATTGCATCGCTTTAGCACCACACTATTTGCACACACTACCTGCGGTCCGACCTGGGCTGCGATAGGATTTCTAGGATGGTGTTGAGAAGTATTCTTCCTCCAAAGCGAGACTGCTATGTAGAGGTTGACCTTCTCTTCCCCGAAAGTTTTTCATGGTGTCGAAATGTGTTTTGTCCATATCCGCGAGACTGCGTGACTATTGGACATTCCATTCGACTGAGCCGGACCTGAAGTTAATGCGAGACTGCAACGATCAGATCACCCTCTTAGCTCCACTTTGTTAAGCCTTTTAGATAGAAATCGAGCCTCACGTCTCATGCGATGTGTCTATGTGATTGTCATTTATTTCCGGTGAAAGTAAGTTGTCTAAATTATTGCAATTTACTTACTTTATTGTAATTTTTGTCGGTCCATGACATTAGGTTTCGTCGTCAGTTTTGTTTTATATGCAATGGGGAAAACCGACGTACAATTCATTTCCACTCCCAAAAAGAGCTCAAGATGTGGTTGGACCGTTAGATCAAGATGACCAAAGATATGTGAAAGCTAGGATCCCCCGACTTCTCCCACTGTTAGAAATCAACGTTCACTCTGGTGTGATCCAAGCACTCCCTCACTTCTGGTGTCCACAAACTTCCACCTTCATATTTGGTGAGTTCGAGTTGACTCCAACGCTTGAAGAATATAGTGTTGCCATTGGAATGCCCATGGAAAAGGAACTTGTTAGACTGCCTATCGGTATAGATTCTATTTCTGAATTATCACAGTTTTTAGAAATCAAAACCGAAAGAGTAAGGAAGGTTGTCAAAGCTAATTGTTTTGCATGCCCATTTTCATTTTTGGAAGAGTGTTTTGCAAATCAATCAATGATTTCAAAAGCTAGGATCTTCATATTAGCATTTTTCGGACTAATCATTTTTCCTTATCGAAGAAATGCTATTAATCCTTCAATTTCAGCTGTGGTTAATCGTGTTTGCAACGGGTTAAATTATGTTAATATGGTTTTAGCCGAAACGTTCTTGTCATTGAACCGTTTCAAGCAAAATGAAGAAAAGACCATGCGTGCCCTCCCTGAACTTTTGCAAATATGGTTTTTCTCACACATAAAAGGTTTTGGGCACCTTATGAAACAATTTAGAATTGATGATTTAAGGCACCCCATACAAAAATTTGCTGTTTTGGAACGTTTTTCCCCAAATAAACAATATGCCCGTTGGGTTAATTTTTTGAGAAATCCTAGGCCCAAGGCATTCCTATGGTATACTAAATGGCTTCATGTTGAGGAGGCTCGTTTCTCTCACAAGTATGATGGTCCAATTCCGTTACTGGGCCTTTCTGGTGCTACCTCCTATTACCCATATCGGGTGGCCCGTCAGTACAGAGCTCTTCAAGAAGTTCCTCCACCCTTCAAGACAGAGTTATTCTAAGTCCGTTTTGTTCGTACGGACTATGATTATTTCAACGAGGTCCAGATGATCATTGCTGCATGGAATGAATGCCATCTAGAAAAGATTCCGGTGCCCAAGAGACTGAAAGGCAAGGAGGAGATCCACCATGCATCGACATTCTACATCCAACAACACCGGATTCCCGATGCCTTACGCCCGGTGGTCCCTGATGTGACCGAGAAGCCTACTCAACGAGCACAAATTGAGCATCTTAAGCGGAAAGTGGAAATGCTTGAAGCTGAAAATAAGAAGCTTCGAAAGATGTTGGGATCCCGAAAGCATATAAAATGAAATGTTTTGAATTTTTAGGGATCTTAAATTTCAATTTTCAATTCAATGCTTTTAATTTTTAGTTCAATGTTTAGGGAGTTGAATTTCAATTTTTATTTCATTGTTAGGAACTTTGACTTTATATTTCAAGTGAATTTTGAATAAAATCAGGCGATTAGACCATTTGTCATGGGCCATTTTCCTATCTTGTCATTGGTTCTTACATTATCTATTTCATCCCCTTAGGTGACAACGGATCCACCGCAATCGCCTATTATTACACGATCAAGGGCTAAAATGGCCGACCAAAATGAAATGCGTGATCGTATGTCCGCCGTGGAGTCTCAACTTCAACAAGTACTCGCTTCTATATAGCTTGTGATGGATCAACTCCAGTACCTCCAAGTGAATCCAACAGCTCCACCTGCTCTTCCCGAAATGGTTATCCCGAAGCAAGCAAACAAAGTTCAAGCGATTGACGATGATATGCCCGGGCTGGACGATGACTCGGTCCTTGTTGGAAATGTCAAGCCTGACAGCGTTCCTAAGACAGATCAGAATGAGCGTGTTGCAAAGCTGGAAGAGTAAGTGAGACAACTGCAGGAATCACAAAGCTCACTTCCGTTCGACCTCTCAGTCTATGAAAAAGTCAAAATGCCGAGCAAGTTCAAAATGCCAGAGTTTGAGAAGTATGACGGTACATCTTGCCCAAAGTCTCATATGCAAATGTATCACGTGCGCATGGCCCAGTACGTAAAAAATGAGCCCCTCATGATCCAATCGTTCCATGCGAGTTTGACTGGACCCGCACTAAATTGGTACGTGATGAAGAATGTGAATCTCCTCGACACTGAACGAAGTGGTGACGCGTTCCTCACACGGTACAAGTTCAACATGGACATTGCACCTTCCTGAGAAGACCTGTAGCGGATGGAAAAGAAAAGGAATGAGTCATTTAAAGAATATGCTATGAGATGGAGAAACCTGGCGGCTCAAATCACTCCTGAGCCTGCCAACAAGGAGCTGATGAAATTGTTCGTGAAGACCCTCCCTTCTGAGTTTCGTAACCGAATGGCTAGTACGTACGTTGAAAGCTTCAATCAACTTATTCCTGTAGGAGAACAAATCAAGGTGGGGATAAGGGAAGGATGGTTTACTAAACCATCTAGTAAGAAATTCACTGCCAAGAAGGAGAAGGAAGCGGCTGTGGATGTGAATGTGGCTTATGGCCAAGAAAATGTCAACATGCTCCCGTCATCCAAATGAATCCGAGACAGCCACAAACCGCTGGCCGTCAACCATTTGTCCGAGCAAATAATAGAAGGGAATTCTCTCCTCTCCCTGGATCTCCATCCCAAGTGCTGATTATCCTCCGAAAGAATGGTTTGCTTACTAGTGAACCAAAGCGTCCTAATGTTGAAAGAAATCGCAGATTACGACCCGGCGAAGAAGTGTGACTACCATAGCGGTGAACTGGGGCATTCAACTGATGAATGTTTCACCCTCAAGCACAAGATCCAAAACCTCTTAGACACGAAAGTCTTTTCATTTCAAACTGCTCGGCCGAATGTCCAAAAGAATCCGCTACCCGAGCATGAAGGTACGGTGAATGCTATCCTGGAGCATGAAGTTGGTCGAATCAAGGACTCAAAGGTGCACGTGGCAGATGCTTACAGTGGATTGGTGAGAGCTGGATATTATCCGCGTCAAGAAAATGTTCCCCTATCGCTGATGAAGGAAAGAATTGCCCAAATGGTGGATGACGGCATTATTGTATATGCTGACCGTAACTGCGTAGTTTCCACTATTTCTCACATCATCATCGATTGGGAGGAGGAGCAAGCTGCGCTCAATGCTGATAAGGAAGAAGTTGATCCTTCGCTCGCGGACATGCCTCCGCTAGAAGATGCATCTGATGAAGAGATAGTGATTGAAGTACCTCAGCCGTACGAGTATGTTAATGATAAGGTAGTGCCTTGGTCTTATGACTTAAATGTTGACCTTGTTACAAGGTCTGGTCGAACCTATGGTCAAGCCAATGCTCAACCTGCAAAGCCAGTCACCGATGAAGAGACTAAGGAATTTCTGGCTGTAATTAAAGCAAGTGAATATAATGTGGTTGATCAATTGTGAAAGATGCCTGCTCAGATCTCTTTACTCGAGCTTCTCCAAACATCCTCTGTGCATCAAAAGTCACTAATGAAGGTGTTGAGTGAAATTCATGTGCCAGAAATAGTTGAGGTGGACAAGTTGGAAGAATTTGTGAGATCAGTCCTTCTTAAGGATTTGATAGCCTTTTCTGATGAAGAATTCCCTCTCGAAGGCCGGGGACATAACAAAGCACTCTACATATCCGTTAAACACAAATCTTCTCATGTGTCTCGAGTGCTCCTTGATAATGGGTCTGCTCTGAACATATGTCCATTAGCCACTCTGCGTCGCCTCAAGGTAGATCTGTCAAGGATACATGCTGCGATGACCTCGGTACGAGCTTTTGATGGCACAAAGAAGGAAGTGCTCGGAGAAATCTATCTCGATGTACAGATAGGGCTAGTCTTCTTCAAAATTCCCTTTCAAGTGTTGGACATCCCTACCGCATTCAATTTCCTGCTGGGTCGTCCCTGGATACACACTGCTGGAGCAGTGCCTTCAAGTCTACATCAAGCTGTGAAATTTGTGGTCAAAATGAAGCTGGTCACCATGTATGGTGAGGAAGACCACCGGATTTATCATGAGACATCTATCCCTTATATAGAGCCGGATTCTAAGCTCAAATCAAGTTACCACTCATTTGAGTTAGTATCCACCATACATGCTTCTCGAGGTTCATCACCGTCCATTCATGAAGTTTCGGATGCTGCCCTCATGGTGGGAAGAGTAATGGTTGGAAACGGTTTCGTTCCTAGCAATGGTCTTGGAAGGAATGGTCAAGGCATTTGAAGCCCCATTGAAGCCCCTCAGAGGTCCCGTGCTGCTGGTTTAGGGTACCATGGAAGAGGTGGGAGAAGTTCAAGAGGACATAGACAAGTGCGAGGGAGGCAAAACCCGCTACCACCGAGCATCCAAGAGACCTTCCCCGGTCCTCCCATAATGATGCAGGATGAAGCAGATACCCTGGGGCAGCCTAGTGGCAAGTTCGATTACCTGGTGAAGTATTCGGCCCCTCCCAGCTACGGCGTTGATCCTTGTGAGATAGTCTCAGATGGATGGAATAGCATGGATGATCCAACACCCCTGAAGACCGAAAACCTTGATGATGAGCTGGAAGGAGTTGCAGGCTTATTCGACAACCTCATTATAGGAGTCATTGATGAAGGATCCCCGAAGAGATGGGTCATGGCCCACAAGAGTAACTTTTACTGCTTTTTCGCACATTCCTCTGCGTGGGAATTTTTATTGCTTTCTAGGGATTGTTTTCAATTTCTTCTTTTTCGTTTTCTTCTTAGGACTTGAACTACATTTTCCCTTCAATAAATTGTAATTGCTTGATGAATTTCAATGAAATTACAACCCTTATTTTGAAAACATGATGAGGCACACCAAACCAGCTCGGTGATGATATCCAGCCGATAAAAGAAAAGAAAAATCCAAGGAGAATTCTGAGACCTGGGTTTCATCATGCTTTCTCGTGTCAAAAAGTTTCAAAAAAAATGATTTTGTCAAAGGATTTAAAAAAAAAAAACAAAACAAAACAACAAAGAAAGAAAATCTAGGTTACCCTGTTTGTCTTTCTGATTCATCTACTTCTTGTTTCAGGGACGATATTATGACTTGTGAGAACGTGAGAATGATCCAATCTAATACAGCAAGTGTTGATGATGATGATTCCGAAGATCCAATCGAAGATTCCAGTGAGGTTCAACGTAGCTGGGAACAACATGAAAAGGCTAGAGTTCCCACATCCGAGCAAACCGTCACTATTAACTGAAGTGACACTGAAGAAGCCAAAGAGGTGAAAATTGGGGCAAGTCTCCCTAAAGATGAGGCCAAGCGCCTGATTCAGCTACTGAAAGAATATCATGATATCTTTGCATGGACCTACGCTGACATGCCTGGTTTAGACCCGTCAATTATGGAGCATTGCCTACCTACTAATCCGAATGTGCCACCTAAGAAGCAAAGGCTCCGGAGAACTAAGCCCGAACTCTCAAAGAAGATAGAGGAGGAAGTAATGAAGCTTTTGAAGGTGGGATTCATTGAAGTCTCACAATACCCAGAATGGGTAGCTAACATTGTACCGGTAATGAAGAAGGACGGTCGAGTCCGAGTTTGTGTAGATTATCGGGATCTGAACAAGGCTAGCTCGAAGGATGATTTCCCGCTACCTCACATAGATGTTCTTGTGGATAGTACTTGCCGGATTTGAACTATTCTCATTTATGGATGGTTTTTCCGGGTACAATCAGATAAGGATGAAGGAGGAAGATAAAGAGAAGACTGCATTTATCACCCCATGGGGACCTTTCATTATAAGGTTATGCCTTCCGACTAAAAATGCAGGGGCAACTTACCAACAAGCCATGATAGCACTTGTTTCATGACATGATGCATCAAGAGATTGAGGTCTACGTTGATGACATGATTGCAAAGACCCGACACAGGAAAAGCCACGTCGAGACCTTGAAGAAGTTGTTTGATCGACTCCGCAAGTTCAAGCTTCGGCTAAATCCCGCTAAGTGCGTGTTCGGAGCAACATCTGGTAAATTACTTGGATTCATTGTGAGCAGTAAAGGGATTGAAATCGACCCAGCTAAAGCTAAGGCCATTTGTGAGTTATGACCTCCGTCAACAGTGAAGGAAGTCCGGAGCCTTTTGGGGAGGTTGAATTACATTGCTCGATTCATTTCCCAACTTTCTGAAACTGCCAAGCCATTCTTCAAACTTCTAAAGAAGAATGTGTGGGTCAACTGGGATGATGAGTGTCGAGAAGCGTTCGACAAATTGAAGTATTACTTGATGAATCCACCGATGCTTGTCCCGCCATCGCCGGGGCATCCTTTGATTCTCTACCTCACCATTCATAGTGAGTCACTGGGTGTAATGTTGGCTCAAGAAAATCCCGTTGACAAAAAAGAACGAGCCATTTATTACCTGAGTAAAAAATTCACGGTATCAGAGTTGAAATATCATGATGTGGAAAAGACTTGCGCCGCATTAGTGTGGGTATTGCATAGGTTGCGACAGTACATGCTGCATTACCAAACGTTCCTCGTGACTAAGAACAGTCCTATCAAGTACTTGCTTGAACGGCCAGCTTTGGTGGGTAAGTTGGCTAAATGGCAGATTTTAATCTCAGAGTTTGATGTGCAATTCATGCCACAAAAGTCGGTTAAAGGTCGAGTGATTGCTGATCTATTGGTCGAGAATTCAGGAGTCTCAAATAATGATGACGATTTCCTAGATGACCGTGTCTTGAATGTAAGTGAAGATTCATGGACAATGTTCTTTGATGGAACCGTGAACTTGTCTCGGTTTCTGCATGCAGGGCTTTTGATATCCCCAGATGGACAACACCATCCGGTAGCCGCGAAATTGATATTCCCATGCACTAACAATGTGGCTGAGTATGAAGCTTGTATCCTCGGGCTTCAGGCCGCAATTGAGATGAGTGTGGCCAAACTAAGAGTGTTTGGAGATTTGGTGCTGATCATACTACAGACCGTAGGTGAATGGAAGACTAAGGATGCCAAATTGCTCCCGTATCATAAGTATTTAGAGGATCTGGTAAAGGAGTTCGAG
The DNA here is from genome assembly GCA_014182565.1 of Eucalyptus marginata. Lineage (NCBI taxonomy): Eukaryota > Viridiplantae > Streptophyta > Magnoliopsida > Myrtales > Myrtaceae > Eucalyptus > Eucalyptus marginata. The sequence goes on from CM024589.1 coordinate 23,891,311, forward strand.
GAAGTTTCATTTGAATACTTGCCGAGGTCTCATAATCAATTTGCAGATGCACTTGCGACATTGTCTTCTATGCTGAAAGTCACTGATGGGTTAGAGGTCGAGCCACTAAAAATAGAGGTTTTGCCGAAACCAGCTTATTGTATGATTGTGACTGAAGAACCCGATGGAAAATCATGGTATTGTGATATCATGAATTACATTAAAAAGTAGGAATTCCTCGAGGGAAGCACTCAGGCTGATAGGAAGTACATTACGAAGATGGCTTCGAATTTTTTCGTTAGTGGTGAGAATTTGTACAAGAGATCTTACGATTCGGTCTTGTTGCGGTGTATAGATGCAGCCGAGGCCACTCAAATCATGCAAGAAGTGCACGAAGGAGTATGTGGCCCTCATATGAATGGACACATGTTAGCCAAGAAGATCATGAGATTAGGCTACTACTGGCTCACACTGGAAAGTGATTGCATCCAGCATGTTCGGAGTTGTCACCGCTGCCAGATTCATGGGAATAAGATAAATGTTCCTCCAACTGAGCTGCATCAGTTTTCCGAGCCATGGCCTTTCTCGATGTGGGGTATCGATGTGATTGGCCCCATCTAAATTCGTCGCCTTACCGCCCTCAAATGAACTGGGCTGTTGAAGCTGCCAATAAGAACATTAAGAAGATCTTAGCTAAGACAGCCGAGAATTATCGAGATTGGCACGACAGGTTGCCCTTTGCATTGATGGCATACCGGACATCGATCCGCACTTCTATCGGGGCAACCCCTTTTGCTCTGGTGTATGGTATGGAGGCAGTTCTGCCTGTCGAAGTAGAGATTCCTTCTCTGAGAGTTTTATCCCAAGTGGAGTTGTCTGAGGCTGAATGGTCGCAGCAAAGATTTGAACAGTTGAATTTGATTGACGGAAGAAGACTAAAGGCTCTTTGCCATGGCCAAACATATCAGCAGAGAGTAGCTAGATCTTTCAACCGGAAGGTGCGGCCGAGACATTTCGAAGTAAATGATCTTGTTCTAAGGAAGCTGTTACCAATATTTCCAGATCCTGGAGGCAAGTTTGCTCCAAATTACAGTGGCCCTTATGTGGTGAAGAAAGTGCTTCCTGGAGGTGCCTTGATCCTGGCGGAAATGGATGGTCGTGAGTTTTCCAATCCAGTTAATTCCGATGCTATCAAGAAGTATTACCCGTGATAGAACTTGACTTGTCATGTTTTGAATTGCAAGCATTTCTATGTTGAATAAATTGCTTCAATTATTTGAATTTGCTGCAAAACTTGCATTTTTATTCCGTGATGAATTGCGTAAGATAAATTGAATGTGTCAAATGGGATACTTTGGAATGATGAAAGGCAACCTTACTCCATACACTGCCCCATACACTAATCCTCGGTGAGTTGTATGAAAATTTCCATGCCACGCAAGGAAAAAGGTGATCTCGCAAAGGGCACGATAACCAAAGTGATGAGAGGCGCTTCTTTCCTCTACCCGAAACACTACGGTACATCAATTGTTTAGCCCTTTGAGCCCATACACGTGAAGAGTTTTTAAATCATCCTTGTCAAGGATCGTCCCACATTGGGACAAAATTTGAGATGAGTGATAAGAATTTTCTTACTCACACTTGCATCAATCTTCAAGTGTTGCTTTTGCATTGTAACTCGTATGATAATTCAAAGTGCCCTAGGATGATGAAGAGCAGTCATTTCTCTATCCTATACACTTGTTATCCATTGCATAGCCTACTTGAGCTTATAAATTCATTTCATGTTAAACCCAGTTGGTGATCATCCCCCATGCTGGGGCAAGACAAAAAAAAAACATTCGAGTAGCATGAACTAGAATGCTAACCAAATGGAGCTTTTGTTAAAAGAAAATAAGTGCTAAAAATGGGGCATGAAAGAGCAGTGTGCCTGGTAAAAGCAAGGCCGATGCCCATGAAAAGAAGTAAAAATAATGCATAAGAACTAAGGGGCATGAAAAAGCAGTGTGCCTGGTAAAAGCAAGGCTAATGCCCAGAAAAAAAAGAAAAAAGAAAAAAGAAAAAATCAAACTCTTGATATAATGAGTCATATCCCCAAAAGGCGGTACTAAACTCAAATGTTGTTGCAATCTATGGAGATTTGATGAAAAAAATCTTCGTTAGTGGAGAGGAAAGTGTTGGAAATGTCAAGATGATCACCAACTTTAATCCCCTAAACACTTTTTTGAGCCTAATGATCCATTCATTTCTCAACCTATGAACCAAGCCTACGTTACGTCCCTTGCAAAGTCTCTTCAGATTAGGGCACTTAAATTAACGTAAGAGTTCATATGCTTGAAAGCATCGCTTGAAGAAGTGCGAGTAAGATAACTCCCGCCTCATTTCGCGTGTTTCTTGACTTGTAAATCCAAAGACAATTGCGAAATGTCATTTTTAAATAGCCTCGACTCAAAGAGTCGTCTTTGTTAAGTCATTGACCAAGCTTACGTTATAGTCCATGTTAAAGACCTCTCAGAATGGTAAAGTCGTACCACTTGCGAGATTGCCCAGACTCTTGTTTGGCGTGATGACAGTGAGATAAGGTGATTGTCAAAATACTGCATCAAATGTCAGGATAAAATAGCCCATTTTGATGAGGATGAGTGAAAAGTCCTTTCAAACTAAATGATTCCTCATTTGACACATCCATGACACTTATGTGTACGGATTGGAATTTTCTCTTGAAATCCTTTCCATTGGATTAAGTGATGCATGGTTGATAGAAATCATTACGCATAAACCTTGCTTGAATTAATGCATGTTTATTTGTAATCACAAATACATGTTGCTTCTCCTACAATCATGTTTTACAGGAGACATATCCCTAATGAGCAGAGATGTCACCAGGTAAGTATATCTCTATCTATACCTTAAATACTTGTCGTTGTATAGGTATTTTCACTTTTGAGTACTTTGACACTCGATAGAGTTGTCCCTAAAGATTTTTCCCCAGATTGCAACGCTGGGTGACCGAAGAATGGTTTGGGTCCTAGCCAAGCAAAACATCTGTTTAGGCGACCGTAGAATGGTACGGGTCCTAGACAAAACTTATTTCCCTATTCAGGCGACCGTAGAATGGTACGGGTCCTGGAAGGTAAATCCTCGTTTAGGCGACCGTAGAATAGTACGGGTCCTAGACAAAACTTATTTCCCCATTCAGGCGACCGTAGAATGGTACGGGTTCTGGAAGGTAAAACCTCGTTTAGGTGACCGTAGAATGGTACGAGTCCTAGGCAAAACTTATTTCCCTATTCAGGCGACCGTAGAATGGTACGGGTCCTAGACACAACCAATTTCCCTATTCAGGCGACCGTAGAATGGTACGGGTCCTAGAAGGTAAAACCTCGTTTAGGCGACCGTAGAATGGTACGGGTCCTGGACAAAACTTATTTCCCTATTCAGGCGATCGTAGAATGGTACGGGTCCTGGAAGGTAAATCCCGTTTAGGCGACCGTAGAACGGTACGGGTCCTAGACACAACTAAACTCTGTCATACTAGGCGACCGTAGAATGGTACAGGTCCTGGGAAAGCAGTTTTCTTTATAAAGTCATGTTACTATTCTGGGCGACCGTAGAATGGTACGGGTCCTGGACGTGTAACACCAATCTATCTTGAGTTACTCTACCCTCCTTAATAGTAAGTTATTCCAGGTAGGTTCATTTTTCATTTGTGTTTCCATGCATCATATAAATTGCATTCAAAAATGGAATTCATTTTCCAGCAAAAAAAAAAAAAAAAACATTCAATGCATATGCATAGTCAAAATTTAGGTCTCAATTTATCTTTGAAGGCAACCTCTTCAAGCTCACCTCCAAAGAGGGGCAACTGTTGACACCTAAATTTTGGCGGCCCATTTAGTCATTAGGGGTTAATTTTAAATATTATAATTTATTTGCATAGCATTAATTTTAGGTGCGTTTATTTTTAATTTACATCGTTTGCGTTTTTATTTTTTTTAGGACCGGTGGTGAGGGGGTTCGAATTAATATTTTTGAGCTTTAGTTTGGCAGGTCGGGCTAGGCCCATGAAAGGAGAAAATTAACCCAAGCCCGTCGTTATTTTTAATCAATTATCTCGTGAAAAAATTTAGATTTGATGCGTTATTATAATTTTTTTTTTTAATTTGAGAAAACCGCATTGCAATCTTATCCTTAGCAATAGATGATGAAATCATGAGAGAATATTCACGAGATAAGAAAAATAAAATAATTTTCACGATCGGGAGGTTATAAAAAATCTTCGTGAGATAAGATATGGCAAAAAGGATTTCATTTATCTTTACCTATAAAAGGGTGCACGTAGGATTAGTTTTGGGGTTCCTTTTGAAAAAAATTCTGAAAAGGTGAAAAGAAAGGAAAAGCAAAGGTCTGTGCGTGGAGAAGAGAAAAGGTAAAGTACAAGGAAAAAGTAAAAGGCAGCGAGAGGAGAGAGAAGACAGTAAAAATTACTGTGCTTCTTCTCCACGGGGCTCCTCCTTCGACGAGCCCTTCGGCCGTGATCGCGCCTCCCCGCTGCTCACCCACGCCGGAGTCCTCGCGCCCACACCGCCGCCGCCTCGAAGCCACGCCCAGCAGACCGCGTCCGCAATCCGCCACTGCAGCGACCTAGATCGCACGCCAGGCGGACCCGCGGTGCTGATTCGCCGTCCACCGCCAAACCCGAGCCCTGATTTCCGCCCACCACCGCGCCGGAGTGTCGCCGATTCGCCTCTCTGCGATCCGCCCACCACCGCGCCGGAGCGCCGTCGATTCGCTTCTCCGTCACTCCGCTCACCGGTCCCCGAGTCCACGCCCTCAGCCCATCCAGATCTGCTCATCTGTTGCGACCCGGAGCTCTCCCCCCTCGCGATTTCAGCATCGACGCCGCGAACCAACTGCAACTTCGAGCCCTTGCTGGTCGCTGTCCCCGACGCCCTGTTCCGCACCTACCGCCGGTTCAACCCCGCGCGCGCCCAACGCCGGCCTCGCTAGTCTCCGAGCAAAGACCCGCAATCCGCGACCGCCTCCTCCGGCCATAGCCGGAACCCCATTGCGACCGCTGTTACACCACCCTCGCCGGAGCTCCGACGCCGGTGATTACTCTTGCCGGACCGACGATCCAAGGCCCTTTTTCCTTAGGTTGTTTATTTGTTTTTTTTTTTACTTTTATCTTTCATTTATTTTATTTACCTTTTTAAGTTTTGCTATTATTGTACCAATTGGAATATTGGTATTTGTTTATTATAGGCATTATCCATAGGAATTGTCTCTAAAGTTATTGTAATTATTTAATTTGACCCGTAAGACGTCGGGTCATTTTTTTAATTATGATAATTTTTGGGGTTTGTTTATGGTATATTAATTGTTGAATTAATTTAATTATTAATTTGATCTGTAAGATTTCGGATTAGATTTTTAATTATTTTGATTTATTGTCGGGATATTCAGGATTAAAAGTAATCGTTAATTTGACCCGTGAGATAACGGGTTATTTTTTCGTTTATTTTAATCCTTTATTTTGTTGAATATCTTGCTTGTTAGATTTAATGTTTGCTTTAGAAAATCACTAAGAAAAATCAAAAATATATTTGAATTAGGATTTCAATTGGTTCTAGAATATTTCTTGTTATTTTGCATATCTAGAATAGGGATTTTATTTCGAATTTAGAAAATATAAAAACAAAAAAAAATGCATTCATTTAGGTTGTTAGTTTTTTTTTTATTCGAATTGCACGTTTAATTATGTGTTAGTTTTAATTTCGAATTTCATAAAGAAAAGCAAAAAAATCATTGTGCATATTAGGTTAGAATTGCATGTTTCATCTTTAATTTAGATCATCTTTTTAGATAAATTGCATGTTAGATTAAGATAATGTCTTAGCTTAAATTAGGATTTAACATGACATAATCCTTTTTTTTTAAATTAGATAGAATTTCAATTTAGCTAGATCATTTTTGCATTCGAATTTCATGAAAAAAATACAAAATTTGTCTTTGCATAAGTTAATTTCAATTTTTAGGATAGATTGCATTTTTAAAAGTAGAAACATCAAATGCACGTCATTTAGTTTATTTAAGTTCATTTAATTAGAACTTTCTTGTCATTAGACTAAGTCATTTAATAAATGTCACGTGACATATAGCTTGCATATTAAATTGCATGAGGCATGTCATTTTAGTTTAAATAATTTGGTATGTCATTGCATCGCATTGCATGTCATTATAATTAGATCATTTAGATTGCATTTAATTATTGCATTTCTTTATGTCATATAGTTTAGGTCATGTCGTCATGTCATATTAGATTATTAGCATACATCGCATGATTTTCATTAAATAAAGTGAAAACAAAAAAATATGAAATTGCTTGTTAATTAGGAATCATATCTATGATTGTTGATGTGAATTCTGATTTAATATTGCAGATGCTTTCGTTGCTTTAAGGTATGTTTTTGCATTATTTAATTGCTTTCTTCATGTGTTAAATTGGTGGTATGCACACATGTATGATCACCTCACACGTTAGGAAGCTCAATTAAAATCAAATCAAGCTGCCTGCAAAATATTTTTTTTAATTAAAAAGAAATGGTACCGAAAGGGCACTAGGATAGTCTAGTGTAACCAAGTCCCCGTACCCAAAATCTCTGGTTCGTAGAAGTAAGATAATCCTCCCGTTATTTTACTTAGGTGTCTAATCGACCTATCCTAAACTGATTAGTGGCGACTCCTAGATAATAAGCTTTGCATGTCAAAATCCCTAAGTCGCGATTTGGTATGGGCTTGGGAGAGCCCGAGCTAAGCTTAAAGGCTTAGTAGTCCATCAACCTAGTTTTAGGTGGCAAACCCGAAAAATTGGGTCGCGACAGTAGGTTTTAGTCGAGAATTGAGCCATGAGTGATTAGGAGCAGAGGACTCCTAGGAAGCGTACCATCGGTCCTGCAACTCGGGCTAGGACGCCGACAAGGGTAGGTACCCGAGAAGGGCGTGGTAGGGCGCTAGCTTAGGCTAGTGCCGGTGGCGTAGCACCACCTCCCGTTGGTGCTGGGGTAGCAGCCCCTGGTGATCCGAGAATTGTCGGGATCACCTAGACCTTGGTTGCAATGAGAGAGATGATGGGGCAATAGGCCTAGAACCAAGCTGCCGCTTTCACCGCCACCGTTGTAGCCGCCACTCAAGCTACCGCTACTGCTGCCATTGCCGCCACCGCTGAGGCTGCGAACATAGTCGTGGATAGAGAGAGACCGATCCACAAGTTGGTGGAGTTCCTAAAGCTGAACTCGCCAAGGTTCACTGGTACTGGAGATCCAGAGATTGCCTCTCTTTGGATACAAGATCTAGATAAGGTGTTTGCACTTCTAAGGTGCAATGAGGAAGAGAAAGTAGTCATGGCAGTCTATCAACTGCAAGGTAACGCCTATACCTAGTGGAAAGCCGCTAGAGATACAGTGTTTCTGGGAGGAGTAGTCCCGCTGTGGGACGCTTTCCTCAGGGCGTTTAATGACAAATATTTTTCGAGAAGCGCCCGAGAGTAGAAAATGGAGGAGTTCCAGCGTCTCCGCCAAGGGAACATGATTGTTGAGCAGTATGAGGTCAAATTTGTGGAGCTTTCTTAGTACGCTCCGAGATTGATTGAGGATCCAGAGGATAAAGCTTGAAGGTCCAGGAATGACCTTTGGCTAGAGTTGAAACAGCTGCTGGTGCTGTTTGATTTGAAGGATTATCGTGAGGTGTACAATTGAGCCCAGTTACTAGAGAGGAGTTTGAACGACCACGCCACCTTGTCTAGATCGAGGTTTAGTTCGCACAGAGAAGGGATCCGACATGTGAAGAGGCCCATGACCGGAGGAAGATTTCAAATCCCACCTAACAGGAATGGTGGAGTTGGCAAGTCGGTGCCAAGTCAGAACGAAGTGTTTCATGCATGTGGAAGGCGACATGGTACCACCATGTGTCCTCAAAGGACGGGTGCTTGTTTTGAATGTGGCCAGCAGAGTCACATGGCCAGGGATTGTTCGAGGAGACCAAGAGGACAATCGCAGCTACTGCCACTGCTACTGATGGGTTAGATCAGAGGGTTCGCACTGTAGAATGCACTGCAAGGTGGACAGATTAGACCTCCAGCCCAAGGAACAGTTTATGCCATCACTAGAGGTCAGGCTGAGGATGCGCCTAATGTGATTACAGGTACGGTTTCACTGAACGACCATGCTTCTTATGCTTTATTCGACCTTGGCGCAACTCATTCTTTTATTGCCAAGCAATTTGTTAAGCTGATAGGATTAAGTCCTGAGTTGCCGGAGTCAGTGGTTAACATATCTACACCGTTAAAGGATAAGGTTTTGTTTACATTGGGTTGTTCTGGTTGCAAGTTAGCGATTGGTGAGCGAGAGGGGAAAATAGATTTATTAGTCCTAGCCATGTATGACTTTGATTTGATAATTAGCATGGACTGGCTCACCAAGCAACAAGCTAAAATGGACTGTTATTGTAAAGCAATTCAGTTTAACCCATTAGAGGGTGAGAGCTTCGAGTTTGTTGGGAATCGAGGAGGACCCTTGATTACCCTAATCTCGTCGCAAGAGGCAACTTGTTTGTTATACGAGGGTTGTTAAGGTTACCTGGCGACTGTCATGGATACGACAGTTGAGGAGCTGAAGATCAAAGATATTTCGGTAGTGCAAGAATTTCCAGACGTATTCCCGAAGGAATTGCCTGGATTGCCGCCAGAGAGAGAAATTGAGTTCGTGATTGAGTTAGCATCCGGGACAGAGCCAATTTCTAAGGCTCCTTATCGGATGGCGTTATCGGAGTTGAAGGAACTGAAGGCACAGATGCATGAATTGTTGGATAACGGATTCATATGTCCCGGTGCATCACCTTGGGGAGCACCGGTTCTCTTTGTAAAGAAGAAAGATGGTCCGTTGCGCCTGTGCATTGACTATCGCCAACTCAATCAGGTGACGATCAAGAACAAGTATCCACTGCCGAGAATCGATGACTTGTTTGATCAGCTGCAAGGAGCGTCGGTATTTTCGAAAATCGACTTGAGGACAGGATATCATCAGCTGAGGATCAAGAAGGAAGACATTCCAAAGTCAACATTTCGTACTCAATATGGTCATTACGAGTTTACTGTAATGCCGTTCGAGTTGACGAATGCTCTGGCTGCTTTCATGGATCTAATGAACCGAGTGTTCAAGGAATATTTGGATCGGTTTGTGATCGTGTTCATCGATGATATTCTGGTTTATTTGAGAAGTGCTGAGGAGCACGAGAGTCATCTGAGATTAGTACTCTAGACCTTAAGGATTCATCAGCTATATGCTAAGTTTAGCAAATGCGAGTTTTGGCTGACTCGTGTTGTGGTCCTTGGCCACGTGATTTCAGGTGAAAGAATCTCTATGGAACTGTCCAAGATTGAAGCAGTGATCAACTGGCCGAGACCGACTACCGTGACAGAGATCAGAAGTTTTTTGGGTTTGGTAAGCTACTACAAACGATTCGTGGAAGGATTTTCAACATTAGCGTCACCATTGACTAGACTCCTGAAGAAATAAGAAAAATTTGTGTGGACAGACAAGTGCGAGTGTAGTTTCCAAGAGCTGAAGCAAAAGCTAACTACAGCACCTGTGCTGACGATTCCATCTGGTCCTGGAGGATACGAGATCTATAGTGATGCGTCGTTCAGAGGACTAGGTTGCGTGTTGATGCAACATGGTAAGGTTGTTGCATACACCTCCCATCAGTTAAGACCTCATGAACTAAACTACCCGACGCATGACTTGGAACTCGCAGCAATCATATTCATGTTGAAGATTTGGAGACATTATTTGTGTGGGGAAAGATTCCAGATCTTCATGGACCATCAGAGTCTCAAGTATCTATTCTCTCAGAAGGAGTTGAATATGAGACAGCGCCATTGAATGGAACTTGTGAAAGACTATGATTGTGATATTCTATATCACCCAGCAAAGGCGAATAGGGTCGTCGATGTGTTGAGCTGAAAGTCTTCAGTCGCACATATGCTGGTTAAGGAATGGACTCTACTTGAAAGGGCGTGAAATTCCGTTTTCAAATTTGAGGTAGGCCACCTTTCTCATCTTATGGCCACCCTCAGAATTGAGCCGGATGTGCAGATCAGGATCAAATTACTTCAGCCAACAGACCCAGATGTTAAGAAAATTTTGCAAGAGGATACTAATAAGAGGAAAGCTGACTTTCAGAATTCTGATGATGGAACGCCGAGGTTCCGAGGACAATTGTGTGTACCTGACGATACAGAGCTTAGAGAGGATATTTTATCAGAAGCTCATCGTAGTAGTTACAACATTCATCCTAGTAGTACGAATATGTATCAGAATTTGCGTCAACACTATTGGTGGTCTAGTATGAGGGTAGACATCGCCAAGCATGTTGCCAAGTGTCTGACGTGTCAGCAGGTCAAAGCTCAGTATTGTAAGCCGAGAGGACTTTTGCAACCTCTCGAGATCCCAGAGTGGAAGTTGGAGCACATCACGATGGATTTCGTGACCGGATTACCAAGGAGTCAGAGAGGTAACGATTCTATTTGGGTAGTGGTCGACAGATTGACAAAGTCGGCTCACTTCATTGCAATGCGAAAAGATCTTGACTTGGATAGGCACGTTGAGTTGTACATGCGCCAGATAGTTCGACTGCATGGAGTGCCGGTTACAATAACTTCAGATCGAGACCCGAGGTTCACAGCCTCTTTTTGGAAGAGCTTGCAGAGTGCTTTAGGTATGAAGCTGCAGTACAGTACGGTTTATCATCCTTAGACGGATGGCCAGTCTGAGAGGACGATACAGACCCTCGAAGACATGTTGCGAGTTTGTGTACTGGATTTCAAGGGAAGCTGAGAGGAACAGCTTCATCTGGTCAAGTTTGCATATAACAACAGCTATTAGCAGAGCTTCCAGATAGCTCCTTTTGAAGCGTTGTATGGCAGAGCGTGTAGAGTGTTGCATCCTAGAATTTCATGATAATCCCTAGATGTACTATGAGCTATGTGGAGATGATGGAAGCACCACCAATTTATATTGTAGCCTTTTGACCCATGATTTGCAATAAGATTTTGGCTGAGCTTTTCAATGGACCATTATTTGATAGGAAAATTTTATTTTTGGCCGTGCGCTTTATAAGTTGGAAATTACTGATTTATGTTACATAATTTTATGGCCATTTGAATTGGTAATTAGGTGTTTACTTAGGTGATGTTTAAATGGGAAAAAGTAGAGAAGAATTGGTTGATTTTCTTAAGCCCAAGAGCCCCCCACCGTTTGGCCACTAAGGCCTGGCCCGCGAAGCCTAAAGAGAGGAGGTCTACTTTCGACCGGATGGAGGGAGAGGCCTGGCCCAAGGGGCCCAATGGGCCATCGACCAAGGCCGGCCCAAGCCCAGCCGGATGAACCCCCCTCTCTTGCATGGAATTGCCAAGTGTTGTCTCTTTGTTGCCAAGTGTAAGAGCCATGCAAAATCCAATGAGTGTTAATCATTGAGGGGAGGAAATTAGTGAGGGGGAGGGGGCGGATTAAGCGAGGAAGGGGTGGGGATGTTGCACGGAAGAGAAAGGAAAGGAAGAGAGAAAGAGAGAAAGGGGAGACCGTGCGTGCGAGAGAAGGAGGAGGTCCGTCGCTGCCGTGCGTGCGCCGAGTCCCACCGTCGAGACGCCTTGCCCCTCCGTTCATTTGCTGTTGTGTTCGCTTGGACTAGAGGCAAGTAGAGTTCAAAAACCTACCCTTTGCTTGCTATGATGTGTGTTGTGAGGGGTGATAAGCCTTGGTTATGATAGGAGTGATGAAATTTGAAGCTTTGGGGAGTAAGGTGTTGGCCTAGTGTTCTGTTTTTCTAAAAGACAGACTGACCTTCTATGATTTCGTGAGCTGCATGTGACTTTTGGTTTGAAATCTCACCTCGACCTCTTGATGAAAGCTGTATAGCACATCTTGAGGAGTAACATACTAAAAATTGAGATAAAACGGACAAGTATTGCTTGGTGAAATGATTTTCCTTTGGAGAAGTTAGATCTGGAATTTGTTGTACTGACCTTTAGTGATTTCGTGGACTGTAAAGTGGTTTTTTTGTTGGAATCTCAGTTCGATTCCTTAATGAAAGTTCTAGAGGACTTCCTGAGATATAACATATCAAAAATTGAGAGGAAATAGACAAGTATAGGTTGGTGAAACCGTTGTCCTTTGAAGAAACTGAATCTGGGAAAACGTTACCTTGACCTAGTATGATTCTGTGATTTTTTTATAAAATCATCCAGTTGAAATTTGATCTTGTGTCCTTAATGAAAGCTGTAGATAACATTCTGAGAAATAACATACTGGCAATTTAGAAGAAACGGACATGTGTAGGTCGGTGAAACGAATTTTCTTTGAAAGAAGTTAATCTGGAAAAACGACGCCAAGAACAAGAGGAATTAATCTTTTATATCTATTAATCTAGAACGAATTGGATTTTGATTTCTTCACAAGATATTTACCTTTAGGTCTTGTCTATAACATAACAAAATTTCAGAATTTTTGGAGTTCCTTTGGGTATTTAATCGAAATTATTTCTGAAACTGTGCAAACTGAAATGTTGAAATTTTGAAAGCTGTGATGCATGGACCGTACTGATTTGTGTGAGATTCTTTTGGTATGGTGTTCTTCATGAGATATCTGTCTTTAGGTCTCGTCTATAACATGTCAAATTTTCAGAATTTATTAATACCGTTTACTAATTTTTCTAGAGTTTTAACTGAAGGAATGCATTCTGTTTTATCCAAAAATTGATGCATTTTCAAAAAAATAAATAAACTTCTCTACGTGATGTATTGTCTTGAGTGGTTGCTTTGCTGCACATGTGGTGAAATTTGGCATGTCATATAACATCAAAAGTTGATCTAAACCTTTGACATCGTTTCATGCTTGTTTGAGTAAAAGTGATAATACCATCGGACCCTTGGGGGTTGACGATGTCCTCGGGAGTTGCGAGATGCCCGGAGGTGTGTGTCGGATGCCCGGAGGTGTGTGCCGGATGTCCTCGGGAGTTCCGGATGCTCGGAGGTGTGTGCTGGAGGCTCCTCGCGATGCCAAGTTGGGTGCGAGCGATAAATAGAGGGATGCAAACATTGATCCCTGGGAAGAAAGATGAAATGAGATTCTATTGAAATTGAAAATTGAATCATGTGCATGGGTATGTGCATATGGCATGGTGATGTACGCATGAATGCATGGTGATATATGCATGATTGCATGGAAATGTATGCTTGATAGCATGAATATTATGCACTTTACTCGTGACATCCTGTTTGTTCTACTTGCTGCACTGTGTAGTTTGATGGATCTTTACTGCTGAGTGGTTGTACTCACCCCTTTTGGGGACTAACATTTCAGATTAAAAGATGCCTTTGCCACCGGTCGCGCGCGGTACCTTCTATGGCTTACCGTCTGACGTTGAGGTTGAGTGCGCGGAGCACATTTGTGTCAGTGTTCCTGGTTTGGTGTTCATTCGAGTCCGCGTGCTGGTCATGTATGATGTGGGCCTGGCTGGGGGCCCGGTCGTCCAGGCGTTTCTGTCTGTCCACGTTCGTCGCGATGGGGTGATGCTAGGGATGTTGCCGCCACCGCCCGATGCACTGGTGGGAGCTGACACTTTTTGGGATAGTCGACACTTGTTGATGGATGGGTTTATTTGATGTTGGGTCGAGATCTCTTTTGAGTCATAGCCAAGTATAGTTAAAAATCTTGGCCTTTTGCTGTACCGACCCGAGATGTCCATCATAAAAATGTAAATAAAAGTGACTCAGCTTTATCTTTTCTTTTGGTACGTAGTTGGTGTGCATTGCATTATTGTTATTGGAGTAAGGGATGGTGAGACTCGTTTGTGCTTCCGTTAATGAGTTGCACTAGAATCTTTTGAAAAAAAAGAAGAAGATTTAATTGAACAACCCCTATGAACTATGGTTCCTTTTTGAATTAAAAAGGCATTAGACTAGTATGTGGTAGGATAAGGGATAGGTACCTATGGCAACCCTAAAGGATTGGGGGCCGTATTGAGGGGGGTGCCACATAGAGCACTCGTGTGTTGGGATGAAGTTGGGGAGAGAGATTATAGGCCCTGAGTTGGTTCAGTAGTCAGTGGATGCAGTCACAGTGATCAGGAATAGATTAATGACCGCTCAGAGTTGCTAGAAAAGCTACGCAGATAAGTGTCGAAGGCTTTTGGAATTCAAAGTTGGTGATCATGTTTTTTCTGAAAGTGTCACTGATGAGGGGAACTTCGCACTTTGGCAAGAAAGGAAAACTAAGTCCGAGGTATGTAGGTCAATTTGAAATTCTTGAGAGAATCTGGACCCTAGCGTATTGTCTTGCGTTGCCGCCGAAACTGGCGTGAGTGCACAACGTCTTTCACGTGTCGATGTTGAGGAAGTATGAGCTTGACCCGACCCACGTGCTTAATTTTAAGGAATTGGACGTGGACGATCGAGTGTCGTACGTTGAAAGCCCGGTTCAGATCGTGGATCGAAAAGAATAAATTCTGCGTACAAAGACCATTCTGTTGGTCAAAGTGGTCTGGCAACACCACGGCACTGAAGGAGCAACCTGAGAGAGTGAAGAGTTGATGAGACGTTTGTATTCCCACCTTTTTGTCTAAAGATTGTAATGGTTTAAATTTTGAGGACAAAATTTTTATAAGAGGGGAAGAGTTGTGACATCCTGGATTTTCAGTCCTGTTTTCAATTGAATAAATCAGGCCTTTCATCGATGCGCCTATAGTGCTATTCTCAGAGCTGATCACTCGTGGATAACTAGACTAACTAGGGAAGTCATTAAGAGATTTTAATGCAATAAACTTGGGAATTTGACCAGGAATCGGCTACTTGATCGTGCTCATCTGCAGAGATCATTTCGGCACAGTAAGATCGATTAAAAATCAGAGATAGGTCGGTTCGACTGAGATCTGTGGTTAAACGTGGGTAGTTCCATTAAATTGCAAAATTCTCGTCGATCTACACTAGATTGATTTTTCTATCATTTTGGTACCTTGTGTCCGTATTTGAAACCTCGAAATTTTCACGACCATTGAGAGTCGACAATGTGTCGAAGGGGTTCATTGTGGCTTGAAGTAAATCGACCACGGGTCATTTGCTCTAAAAATTTCTGAAAGTTACCCGGTAGCCTAGGTCATGCTAAAATCAAGCCAGATTGAAATTAATCACGAAATTGAATCCAATTTCAGAAATTGAAAATTCTGTCATGTCACAACTCATTTTAGGAACGTCGACTCAATCTCTGAAGATTTTTCTACAAGCCAAGATTTTTTGGTAAAAGTCGAGTTAGGGCCATTTTTGTCTAGAAAATTTCGAGGACAGTTTTTTATCGCGCAATTGGGATGCAAGTAGGTTTAATTGGCGAGGAAAAATACCAATTTGATCGAGGACTCGGTATTGGAATTTATAGAAGCTGAATTAAGTTGATACAAGAAGGAATTGAAGTCCAATTGGAGGGAAATGTTGTGAAATTCGTATGCCCCCTTGACCCATGACTTTTGGACCCTTTCATTGGCTTCTTGAGGAAGATTGAGGGCAGAAGATTGCTGAGGAAGCTAGCCATTGAGGTGGGACCACTCCAAGGGAGACAAAGAGATAGGAAGGAGACATGGTGGCCCCCTCCAAGCCAAGCTTGTCCCCTTTGCCCCTTCCTATACCCCCATCGTTGATTAGCCCCCTCCATTGCTGCCTTGAAGCTTCAAAATTTCGAGAAAAACTCACCAGCAAGCCAGCAGCCCCGCCGGAGCCACCGCGTCCCCACCGTTGTGCCTTCGAAGCCCGACCATTGTCCGCCTGCTAGCGCGCCAGCCTCGCACGCCTCTGGTGACCCCAAAGTGCCCTTCGAGCCATGCACAAGCTGCTCCCGCCGCTTGAGCCACCATGGACCGCCATTCAACCGCCGCTCGCCCCCGCCAAGCCATCCGCCTCTTCCTTGGTCGATCCCAACTCGAAGCCGAGCCTGGAGTAACCCATCTCGGCCCCGACCAGAACCAAACCGTGTGGGTCTCATAATCGTTGTTTGGCTCGTTTTAGTGGGTTTCCCGACCCCGCTTGGTGGTCCCGCTTTGGAGTTTGTCGCTCCTCACCGCGTCCCCGTCGTTTTGATCTGAGTGGATCATTAATCAAGTGAGTTTAACTCACTAATCCTTGCTTAGTAAGTTAATGACACTTAAGGGTTGATTAGTTTAGGCTAAGCTAGGATTAGGTGGTTAGTTAGAATGGATTAGTGAATTAGGTAATCCTTGATGCATGTTAGGTGGTTAGATTAGTGTAATTAGCAAGTAATTATGCTCTAGTATTTATTTAGATAGGTTCGGGATTTTCCCGAACCCGTCTCGGCTTTTAATTTGGCTTTACGGGCCTAAGTTCTATTGTTGGTATTTATCCCAAAGTTTATTTATTTCAGTAATTGTTTGGAAAACAACCGAACATCGGTTTACAACACCAAAATTTTTTTTGGTGGACCATATTAAATGGTGGGATTTATGGAAAGGAAAATATTGTATTTGAATACTGTGCTGGTAGCTGTTGTTGTAGGCAAACTTGACGAGATGAAGTTGTTCCTCCCAGCTTCGCTTGAAATTCAACACACAAGCTCGCAGCATGTCCTCGAGAGTCTGAATTGTCCTCTCAGACTAGCCATCTGTTTGCGGATGGTAAGCCATACTGAATTGCAGCTTCGTTCCTAAGGCGATCTGTAGGCTTTTAAAAAAGGCAGCTGTAAATCGCGAGTCTCTATCAGATGTGATTGTCACCAGCACTCCATACAGATGAACAATTTGACGCACGTACAACTCTGCATATTTGTCCAATGCAAGGTCCTTCCATACGGTGATAAAGTGCACCGACTTTGTCAGTCTGTCGACCACAACCCAAATGGAATCATTACCCATTTGACTCCTCGGTAAGCCCATCACAAAGTCCATTGTGATGTGTTCCCACTTCCACTTGGGAATCTCGAGAGGTTGTAGAAGTCCTTCCATTGTGATGCCTTCACTTGCTGACACGCCAGACATTTGGCGACATGTTTGGCGATATCCGCCTTCATACCGATCCACCAATAGTATTGACACAGATTATGAGACATCTTTGTACTACCTGGATGAATGCTGTAACTACTACGATGAGCTTCTAACAAAATCTCTTCCTTAAGCGCTGCATCATCAGGTACACACAATCATCCTCAGAACCTTAGTGTTCCGTTTTCGGAAATCTGAAAGTCAGCCTTTCTCTTTTTGGTATCCTCTTGTAGGATCTTCTGAATCTCAGGGTCTATTAGCTAAAGCATCTTGATTCTTATCTATACTTCCGGTTCAATTCTGATGGTGGCCATAATATTTGAAAGGTGGCCTACCTCAAATTTGAAAACTGAATCTCAAGCTCGTTCGAGTAAGATCTACTTCTTGATCACCATTTACGCAACTAAAGACTTCCAACTCAACGCATTCGCAACCTTATTAGCCTTTCCAAGATGATACAGGATGTTGCAATTATAGTTCTTAAGAAGTTCTATCCAGCGACGCTGTCTCATATTCAACTTCTTCTGAGAGAATAGATACTTAAGACTTTGATAATCTGTAAAGATCTGGAACCCTTCTCCACACAAATAATATCTCAAAATCTTCAAAGCGAAGATAATCGCTGCGAGTTTTAAGTCATGTGTCGGGTAATTCAGCTCATGAAGTCGCAACGACTTTGCCATGTTGCATTAACACGCAACCCAGTCCTCTAAATGACACATCACTATAAATCTCGTATCCTCCAGGACCATATGGTGTTGTCAACACTGGTGCGGTAGTCCACTTTTGCTTAAACTCTTGGAAACTATAAGCGCACTTATCTATCCACACAAACTTCTTTTCCTTCTTCAGCAGTCGAGTCAACGACGAAGCTAAAGCTGAAAATCCTTCCACAAACCTTATGTAGTACCCTGCTAAACCCAAAAAGCTTCTGATCTTTGTTACTGTCGTCAGTCTTGGCCAGTTGATAATTGCTTCGATCTTGGTTGGGTCCACCGAGATTCGTTCACTTGAAATCACGTGACCTAGGAATGCCACACAAGTCAACCAAAACTCGCACTTACTGAACTTGGCATAGAGTTCATGATTCCTTAGTGTCCGAAGCACCATTCTCAAATGTCTTTCGTACTCCTCAGGACTTCTCGAGTACACCAGGATATCGTCGATGAACACGATCACAAACTGATCCAGATATTCCTTAAACACCCGGTTCATCAGATCCATGAAAGTAGCTGGGGCGTTCGTCAAACCAAACGGCATTACAGTGAAATCATAATGGTCGTATCGCGTATGAAATGCTGACTTCCGTATGTCCTCCTTTCTAATCCTCAGCTGACGATACCTTGTCCTCAGGTCGATTTTAGAGAATATCGACGTTCCTTGCAACTGATCAAACAAGTTATCGATACTTGTTGTTGATCGTCACCTAATTGAGTTGACGATAGTCGATGCACAAGCGGAACGAACCATCTTTCTTCTTCACGAACAGAACCGGTGCTCCCTAAGGTGACGCACTGGGACGTATGAATCCCTTATCCGACAACTCCTACGTCTGCACCTTCAGTTCTTTCAACTTCGACAACGCCATGCAGTAAGGAGCTTTAGAGATTGGCTCCATCCCGGGGGCTAACTCAATCACGAACTCAATCTCCCTATCTGGCAACAAGCTTGACAATTCCTTTGGAAACACGTTTGGGAACTCTTGCACCAGTGCGATATCTTCGATCTTCAGCTCCTCAACTATCGTATCCACGATAGTTGCCAAGTAACATTGACAACCCCCGTCTAACAAATGGGTTGCCTCAAGCGACAAGATTAAGGTAATCGAGGGTCCCCCTCGACTCCCAATAAACTCGAAACTTTCACTCGTTAATAGGTTAAACTGAATCGCTTTACGATAGCAGTCCATCTTAGCTCGTTGCTTGGTGAGCCAGTCCATGCCAATTATCACATCAAAATCATACATGGCTAGGATTGTCAAATCTATCCTCCCCTCTCGCTCACCAATCACTAACTTGCAATTAGGACAGCCCACCGTAGACAACACATTATCCTTTAACGGTGTAGATATACTAACTACTGACTCCAACAGTTCAGGACTCAATCCTACCAGCTTAACAAATTGCTCAACTATAAACGAATGAGTTGCGCTAGGGTCAAATAAAGCATAAGCAGCATGGTCGTTTAATGAGACGGTACCTATGATCACATCAGGCGAGTGCTATGCATGTCCTCTAGTGACAACATACACCCTTCCCTGAGCTAGAGGCCTGATCTGTCCACTCTGCGGCAAATACCCTCTATTCTGACCCATCGGTGGCGACGGCGGCAACTGCTGTGGTCCCCTCAGCTTTCTGAGACAGTCTCTGGCCAAGTGACTCTATTAGCCACACTCATAGCATGCACCCGTCCTAAAATGGCACGGGGCTGATCCATGTCGCCTTCCACAGAAGCGACACACACCCATCTAGTTCGGCGCAGACTTACCTACCCCACCCTTCATGTTAGAGGGAATATGATACCTTCCTCCGGTCATGGGCTTCTTCCCAAACCGGTTCCCATCTCTATTTGAGTTGAACCTTGACCCTGATGTAGCAGCTTGCTCACTCAGGTTCCTCTCTATTCGTTGCACCAGCTCATATAAATCGTTGTAGTCCTTCAAGTTTAACGGTACTAAGGGATTCTTCAGCTTCGGTCGGAGGCCATTCCTAAACCTCCGAGCTCTGTCTTCAGGATCTTCCACTAGTCTGGAGCGTACTGTGACAACTCCGCAAATTTGGCCTCATACTGATCTACTGTCAGCATCCCTTCACGGCGGTGCTGGAATTCCTCCATCTTCTGCTCCCTAGCACTGCTAGAAAAGTATTTACCGGAAGTTCACCTTCTGGGGTCACTCTCCCTCTGGTGGCTCTCTAACATGTACTTGCATTACCCTACAGCTGATATACTGCAAGGACAACCTTCTCTTCCTCAGTGCACATCAGTAGTGCAAAGGCACTCTCCAAGTCTTGTATCCAGAGGGTTGCAGCCTCGGGATCTCCTGCACCGGTGAACCTCGGCGGGTTCAGCTTCAAGAACTACTCCACGAGCTTGTGCATCGGCCTCTCTCTCTCAACAACCACGTTCCCAGGTGGAACTTCAGCAGGTACGCCAGCAGTAGCAGTAACGGCAGTAATAGCAGCAGCTGTAGCGGCGACGATAGTGGCGGTGGCTTAATTCTAGGCCTGTTGTCCCATCAAAGCTCTAAGCGTCTCAAGCACTTGAACGATCCCATCAATTCTAGGATCTCCAGGGGCTGCTACCCCAACATCAACTAGAGGCGATGCTACTCCACTTGCACTGGCCTGAGCCTACGCTCTACCACAACTACCTCGGGTATCGACCCTTGTCAGCATCCTACCCCGAGTCACTGGTCCAATGGTCCTCTTTCGAAGAGTCCTCTGCTCCTGATCGCTCATCTTGCAGGATTCTTACAGAACCTACTTTCCAATTCTACACAAAATTAGAAATGAGCGACCACACAACCAAACTACCAAACAGCTATCAATCACATGCATCAGCATAAAAAAAAAAAAAAAAAAAAAACGGCATTTCCTACTAACTATCCCATAACCCAACACGCCTTATCACTCCGAACACTGACCAGCTCTGATACCACTTCGAGCAGGGATGTCATGCCACGAACCTCGAGCGCGTGCACATCCCTCGGTGCTCGATAAAATTGCGACGTCTCGAGACGCGTCACCAATCCATTCATTTTATTGCACATGCGGAAGCGAATAAACAAATCCCTAGACAACACAAATATGGGATAGAAAAGCAGGATACCATTTTCACAAAACACTTTTATATACAAACTAGTTTGTCTACAAAAAGATCGACTTTCAAAAAGAACATGTCCTATGACCTACTAGTCGGACACATTCACCGATCCTTCAGACTCCACCGCCACAGGCTCCAGGGGCTTCGGGTCCTCCACAACCCCATCAGGAGGGTCAGTTGCACCCTCGCCTAGAGCGGCGTTGGCCGCAATGGCGGGGATATCAAAACCCTGAAGGGGACCTACCCTATACCCATTGAGTCCATGCTGAAACAACGCCCTGAATCAATGAGGTACCCTTTAAGGTAGGCCCTCATCGACCTAGATAGTGGTCACAACAAGCTCATAGACCAAATGACTCCCAGGGACAGGGACGTCTATGCTCCACTCGATAAGCCCCCGAGGCTGACCAAAATGTTCCGGAGGGACCGCCATCTAAGGACTCGAAAAGATTGAGCCCACGATAGGGTGAGACAATGTCTCATCAAGTTCACCCCCTAAACCCCGACTAGGAAGAAAATACGTCCAGAGGTGGTCTAACCACACATCACAGAAGACTTACCTTGCCTTAGTTTCTCCCTGCATGTTAGTACAGTTCATATAATCAATGCATGTAACAGGTGCACACATAAATTGGAATGTCTCAATCGATCACATCTCAATCAATTACAGGGGTCCTGATTATAGGGCCAAATCGTTATGACACGTCCCACTCTGTGCCACACAATTTTGTCCCATAATCCGGTGCATCTATCTCAATCAATCACACATTCCAATTGCTTACTACCCGCACAGGCAGTTTTACCTGACGCACATTGGTCCTCTGGCATAGGCAGGCTTCACCTCATCCCTTGAGCGCGACAATGTCCACCCGACACACATCGGGGACGGCATTCCCAAAGGAGCTTCGGTCCGGCCTCTACCGCGATCCGCATCCATTGTTAGGGCATCCCATATAGGGGCTACGTCCACCTGACACACATCAGGGACGGGTTCTCTTAACCATCACATGATCATTCAATTCCGGCCAAGGACATCATACATTGCACTCAACTGTCTCAATTAAGATAATGCACTTGGCTTACTTTCTTCGTATTAAAAACACTCAGTGAAAATAATCGTGTGTGGGTACATGGTCAAATTGAACTTTAAAAATTGATATCCTTCCTTTTAAAATCCTACTATTTTATATATTATTTAAAAACATTTTCGGTATGAAAACCCGACACCCAGTAATTTCTAATTAATTACCAAAATTTTGTAATTTTGAAATAAATACTCAAAATTACACTCACCATTCAATTTGCACAAATTAACATTCAATTGCATAAACTAAGCACACCGTTGCAATCAGCATGAAATTCCGATCATCGGCTATCCCGGTATAATTTCCGGAAAATATTAAATAATTAAATAAATAGCAAAATCAATTAAATAAATGCCAATTAATCAAATAAATGCAAACTTAGGCCTAATAATGCTAATCTAACCACCTATTGGACTAATTAAATTATCCTAACCATTCTAACTACAAGGCCACATAATAAACTAACTAACTACAATTTCTAACCACCTAATTCACTAATTTAACTAATCTAAACTAACTAAACAAGCTAATAACTACACTAATCTAATCGTAATTTAATCTAAACACTCCTTAAACATCATTAACCTCCTAAGCAAGGTTTGGTGAGTAAACTCACTGGTTTTGCGAGCCGATGAGTTCACGACAATGGCAACGCCAAGGCGGGCGAGAACCAAGCCTGGAGCGACACCAACAGAGGTTCGGACAGGGCCTAAAACGGGCCATGAAGCCTCAACCCACAGCTGAGGTTTCGGTTATGCTTTGGGCCGAGAAAGTTGGACGAGCGTCTGGGTTGGGCTAAAACGACGAGGAGATGGTGGCTGTGGTTGCAGCGGGTGACATCGGTGCTTCAGATGGCTGAAACGATGATGGTGGTATCTCAGCTGGCTGGACAGCGGGCTCGACAATGGCCTGGGCGCGAGCAAGAGGCTGAATGGCAGGGGCTTGGCGACAGGTTCACGGGTGTACGACTGGCGTGCGACGAGTGGACGGGCAGCAGTCGAAGGTGCAGGGAGCTTGGCTGGCTGTTGGCTGGCTTTCTCTGGTTCTTGAGCTCTCAAATAACCTCAACAATGGGGAAAGCAAGCCAAGGGAAGAAGAAGGAGAGAGCTGCAGCTGGTGAGGGACCCAAATGGCCTCAAAAGTCCTCTAAAAATATCCAAACAATCATCACAAGGCCCCCACTTGTTGCTGCCCTTAGCCTCAGCCATTTCTACACCAAAGCTTCTCATAGAAGCCATCCAAATGGTCCAAATATTGCAGCTCCTTGGTCCTATGAATTTTGCAACATTCCTCTCTAATTCCAACTCCAATCTTCTCCAATCGAGCTCAAATCAAAGGCCAAAATGTCAAGGAGGATGCCCACATCACATTCCATAATTTTCCTTGCCAATTAGTCCAACTTGATTGCCAAAAATGCAACTGAAAATGGCCCCCTAATTTTCCCGATCCAAAAACGCCCCACTTTGGATTTTCGCCGAAAACTTGGGTTTGCAGAAAAATCTTTGGAGGACGAGTCGACATTCCTAAAATAAATTATGACATGAAAAAATTTTCAATTTCTGAAATCGGGTGCAATTTTGCAGTTAATTTTAACCGGGCGCGATTTTAACGTAACCTAACCTACCGGGTAGCTTTTAGGAATTCTTAGTGCATTTGTCCCATGGTCGATTATTTTCGAGCGACATTGTACATCTTCGACTCATTGGCGACTCTCGGTTGTCATGAAAATCTCGAGGTTTCAAATACGAGCACATGGTATAGAAATGACAGAAAAATCAGTTTAGTGCTGTTCAACGAGGGTTTTGCAATTGGGTGGAATCACCCACACTTTAATGACATATCTCAGTTGAACTGACCTATCTCCGATCTTTGATTGATTTTGACAGTGCCGTATTGACCCTTGCAGATTAGCACGGTCAAGCAGTCGATTTCTGGTCGAATTCTCAAGTCTATTGCGTTAAAATCCTTAACAGCTTCACCAGATAGATTAGTTATCTCGTGAGTGATCAACTCAGAGAAAAAGACTATAGGCATGTCGACGAAAAGCCCAACTTATTCAAATAGAAAACATAATCAGAAAATTAGGATGTCACAATATTCATGCACACCCGCTAGCCCACCTGTCCAGCCACCACATCACCAGCCCAGCTCCATCCTTCATGTTTTATTTTGCCGCACCATCTCACACCCGCCACTAGCACCCAGCAGCCACCTCGCGTCAGCCCCCCTTGCCGCCAGCATTAGGCAGCCTCGCCACAACCGCAGCTCCACCGCAGCCCGTCCCACGTCCGCCTCACCGCCCGTTCGTCACCAGCCCGCGAATAGCCGCGTCCAGCCGAGTTGTAGTCTACCCAAGCCGAGCCAAGCTTCCCCCTTGGCTGAGTTTGTAGGGTAGCCACAGTCGTCGTTAAGCCTCCGTGCAAGCCGTTGTTGCCTCGAGTTCTCATCGCCATCGCGTTGCCATCGCCGTGAGCCCGTCGTCGTCGAATTCCGTGAGTTAACTCCCTTATGTTTGATTAGGCCGTTAATTGCGCTTAAGGAGTGTTTAGATTAGTACTAATCATGGTTAGATTAGTGCTAAGATGGATTAGTTTTAATCAAGCATGATTAGGTTAGTTTACCTTGGTTAGAGTAGTTAACCTTGGTTAGGTTAATTAATCATGGTTAGGTTAATTAAGTTTTTCTTTTTTGCCAGTCCTATTCTATTCCTACTCTAACTCTCACTCTCAGACTTTTGCCCTGCCTCTGTGCAGGGCGTGGGAGTCCAAACCCACTCCTGAAACTAATGCGTCCCCACCCCAACCCTCCTTGAGAAGGTTAATTAAGTTGGATTAGCTTAATTAATCACAGTTTACTGGACACACACTGTTTGCTATTTTCGTGGGTTAAAATGTGCTATGATTTTAAGGTTGTCTTCTTGAAAAATGTTCTAAACATTTTCATTTATGACATATATTTTTCTCAAGATTTACGAGATTTAAAATAACAAGATTTCAACTTCGTTACATGCAAGGCAGAATCTCGTTTTGTGCTGGAACCACTGACCTTTTGGTGTTTAAAGGATTTTTACTAACTCTTAGGGTTCGATTTTTGAAAGAGTTTCTTCACAAAAGTCTTTCATGACATCTTGAAGTTTAACATAATCAAATTTCAGAGCAAACGGATGAGTTTTGGACCTCGAACCAAGCTGGTTTTGGAAAACATAATTTCTGGACACGGGCACAATTTTGGTAACGAATTGAGCGATTTACTGCTCTTATTCTAGGAAGATCTGGGTCAAGGTGTCTTCATGAAAAGTTTTTTTTAAGTGTCTTTTATAACATATTTAAATTTGAGAATTTTTTGAACTCGTTTGGTTGTGTTTCTAGAATTAATCTTGGAGACGTGCGAGTGTACTCGTTTTCTGCCGGTGTGGGCCGGTTGTGGTTTTGTGGTTGTTCTTGGTGTCTCGCTTGATGGAAAATGTAAATTTTGTGATTTGGTTGATTTTTGGCATGCTGAAAACTTATGCATGAAATTGAGTGCTCTGTGGTAGGTTCCGATTTTCGATATAAAACTTGGTGCAATGGACTATTAAATAGAAAATAAATGAGGTGTCGGGTATGAACACAAAAACTTATTTACTCATTAAAACAATAAGGTTTTAAACTAGGTGCGTGCAAAGTTAGAATGATTAATTTTGAGTACAAGAGTACCTACGAATTTCTTTCTAAAAGTTTTAAAGAAAAAAAGGGGATTACCCAAGTTTAGTTTTTAAAAAATGGGTGCTTGGAAAAGAAAATAGAAAATAAATGAGGTGTTGGGTTTGGACACCAAATTTTATTTGCTCAATAAAATAAGAAGGTTTTATAGTAGAAGTGTGCAAAATTTGACTGATTAATTTTGAGTACGTGACCGCATACGAATTTATTTCGGAATGTTTTGAACAAAAAAAAGGGGTTGCAAGGTTTTTTATTTGAAAAGAGATTTTGGTGTACTTGGCTAATGAGGAAGATAACAATGGATTTGAGTGATGGTATGCTCGTGTGATTACCTAAATACCCTGATGCGTATGATTATGCGGGGTAATGAACCCGTCCTGATGCATATGATTATGCGGGACGATGCCTGATTAAGTTCGGATGCCACTAAGTCAACGGGATGTTGGATTGCGGTTGAGGCCGGACCGATGCTCCTTTATGGAATACTGTCCTGAGGCGTATGTATACGCAAGATGATGCCGTGCCCAATGGGGTGGGATGATGCCCGGTTACGCCGGAAGACCGCCGACACTTGTGTTGGCCGTGGCCTGAGGGGTCGTAATAATTGGAACATACCTGAATGGTTATGCTATTGTGCCTGATTATGGGGCAAAATTGCATGGCATGGTATATGACGTGTCATAACGGTTTTACCTTATAATCGAGATCCCTATGAATGTTTGGAAAGTGAGAACTTTGTGCTCTAATTATTGATTATACTCGTTGTATGTATAGTGGCATATGTAATGTGCTAACCTGCATGGACGTACCGAGGCGAGGTGAGTTTGTTTGTGGTGCCTGTTTAGGCTGTCTCTGGGGTGAATTTGCGTCCTAGTCGGGGTTTAGGTTGTTGACTCGCTGAGATTTTATCTCACCCCGTCGTGGTTAACCTTTTTCAAGTCTTTAGTATGGAGGCGCGTCTGGTACGGTTCGGAGTTCTGTGGGATATGGAGGTAGATAATACCTTCTACCCTATCCCCGAGACCAACCCATTCCGTGAGTTGGTTGTGACTACAGTGTGGGTCGATGAGGGTTTGGGTTACAACATGCCCCACTGTTTCCAGTCTTGGTATATTACAAATTCGAACGGAGATCGGGAGGGTCCCATGGACAGTTTCGATGGGCTGTGCGTAGAAAGTGGGGTTGAGCAGGACACCAACCCCATGGATATAGACATCTCGGAAGGTGTCGTGGTAAATCTAGATACCGAGCTGGTAGGGCCCGGGGAGCCGTGTTTGTCTGGTGACTTGCCCGACATCTTGCTTGGAGTTGGGTTTGGATATTAGGACAAAGGTTGTAGGAACTAGTGGCAGTTGTATAGTTGGATGTTAGCCCAACCTCGACCCTTTTTGTTAGCAGGTCGTACAGGAGTTCACGCTTAGCAGACTTGTAATTATAAACTCCTAGGGTTAACTTGGTAAGTTTATAAAGCATAGTTTGTGAAAAATCACTAGCATGTTTTTATTATCCCTGTATTTGTTTGTTGGCCGGGTGTTTATTTAATTTGTTTCCGCATGCGTATAATCGAAAGATAAAAAGAATGGGTCGGCGACGCGTCCTGGGACGTCGCATTTTTAATCAATCGTCGAGGGATATGTGCGTGCCCGGGGTTCGGGGCATGACACCCTTCTATCACGGGCCATTATATTTACAACTACCACATTTTCAAAAGGTCGGGGTAAACCTTAACTCCTCTAGCAAGATTGCAACTCCCAAAATTGACGTGAGACATTAGTCGATGATAGATCAATAGTAAAACAAAAGCTTTGTCTTCGATGAAACATGAGGAATCCTCCATCAACAATATGCAAGCATAAATCAATATTCACCCATAACATGAGGTACTCATGCCTCACTCAATATTATACATGTATAAACAAAATCCATTCCAAATTATGAGGAACTCATGCCTTACTCATATGCAAGCATAACCGAAATCCACTTCGTAATGTGAGGAACTCTTGCACATGAGGTTCATTTATTAACAGTCGAAATCCATCGACTCTTCCGAAATCCACTGGGCATCCGAAATCCATTGGGCAACGTCCCCTAATCCAAGGGTGATGGCTATCCTCAGACAATGAGTCCATCGGGCATCCGAACTTAATCGGGCAATGTCCCCTAATCCAAGGGTGACGACAGTCCTTCGACGATGAGTTTGTTGGGCAACGTCGCCGAAATCCATCGGTCGACGGCTAGAATTAGTCCGTCGTGTGACCATGCATCAAGCATCACAATCCGGTTCTTATCTTCACTTTTAGTTCAAGGGCCTGAAGGTGTGCCATGCATAAGTGTGTGAAATGACTTACCAAGACCAAGACGTTAAGCATGCCGAGCACGAATCAAGGATCGCAACTTGATCCGACACGTTTGAGCACCAATCTAGTACCTAACTTGGCTTGGGAATGACATATCTCGATATTACACTGAGACCATGATAGGACCTGCCTGTCGTGACACGTTCACCGACCTAGTACCAGACTCGGCTCGGGAAAGATATGTCTCAATATCGCACCGAGACCATGAAAGGACTGGCCCATCGTGACATGTTCACCAACCTAGTACCAAAGTTGGCTCGGGAATGATATGCCTCGATATCGCACCAAGACTAAGAAAGGACCGATTTTTCGTGATCCCACGTACATCAAGGCCGCCAAAGCCCTTTTTTTGGAGCTCAGGGCATGACATGTTCACCAACCTAGTACCATAGTTTGAAATAGTTTTGTGAGGAAATAGAAAGCTTTCACAAAACGCTTTTTAAAGTAGGTTTGTATCAAATCAAAATCCAGAGCATATAAAATAAACACACAAACTGGACTTTTTCCAAAGCAACTCAAGTCAAAGCACGAGCCAAGCTCAAACAAACAAGAACTGAACTCAATCAAGAAATAAAGTCACAACCCAACCTCAAGCGGCAACAAATCAATCAACTTCAGTTAAGGACTTGTCACACGCTCGGAATAGCGTAACACAACGTCCTAGCCAAATATTAGTAAGTCCTATTTACCCCACTTCAAGGAACCGCCTAGGTGATTGAGCAACGTGCAACCGAGTAAACGAGCAAGAGGGGCGCGGCCACAAGAAAGAGAGAGAGGGTGACGGTGAGGGTGACGTTGAGAGAGTGAAGAAGGAAGAGGGGGTGGTGTGGAAATGATGGGAGGGAAGGCCTCTAGTTATAGGCAAACCCCTCATGATGATCCTTCCAAATGGGTCAATCATCTTCATGTAGGTGGACAATCTAGGTTGAGGAGGTGGCAAGCTAAAGAGATGGGTGGCAAGTCTAGTTCCTAAGGGCAACACTTGCTCATCTTTCCATTGGTCCATCTAAGGGGTTGAGTCATCATAAAATAATTACATGTAATTATTATGGGGACACCTAAGCCAATGACTAAGCCTCTCCCATTTAATGTTTGGATCTTGAGTAATCATTAGGCTAGATATCTTCATATTACAAACTTGCTCTCCAAGTTTTTAGGTTGGGAGGCATCATGGCCTATTCCTCTGAGGGACACCTCAACTTGGCATTGAAGAACTAGAGTCCAAAGATATTTAATGCATCCTTATCCTAAATTAAGAAGACTCTAGATTGGCCTTGCTCCTTAAGTTGGACATGCAACCCTCTCCCCTTCCAAGTTGGGCGGATGGCCCTCTTATCCTGGGGTGAAAACAATTTCGAGCAGTTTTCGAAATAAGCATCAATACCTTATCAAATGGGCTTGAAAATTATGAAATTTTATTATGTTGTAGATAAGACCCTAAATGACATTTTTCATGAAGAAAGAAATGTCCAAATCGTGCTGTAGAAAGAGCAGTAAATCATTGAACACACCCAAAATTTATCCGTCGAGCAGATTCAACGATCGAAGAGAGAGACTCATTTCTAAATCCAAATCTTCACAAAACTCTTTGAAATTTCTACATGTTGTATAAATAGATGTCCTTTAAAAATTTTATGAAGAAAGCATAGTTAAATTTGAAAAGGAAAATTTTATAAAAATTTGAGAAGGCAACCTAGTCCCCATTTTCACTACACGAGACAGGTTCTAGACGGTGAATGATTAGGCCTTCGTCCCTACCATTTAACCTTAGAAAAATATGAAATTTAAGTATGTTTTAGATCAAGATGTTTAGAATAACTTTCACGAAGGAAGTTTCTTTAAGTTCATACATAAAAAATCTGTGTAATATTGGCAAATAGCGGAGGTCCAGTAATTTCGAAAATCAAAGGTGGTAACCTTAGTTGGGAAAAGGAGGCGTCCCACTTGGTCAAGAAGCATTAATGGTTGGGGATCCTTATCTTCCAAGTTTCCAACTAGGTCCTAGATTAGATGGGACACTTCATCCTCCTTTATTTGATGAAGAGATTCTAGAATCCTCTTTTACTTTATCCTTTCCTTCCTCAAGAATGTGGTATTCCTTCCTCAAGAAGGTGGTATTCCTTCCTCAAGAAGGCAAGCTAGAGAATTCTATTGTCCAAGTTGATTATGGGGCTGAGGAAGAAATCATTAGGCACACCTTGAAAAACCGAATCACGTACACCTGAGGTTCGGCCATTACGTTCCATGTTCGCCCAAACTATTCCTTTGGACGGTCGGTCGGCCAATAGGGTCAATTGTCCTTTGATTGGTTCGAGACCAATCCTAAGGTTACCCATGGCTTGGCACTAAGCCAAGGCACTCATGGACCTTAGAATTAGTGATGGAATATCTGGGTCTATCCCTGGGCTCATTCCAGTTGGCACCCGATCCACCTGTAGGGAACATGGTCGGTGCGTTACCAATCCATGATTGGATCTCACCAATTCGAGATTCTGTTGTAATCACTAAGAATTAAATAAGGAATGATGAATTTTTGGTCGGAAGACGGTCGCATTTGATCAATTCGGATCGTCTGTGTATCGGTGCATAACCGAGCGGAATCACCCGCGACCAGAAATTGCGACCGGTCGGATCAATCCATGACCATCCGCCGATCCAAAATCATCCCCTAATCAATTCTCATGATCAAAAAGTCATCTTATGAGCTGATGACCCTATCCCATCTAGGTTTGGTTGGTAGAAAATTCGGGGCCAACACCTCGACTAATTCGTGACCAGTCGATTGGTTGGTCGGTCGGACCATGACCAATCCATGATTCCTTGCCGATCGAACCAATCGATCCATGGCCAATGGCCCATGATCGATCTTTTTAGGACCTTATGGCCAATCCTTACGGGGCCGGAAATCGAGGATGTTACACTAATGGATCAATGGCTTTGAATCTTTGATACCATTAAATTAAAGCTGCATTTGTTTTTCCATATTATTTGACCAAACAAAAAAAGAGATTTGATGGAACATGAGATTCTCTATAGTTAAGGGGTAAGTTCAGGTCTAAAATTTTGTTCTCGAGAAGTTGAAACCACATTTAACATGTTATGTTAACATGTCCTGAACATGTTATTATGTTATTTTCAAAGCGGGCACCAAGGTTGAAATCTAACATTATGGGATTGAATAAATATAAATCAAACACATGAAATATTTTATTAGTATCAATGATTAACTTCACTTGAAAAATTGGCTTCTCATACGTGCACCTCAAGCCAGGAAACAATAGGGGAGAAGGAAGAGGCAAAGGAATACATTGGAATTGTATTTAATTTTTTTGACCACAGATTTGCATTTAATTAAATCATGTAATTCAGTTATTGAGTGAACCATGGGATCCCAATCTCAATGCTGTTCCTAGTGCCTCCCCAAATAAAATTTGGCGCATTAAATAATATGAACACCCACATCATCCAATGGCGAAGGCAGAGTAAGCCCACGTGCACCAGATGCATATAAGACCTTGCTCCTTCTACACGCGCAAACTCCCCAAAATAATGCCTGGAAGAGAAAACGAAAGACCCACATAAAGCAATGGAGGGAATGATCATTCACCGGAGTTTATAATTCTACTTACATCAATTATATTTGTTCGTAAGCCTATTTAACTTCTAAATGAAGAAATAGTGACTCCTTGTAGCCAATAGAATTGATAGGCCGGTTGTTAAGGCCACCAGGAACATACGTCGAGGACCACAAGAAGGCAAGGATTGAAATATTCACAAAAGCCCACACAAGGAGGAGCAAGTCTACACTTGAAAGGTTGCAATAATAGCTCCACACAAAGTCCAATCGG
This sequence comes from Eucalyptus marginata, assembly GCA_014182565.1. Lineage (NCBI taxonomy): Eukaryota > Viridiplantae > Streptophyta > Magnoliopsida > Myrtales > Myrtaceae > Eucalyptus > Eucalyptus marginata. Next base: position 23,923,197 of record CM024589.1, read on the forward strand.
ACTAATTGCAATTTAGTCTCCCACCGTTCGCGGAAATAATTATAAGCTTTCATCATAAATAAAGTATACATTGGAAAGATTGCAATTATTTACATAGGAGATGAAAAAGATTCCCAGCCCTCACATTAATCTCATTATGTAATTATCCCATCCATTACATAAGCGGTAAAATGAGTCTACGTAATCATGCCAAAATACACGGGTACGTTTTTGGACAATTTATTTCATTGTTATAGGTTCGGTATGCCTAAAAAGAAAAGGAAAGGAGATTAACTCGATTCAGTCATTTTAGGCGGCTAAACATTCGAAAAGACCAAATGCCAAATAAAGCACCTTTGACTTCTGCTCTTTGGCTCTTCATTATCATATTAACCTCACAAATTTCTTTGCTAAGCTTCACAAAAATGCCCCCTCATTTGACGTCGCGTCTTTATTTACTTCTGCTTTCATTATGGAACTCCGTCCGGTGAAAACTAAGAAACTTTACATGAACACACGCCAAAGGGTTTTGTCTTTGCCACGACCTCTTTTTTCGGCATCCGATTAGGGCAGATGCCTGCAGAGGCTGATGGTTCGGCTAGGTCTATTAGGCTTAGCCGGGCTTTCCCAAGCCCACCAATTCACGACTTGATGGTTTGATATTTTAATCTGTAAATTAATTTTAAAAGGGGTCGCCACTAATTGATTTGGGGTGGGCCAATTAGAAACCTAAACGAAATATTGGGAGGAATATTCGCTCCTGCGCAACCATAGAAATTAGATTCGGGGACTTGATTACACTAGTTAATCACTAATGCCCTTCTAGTACCTAATCTTGTTTAAACCTTAAGACTTTTTGGATTTTTGAGGGGTTTTCCATGCATTTGTGGAGGAAAAACATTTTTTTGTGTCCTTTTCTCATTTTTTTTGGACATAAAATGGATTTTTGGATTTTTTGGGTTTTTTTGGAAAATATAAATCATTTTTTGCTTTCTTTTTTTTTGGCTTTTAGGAAAATGTGGGATATTTTTATTTTTTTGAATGTTTGGAAAATAAATTATTTTATATTTTTTTTTTTAAAAATATTATTTTATATTATTATAATATAAAAAGCGAACCAGGTCGATCCGGGTTGGGTCCGACTGGGTCGCCTACCAATTGGCCAGACAGGCTTGCCGCACGGGCCCAAATTCGGCTTCCTCAGCCCACAAAGTTGGCCCACAAATTTTGCAAAGCCCACCCGCATTTGGTCGAATGCCTTACTTGGTCGCAACCCGATGGATGTCCCTCTCCTTGCTCGCGGCTAAGGCGTCGCTGGGCGGACGAACGGTGACAACGATGGCAATGAGCTGCTCAATGGCGTTGCGGTACAATGGCGGGCACTCAACAAGGTGTCGTCATAGTACAGCAGCAGCAAGCAAAGCTTGCGTCGAGGGACCAGCGGTTGTGACGGCTAGGTGGTAGGCGGTGTCGGAGGACGGTGGTTCGTCTTGAGGCTGCTGGTGGTGGAACGGTAGCGGCGAGCGACGGTGAAGCAGCGTCTAGTGACGAAATAGCACTGACCAACGATGGCGAAGTGGAGAGGCGTTACGAGGGAGTGCCAGCGACCCCGGCTGGTGTCGGGCTAGTGAGGTCAGCTTGGCGATGGTGAAGTAGCGACGGATGGGGGGTGGAGGCGACTGTAGGGAGCGACAATCGTCACAGCAGGTCCTCAGCTTCTCAGATTTGGTCCTCTATCCTTCAAATCTGACCCTTTTCCCTTCTCTCTCTAAGTTCGCTCACCGCTCGACCCTGGCTTTGTCGACGATCTCCTCCGATCTTCCTCCTCTCTCCGACCATATCTCACTTAGCCCCTACCTCGCAAATCCAACCCCTTGCCTAGATCTGACCCCTTTTTCTCTAGACTCGACTTGCCCAATCTACCTCCTCCAACCTTGACCTTCCTCTGACCAGATCTGAATCCTAGGGTTGGTCGGCTCTCAGACCTCCCCTGATGTCTCTCGGAGGAAGTGATCGGAGTTGGCTACTTCGGATCCCTACTTAGCCGTGCTCTTGCCATTGTTGGGGAAGGCCTATTTATAGGTGAGGGGGCGGCCGGTCGACTGAGCTTCGACCGTCGGTCCACGCACGCCGACTGGCCTTAGGGCAGCTGGACCGACGTCGCCTTAGCCACCCACCTACTTCGCATTGAAGGCCTGTCCTCCTCGATTGCCAATCTACTCTCACCTCAACCCGTAGCTTGTCCTCTGGCATGTCATCGGCCACCACACGTGCTGCTCATCTGCTCGGAGAAGAAGACAAATGAGGAAGAAGATAAGGGGTAAAGAGGGGAGCCGGGCTGGAGGAAGAGGAGGCTGGGCCACAGGGGCCCATGTGGCTAGAGAGGAAAAGGAGGGGGGGCTGGGCGCAAAGGCCTAGCCCCGACGGGCTTATTCTCTTTTTGTTTTCTTTTTCTTTTTATTTGTTTTATTTGTTATTTTTTTTTCATTTTTGTTGTTTTTTTTATTACCATTATTATTATCTAAAAAAAGGAAAATGAAAAATAAGGCATAACTAAAAAAACCTAATTAAAATTTAGGCGTCAATAGCTGCCCCTCTTTGAAGGTGAGCTCGTAGAGGTTGCATTCAAAGATAAACCGATGCCTAAATTTTGTCCATGCATGTGCAACATACTTTATTTGGGAAAAGAGTAATATAACATCATATATACTAAGACAGATAAGAAGGTACCTGTAATTACTCACCGGGAACGAATGAGATAGGGTGCGAATCTCGAGTCTGGCAAATATCAGGGCATCATCTTACTTAGTGCAGTGAGGAGGCTGCTTTTCCAAGATCTGAACCTTCCTTTGGTTGCCTTGATGGGAAATTGCTTTTCTAGGACTCAAACCTTTCTTCGATCGCCTATTAAAGCAATGAGTTATTCACTTGACCTTTCTCGGGGGACTCGCTGACCTTTCTCAGGTCATCTATTTGTTGGGTGCCCGATCACCAGCAAGGACATCGAATGGTTACCCGACCTTTCTCAAGGTATCTATTTGTCGGTGCCTGATCCTCTGTCAAGGACACCGGTTGGTACCTGACCATTCTCGGGGGATGCGCCAACCATTTTCAGGGCATTTGTTTGTTCGTGCCTGATCTCTGTCAAGGACACCGGTTGGAACCCGACCTTTCTCGGGGGATGCGCCGACCTTTCTCAAGGCATCTATTTGTTGGTGCCTAATCCTCTGTCAAGGACACCGGTTCGTACTCGACCTTTCTCGGGGGATGCGCCAACCTTTCTCAAGGCATCTATTTGTTGGTGCCTAATCCTCTGTCAAGGACACCGGTTGGTACCCGACCTTTCTCGGGGATGCGCCAACCTTTCTTGGGGCATTTGTTTGTTGGGTGCCTGATCCTCTGTCAAGGACACCAGATGAAACCTGACCTTTCTTAGGGGATGCGCTGACCTTTCTCAAGGCATCTGTTTGGTGGGTGCTTGATCCTCTGTCAAGGATACCGGTTGGTTACCCGACCTTTCTTGAGAGATGCGCTAACCTTTTTCAGGGCATCGGTTTATGGGTGTGCTATTCGGAATTCACCGGACCTCGAGTACGTAATGGTCCGTGACGTGTCGACGAGTTTGTTGTCGGACTACGTTGATGGCACCACTTGTGGATGCCATTTCATCATTACCATCGCCAGACCAAGACGTCACGTTTCATAATGATCTTACGACATACCCTCATAGTCACGCCTTTGCCGCGTTGTGATGATCCAATCACCGTATAACTTATCGTCTCATTGAAAATTTCCTTACACAACACCACAAATGAGACCAATATCCACCATCATTTGTACATTGCTAACTGAATCTTTCATGCAAGTCATTTTTGACCCCATGCGTACGAGAAAGTTGACGATGAAAAGTGTCGAAGACTCCTCTAATTCCCTCACGTCGACTCTCAATCATCCCCAGCCAAAGACCGCTGACTACCACAGTTTCACGCATGCATTCCTCTCCATCGAATGGCCATGCAGCCGCGTCCATGTGATGGTCAGCTAAAGGGGAACGATTGACCAAGAAATGGCCGCGCCACAGCCGCGTCCTCCCTCCTTCGGCCAGTCAACGAAATGGCCACATTGACCATGCACGAGGGACACGTCCGTGCATGAGGAGGGGCAAGTGTTGGCCAGAGTTCTCGATGGACGGCCATGTCTCCCCCACCCATCTCCGCCTCTTGCTGCCACCGAGCCTAAATTTGTTGACTGAGGAAGTCAACGGGCAAGCTCACTAAAGGAGAGCAAGCGGGGAGAGAGAGAGAGAGAGAGAGAGACCGCTTCTTCTTCACTTCATCGCCACCAGCCTCGCTTCTCGCCTCTCGTGTGCGCCTTACTGCCGTCGACCACCGCATCACCGGCTTCCTCACTGTGCCCCAACCTCCCTCACTATTGCTATGTTGCTCATACAGCCGACCATAGCCCCGTCCAGCCAACCACCGCACCACAGCCAGCCACCGACGCCTTAGCTGGTGCCTCACCACCGCCCCTCATCTGCTGCCGAACCGGAAGACTGTAGCTTGCGCCTCACCGCCGCCCCTCAGCCACTGCGAACCCGAAGACTGCAGCTTGCGCCTCACCACCATCCCTCAGCCGCTGTCGAATTGGAAGACCTGCAGCTTGCCGCCTCACCGCATGCTGCTGTTGCCGTCACCTCACCACAGCCGCGCCCACCGCTCTCACCTTGAGGACTCAAGGCAAGCGGTAGCTCTATTGCTCTATATTATGTGAGAATACCCTACGCGTGTGTCCGAATTAGGATAGATGTTATGGGATTAGCGTTAGTCGATCGTGTAGGCGGTACAGTCAAAATCACCAATGTCGGATGCTTAATAGGTATAATGTTTTAGATGTTTCGGAGTTGTCCTCGGCGAGATGAGCCAAGTTTAGCGTTGAGTGATCCCATTGTGCGCATGACGACCATCGGTAGGGTCAGCGTATGTTCGGATATAAAGCTATGAGCTCTTATCTGTAGGATCATTATATCGGCTTTTAGTGAAATCGGTCTTGCTAATCGATCCTGCTTGTTGTGATTTGGCGTAGACTTAAGGTAAGTCAGGTATATATCGTTTAGGGTCAAGTGCTAGAAGACCTTAGGCGAGTCGTCGGAATTAAGTTGAATAGAATAAAAGGAGGTATGAACCTTGGGTAAATGTGTATGATGATTCTAATAAAACCTGTTAGGTGCTGCGTAATGGCTGAGATGTTTTTGATGCCATTAGACCTTGTTACGACGATGCCCCGGGTGTCGGGTTGCCCGGAGGGTCGTGATGGCGATGCCTCTGGATGCTTGGGGACTGGTGAGCCCCGAAGGTACCCTGGTGGTCGAGATGCTTGGAAGTGTGACGTAACACATTCTGGATGCTTGGGGACATGATGAGCCCCAGAGGTCCTCGTGATGCCAGGTAGGGTGCGAGATGCCTAGAGGTGTGACGTAACACGCTTTGGATGCCCGGTGATTGAAATATGGAACTGGAGGACCTCGTGATGCCAAGTAGGGTGCAAGATGCCTGGAGGGATGTAAACATTGATCCCTCTGGAAGATGACGGCAATTAGAATTAACGTTGACTCGACTTATAAACTGTTCCGATTGTTTAATTGTTTTCCTAATGCTTCACTTGAAATGTCCTTGTAGCATTGCAATACCCTGAGTTGTTTTGCCTTACATGTTGTGTGCTAGAATGTCATAGGTAGAGTTGTGGTAGAGTTGTATAATATGGTTTGACAGACTTCCATATGCTGAGTAATCGTACTCACCCCTTGTGGGACCATCATATTTAAGAGATGTAGATATGCCGCTGCAGCCCGCATCTTCTAGTGTGTTCTATTGCATCCCCCATCGACCTTAGATGGGAGCAGACGGAGCACCTTAACCTCGACTTGTCGGAGATCATATTCATCCGGATCAGGGTGATCCTCACCATGGATGCTGGACTCACCACAGGTGTGACATGCTGAAATTTGACCCCGTCTCGATAATATGAAATGGTTATTTCGTCGACGCGCCGATGGTAATTTTTCTCTGAGTTGGCCACTCATGAATTAATATTAGGTGAAGTCGTTTAGGGATATAAACGCGACAGACTCGAGAATTCGATCGGAAATCAACTGCTCGACCATAATAATCGACAAGGGTCAATACGACACCATATAATTGAGTTGAGATCAGATATAGGTAAATTTGACGGAATCACGTAATTGAATTGCGGGTGATTCTATGTGATTGCAAAATTCGCGTCGAACGGCACTAACCTAGTTTTTATCGATTTTATACTTGATACCCATAATTGAAACCTTGTGATTTTTACGACAACCGAGAGTCGACTACAAGTCGAAATGCACAAACGTGCATCGAAAATTATCAACCACTGGTCAAACGCAATAAAATCCCTAAAAGTTACCCGATAGGTTATGTTGTACTAAAATCACGTTTGATCGATTTTAACCACAAAATTGAATTCGGTTTTGGGAATCGGACGTTCAAGCGTGTCACGATTCATTTTTAGAACATTGTCTCATCTTTTGGGAAATTCCGTCGAGCTCGGGATTTTGCGGAAAAATCGATTTCGGACAAAAGAGATTAAGTGAAATTCGGATGGCTGAAGATTTGGATTATTTCTACCCCTAAAATGGTTTAGTTTTGAAGAATTGAAGCAAATTCCTCATTGGTGAAGTTGTCACGCCCCGAACCCCGGGCACGTGCACATCCCTCGGCGGTCAACTAAAATTTGCGACGTTCCCAAGACGCGTCACCGACCCATTCATTTTATGCACATGTGGAAGCAAATTAAACATATACCCGGACACCAACAAACATGGGATAGATAGCAGGATAACCAATCTTCACAAAACATACTTTTCATATATACAAGCAAAGTCAGTCCTATAGGTCTGACACCAAAGGTCTATCCCAAAAAGAACTATCGAACAACCTATACTCCGGATCCCTTCAACTCTAGGTCGGGACCCTCCATGACACCCTCTGATATCTCCATACTAAGGACCTGAAAAGTTTAAACCACGACGACGTAAGACAAAGTCTCAGCTAGTCAACACCCTAAACCCTGATTAGGACGAGAATTCACTTAGAAGCATCCTAAACATGCACCATCCAGAACTTACCTCACTTAGGCGCGTCCCTGCACATTAGTGCACCATATACGCATTATAGATATCACAAGCATGCTTAACAACTGGAACACCTCATTTCATCCATCAATATTCACAGGAGTCCCGATTATAGGGTAAAATCATTATGACGCGTCCCATACCGTACCACACAATTTTGCCCCATAATCATTCACGGCTATCTCATCCACTCATGCATGTTCCAGTTATTATGGCCCATTGGCCATGGCCAACTCCCTAGTCGGCGGTCATCCGGAGTCCCGCCAAGCATCCAATAAAAATCGGGCATCGTCCCGCCCCATCGGGCATGGCAACGTCTAAAGCTCCCGCCTAAACGGCATCCCAAAAAGGGGCAGTGGTCCGGCCTCTACTGCGACTGGCTTCCAGACTCCCGTCGAGCATCCGATAAATCAGTCATCGTTCCCAAACTCCCATAGGGTGACGGGTTTTAATAGCAATCACACGCACATCCAAACTCGACCAAGAACATCGTGCTTTGCACTCAATTATTTCCATTTCAAATAATGCACTTGGCCAATTTTCTTCGTATTGAAAATACCCGGTAAAATAATGGTGCGTGGTCACACCTTTAAATTGAACCATAAAACGTGATACTCAGCCATTTCAAAATTCCATGATTTTATATAATACATAAAACATTTTTGGCGTAAAAAAGCAACACCCAGTATTTTTCTATTTAAATATTGAAATCCAATTTTTGCAATAATAATTCAAAGCGACAATCAAGCACCCAATTGCACAAATACGCAATCAATTTCACATATAAATTCAACCATGAAAATTAGTGTAAAATTCTGAAAAATGGCTAGTCCGCCACAAATTACGCTAATTATAATTGATTAAATAAATTATGAGTAATTAAATAAGTTATGATTAATTAAACCGAACTACTTACGTAACGAACCATGCAGGACACCTCATCAATCAGGTCAACCTTTTACCTTCCATCATATAGCCAAAACACCAAATTCCCTTTTAAAAATAAACTTAGTAACTCTTTTTTTTTGTTCAAACCTTCCGAAATACATTCGTACGGGGTCCCGTATTTGAAATTAACCCGCTAAACTTTGCACGCACCTCGTATAAAACCTCCTTGTTTTATTGAGCACATAAAACTTGGCGTCCAAACCCGACACCATATTTCTTTTCTAATTTCCTTTTCAACCACCCTCTTTGGAAAACAAACCTTAGTACCCCCCTTTTTTGTTCAAAACGTTTAGAAATAAATTCATAGGTGTTCATGTACTCAAAATTAATCCGTCATACTTTGCATGCACCTAGTTTAAAACCTTATTGATTTATTGGGCAAATAAGTTTTGATGTCCGGACCCGACACCTCATTTATTTTCTATTTAATAGTCCATAAGGTCACCTTTTGCAATAATATTAAAAAAAACACATAGAACAATCGATCTCATCGTCTTACGCATAAGCTCTCAGCATGCCCCACATGTCAACCCCATCACAAAACATACAATTTCCAGCGAGCAAAACATCAAGAACAACCACAAAACCACTACCGGTCCTAACCGGAAGAAACTGGGTCACTCGCGCGTCTCCAAGTTTAAATTCAGAAATCTAACCAAACGAGATCAGAAAATTCTCAAATTTTACTATGCTCTAAAGGACACCTAAACGAACATTTTTCATGAAAACACCTTGACCCAAATATTTCTGGATTAAAAGCAGTAAATCACTCAAACCGTTATAAAAATTGTGCCTGTGTCCAGAAATTCTTTTTTCCAAAATCAGTTTGGTTCGAGGTCCAACATTTGTCTGTTTGATCTGAAATTTGACTATGTTAGACTAGAAGATGTGGGGAACAACTTTTGTGAAGAAAATATTTTGAAAATAGAACCCTAAGAGTTGATAAAAATCCTTGCAACACCAAAAGGTCACTGTTTCAGCACAATCCGAGATTCTGTTTTGCAAATGCCGAGGCGGAAACATTGTTCATTTAAATCTATAAAATTCTGAGTAACATATATGTCATAGTTGTAGATGTCTCGAACATTTTTTAAGAAGGAAGTAACCTCAAAATCTTAGCACATTGTTCCAAAAAAAAAATGGCAAACAGCGAGGGTCCAGTAAACCAGCTCTGAAGATTAAGCTAATCCAGCTTAACACTAATCTAACCAGCTAATTAACACTAATATAAGTAAGATAATTAACAATAATCTAACCCTCTAAGTGCAATTAACAACCTAATCAATAATTAGGGAGTTAACTCATCGGAATTCAACAGTGGCGGGCTCACGGCGACGAGAACTCGAGTCTACCGTGACTCGAATGGAGTTCAACCAGTGGCCATGATGGCCTCACTTGCTCACGGCCAAGAGGAAGGGTTCGGCTCAACTTGGTGTCAATTTGGGTGGATGCTGGTGGCTAAGGTGTGGTGGCTGCTCGGCGGTGACAGCGCAGCTGTTGGATGGAGCTAGCGGCGAGGACGGGCTGCTGACCGTTGGTGGTTGATGGCATGGAATTCTGGTGGCCAGTTGCTGTGGAGTTGGGCGGTAGGTGATGGATGCTGGCGTGATGGATGGGAGGTGGTGGGATGAGGGGCTACAAATGGAGTTGGATGATGGGGCAGTAAACGAGAGGGGAAATGGAGGCGTTGGTTGATGCGGCAGAGAAGAAAGATGGGGGAAAGGGAAATGATGGGGTTAGCAATAGCTTGGGGAGAAGAAGAAATGCGTGAGGAGTTGTGGTAGCAAAATAGAAGGAGAAAATGGAGAAGATAAGGCTGAGGGGAAATGGGCAGAAGGGGTGAGGTCGGCAGCAAAAGGGCAGAATAATATGTGCGTGAGAGAGGGGAAGAGAGAGAGGGAAAGTCAATGGGAAATATCTAAAATCATCATCTCTATGTCCCCAAAGTCTTCATGCTTTATCCCTTTGTCTCCCAAATTACTTTCCTAAGCTTAATTTCCCAAAACAAGCCTAATTGAGGTAGGAAAATCCAACTTGGTCTACCCATCCGAATTTCCCTTTTTATTTTCTTTTTGCCAGAAACTGATTTTTCCATAAAATTCCAGACTCGACGGAATTTCTCCGAAAGATGAGATGACGTCCTAAAAATAAATCGTGACACGGTCAAACGTCCAATTCCCGAAACCGAATTCAATTTCATGGTTAAAATTAACCGAACGCGATTTTAGCGCAACCTAACCCACTAGGTAGCTTTTAGGGATTTTAGCGCATTTTGTCATGCCCCGATCCTCAAGCACGTGCCCATCCCTCAGTGGTCGATTAAATTTGCGGCATCCCAGGACGCGTCGCCGACCCATTCATTTTAATGCGCATGCAGAAGCGAATAAATAAATCCCTAGACAATACAAAGATGGGATAGAAAAGCAGGGCCACAATTTTTTAAAATCACAACAAACCTTTATACACATCAGACTAGAATATTTACAATACTAATCTATATTCACAAGTTTACAAAAGGTCAGTGTTCAAAACAAAGCTGTCTTATGACCAGCTAGTCGGACTCATTTGCCAACTCTTCAGTCTCCACGGGCGCCGGGTGCGTCGGGTCTTCCACCACACCATCTGGAGGGTCCATAGCACTTTCCCATAGACAGGCATCGATTATCCCGACGAGGATTTCGAAACATCCTAGAGGGCCCACCCAGAAACCATTGGGTGCGTAGCGAAACCAAGCTCTGAATCGATGAGGGAACACATAACGTGGACGCTCTTCGACCCAAATTGTAGTGACCACCAGTTCATAGACCCAAAAGCTTCTGGGATCGGGATAGGTATAAACTCGCTTGGTGACTCTCATGGGACGACCATGACGCTCAGGAGGATTTTCCATCTAAACGCCCAAAAAAGTTAGCCCATAACGGGGTGAGACGATGTCTTAGCAAGTTCACCCCCTAAACTTCGACTAGGAAGGAAATGCGCTTAAAGGCTACCTATGCACACATAAGATAGAGGACTTATCTTTGCCTTAGTTCCTTTCTGCAAGTCAGTACAATTCATAATTTCAACCAATCCACTTAATTCAATCAACCCATCGATCAATCAGTCAAACCACTCACTTCCATACCAACAGTACTATCTATCAATTCAATATGACCGATGCTCTCACAAGTTGCAATATATGGTCATAGCTCTTGCAAGCTGATATAGATAGATAGTAGCTCGCACAAGTTGATATAAGGAGATCGTGCTCTCATAAGCTGATATAATGATCTTAGCTCACACAAGCTGAAAAGGTATACTGCTCTCACAAGCTGATGTATCAAAGCCCGTAGATTGATACAATATATTGCTCTCACAAGTTGACGTGCAAAGGGGCCCAAAAGCAAATAAAAAGTATACTACTCTCACAAGCTGATGTATCAAGCCCATAGGCTGATACAGTATACTGCTCTCACAAGCTGACGTGCAAAGGGTCCCAAAAGCTGATGATAAATATGCTCGCACAAGCTGACATGCAAATATGCTCTCACAAGCTGATAAACCATCAAGTTAAAATACCCGATATTTTCTAATTAAATCCCGAAATTACTCAATTTTGGAATAAATACCCAAAATTACAAATCTCACTCAATTTGCACAAATCAACACTCAATTAAATAAACCGATCATACCATTGCAATCAGCACAAAATTCCGGTCACCGACTATCCGAGCATAATTTCCGGAAAAATAATAAATAATTAAATAATTACTAAAATTAATTAAATAAATACATTTAAATGCCATAAATGCAAACTTAGGCTGGAAAAGCCTAATTAAATACCGAAACGGGCCTAGAAAAATTCCGAACCTATCTAGATAAATAATACAACCTATCTTGTTGCTAATTAAACAATTCTAACCACCTAACATGCATAAACGAGTAATTAAATCGATAATCTGTTCTAACTAACCACATAAACCATACTTAGCCTAAACTAATCAACCCTTAAGCATAATTAACTCCTTAAGCAGAGTTTAGTGAGTAAACTCACCGGTTTTCAAATCCGATGAGTCCATGACGACGGCAAAGTAGAGTTAGGCAATAAACTACGAAGCGGGGACACCAAGCGGGGCCCGAAAGCGGTCCGAAATGGGCCTCGAAGCCCACGGTTCCTTGCTGGCTTCGGTTTCTGTTGAAAGGCCGAGGGAGGGAGTTGAGCGATGGATTGGGCTGGAACGGCCAAGGCAAACTAGTGGACGGCTCGGTGGGCGAGTAAGTAGGTAGGCGGAGCTTCATGGCGGCGGGACGAACAACTAGGTGGCTTCGATGACTTGTGGCGGTGGCTGGATAGGCTCGGGGGAGGAGGCATGACGACGGAATCAGCAAGACGACGCGGCAAGGGCGCGGGCTCACGCGAGGGCGCGACACGACGCGACGGGGCTCTAAGGACCTTGGCGCGCTGCTCGACGGCAAAGGGGAGGAGGCTGGGGTTTTCTCTACAATTTTGGGAGCTTCAAAGGTCTCTAATGGGGAAAGCAAGCCTAAGGTAGAAGAAGATATGGCTGAAGATAAAGGGGGTCCCTCCATGGCCCTAAAAGTCCACCTTCCTATCTCTTTGGTTCCCTTGGCAAGGTCCCACCAATTCAGCTCAATCCTCAGCCAATTTTGTGCACATAATTCCCCCTAGAACAAGTCCCAAGTTGTCGAAATGGTAGTGCACCATGGGGACTACCAATTTACACTTAATTTCCCCCAAATTGAACCAATTTCTCTCCAATTGGACTTAAACCGGTCTCTATAAATTCCACCAAGGTACCCTCGACCTAATTGACAATTTTTCTTGCCAATAGCACCAACTTACATCCCAAAAACGCGATAAAAATTGGTCCCCTAAATTTTCCGGTTAAAAATGCCCTTACTTTGAAATTTCGCCAAAAATCTTGGTTTGCAGAATCTTCGGAGGATGAGTCTATGTTCCTAAAATGAATTGTGACATGACAGAACTTTCAATTTCTGAAATCAATTCGAATTCGCGATTAATTTCAATTTGGCGCGATTTTAGCGTAACCTAGCCTACCAGGTAGCTTTCCAGAATTTTTAGTGCAATTGACCCGTGATAGATTTATTTCAAGTCACAATGTACATCTTAGACACATTGGTGACTCTCAGTTGTCGTGAAAATCTCAAGGTTTCCAATATGGGCACAGGGTACCCAAAATAACAAAAAAATCGGTCTAGTGCCGATCGACGAGAATTTTGCAATCAGGTGGAACCACCCACTCTTTAATCACATATCTCAGTCGAATAAACCTATCTCTGATCTCTAATCAATTTTGACAATGCCGTAATAACCCTTGCAGACTAGCACGGTCGAGCAGTCGATTCCTGGTCGAATTCACAAGTTTATTGCGGTAAAATCCTTTAACGGCTTCACTTAATAGGCTAGTTATCTTGTGAGTGACCATCTCAGAGAAAATAACTATAGGCGCGTCAATGAAAAGCCCAACGTATCCAATCGAAGACAGAACCTGAAAATCAGGATGTCACATGTTTGACCCGTGATCGATAATTTTGATCAACGTTTGTGCATCTCTGACTTGCCGGCGACTCTCGGTTGTCGTAAAAATCTCCAGGTTTCAATTATGGGTATCGAGTACAGAATCGACAGAAAATTAGGTTAGTCTCGTTCGACGCGAATTTTGCAATCATGTGGAATCACCCATAATTTAATTACGCCATTCCATCGAATCGACCTATATCCCATCACTAATCAATTATAACGGTGCCGTATTGACCCTTGTCGATTATCACGGTCGAGTAGTCGTTTTCTGATTGAATTCTCAAGTTTGCTGTGTTTATATCCCTTAACGGCTTCGCCTGATAGATTAGTTAACTCGTGAGTGACCAACTCAGAGAAATAGGACCATAGGTGTGTCGACGAAATGCCCATTTCATATATTCGAGATGGGGTCAAAAATTCAGGATGTCACAGAAGTGTTTGACGTTAAGGATGAAGACTTTTGGGGCTTTCTAATGAGTGTTTAGATATTTGCAAGGCTTTCTAATTAGCCACTCCTAGGACTTTCTCCCCCCCCCCTCTCTCTCTTTCCCTCTCTCCTCTTGTGCGTGCCTTCCCTCTTGCTTTGCCGACCTCACCCCTCTACCCAATCTCTTCCCATTTTCTTCCTCGCAACTTCCCTCCCCTTATGTTACTTTTTCTTCCTCTCTGCAAAACAGCCCGCATTCCTTTCTCCCCTCAAGTTCTTCACCCTCACCCCACGTCTTCTTCTTCACCACCTGCACTCACCCTTACGTCCAAAATAGTAGCCACCAGTAGTGCCAACCCTGCATCGTCCAGCAGCCACGTCCAGCCGCCGTCCCTACCTCACTGTCGGCGCCATCAGCCCCCGGACTAGCTACTCCTAAGAACCGAACCAGCCACAAGCCGTGAGCTTGTGGGTTGTTTTCCTTCGCTGTTGAGCCTCCGTTGGAGACATTGTAGTTACGGGTCTTCACAGCCTCTGTGTCGCCGTCGCCGTGAGGCCACTGCCGTTGAATTCTAGTGAGTTAACTCCCTAATCCTTGATTAGGTTGTTAATTGCGCTTAGGGGGTTAGATTAGTGTTAATTAGCTTGATTAGATTAGTGTTAAATTATATTAGCCTTAAGTTGGATTAGTGTTAATCTAATTTTGTTAGATTATCCTTAAGATAGATTAGTGTTAATCTAATTGGTTAGATTAGTAATAATGAGGGTGGTTTAGTCTAATTTAGTGAATTTCCCTTGGATCTAGTTACTGGACCCTCACCGTTTACCATTTTTGTGGGGAAATATGTGCTACGATTTTGAGGTTACTTCCTTCTTGAAAAATGTTCTAGACATCTTCAGCTATGACATATATGTTACTCAAGATTTTAGGGATTTAAAAGAATGAGATTTTAGCCTCGTCATTTGCAAAATAGAATCTCGGATCGTTCTAAAAACAGTGACCTTTTGGTGTTCAAAGGATTTTTGTCAACTCTAAGGGTTCAATTTTTAAAAGAGTTTCTTCACAAAAGTTGTCCATCGCATCTTTTAGTTTAACATAGTCAAATTTCAAATCAAACGGACAAGTTTTGGACCTCAAACCAAACTGATTTGGGAAAACATAATTTCTAGACAAACTTGGAGGCACGCGAGTGGCCTGGTTTCTGCCGGTTAGGACCGATTGTAGTTTTGTGGTTGTTATTGGTGTCTTGCTTGCTGGGAAGTGCACATTATGTGACTTGGTTGATATTTGGCATGCTGGGAACGTATGCGTGATGTTATGTGGATGGTTGTGCTATGATGGTTGTTTATTATGGTTGCAAAAGGTAACCTTATGGACTATTAAATAGAAAATAAATGAGGTGTCGAGTCCAGAGTCCAAAACTTATTTGCTCAACAAAACAATGAGGTTTTAAACTAGATATATACAAAGTTGGACAGATTAATTTTGAGTACGTGAGCACCTACGAATTTATTTCTAAAGGTTTTGTACCAAAAAAAAAGGGGGTTACTCTAAATGGATTTCAAAAGAGGGTGGTTGGAAAAGAAAATAGAAAAGAAATATGGTGTCGGGTTTGGACGCCAAATTTTATGTGCTCAATGAAACGACGAGGTTTTATACTAGATGTGTGCAAAGTTTGGTAGGTTAATTTCAAATACGTGATCCCGTACGAATTTATTCCTGAAAGCTTTCAAGAAAGAAAAAAAAGAGTTGCAAAGTGGATTTTTGAAAAGGGATTTTGGTGCTCTTGGCTATGTGATGGCTTGTACGTGTGTTGTTATGCAATTGATTGCTGGATGGTAGTTACCGATGATGGTTTAAAAACTTTGTTTTATGGCCTTTCAGATGGAAAAATGACCGGTGTCAGTTTTTGGACGCCAATTCTTATGTAATATGTAAAATCATGGAGTTTTGAATTGGGAGCGTACCAAATTTAATGGTTCGATTTAAATGCGTGACCACGCACAATTATTTTACTAGGAGATTTCTAATATGAAGAAAAGTGGCCAAGTTCATTATTTAAAACGAGGCATTTGGACGCAAGGCATGGTGTTCTTGGCTAAATATGTGCTCGTGTGGTCACCTAAGTACCTTGATGCGTTTACGCGGGGTAGTGAACTTGTCACCCAACAAGAGTTTGGGAGCGATGCCTGATTTTATCGGATGTTCGGCGGGGGTCTGGAAGCGGTTCGCGGTGGTGGCTGGACTGATACTCCTTTATGGAATGTCGTCTAGGCAGGGGTTCTAGACGTTGCCGTGCCCAACGTGGCAGGACAATGGCCGATTTTTATCAGATGCCCAATGGGGGTCCGAATGATTGCCGACTGTTGTGTTGGCCGTGGTCGTTGGGTCATAATAATTGGAACATGCCTGAATAGTTGTGATAGTTGCACCTGATTATGAGGCAAAATTGTGTGGCATAGTATGGGACGTGTCATAACGATTTGGCCTTATAATCGAGACCTATGTGATTGAAATGATGTCTTCCGGTTATTAAACCGTGCTTGTTGTACTAATGATGGTATATGTGTTGAGCTAACGTGCAAGTACACGCCGAGGCGAGGTAAGTTCTGTACGGTGTGCTTAGGACCGCCTTTGAGGCAAATTTGCGTTCTAAACGGGGTTTAGGGTTTTGACTCGCTGAGATTTTATTCTCACCCCGTCGTGGGCTAACCTTTTTCAGGGCCGTAGCGTGAAGATCTGCTAAGTGCAGATGTGGTGGGCGCGAGATGCCACATCTTGTGGCTGGCCCTACCATTAGCGAAGTTTAGGGTGACCTTGATCCCTGAGGCTTTTGAGAGGGTCGATAGGAAGTGGCCGTTGAGAGGCTTGTAATTAATAGACTTCCTAAGGTCAACAGTTGATAAGAAAATTGTTGTGTTTGGGAAATTGTTCCTTGTGTTTACTATCCTTGTGTTTGTTGTTGGTTGACCGAGTGTTTATTTAATTCACTTCCGCATGTGCTTAAAAGAAAAAAAAATAAATGGGTTGACGACGCGTCCTAGGACGTCGCATTTTCAATTGACCATCAAAGGATGTGCGTGTGCCCGGGGTTTGGGGCGTGACAACAGGCCCCGTGCTTATGGGGTTTGTCGTCCTGTATGCCCGAGTCAACAGGCACATGGTGGGACCAGTGCCGTTGCCGGAGGATGATGATGATGGCTCGAGTGGGGTCGAGTAGGTCAAGGACTCGAGAGGATGGCAACATTTTTGGAAGCCAGGACGTGACACCAGGACGATGATGTGGATAGACAGCTGGATAGTCGGTCCAATTTTGGTTTAGCCAAATATAGAAACTTTTTGGCCTATGTGTACCAACTAATGTCATCCGAAAGATATAAATAAATAAAAGTGCCTAGTTGATATATCGTGTGCATCATTATAAGTTTGAATGGGGTACGTATTTGCTTCCGCAATAGTTTAGCGCAGGGATCCATGAAAGTCGCAGCGAACCTTAAGGATCAAGGGTCGCTCAAACAAAGTTGTCGCTGCGAAAGGATACCACCGCAACAGAGTGGTATCAAAGCGAAGGATAGCCAAGATAGTGAAACGACATGGTGACCCCAAAGGGTCAGGGGCCGTCATAGTGGGATGCCTGATCTTCTGTCAATGACACCAATTGTGGGGTGCCTAATCCTCTATCAATGACACCGGTTGTGGGCTGCATAATCCTTTGTCAAGGACACCGGTTGTGGGGTGCTTAATCCTCTGTCAAGGACACCAGTTGTGGGGTGCCTGATCCTCTGTTAAGGACACCGATTGCCGACCTTTCTCAAGGCTTCTGTTTGTTTGGGAGATACCTGGACATTCACATGCCTTGAAAGAGTACCTAGATATTCACAAGTACTAACCTGTAGGATATCCAAACCTAGTTGTTGGCAGGCATTGAAGGGATACTTGGATGATCACAAGTACAAACTCGTGGAGGATACCTGGACATTCACATGTATCAAAAGGGTACTTGGATGATCACAAGCATGAACCCTTGGAGGATACTTGGATGTTCACAAGTATCGAAGGGGTGCTTGGATGATCACAAGTACAAACTCTTGAAGGATACCTAGTCATTTTTTTAGGTCTCCTAGTAGATGGAATATCGAGGATGTACCTCGCATATTCATGAAGGTCTCCCACCTCCTGGCAATTGGGAATATCGAGGACGTGCCTCGCATATTCATGAAGGTCTCTCACCTTCTGATAATGGGAATATCGAGGACGCGGCTCGCATATTCGTGAAGCTCTCTCACCTCCTGGTAGTGGGAATATTGAGGACGCACCTCACATATTCATGAAGGTCTCCCACCTCCTGGTAATTGGAATATTGAGGATGCGCCTTGCATATTGGAGAAGGTCTCCCACCTCTTGATAGGTTGGGAATATCGAGAACACACCTGGGATATTCGTGAAGGTCTCTCACCTCCTGGTAATTAGGAATATCGAGGACACGCCTTGCATAGTCATGGAGGTCTCCCACCCCCTGGTAGTTAGAATATTAAGGATGCGCCTCGCACATTAGTGAAGTTCTCCCACCTCCTGGTAAATGGGAATATCGACGATGTACCTTGGATACTAATGAAGGTCTCTCACCTCTTGGTAAATGGGAATATCGAGGACGTACCTTGGATATCCATGAAGGTCTCTCACCTCCAAAGAAATGGGAATATCGAGGACGCACCTCGAATATTCGTGAAGGTCTCTCACTTCTTGGTAAATGGGAATATCGAGGACATACCTTGGATATTCATGAAGGTCTCCCACCTCCTAGCAATTGGAATTTCGAGGACACGCCTCGCATATTCGTGAAGGTCTCCCACCTTCTGGTGACATGAATTTGGATGTAGCACGAGGCTTACTTGGATGGCTGCAAGCACTCAAAAGGCCTGGGGGCGTCAGGTGCTCGAAAACAACGAGATACTTGAGTAGCTATCGGTATCAATATTTTGAGGATAACTCGAACAAGTCGATTGTCGAGGGAGAGTACCAAGACAGTGGTAGGTATTTAAAGATGATGGGATACTTGGACAATCGCAAGCATTTTACTATGAATACAACTTGAATAAGTCGAGTGTCAAGAAAAGGGGGAGCACCTAAATAGTGTTGGGTACTTGAGGACAAAGGGATACCTGGACAATCGCAAGTATCAATACTCTAAGGACAAGTCGAACTGGTCGAGTGTCGATAAGGGGGAGTACTTAGACAGTGGTGGGTACTCAAAGACAAAGGGATACTTGGATAGTTGCAAGCACTTAAACTCAACAGACAACTCGAATGGGTGGAGTGTCGACAAGGGAGTACCTAGATAGTGGTAAGTACCTAAAGACAAAGGGATACTTGGACAGTCGCAAGCATCCAAACTCAGGAGATGACTCGAATAGGTTGAGCGTCGATAGGGAGTACCTAGACGGTGGTAGGTACCTAAAGACAAAGGGATACCTAGACAGTCGCAAGTATCAATACTCTGAAGACAACTTGAACTGGTTGAATGTCAATAAGGGGGAGTACCTGGATAGTGGTGGGTACTCAAAGACAAGGTTTTGGAAATAAGGGTAAAGATCAGCTTACCTGATGATATCGTTGATCTCTGGAAGTATGTTTGTTATTGAACAACTTGCAATATGCACACAAGTGATTATATATGGATTTAAATGTGATTCATGCATGATAACTTTGTCAGTCATCATCTGAGTTCTACTAGGGAAAATTTTGAAAGACAACTTTCGTTTAGAATGTAGATGTCTTGAACATGCCAGATGAGGGACTTTCAGTCTGAAAGGTCTTTTCGCTCACTCTCATGGGAAAGGTTGTTTTATCCTAACCATTGATGCAGGATTTATGACGACCACACTATCTCACTGTCGTCATGTCAGTAGGGGTCTGAGTATTCTCGCAAGCGGTACAATTTTACCAATATGAGAGGTTTTTGCGGGGACTGTAATGTAGGCTTGAGCAATGGCTCATCAAAGGGGACCGTCAAGGTCGAGGCTTATGAACGAAGTGCCGCGCGATCATCTCCGAGTTTGCAAGTCAAGAATCCTGCGAAAAGAGATAGAATAATCTTACTCGTACTTCTTCGAGCGACGCTTATAGACATATGAAATCCTACGTTAATTGAAATGCCTTAGTCTGAAGAGACTTTTACAATGGGACTCAATGTAGGCTAGACTCATGTGTAACAGGGTGAGAGTTGGTGATTGCCTTGGCATTTGTCACCAGTCATTCTTCTCACTACCAGATGGAGGCTATATTAATTGAACCATAACAACAACTTTTCTTGGTTGTATTTTTTGTCTGGGGGGCATCGTGGGGGGCATCGGCCTTGCTTTTACCAGGCACACTGCTTTTTCATGCCCCTAGTTTTTTCGATTTTCTCATTTATGGGCATTGACCTTGCTTTTACCAAGTACACTACTTTTTATGCCCTTAGTTTTCATTTTCGTTGTCCGAGGAATTGGCCTAGGCAAGCTCAAGAAAACATTGTTGTTAGACTCTTGAGTCTTCATCTTTGGTTAGCATTCTAGGCCATGTTGCTTGAATGTCAGTAACTTTTTTTTTGCCTCAATATGAGGGTAAAATTACAGACTCACTTGGGTTGTACAATGAATATAAGTGCATAGAGAAGGAATTGTTCTTCGTTATTCTAGGGCACTTACATTAACGCAAGTGTTCATATGTAATAAAAACACCCGACGATTGATGCAAGTACAAGCAAGAGAATTTCTATCCCTCTTCTCACCTTGTGATGCTGCTTTGCCTCCGATCTGCCCCCAGTGTGGGGTGGTTATTTGATGGGGGTAGGACAACAATTTCACCAATATATGGGGCTTAAAGGGGTGAGTGGTGGATAACCTAGTAGAGGAACGAAATGCCTTTCACTATTCTGGTTATTGTACCATTCGCGAGAGAACTCTTTACCTTGCCAACATGGAATCTTCTGCACCCATCTCACAAGTGTATAGATGGGGGACTGTGTATAGGATATGGCTTGCCTTTCATCATCCTAACGCACCTCATCTAGCAAGCTCAATCAATCTTGTATTCTTCATTTAGTTGTCTATTCTAATAATCCTCAGCGGAATTAGTGATTTAGATAGACAAAATCATTGTGCAAAAATCCATTTTGAAATGACATGCAACGTTTTAAATATGATGGAGTTTGTACTTTCAAAACAAATTAATGGTTTTTACTCAAAAAAACCTTATTAACAACTTTAGGGATGTTTATTTAACATAATTGTATTTACAAATATGTTAAATTTTGAACATCAAAAGAGTTATTCACAAATGGGTGTCAATGAACTGTCCCTATTCAATAGGGAGATGACACAAGAAGAATCAGCTGGGGTTGGGAATCTGATCATCGATCTGATGAGTGCGTTTGCTTTTTGCCCCTGCAAAAGAGAGGATGCAAAAATAGATTAATTGGTAGGGCCAAAGTCAAACGTGACTTGAGGCCTGAAAGGTTTTTACCATTTGTTTTGGCGATATTTGAGGCGCCATTTCGTTTGGGAGAGCTTATTAGAGTCTGACATATCTCTCATTGACTTGTTATCCGTATCTTTGATGGTCAAGTGATCCTACAACAAATAAAAGGGATCATGTTAGTCACGAACTCCTCTAGGAGTTGAATAATTGGAAGCGATACAACATTACCCTTCACTGGTTTGCACATGATTGTGTGGACCTGGAGTACGAGGAGGACACGAAGTCATATGTCTCTCATTTCATTAGGTCAATTATTCTCCTTAATTGGCTCATGGATGACACGTCCTTTTACACAAAGTCAAGTGAATTTGATAGGGTCATTTCCATGTACGAGCTTAGCCAATATTGATTTGCCAAACCTAACCATCAAGATTGGTTCTTGAATCTCGATGCTTCCTGACGATAGAGAAGATATGTCAAAAGTGGGTTCAGAAAGAGGGAGTATTGGAAACAATACCAAGTTACCCTTCACTATAGTTTGTATTTGTTGACTCCTAGGGATATGTCGATGACAGTCTTTTGTCTTGACACAGTTCAACATCTCTTTCGATTGGCCTTTCTCGTTTGTGGCCATGTATGCATGATTGATGGTTGTTGATTCATTTCCAGCGCCTTCCTTTTATCAAATTTTTCCCTCTGTCTTTTGACTATATGATCATTAGCAGCATTAGGCAAGGTCATGTACCTCAAGCTTCCATGGAATCTGAGATGGACAATCAAAACCTCCAGTCTCTTGGGAGAGCGTGCATTTAGAGCAAGAAATTTCTTCCTTGTGCTTCTTGACTCGTCAAAGCTGGAAACCCCTTTAATGAAACCGCAACGTCCAATTATTTGGGCATGTCGTGCGAAAATATATTGCTCCGGCATAAAAGGGAGTTTTTCAGGAGCAAGGCAGAGTGCATAGAGCTCCTAAGGGTGACTCGCAAAGTGTGAAGGCTGAAGGCAGCATGGAGGAGGCTACCTTGCCTTAATCTACCATGGGGGAATAATACTTACCATTTCCTACAACGGGATGATCTTTTTGTTTGCCCCTGCCTTCTTGAAAGAGTGTCTTCAAATTTAGCGAGTGCACATGAGGTACCAGTTTCAAATGCCCCCTGTCATGCCACGTCATGCTAAGTCAAAGGGGATGGGGACGATATGAAGTGAGTAAGCTAGAAAAATAAACAAGATTAAATTTAACATCTTGTTTTGACAAAAGCTTTTGGTGATGAGATTTTTTTTGTTTTTGAAAGTATGTATTTGGGGGGGGAAGAAAGCATGGGGAAGCTCGGCCCTCAGTATTCTCCTTGGATGATATTTTTTTTATGGTTGGATAGCATCATTGGGCTAGTTTGGAACACCGCCTCATGTTCTCAAAACAAAATATTAGAACTGTACATTAGATTGCTAGAATGGGAAATGCAACAGTTATACACTAGACAAGATATGAAACATGAGATAAAAAAAACTAAAACCCCTGAAAATACTTATGAGAAGGAGTGCTTTAATAGTGCTGGTTCTGGAATCATGCGCCTTTGAGTTCCTCGCCTCCAGTGGACTCGAAGTATTCGCATGAGAGGACCACTTCATTGAAGCTATAGAAGTACAATCCATGCAACTAAAAGCGATGCTTGCAGGGTAGGGCTTTCATGAACAGCCTCATCATTTCTTCTTTGGCCAGTTGACGGTAGGTTTGTATCATAAAAGCCTCCCACCTTTTTGTATATGCCCGGATATCCTCCATTGGTCTTCTTCAGAAGTGCACCAAGTTCTCGCAAGGCAATTCAGTTCCAATATGGTTTTAGTACTGCTATAGGAATGCGGAAGATAGCTCATTCCAATCCTTTATGAGGTAGATATTGGCTGTGACAAACCATTGCAATGCAAACCCTATAAGACTTTCTTGGAAGGCCTGAGTTGTGAATGACATTAAGCTGTAGTGATGCCATTATACTTGCGGAGATTAGGTACCCTCATTACTATGGGGGTCATAATCCTACGAGGGCTAGACGAGCCTGCTCTGTTTTGGTTAGGCCAATGGTTTTCCCATTGCATATTCATTGCGGTGGTGAATTCTGCCGCTTCAGGAAAGTTGGACTCTATCGAGATCATTTCACAGCTTTCTTCCGAGTTGAAATCACCAAACAAGGATGAGGCGTTTATGTCATACTCATGGTCAGGTGACAAGCTTAGCAACTCATTGGGAGACAAGTCATGACGGACGAAAGTTTCCTCTTCTAACAGGCCTTGGATCCTGTGTATGGGTGGGAGGCAGTCATACGATGAATAGCTATTTTCATATGTATAATATTGGTAGCTCTCGGGGTTGTATCCTTGGGGTTGGTAGCCTTCAGGATTGTACCCTGAGGATTGGTAGCCTTTAGGACTGTACCCTAGGGGATGCTCGAAGTGCGAGTGCGGAACTCACTAATTGTCAAGTTCGGCCTACATTTAGTAGCAGGCATTGACACGAATTGCTTAGACTTTCTTTTCTTGACTCCTGGTCCGGACCTTTTGAGTAAGGCCCTCTATTTTGCCAACTTGAGTTTGTTAAGGGGATTGGGGGATGGGGGAGTTTCGCTTCCTAGGTTGATGGGAGCCGAGATTCTCTAGACCTAGCTCTTGCAGTAAGTCTGGGGAGTTGCCTTGCCGTGCCCTGGTCTTGAATAGGCTTTGTGGCATTGACCTCATATACGGGCTGTCATGTCCCGAACCCCGAGCGCGCGCACATCCTTCGGTGGTCGACTAAATTGCGACGTTCCTAGAACACATCGCCGACCCAATCGATTAATGCACATGTGGAAGCGAGTTAAACAATCTCCAAACAACAATCAACATGGGATAGAAAAGCATGACAGTAATTTTCCACAAAACATATTTTATAAACAAGCCAAGTTTATATACAAAAGAATCTAAACCAAAAAGAGGAGCTACTGAGCTCACTAAACTCCGGGCTCTACAACCATGGGCTCAAGGTCAACCACAACACTATCAAGAGTGGTGAGATCCATCAGGTGACCTGCTACCCACTGCTCGGTCCCTACAGGAGGCCCGTCAAAACCTAGAAGAGGACCCTCCTAACCCCCTTGAGGAAAGCTGATGTACCACACTATGAATCTATGAGGTACCAACTAGGGTAGGCCCTCATTGACCCAGACCTTGGTCTCAACCAACTCCCGTCTTAGGGTGGTCCCGAGAATAGGGAAGTAGGTAAACTCAAACTCCATTGTCTGCGGGACCCTGTATCGCACGTGACATGCCTCCATCTAAGGACCTGAAAAGATTAAACCCACGACGGGGTGAGACAATGCCTCAGCAAGTCTACGCTCTAAACCCCGATTAGGAAGATAACACACCTAGAGGCAGCCTAATCACACATCATATAAAGGACTTACCTCGCCTTAGTACCTCCCTGCACGTTAGTACAATTCATATAATCTAAGTATGCAGTAAAGGCACTCAGTAGTTGGAACATTTCACTTTCACATGTCAATTAATCACAAGGGTCCCGATTATAAAGCCAAATCGTTATGACACGTCACATTCCGTGCCACACAATTTTGTCTCATAATCAGGCACGGTTATGTCAATCATTCAAGCGTGTTCCAATTAGTTATGACCCAACAGCCACGGACGACTCAACAGTAAGCGATCAGCCGGCATAACCGGGCGTCGTCTTGCACCATTGAGCACGGCAACGTCTACATCTAGATGACATTCCCGAAGGAGCATCGACCCAGCCTCCACTACGACTAGCATCCGTTGACGTGGGGCCTTCTCGAAGGAGCATCGTCCGGCATAAAAGCTCGTGACGGGTTCTCATAACGATCACATGCACATCCAATCCCGGCCAAGGACATCGTGCTTTGCACTCAAATGCCTTAGTTAAAATAATGTGCTTGGCCTATTTTTTTCGTATTAAAAAAAACACCCGGTAAAATAATGGTGTGTGGGTACACGATCAGATTGAACCATAAAATGTCATATCCTCTCTTTTAAAAATCCCACGATTTTATATAGTAGTTAAAACATTTTTGGCGTCAAAAACCGACACCTGGTATTTTTCTGATTAAATACCAAAAATCCATAATTTTAGAATAATCCAATTGCACAATTTAACACTCAATTGCACAAACCAACCACACCACGACAATCAGCACGAAATTCTAACGACTAGCTATCTCGGTATAATTTCCACTAAATAATAAATAATTAAATAAATTGCAACATATTTAAATTAAACCATTAAATTAAATTAACATAAGCTAACTAACCACCTAAGTGCACTAATTAAACTAATCTACTAAGTTAACTAATTTAAATCTAATTAAACTAACTATATTAACTAACTAAGCTAACTAAAAGGCTAACTAATTGACTAACCACCTAGTTGGCCTAACTAAATAACCCTAACCAAACTAGTTAGGCTAACTAAATCCATTAATCTTAATTAGCCCAACTAAATCACCAATTAGCCCACTAATCCACTTCTAAGCATAATTAGCTTACAAATTAGGGATTATAACATAAACTCACCGGATTAGCGAGCTGATGAGTTCACGAAGATGGCGACGCGGAGGCGAGCAAAACTTGGGCCTACAGCGACACCCAACGAGGTTTGGAAGGGACTGAAAATGGTCCACAAAGCTCTCAGCCCAAAGTTGAGAGTTGCTTCTGTTTTGGGCTGGTCTGAAGGAAGCCGAGGGCTGGAACAAGCTGGGTTGACGCGGGAACGGACAAGGTGGGCTGGCAGAGGCGTGCTGGCGGCTCGAGGATGGCGACGATGGCGGCCGGGCGAATGGCGACGAGCGGCCAGGGGCTGACATCGAGCAACCGCGGGACGGGATCGCGAGCAAGAGGCAGAGCACGGGCGGACGAGTGGGACGGCGTGCGAGCGACTTGCAGTCTTGGCGGTGGCTTGCGGTCTACTGGCTGGTTCAGTAAGGAGCTTTGCTGCTAGCTTGGCTCTAGAAATGGAGGTTTCTGCTAGCACAAGTGAAGAAGAAGCTGAGGAAGAAGAAGAAGAAGGTAGCTACTGCTAGAGGGGGGACAAAAGGCCACAAAAGTCTTGGAAAATATCTAAAACACTCAAGTATAAGCCTCCAAACTCTTCAGCTAGGGCCAGCAGCCATTTTCCCCTCCTAAGCTTCTCCAACAAGCCAATTTTGAGGTCCAAATGTTGCAGCCCCCCATGGCCTACGAATTTCAAGTGTTCACCTCTTCATTTCAATTCAATTTCACACTAAATGACTTCAATTCAATGGTCAATAATGCTAAGGTAGGAGCCCACACCAAATTCTTGCATTCCCATCACCATTTGATCCAACTTGGAGGCCAAAATTTCACACAAAAAAACGGCCCTTTGAATTTCCCAATTTTAAATTGCCCAATATTGATTTTTCGCCAAAATTCCGGGCTCGCCGAAAATTCTTCAAAGGATGAGTCGACGTTCCTAAAATAAATCGTGACATGCCAAAACTTTCAATTCCTGAAACCGAGTTCAATTTCGCGGTTAATTTCAATCGAACGAGATTTTAGCATGACCTAACCTACCGGGTAGCTTTTAGGAATTTTTAGCGCGTTTGACTCGTAGTCGATTATTTTCGATCCACATTGTGTATCTTCGACACATTGGCGACTCTCGGTTGTTGTAAAAATCTCAAGATTTCAATTACAGGCA
This sequence comes from Eucalyptus marginata, assembly GCA_014182565.1. NCBI lineage: Eukaryota > Viridiplantae > Streptophyta > Magnoliopsida > Myrtales > Myrtaceae > Eucalyptus > Eucalyptus marginata. The sequence goes on from CM024589.1 coordinate 23,950,445, forward strand.
TAGGGTACATAATCGACAGAAAAATCAGTCTAGTGCCATTCGATGTGAATTTTACAATCAAGTGAAATCACCCACCATTTAATTACATGCCTCTATCGACTCAACCTATCTCCGGTCTCTGATCGATTTTAACGATGCTGTATTGACCATTGCAGATTAGCATGGTCGAGTAGTCGATTTCTAGTCGAATTCTCAAGTCGGTCGCGTGTAGATTTCTTAACGGCTTCACCCGATAGATTAGTTATATCGTGAGTAATCAGCTAAGAAAAAAAGACTATAGGCGCGTCGATGAAAAGCCCATTTCATATAGTCAATGCAAGGTCGAAAATCAAGATGTCACACGGGCTCCTTGCCTTTCCCAAAGGGGAAGCTTTTCAGCAATAGGATATTACTTGATCATCCATCTGCCATGCAAGGCTGCATCAATATTTTGTCCTACCTGTCTTTCTTCTGTGGGCTGCAGGTCAGATTGGGCGGTTGGGTTTCTCTCTTATGCGGCATGTGTTCTTAGGGACATTACCCCCCGTCTCTACGACCATCAATTCTTCATACTCCGCGACTATTGGCTCTTCGTAGGGCAGGGTGATGTCGGCATTGACGTCAACATTATATTCTTGGCGGAAAGCATGAGTTAATTTTCCCTAGGTCTTAAGGAGATTAACCCTCCTAATGATGTACTATCGCAAGGCGGGGCTTGTCAGGTTTGATTGGTATGACTGAATCATCCTTCAGACTAGTAGGCCTACAAGTAGGTCTCTCGGCGATAGGTATTGGCGTACCCCTCACATTCAGGCACTTTAAGCTCTTCAGGAATCTTAACGCTGGCATAATTAGACAAGTCCATGGGATCTTGCCCCTGCAGCTGGCTCAGCTTCTTCGTGATCTTTACAAACTATCTATCCTGTGGATTATCCTCTGGCGAGTTTGCAAGTGTCATGAGTGTATTTAAAGTAGCTACAAAGTTGGTCTTCATTTGAGTGGACTCCATTTGCCTTGAGAGTTGTCGAAGAGCAATGGACATTTGTCCTACGCCGTCTTCGATGTTAGCAAGGCGATTTTGGACGTCATTCTAATCAAGCATCATTGCCTGAGGCCATTTGCGGGCGACAGGTGGTTGGCGATTCATAATTACCTGGCATCGCAAAAACGCAAAAAATAATAAATGAGCACTCAAGTAAACAAATATTGACCCATGGCAACGGTCTAACTGTTTTTATTTATTAAAAGAGGATTTTACATACAACAGACTTTTAACATCTAAGCTTGAAATTAAAATGACATAATGGAATACTAGGTATTAAATAGAAGTTCCTAAACAATGGGACTAAGACAAAATTTTCACAATATTAACAATAGGGGGCACATGACTACTATTTATATGCGACGGGGAGCCTTTTTCTTGTGAAGGTGTTTGCCTTCTTGGATTGGCTCTAAAGCATGTATCCAGCCTATTCCCAAATCACTTTACATATGCTCTGCTTGCTTGTGTTGGCTAACCTCGCTGCTTGGGTGAGGGATTGATGGCCTTAGTTTCGTCGAGATGTGATGGTTGTAGATGTAGGGCTCAAAGGTGTGATAGACCTTTTCTTGTCCCTCAAGCCCTTCCGCTATCACGATCCTCTTGCGATGGCAATTGCTCCAGGTTTTCTCGATAATGGAAATTTCGTGTGCGTAATCATGGCTTTGATGGGTGAAAAGGAGTGGATTGATCTTTCTCTTGAAAAGCGGCAGGATTTCCTGAAGGACTACATATTGTCGAACCACTTTATACGGGTAATAGGGAGCACCACCGGTGAGGCCGAGCAACGGGATTAGATTGTAACGTTTGTAAGCAAAGTGAGCTCTCTTTTCATGGAACCAACCAGCACACCACTGGAATGCCTCAGGAACAGGGTCTTTTAGGAAATTTATCCAATTTAAATAGCTTTGGTTGGTAATGTGTGGTCTTAGAACCACAAATTTCTATAATGGATTTTTGAAATCGTTTGTTTCGGATGATCACATGAGGCATCGAAATTCGCTTAGGTGAGAAAAGAACCAAACTTGCAAAATTTCCGAGGGGGCTCGCATGATTTTTTTTGTGTTTTCCTTAAAACGATTAAGGGACAAGAATGTTTCGGCTAAAATCATGTTGACACAATTTTGCCCCCTCGAGACCTAATCAACCACCCATGCCATTGAGGGACTTATGGTGTCTCTTTGATGGGGGAAAATGATGAACCCGAAAAAGGCTAAGAGGAAAATTTCACTTTTTTGAGCCATAGGTTGATTTTCAAAACAGACAGTCAAAAATGCTAGTGGGCAGGTATTATGGTTGTTTTCAATCATTTGCCTCATAACATGGACTTCGGTTCTTAAAAGTTGTGCTAACCCATGCAACGGGTCAATGCATGTTGATGGCCGAACGAGCCTATTCTCGAGAGACTTTCCAGTGATGATATTGTATTCTTCCAGAGTTGGGATTAGCTCGAATCGGCCAAACATAAAAGTGGATGTTTTCGGGCACTAGAAATGTGCCATGGCTTGTAGGATTTCAGGACAAACAGGGATTTGGAACAACGACATAAGAAGACTGACTTTGGTTTTCACACGCTTTTGGGCATATTGGTCCATTTACCCCACCATCTAAAGAGCTCTGCTTTGGGGGTGGGACTAAATTGGATATCGTCTCCTCCCATCGCATATAAATTGGGACTTGAAAACCCAACCTAAATTGCCATGGGCCAATAAAAAAGACTGAGTAATAAAGAAATTACTTTGCTTTTAAAGAAAATGGTAAACACATAGACATGCGCATGGGACGTGCGGCTCGATTTCTAACTGAGAAGGCTTGTTGAAATTAAAAGGGTGTCTGCCTGTCGCAGTCTCACGCTGGCATCGTACCCTCTTAACCTCGGCTAAAGAAATTCGGGGAGAAGAAAGGCAACATGTGACATCCCGAAATTTGGCCCCTGATTCGGATATATAAGATGGTTGTTTCGTCAATGTGCTTATGGTTATTTTACTCGGAGCTGGCCACTCACGAGTTAACTAATATATTAAGTGAGGCCGTTAAAGGATATAAACACGATAAACTAGAGAATTTGATTGAAAATCAACTGCTCGACCATAATAATCGACAAGGGCCAATACAACACCGTTATAATTGATTAGCGAACAAATATGAGTCGATTCAACGAAAGTACGTAGTTGAATTGCGGATGATTCCTCACAATTATGATATTCATGTCGAATGGCTATAACCTGATTTCCTATCGATATAATACTCAGGGTACGTAATTGAAACCTCACGATTATGTGACAACCGATGGTCGTCTATGATTCGGAGATGCACAAATGTGGATAGAAAATTATCGACCACAGGTCAAACACGCTAACATCCCTAAAAGCTACCTGATAGGTTAGATTGTACTAAAAATAGCGTTCGGTCAATTTTAACCACGAAATTGAATTCGATTTCGGGAATCAGACATTCAAGCATGTCACGATTCATTTATAGGACGTCATCTCATCTTTCGGAGAAATTTCGTCGAGTCTGAAAATTTTGCGGAAAATCGATTTTTGGACAAACAAGGAAATTAAAAGGAAATTCGGATGGGCTGAAGAATGGGATTTTTCTACCCCTAATTTGGCTTATTTTGGGTGAAATTAGAGCTAAATTGTGAGTGGTTGGACACTTGACTTTAGGGGCGTGAAGACTTTGGGGGTAATTGTGATAATGGGCTTGATATTTTGTTAGGTTTTTGATTGGTTGTTGCCTTGACTTTCATTTTCTCCCTCTCTCTCTCTCTCTCTCTCTCTCTCTAATTCCCTCTCTTCTAATGCATGCGTGAGTTTCCCCGTCTGCAGCTGACCAACATCTTCTTCTTCTCCCTTTATTCCCTTCTTTCCTCTCATTCCTTCTTCCCATCTTCATTTCCCTCACGTCTTCTTCACTCCAGCATCCCCTTCCATTTTGTTGTTGCCACAAGCCACCCCAGCCAGCTCCCTTCACGCCCTCACCAACACCAATGTCTCCTTACGTCCTGTTGTCCACACGCCCAGCTCACCACCACCGTTCCATGGCTGCCTTATCACCTCCACTTCCCCTCGCCCACCGTCCAACTCCAGCAGTAACCTCAGCCATGTCTAGCCAAGCTACTGTTCGCCCAGCTCCTCCATTGTAGCCCTGCAACCACCGCACCAACCCCAAGCCAAAGCCCCCTCTCCCTTGGCTGAAGGCTTGTAGGGCCATCTCCGCCTCCGCCAAGCCTCCGTTTGAGACGCGGTTGCCTCGAGTTCTCATCGCCGTCACGTTGTCATCGCCGTGAGCCCACCGCCATCTTAATCCAGTGAGTTAACTCCCTAATCTTTGATTAGGCCGTTAATTGTGCTTAGGGGGTTAGATTAGTGCTATTGATGATTAATTTTAGTTAATCTTAGATTAGTGTTAACTAACCTTGGTTAGGTTAGTTAGCCTTGGTTAGGTTAGTTAACCATGGTCAGGTTAGTTGATCATGGTTATGTTAGTTAACCATGGTTAGGTTAATTAATCATTGTTAGTTTAATTAATCGTGATTTACTTAATTAATCATAATTAGCATAATTAGTGATGGATTAGCCGTTTCATAGGATTTTACGCTCGTCTTCTTGGATGCAATTATGCATGAATTTGAGTGCAGCATGTGTAATATTATGTGATTGATTGTTTTATGATAATTACCCTTTATTATTGCAAAAGATGGTTTTATGGGCATTTAAATAGAAAGAAAATTTAGGTGTCAGGTTTGGACACCAAAACTTATTTGCTCAATAAAACAATGAGGTTTTAAACTAGGTGTGTGCAAAGTTTGACGAATTAATTTTGAGTACGTGAGCACCTACGAATTTATTTCGGAAAGTTTTGAACAAGAAAAGACTTGCAAGGTTTATTATTTGAAAAGAAATTTTGGTATTCTAGGCTAATAAACGGAAAATAAGAAATAGGTTTGACTGATGACGTGCTTGCATGGTCACTTAATGGAACCCATCACCCAACGGGAGTTTGTGTGGCATCCTAAAATTCCGTAACGATCCCTAGATACACTGCAACCCCTGAGAAGGTATCGGAAGCACCAACGGACTATATTATAGCCATTAGACCAATGGATTTCAATAAATCAAGGCCGAGCATTTAATGGACAATTATTTTGTTGGAAATGCATCCTATGTCCATGTGAGATTAAGGATTGTATTAAAGGATAAATTGATAAGGAAATTTTGTTCTTGGCCATGAACTTTATAAGTTGGATTTTTATTGATCTATGTTACAAAGTTTTATGGCCATATAAATTTGTAATTTGGTATTTATATAAGTGGAGATTAAGATGGATTATTAAAAGAAGGAGTGGGTTGATTTCTTAAGGCCCAAGACCGCCCAAGACCGCCCAAAACCAGCCCACCGTTTCCCCCATTTGGTCAACCAAGGCTGGCCCAAGCCCAGCCGAATGAGGCCCACCATCTTGCATGAAGAATGGAAAGTGGCGTGAAGGGTTCTCCAAGTGGCTCTTGCATGCAAGCTAATGATTACTAGCTAATCATGAAGGGGAAAGAAAAGAGGAGGGGCGGAGTGAGCGAGGGGGTTGTCGCGCGAGAGGGAGAGAGAGAAAGTCAAGAGAAAGAGAGAAAGCCAAGAGAGAAAGAGAGTTGTTCGTGAGGGTGCTTCGACGAGGGAAGAAGAAGACCTGCCCTGCCGTGCGTGTGCGAAGTTCTCTAATCGCCGTGTGCTTGCTGTGTTTTCATTGGATTTAAGGCAAGTAAAGTCCGTTAGCCTACATTTTGCTTGCTGTGGTTGTGTGTGAAGTGTAATGGGTGTTGGAGATCTTGAGTTGTGATGTTGGATGCTGAAATTCGAGTGAATGGTGGTAGTCTTCTTAGAACGAGCAAGCTGTTGCATGTAAGGACAGTCCGACCTTTGGTGATTTCGTGAGCTGCATGCAATTTTCTAGTTGGAATCTCACTTCGACTTCTTGATGAAAGTTGTAGATGACATCTTGAGGAGTAACATACTAAAATTTGAGATGAAACAGACAAGTATTGGCGGTGAAATGATTTTTCTTTGAAGAAACTAGATCTGGAAACTATTGTGCTGACCCTTGGTGATTTCGTGAGCTATAAGGCAATTTTCGAGCTGGAATCTCACTTCGTGTTCTTGATGAAAGTTGTAGAGGACTTCTTGAAGTTTGACATATCAAATTTGAGGGGAAACGGACAAATATTTGATGGTGAAATCATTTTTCTTCAGAGAAGCTAGAATCTGGAAAATTGTTATGTCGATCCCTTGCGATTCTGTGAATTTTGTAAACTTATCCAGTCCGAATTTGATCTCATGTCCTTGATAAGAATTGTAGATGACACCTTGAGGAACAACATACTGAAATTTGAAAATAAACGGAAAATTATTGATTAGGGAAATGATTTTTCTTTGAAAAGGATTAAATCTGGAGATTGAGCCGAGGATTAGGGTGAGTTGTAATAATCATATCTTTTAATCCAGAATTAATTGGACTTCGATTTCTTCATGGGACTTTTACCTATAGGTCTCAACTATAACATATTAAAATCTCAGAATTTGCGGAGTTCGTTTGAGTATTTAATTGAAATTATTTTCGAAACTGTGCAAAATGTGGTGTTGGAATTTCTTTTGCTGTGATGTATGGACCTATGTGATTGATGTGAAACTTTCTTGACATGGTGTTCTTCATGAAATCTCTTTCTCTAGGTTTTTTTTACATCATGTTAAATTTTCAGAATTTATTAATATCATTTACTAATTTTTCCAGAATTTTAATTAAAGGAATGCATTCTGTTTTATTTGAAAATTCTCTTATTTTTAAGAACAAATACATTACTCTATGGGATGTGGTATTCTGAGTTGCTATCTATGTAGCATGCATGGTGACAATTATGCATCTCACATGACATGTAAAATTAAATGAGATTTTGGCACTATTGCATCAAATGGCATTGTTGCAAATTGAGATATATCCATGTGAAATGATAATGATGATACCGTCAGACGGCTAAGTCGACGATGCCCGGAGGTGTGTGCCGGATGTACTCGGGAGTTTCGAGATGCCCGGAGGTGTGTGCCGGATGTCCTCGGGAGTGTCGAGATGCCCGGAGGTGTGTGCCGGATGCCCGCAGGTGTGTGCCGGAGGTTCCTCGCGATGCCAGGTTGGGTGCGAGCGATATGAGGGATGCAAACACTGGTCCCTAGAAGAACAATGAGATCCTTTGAAAAATCAATATGGAAATTGAATCATGTACATGTGTGTATATGGCCTGGTGTATAAATTGTCTTCGAACTTGAATTGGTATTGCATGATTTTTGGAAGTGTGATCACCAAGGCATTGAATGGATCTCATGGAGACATATGCATGACTGCATGGAGATATATGCATGACTGCATGGTGATGTATGCTTGAGTGCATGAATGATATGTGCTTTGCTTGTGATGCCTTGATTGTCTGGTTGGTTGCATTTTGTAGTTTGATGGATCTTCACTGCTGAGTGGTTGTACTCACCCCTTTTGGGAACTAACATTTCAGATTGAGAGAGATGCCTTTGCTACCCGTTTCACGATGCACTTTTTACGGCATTCCGATAGATGTCGAGTGCTCATGCTCGGAGCACATTTGTGTTAGTGTCCGCGGTCTGGTGTTTGTCCGCGTACGAGTTCTCATCATGTATGATATGGGTCTACCTGGAGGCCCCGTGGTGCAGGAGTTCCTGTCCGTGCACGTTCGCCGTGACAGGATTATGATGGGCATGCTGCCGCCGCCAACAGCCGATGGACCGGGCTAGGTGTGATTGACCGTGCGTGATGGGTAGCTGAGGAAGCTTTTTGGATGCCGACACTATCTAATGGACTGGAGCTTATGACTGTTGTGGAGTTGGACACTTTTGGTTATAGCCGAGTTTTAGAAAAACCTTGGCCTTTTGATGTACCAACTCATGTAGTCCGTTAAATGATGTAAATAAAAGTGTTCGGCTTATCTTATGAAAACGTGTAGTTGGTGTGCATTGCATTATGTTGTTGGAGTATGGGATGGGAAAATTTGATTATGCTTCCGCCATATGAATTGCGCCGGGACCAATTTAAATATTGCAAACCCTAGGACTTATGGACCCTCTATAGTTCAATAGTATCAGAGTGACTTGTTAGGATTTATTGAAGGGTGAGAGTACTGTGGCGACCCTAATGGATCGGGGGCCGTGTCGAGGGGGTGTCACAGTTTGGGGGCGATGCCCGATTTTTATCGGATGCCCGGCGGGAGTCCGGAAGCTGAGTAGCGGTTAAGGCCAAACCGATGCTCCTTTCTTAAATGCCGTCTAGGCGGGGGTTATAGACGTTGCCGTGCTCGATGGGGTGAGACGATACCCGGTTACACCGAATGATCGCCGACTCTTGTGTTGGCTGTGGTCCGAGGGGTCGTAATAATTGGAACACGCCTGAATGGTTGTGATATTTGCGCTTGATTATGGGGCAAAATTGTTAGGCATGGTATGAGACATGCCATAATGGTTTTACCTTATAATCGGGACCCATGTCAATGTTTGAAGGATGAAAATTATGTGTTCCGATTATTAATTACGCTTGTTGTATTTATAATGGCATATACGATGCGCTAATATGCAGGGACATGCCGAGGTGAGGTGAGTTTTGTATGGAGCGTGTTTAGGACCGCCTTCGAGGCGAATTTACGTCCTAATCAGGGTTTAGAGTTTTGACTCACTGAGATTTATCTCGCCCTATCATGGTTAACCTTTTTCAAGTCCTTAGTATGGAGGTGCGTCCGATACGGTTCGGTGTTTCGTGGGATATGGAGGTGGATATACCTTCTACCCTATCCCCGAGACCAACCAATTCCGTGAGTTGGTTGTGACTACGATTTAGGTTGACGAGGGTTTGGGCTACGACATGCCCCATTGTTTCTAGGCTTGGTATATTACGAATTCAAACAGTGATCGAGAGGGTCCCATGCACGGTTTTGATGGGTCGCACATAGGAAGTGGGATTGAATAGGACACCGACCCCATGGATATAGACATTTCGGAAGGTGTCATGGTAGATCTAGGTACCGAGCCGGAAGGGCTCGGGGAGCCGTGTTCACCTAGTGACTTGCCCGACATCTTACTTGGAGCTGGGTTTGGATATTAGGGTGGAGGTTGTAGGAGTTTGTAGTAGTTGTATAGTTGGATGTTAGCCTGACCTCGACCCTTTTTGTTAGCAGATCGTACAGGAGTTCACTTTTAGTAGACTTGTAAATATGAACTCGTAGGGTTAACTTGGCATATTTATATAAAGCGTAGTTGTTGAGAAAGATCGCTGGCATGTTTTTACTATCCCTATGTTTGTTTGTTGGTCGGTCGGATGTTTATTTAATTCACTTCCGCATGTGCTTAATCGGAAGATAAAATGAATGGGTCGGCGACGTGACCTGGGACGTTGCATTTTTAATCGACCGTCGAGGGATGTGCGTGTACCCGGGGTTCAGGGCGTGACACAACCTCTACATCATAGTCTCGCGTTCAAGGCCGTATCTTTTTTAACACCATCCTAAATATCCTATAGCGGCCCAGGTCCAACGGCTGGGTTGTGTGTGCCACGTGTAATGCTTAAGCATTTAAAGCATGCATAGCAATTTATGATCACAAAGCATTTTATTTTCACATAATTAAAATAGGCCTCTAAGCTACTGACCAACACAAAAAGAAAAAAACCCAAGTCAGTAAAGTGCTTAAACAAGATTAAAACGACTTAAGTCCTCAAAAATTGTCCCCAGCAGAGTCATCAAGCTATCGCGACCTCTTTTTTCGACGTCCGATTAGGGCGAACGCGTGTAGAGGCTGATGATTTGGCTAGGTCTATTAGGCTTAGCCCGAGCTGTCCCAAGCCCACCAATTCACGACTTGATGGTTTGATATTTTAATCTATAAATTAATTTTAAAATGAGTCATCACTAATTGATTTGGGATGGGTCGATTAGAAATCCAAACGAAATATTGAGAGGAATATTCGCTCCGCGCAACTAGAGAAATTAGGTTCGAGGACTTGATTACATTAGTTAATCACTAATGCTCTTCCAAGAACTAATCTTGTTTAAACCCTAAGGCATTTTGGATTTTTGAGGGGTTTTCCATGCATTTGTGGAGGAAAAACATTTTTTTTTGGGTCATTTTCTCTTCTTTTTTAGATAAAAGTGATTTTTGGATTTTTTTATTTGGTTTTTTTTTGGAAAATATAAATCATTTTTTGCCTTTTCTGACTTTTTTTGGCTTTTTAGGAAAATATGGGATATTTTTTATTGTTTTGATTTTCTAGAAAATAAATTATTTTTTATTCTTTTTTAAATATTATTTTATATTATTATAATATAAAAAATGAACCGGGTCGGATCCCAGGTTGGGTCCGACCTAGGTCACCTACTAACCGCCTAGACAGGCCTGTCGCATGGGCCCAAATTCGACTTCCTCAGCCCACAAAGTTGGCCCACGAATTTTGCAAAGCCCACCCGCATTTGACCAAAAATGACCAAAGTCCTACTTGGTTGAGATCCACGCCCGACTCGATTTTTGGCCGAAACCCTACCCAACCGCGACCCGATGGACATCCCTCTCCTTGCTCACGGCTTAGGCGTCGCTGGGCGAACGGACGGCGACAACAATGGCAACGACGACGGCGGTGACGATGGCGACGACGATGGCGATGAGCCGCTCAACGGCATTGCAGTACAATGGCGGGCCACTCAACGGGGTGGCATCACAGTACAACAGCAGTAGGCAAAGCTTGCATCGAGGGACTAGCGGTCGTGACGGCAAGGTGGCAGGCGGGGTTGGAGGACAGTGGTTCGTCTTGAGGCGGCTGGTGGCGGAACGGCAGCAGCGAGCGACGGTGAAGCAGCGTATGGTGACGAAACAGCAACGACGAGCGACGGCAAAGTGTAGCCGCGTTACGAGGGAGCTCGAGCCAGTGAGGTCAGCTCGGCGATGGTGAAGTAGCGGCGGACGGCGGCTCGGGGTTTGGCGAGGATAGTAAGGCGACAGCGTGGGGGGGTGGAGGCGACTGCAGGGAGCAACAATCGCGACAAGGCAGCAATGGCGGGTCCTCAGCTTCTCAAATCTGGTCCTCTGTCCTCCATATCTGACCCTTTCCCTTCTCTCTCTAGGTTCACTCACCGCTCGGCCCTGGCTTCATCGACGAGCTCCTCCAGTCTTCCTCCTCTCTCCAGCCAAATCTCACTCAGCCCCTACCTCCAAATCCAAAACTCCCTTGCCCAAATCGACCCCCTTTTCTCTAGACTCGACTCACCTAGTCTACCTCCTCCAACCTCAACCTTCCTCTGACCAAATCTGGATCCCAGGGTTGGTCGGCTCTCGGACCTCCTCCGATGTCTCTTGAAGGAAGTGATCAGAGCTGGCTACCTCGGATGCCTGCTTGGCCGTGCTCCTGCCATCATTGGGGAAGGCCTATTTATAAACGAGGGGGCGGTCGATCGACGGAGCTTCGACCATCGGTCCTCGCACGCCAACCGGCCTTGAGGCAGCCGGACCGACGTCGCCTTAGCCGCCCACCTGCTCCACATTGAAGGCATGTCCTCCTCGATTGCCGGTCTACTCTCGCCTCAACCCGTAGCTTGTCCTCTAGTGCATCGCCGGCCACCGCGTGTGCTGCTCATTCGCTCGGAGAAGAAGACAGATGAGGAAGAAGACAAGGGGCAAAGAGGGGGGCCGGGCTGAAGGAGAAGGAGGCTGAGCCATAGGGGCCCATGCAGGTGGAGAGGAAAAGGAGGGGGGGCTCGGCGCAAAGGCCCACCCCGACGAGATTATTCTCTTTTTGTTTTCTTTTTCTCTTTATTTGCTTTTTTATTGTTTTTTTTTGTTGTTTTTTATTATCATTATTATTATAAAAAAGGAAAATAAAAAATAAGGCCTAATTAAAAAAAAAAAAAACCTAATTAAAATTTAGGCATCAACAGTCTTTTGCAAAGCAAATGACATCATTATCAACAAAGCTTGAATTGAATTACTACAACTACTACCAATCCAAACGGCGCTTTTCATCATCATATGATGTCCTAAGAAAATTACAGATATATGGGGCATTAATTCATGTACCAAACTCCATTTATTTCCTAAAAAATGAATGATATGAAAAATATTTTCCTAAAAATGATTGCTTACAAAAATGAACAAACAAAATATATTTTCATCGTCCACAAAAATATTTGAATATAAATTATTAACGATGATATTCTCCATTGACTAATCATTTCAAGCGAGTCAAACTATTCTTGGCTTCAAGCATTTTGGAATATTTTGTTCATCCTCCTCTGGAAATTCCTCATGTAACGCATCATACACATATATTGTTTTTTAGTTTTTTGCCTCTCCTCCTTTTACTCCCAATCTTAGGTAATACACTAAGGCAATTGTACAGTTGGACATCAAATAGTTGAAGTGTTATAGAACAATTAATATATAGTTTATTTGGGACAAAAGTACGGTATCTAGTCGGCTCATAACAGGGCAAGCTTTGTGTGAGATTGGACCTCACTAAGTTTGTTAATGGGCTTAAGGTTTCGGCTTTAGCCGACATAGTTTCCGCAGTTGATGGAAATAGGGATTAAGAGGCCAAGTGATACCTTCGATTCAATTTCTTCCAGTGCATTGACCACCAATGAAATCTACACTAATTATGTTGACCAGTTAAGAGAAATGGACTATTTTTCCCAATTATAAAAGATCAATTCGATCAAGTCAGTAAAAAATGTGGTTTCTCCATTTCACAATGCCCCGTTTTTAAGCCGGTCTTCTGTGCTCTTTTTCCTTGATATATTCATGATTTATTTGAATTACTTCAATAAGACAATAGTTTCATAAAGACTCTTTCAAGCTAAGAACAATAGGGAAAAGGGAAAAAAAAAAGCACATAAAGACTCACTACGTCAATTCTGAGGAATCATGCCATCATGTATCATATCATAGTTCATCGAACGCTTTTATTCAATGACAACGAACAATGTGAACGTAAATAGTGCAGATGATTATATTAGAATTTTGTCAATTTGGAGTTTCTCGAAAATAGATGGTGCACCATACCATTGACCCGCCGAAAAGATTGTTCTACCTGGCTAGGAGTACTCAGGCTCAGAATTTTCCATGTCCCTCACCAACGCCGAGATCTTGAGTCCATGATTTGTTAGGCTTCGCTGTTTCTCAAATCAACAACATTTGGGTAGGGGCAGATGTCAATAAGAATCAGAGCTGAAAGGTGTAAAGATGGGTTTCCACAGCTTTGGTTGATTTTTGCTAAGGGGCTAAATTGTCTCCTCACTTTGAATGAGGGGCTCAAAGCCAAAGAAGCCGTGGAAATAACAGCTGCTACAAAAAGCGATCTTTTCATCTCCATTTCTTCGATATTCTAATGCAAAGGGATCGCTCAAGCAACAGCTCACTGTTCAAAATTCGTGACTAGAAATTGAAAAACCAACCTGAGCATGCCATCTTATTGATTTACTCACCAAAATGAATATCTTATACATGTCGCAAACCCCTTACGAGAATTTCATTGCAAGGATTAAGCTGTCTGACATCATTGGATCACAAAAAAAATTAACAGTCGTATAGACCATGAGACCAGGTCGACTATTCAGAGGAGGTATGCTAATCAATGATCTACTGATGTACAAAGATGCAATAATAAGCAACTACTAGAATCCCCGGTTGAACTTTCTGATTGGAGATGCACAATTGTAGTTTTGGGGAGAGATGATAGACAAAGAATGAAAAGGACTTGTATGGCGTCTTCTCTTCTCAGCGTCTGAAATTCACTGGCTCGCCTCTAAAGTGAATTTCAGAGGAGAGTCTGTTATAACTGGCTTTTTCCCATGCTGATTTCTCTCTCTACTTGCAGCTGTGAATCTGAAAGCAGAGCTTGAAGAGCCGTTGATTATGATTAGTTAGATCAGATCTTGAGCTATAGTGTCCAAATCCACAGTACTGGCCAAAGGAAACTGCAAAAGGGCATTGAAGCAGACCCTCGGCAGAACTTCAGCGATGCCCAATTGTTGCCATTTTAACAGCCTGATTATACTGAATTGGAGTAATATTATTAAATGAATTCACCCAATATCTTCCTAATTAGTTCAGAGAGAGAGAGAGAGAGAGAGAGAGGAGGGATGACAATGTCTCCAAACGGTTATACTAAGTGATACCCAAAGGGAAGTCTTAGTCCTGTTTCATGGAATCAGCTATAAAAGCCATTTTCATTTTTTTCTGAGCAACACCAGTAGGTTTTAAATCTACGAGTTTCAAGGTCCGAGGTTGAAAGTGATTTACTATTGGACATCTAAACTTATCTAAGCCTCACCCAAGCGGGTTCTAGATCCAACCCTTTTACAACGTTTTTTCTAAAAGTATAGTGTCAGATGCCGTGAGTTCTAAACAGGAACTTCAGCTGCTCAAATTGACCCCATTTCTAGCTCTCTTTTTTCCCTTAACAATTCTCTGTTCATGTGCAATCTTTCTGATGCATCTTCTCGAAAAGTAAGATTGCGGACATATGGTTCTTTTAACAAGTAATCATATAAATTTCCATCTATAGGACCTGTTTCGGACCATGTCACAGATGAAATGCTAAAAGCAAGCACTAGCAAATGGATGGAAGCTAATTTTTTATCATCCTTGATAAAACTTTAAGGATATCCAGCCTCTCCTGTATTGAAGAAAAATCACATAACAGAAGTCTTCAAGCTTGCCAGGTCTCAGAAGTGCACCATCAAGTAAGTCCCGGTCTACTGCTTCACACCAAATGCAACTCAATTAGAACTAAAAGCTAAATGGACAAATATAAAATAGAGAAAAAAGATCCCAAGAAAGGAAAGTGAGTTGGAGTTATTAAGAGATAGATGAACTCATGACTCCTGAGGAAAACAAAAGACCACCTCATTCCACAAAGATGTCATGACAGATATGAAATCGCCCTATGCTCGATGTCACAAGACTATTAGAATCCATTGATGCTGTTGTAGAGGCTCAAGCCTAGCTTAATACACTTCTTGTACGCTACTTAAGCAGCTGAAAATTTATGCAGTCCCATCTTTTGTTACCTTCTTTGATACATACGTAATTTATCAAATACAGTGAATCCGAAGTTAAACAGTTATAAATCAAAGAAAAGTCATGTTTAGCATTTATAGTCTGCCTTAAAGGTTTCTACATAGTCTCCATACTAAATGTCACGCCCCGAACCTCGAGCGCGCGCGCATCCCTCGGTGGTCGATAAAATTGCGACATCTCAGGATGCGTCGCCGACCCATTCATTTTATTCCACATGCGGAAGCAAATAAACAAATCCCCAACACAAATATGGGATAGAAAAGCAAGATACCATTTTCACAAAACACTTTTATATACAAACTAGTCTGTCTATAAAAGGATCGGCTTTCAAAAAGAAGTTGTCCTACGACCTACTAGTCAGACACATTCACCGATTCTTTAGACTCCACCTCCACAGACTCCGGGGGCTTTGGGTCCTCCACAACCCCATCAGGATGGTTAGCTGCACTCTCGCCTAGAGTGGTGTTGACCGCAACGGCGGGGATATCAATTTTTTTATTATTTTTTATTAATTTTTCTTTTTCTTTTCTTTTTCCTTTTTTTCTGCCTTCTTCCGGCGGTGGCTGGCGAGCCTCTAGTGAGGCTCGCCGGCCACCGCCAGGAAGAAGAAAGAAAGAAAAAAAGGAGAAAGAATAAAAAAAATTAACAAAAAATTAATAAAAAAATTCGAAAAAATCATTAAAAAATCATTAAAATTGCCACGTCAGCGTCCGGTCACCGGCCGACGTCCACGTCAGCGTCGGCCAGCCAAAATTGGCCGGATAGACTGAATTGGTACCAATATTAAAAGGTTTAGGACTGAATTGATCCAATTAAAAAGTTTAGAACTGAATTGGTACCAATGCAATATATTTAGGACTTTTTTGGTACTTATCCCAATATGACATAATAACATGTTCAGGACATGATGACATTATTAACATGTTAAATATGGTGTCAACTACTCCAGGAAGAAAATTTAAGATGTAAAATTACCCTTAACAATAGAAAATTTCATTTCCTTATCTATTCCATCAGATTCTATATTTATTTGTTCAAATAATATCGACAACCGAATGCACCTTTTTCAATGGTATCAAAGATTCAAAGCCATCTATTAGAGTAGTCATCACTTGGATTAAGTTCTCCATATTGGCAAAAATAGTCGGTTTAATCATATCTCAAATCAACATTCAGAAATTCAATAAATGACATTCGCTGCATGAATGCCAAGTATATTTTTAAAAAATGAAGTTGGTTTTGTCGAAAAATAAATTATCATCAAACCAATATAATAACATTGGATATCCTCAGCAAAGGTTCGTCAAATAGTTAATGAAGAGAGGAATCGGATGCCGCGATATAATTTATGTCAAAATTGTACACTATAAGATAGCCAAGCATATTCGCTGGTATCTTAAAAAATAAATGTCTTACAAAGCACGCCGCTCAAGTACGTCACCACTGCCGCATAGCTCATACGGTTTAGAATATGAGACAAGTTGCATTACATTTTAATGGCGTTTTGATGGAACCACAAAATAAGGTCATCACGCCGAGACAATTACCGTCACCATCATCAAGACTGAAACGTAATCCCATGGATTTTCAAGGAAAATTGTCCAAATAGTAATAAATCTATTACACTTTTACCAATTTAGTTTTAAACATTTTAATTTTATCAATTAATTCCTAAATATTTTCATATTTTGCCAATTGAATTTATCTGGTCAATTGTAGTCGGAATTCGCTGACATGGACGCCGGTTGTCCTACCTGGTAGGATCGGCACTGATGTAGATAATTTTTAATAATATTTTGATATGTTTCAAAATTTGTGTTTTTCTTCCCTTGCTGATGATCTTAGCTCACTGCGCAGTCTGCCTCCTTGGCCCCGCCAGTCGCAGGCGAGGGTCACTGTTGGAGGTTTGTTTGTAAAAAAAAGACTAAGTGCTTTTTTCCTTATCCCACATAGGAAAAATGGGAGGAAATGGGACAATTTATAAGTATGAGGTTTCCTTTGTATACCAAAAGGAATGGTTGAGTGTGAGCTAGACCTCACTATACCCGCATGCGGGTGCATGAATAATTGCGTGATTATTTGGCGCACTTAGCATTAACCCATTTTCTTATTTTATTTTATTTTTTTGGTTATGTTATTAATTTTAATAAATTCAAAGGTTGCCTTTTGTTTTTTGAGAATTTTTGGAAATAAAATATTAAAATGAAAATTCGAAATTTTATTTATTTTTAAAAAAATTATTAAAAATTTCGAATTTTGTTTATGTCTTTTCAAGACAACCTTTGGAAAGATGCTTGTTCAGTTTGCAACTTTTCCCGAAGGGTTGCAATTGGTCGTTCTTTCAACTTCTTATGAATAGACGCATTTGTTCAACTGGACAATTTTTGAAATGACACGTTTGTTCATTTTTTGGCAATTTTCATGAAGAGTTGCAAGACTGTTTTATATATAAACTTGTCAATTTTCGGAAGCAAAAAAGTGATCATTTTCGAGCTTCTTTCTGAAAAAACTGCAGCCAATTTTTCGATTGTTTTCTAGAGAGATCCTAGAGAAATACTAGAGAAAATACTAGAATTGCTATCTAGTATTCTCATTTGAGACTTTATTGTATCCTAGAGGATTTTTGCCAGTGACTATTAGCAACGTTGTGGAGCAAATAAATCCTTAAAAAAAGTGATATCACACCTCAAAGTCTGACTCGAGTACTCTAAAGATCAGTCTTCATTGTTCTACCCTATTCGAAGCAGTATTTTCCCAACAGTCACGGCGTCGTGAGTCGAGCTCGAGCTCATGTGGCCATGAGCTTGAAACAAGTGTCCATGGCCACGAGCTCTATATCTCGTGTCCATGTTTGTGAGAGCCTTGAGCTCTCATGGCCGCTGCCACGAACTCAAAGCTCGAGTAGCAGGCGAGGCCAGACGAGGGTTGTGGCGTCATGATTACTCAAACTCAAGCAGCCATGGCTAGGAGCTCAAGATCCAGCGGTCAAATGGCTCAGTGAGCTTGAAGCTCTAGTGTCCATGGCCACGATCTCCAAATCTCGCGTCCATGGCTGCAAGCCTTGAGATTGAAGCTTGAGGAGTGAATGTGAGCACAGCGGCCTGAGCTCGAGGCTGCGTGAGAGTGAGAGTGAGAGAGAGTTACAGGGCGAGTTTTCTGGCTGAGTGCAATGTTGATGAAGGTGGCAGCAAGGTGGACAAGGGGAGGCCAGCCCCAATAGATCGAAAACCTTCAAGAACATCCCCCAAAAAAGAACAGAAAAAATTAATTCTCGAACAAATCCCATTA
The DNA here is from genome assembly GCA_014182565.1 of Eucalyptus marginata. NCBI lineage: Eukaryota > Viridiplantae > Streptophyta > Magnoliopsida > Myrtales > Myrtaceae > Eucalyptus > Eucalyptus marginata. The sequence goes on from CM024589.1 coordinate 23,968,875, forward strand.
AACGTTTTAAGAAAATCGTGGGAAACGAGAGAGAGAGAGAAAGAGAGACATTGGAATGTTTCCCATGAATGCATGAGGCGGTCGTGGTTGCTGTCGAAGAAGGTGACGTGCTTCTGCAGAACGTACTTCTCCACACTATCACCTGAAATAACAATGTCCAAACCCATTCCCAGATTCACCGAAAGGTCAAAACACAAACGCTCGTGCTGCTTAACAGGGGAAGCGGGCCGCGCTGACAATCACGCAGACTCACCACGCTGTGAGGGGCTTTGCCCGCGGCCGGCGATGGCCAAGAAGATCCTTGCCCAAGTTGCCGGTGACCCTTGCTGGCAAGGGGAAAAAACACAGAAAAAGAGGAAAATTAAAAAAATTAAAAAAATTAAAAAGTTAATTAACAAAATTGAAGAAATATTACAATACTATTAAAAATTATCCGTGTCAACGTTAGCCATGTCACGTAGCACCGGCCAACGTCCATGTTAGTAAATCATCGCCAAAATTGGCCAGATGAACTCGTTAACAAAATATGAAAATGTTTAGAATTAATTGATAAAATTAAAATATTTAATATTGAATTGGTAAAAATGTAATAATTTTAGGAATTTTTCAACAATTTTCCCAAGATTTTTAGTAATCACTGGCGTGAACATTGACAGGTAAAGCTTTCCCCACTTTCCTCCTCTCAATCGATAGGGGTGATCGGTTCCCGGTTCGGTCCAGTTCCAAGGTGGAACCGGGAACCGGACCGGGAGTACCGGTTCCCAAAATTGGGAACCGTGGACCGGACCATTTGGTCCTAGGACCGAGAACCGGACCGGACCATCGGTTCCGGTCCGGTCCGGTCCCAATAGAATCGGCTCTTTCTTTTTTTTCACTCAAGAACGACCATTCACTAAAGAACCACCATTCGGTTCCCAAGCAATCTAAAAAAACTACCCACATGTTTCCACATGCAAAATATTCAAATTTCACTTGCATGAATATTAATCATAGTTTATGTGTTTTAAGCATAAAAGCCATGAACAATTTGATTAAAAGTCGTGCTTGGCTTAGGTTTTATAGACAATCTCTCTTCTATGCTTGGAATATTTAGTCGATGTGGGACTCTTTGAGGCGTGAAGTGCCTTGTCGTTTGCAAGTGAGGGGAGCAAGAGAGAGAGTGTGAGCATGAGGAAATCCTAGAGCCTTGTCCCACATTGAGTAGAAGATGGAAACTAACAAGTAAGTTTTCTCTATAAATAAAGAGTAACAACAAGAGTTTTGGTGGTCTCTTGGCCACATAAGAGGTTGTTACCTCAATTGCAAATCCCATTGTAATAAGTTTTATATATAATATTCATATATTATGTGTTTACATATTATATGTATATAAATTATATATATAAAAAATTGGTCCGGTCCGGTCAATCCGGTTCCCACCTTGAAACCGAGAACCGGACCAACCGACCGCCAGTTCCAAGATTAGGAACCGGGAACCGGCGGGAACCTTGAAACCGAGAACCGGATCAACCGACCGCCGGTTCCAAGATTAGGAACCGGGAACCGGACCGCCGACCGTGGAAACCGCCCAAAACCGGCCGGTCCGGTCCGGTCTCGGTTCGGGCGGTTTCCGTTGCACACCCCTATCAATTGACATAAACATATGTATTATCCCCAAGTCTCTCTCTCTCTCGATCTCGATGTTCATTTTATTTTTTCTTTTTAATTTTTTTCAAATTTTGCTGATGTGGTTGTTCACATGCCTTATCAAATCTATGTCCTCTAACTGAGTTAGAATGCCCTATTTAGAAGGACGAGAACTGATTCAATTAACAATAAATTTTTTATAAAGACTAAGTTAACGAAAATTACATTTCGAGGACCAGTTTATATATTAGCTAAGAGTTGAAGGACCAATTATAATTATTTCCTTATCTTAGCTTCTATTTGTTGCGAGTCTGAATGGTTTTTTATTTTTATTTTTTTCTTTTTTAACTTATGAAGGGCCAAGACAGATGGTGTTAAGGAGAATGGCACAAATCAAGGAATCAAGATCAAACCAAAACACACGGTGCTAAAGTCAAGGAAGAATCTCACATAACAAGTAAGTATTAAGACCAAGGGATTGTAAATTCAATTTGATTCATTCCAACAGCTGTGAGCTTCATGGGAAGCTAGACAGTGTTGCCGATGGTGATGAGATCGGTTGCAGAGGAGTTGGTGCTGCGTGACTTGATAATAGGTGAGACCGAAGGCTCGGTTGAGCGAAGATGCTTTGATACCATATAAAGTTTAAGAGAATCGAGAGAATTATGAGAAAAGGATTTTCTGTCTGATACATTTTCCATGAGCTGAGTACATATATTTATACAAGAGATTACAAGCTGTTAGAATCAATCAAATTGTATTTAAAATCCCTTGATCTTAGCATTTGCTTGTTATGTGAGATTTTTCCTTGACTTTAGCACTTGCATGATTTGGTTTGATCTTAATTCCTTGATTTGTGCCATTATCCTTAAAAAGTGGAACATAATAACTAAGTAATGCAATGGCAAGTGGAACTTATATTCAGTTATTCTGATTTATCGAACATCTAACTGTTCATCAACATGCTCGTCTGGAAGACTTTCATCAATTACGTCCTCAACTTGGCCTCCTGTTTGGTGCAAGTCTGGAAGCCTTCGGATTCAACTACATTTATCACCAGGTGAGAGACAAAATAAAATTCAGTGGTAACTAACACAATAAAATAGTCCAAGAAAACTCGCATCCGAGTGGTTTTGTTCGATTGGATGGACGGTATGACAATGGTCTCTTTGAAATTTAATGTTCTCCCATGTCCTTTTCCACACATAGACTATCTAAAGGCTCACAATCGACGACCATGCCGGCTAGGCCGAACTGGCTTCTATTGTCTGCCGGCGCTTGATACACTCTTTAGCTGTCGTCAAATAGGATTGCAGCTCCTTAACTTTCTCCTTTGTTTGTTGATGCGATGGCTAAGGAAATTAGTCAATTCATCTTGTTTGTTCTTTCGGCTCTTGGTAATTTCTTACGTCCATAAAGGATTCTCGCTTCCAATTTAGTTTTTGATGCAGAAAATAGTACACAGACATGAAATGGTTGAAACAGAAAGTCGTTAGTTTTGACGGAAAAAGACCATAATATCAAATGCTATTGGTCGATGACAAAAACTAATTTGGCTAGACAGATGGCCGACGGAAAGGAAATATATAGCAAAAGACCAGAAATGCCCAGCTTCTTACAAGTTGTCTACTTTGTGTCTCAAAGGAATGTCATTCCTTTGAGCCACATATTTCCTTTTACATATAGTGTATTCTAATAGCTTGATTTCTCTTATTTTCAAGTAATATCGTAACTACCATCTCGTAAAAATTGCGCAGGATTTAAAAAAAAAAAATTTGCCCAAAAAGGATACCCGAGTGATGAGATATGCTCTTCCAAAGTGTTGCCCACTCAAACTTTTTTTAACCGGGCAAATAGCATGAGACGTGTTGTTATAGATTGGTTCATCATTATTTTAATAATTTCGTATTTCCCATTAGATTCCTCTTGGAAAGATATGCATGAGATGTATTCTAATAGGTCAATTGATCACATTTTCCATTAATTTCGTGTTTGCCATAATATCCTCTCGAAAAGTATATGGAATCGGAAAAAACAAAAAATGGGCCGAAAGGGATGCATGAGTGATTCAATTTGCTCTTCCGATTGCAACGGGCAGAGTAAAATGAGACTTGTTTTAAAAGATTGATTCCTGATATATTCTAGCAATTTTTGCGTTTTTCATGAGATCTCTATCGAAAAGTGATAGGGCATCAAACAAAATATCGCCTAAAAAAGATATCCAAGTAATGAGATACGCTCTCCCAAAATTTTACCCTCTCAAACTTGTCCAGATACATCCAAAATCTCACCGTTTTCAACATGCAATAATATAATATTTTTCCGAGACGACCTCATCTTCGAAGACTTCCGTAAATTATTTCATCAACTTTTTTTTTTTTTTTATTTCATCAACTTAGCCGCCTGTTTTGGTGCGAGTCTGAATGTTTTTTTTTTTTTTTTTTTTTTTTTTTTTTTTTTTTTTTTGGAACTTATGAAGGCCGGCCGCAGGTGATTTCCAAGCAAATGGAACGTGATAACAAGGTAATGCCAATTGGAACGTATATTAAATTGTGTCCAACGTCTAGCTGTTCATCAATGTGCAATTATATAATACATTTCCGCGAACACCTCTCTTCTTTGAAGACTTTCATCAATTATTTCCTCAACCTAGCCTCTAATTTGATGTGATACACAAGTCCATCGTCAAGTCTTTTGACCCTCTTGTGATGGCAAAGAAAAAGCATATAGTATGTTTATATCGTCAATTTGCTTAGTATGAGTTGGTCTACATATAGCCAAATTCCATGTCAAGTAGACTCTTGTGTTCATTGTCTCATTTTCCTTATTAATCTAAATGCCGAAAAATGAGGAAATTATAATATCGGAAGTATGTTTTTCACGAAACATATTTGGAGAATGGTAACCCACTAGCAAGAATGGCAAAGCGTGTTTAGAAATTTTGCCCCCAGATAATACCAGGAAGCTTAGGTTGATATTATCAAAAAAAATCCAAAAAGTCACACCTTTAAGATTAAAATGTTTGAAAAATTTCAACTTTGTTGGAATCATTGTGAAAGAGGAGCCACATTTTCTTTGCAATTTCCATATAAAACGTCCAATTAAGCGGACATGAATCCAATGCGAGATCAATTAATAAACAAATGACAAAGATGAATCAAATCTTGACAAAATCTACATTTGATTTTAGTATCAATGCGCAATTTTATTTAGTGAGTAATTTCAATCGGCGAGGAATTTTATTTTGTCATCGTTCAATCTAGTATTATAGTGCAATCATAACATGCAATCTTAGTCTATATTTAGTTTCATGTAACTTTATGGCAATAGTGAATAATTTGGAAGTTACCATGCAATCTCTAGTCAGCATGTGATCTTATAGTAGCCCAAAATTTTCAAGACAAGTGTTTTTTTTTTTTTTTGGTAACCGAGGAACTACCGAAGACTCCCTTATGGGATCACACCGCCCTCTGATGGCTGGTGGCACCGTTAAACATCATCGCAAGCCACTATTTAAACGTAAAACTTCGGGGGAGGCTAGCACAGGACCCCACCACCATGGCCCCCCACTTAAGACATGTATTGACAACGCAGGAGTTTGAACTCTCGACCTCAGCGACGAAGGAGAAAACCCCAATCAACACAGCTACCCACTGGTGGGTGACAAGTGTTCATAAGATCGTTATAGGGGATTTTGGAAGTCTAATTGAGGGGAGGCTTACACAACTACAACTAGGTGTACAAAAATTCAATCCAATAAATTACTTATTTTATGTCAAACGACTTCAATTAGTGTTCTGGACAGAGTAACAAAGTAATGGCGAGAGCAGCACTTGACTTTTCCTCCCAAGACTTTCATTAATTATTTCTTCAACTAGTTGGTGCGAGTCTGAATTTTTTTTTTTTTTTTTTTTTTTTTAATATGCACGAAGAAAGGCCGCAGGTGACTTCCAGGCAAATGGAGCTAAGTAACAATGTAATAATAAAATATATTTCTGAGACCACGTCCGAGGACGACGACTTCCATCAGTTCTTTCCTATTTAGTGCGATCCGTGTGGCCCTTCTTTTAAGCTTATGAAAGAAGGCTGCAAGTGACTTCCAGGCAAAGGATTATTTCCTCAACTGAGCGATCTCACTCTGTTTGCGTGGGGGCTTTTAGGCCAAGGAGCGAACGGGAAAAGGTAAGGAAAGTTTCATTAGATGTTTGCGTGGGGAAGAGCTTCATTTTTTAGTTGGACTGTTGTTTCCAAGACCAAACAGACTTGTGTCACGGGCCGATCGATTGGGATCGTGACCGCACGGCGACTCGGGTAACTTTGGATCACCTAAGCCAAGCCTTGCTCGATCAACGCTCACTCGCTCGCTTACCCGGATCGTAGAGAGAAAGAATCTAGAGAGAGGAGCTCGGAAAGAAGATTGCTTTGTATTGCGGAGGTAGTGGATGCTTACAAATGAAGGAGGACACCCCTTTTTATAGTCGAGGGCCTCGGATTACAATCATTGATCTAGACTTTAACCGGTGGACGAGATCGCACCGCCTCATCTACTGACACTAATGGCGGCTACTAACCATCGACACTTAAGACAATTACCAACTACTGGCTACCAACATAAATGAAGCTAAGGACTTCTAAAAGCTTCGGGGAGAAGACTCGTTGGGAATCCGAGCGAGCATAGGAACTTGACCACGGACGAGTCTTGGTCGTACTGGGGGAACCTCTTGGATCGGCCTTCATTCGGCCCGTGACATTCTCCCCCACTCAATCGAGCTACGTCCTCGTCGCTCACAGCTCGACGAGCAGCCTTCCTCGCACGAGCACGGGCTCTTTTCTTTTGATTCTGCTTGGTGCGGACGCTCACGTATGAAGGTCCACACCCTTCCATGATCAGCTCGGTCTTGGCGCACGGTTCCATCTTCATCTTGGACGGAGCACGCGGCGTGTACTCAACCTCAAGGAAGAGCACTTGAATCGGCATGGCTTGCGCTGGAGTAGGATCCAACTCAACCTTCAGCTTCACCTCGGTCAGCTTGTTTAGTCGCTTCTCGGACTTCAAGTTTTTGTCGATGCGTCGGATCGTGGCGATGATCTTGGTGTCGACCACCCCTTTGATCATGGGGATCGTCGTCGGGTATTTCGGGTCGAGGATCACAAGGCACTTGGTCCTCATGTCGATCATGGATCTCACACTATGGAAGAATTGAATACCAAGGATGATATCATAATCATCGAGAGGGATTACCTCGAAATCCATCTTGCCCTTCCATTCGCCGATCTTGATATCCACATCCGAAGTCGACCCTACGCCATGGACGCCTTCCGAGTTGACCGGTTTGAATATCTTCCCAGTTGGCTCCACGCGAAGTTCCAAGGCCTTTGCAACCTCGGTCGACATGAACATGTTCGACGCGCCGGTGTAGACCAAAGCGTAAAGCGTTCGGCCACCCACTTCGATCTCCACGAAGAACATGTCCGTGTTCGGTGTGATTTCTCCTTTGGACGGCGATCGAGCTCGGACGGAGCTGATTGTCTTCACGCCTCCAAGTCGGATTTGCCGCTTTTCTTCTTTGGGCTCCCCCTCCACCTCTTTGATGGCTAGGAGGGCGTTGATCCGGCCCTTCTTCGGGCACTTTTGGGTCCAATGTGGACCTTGGCAAATGAAGCAAGGAGAAGGCGGGGGTTGATCGAACTTACTCGTGTAGTTCGTTTGCGGTCGACCTCTTTGGAAGGACGGCTTGGAAGTACCTTCGCCCCATGTCTTGACTCGGCCGTTTTGATCTTTCGGCGCACGGGGAGCATCTCTAGCTTCATCCTCGGATCGATCCGACCTCCACTCTCTTGCCCTATTCCTTGGTTCAGCTCTGGTGAGGTCGACGAGCGACTCGGCCGTGCTTAGTGCCCTCGCAAGACTATTCACGTCCCGACGCTTGAGCTCAAGTAGTGCCCATGGCTTCAACCCATCCATGAACGCTCCGAGAGCCTCCTCTTCGCTTAGGTTGCGAATCTGGAGTTTGAGTTCTGTGAACTCCTTCACGTACTCTCGGACCGTACCTCTTTGTTCGAGGCGATGGAGCTTGCTACGGGCTTCTTGCTGCGCGAACTCGGGGAAGAAGTAGTCCCGGAACTCCCTTACGAAGTCTTCCCATGTGTCCACGGGATTGACACCACGCCTAGTCTCATCACACCTATTGCGCCACCAAAGCATCGCCGTATCAGTAAGGAACATAGAAGCGGTTCGTACCTTGATCGACTCGTCGTGTATGTTGACGGCGCCAAAGTATTGCTCCATGCTCCAGACGAAGTTGTCCACCTCCTTGGCGGATCGTTCGCCTTTGAATTCCTTCGGCTTCGACACTTCAATTTTGGACACCGCTTGGGTAGGTGCCGCACCGTTGGTGATGCTAAGCTTGCATAGAGCGAGCTCGGTCTTGAGCTCTTGGATCTCCGCCTTCATGGCTTCGACCTCGTCTCTACATGGGCTCACCTCCTCGATCACTTGGACGCGCTCCTTCAACACATCAATCGATGCTTCAAGGGCTTCGTCCTTGTCGAACAATGAAGCCGTAGCTTGGTTGATGCCGGTCGTGAAGTCCTCACGGAGCGAGCCCTCAACCTCCATGATCCAGTCTCGCACATCGTCAAGACCTTCCATGAGTTCGAGCACGGCACTCCAGCACCTTCCCGAGCTTCTCATCGAACGCAGCCGCAAAGCATCCACCGAGGTCTCCCTCTTCTTTGATCGGCCGCGGGTCTCCTTGACTTGCCCGGCCTCTCCAACTATAGCCGCATCTTGGCTTGACATTCTTTCAAACAGTTGGCGCTCTTCAATCTCCGGAAACGGATCTCTTTTTTGCTCTGATACCACTTGTCACGAGCCGATCGATTGGGATCGTGACCGCGCGGCGACTCGGGTAACTTTGGATCACCTAAGCCAAGCCTTGCTCGATCGAACGCTCACTCGCTCGCTTACCCGGATCGTAGAGAGAGAAAGAATCTAAAGAGAGGAGCTCTGGAAAGAAGATTGCTTTGTATTGTGGAGGTAGTGGATGCTTACAAATGAAGGATGACACCCCTTCTTATAGTCGAGGGCCTCGGATTACAACCATTGATCTAAACTTTAACCGATGGACGAGATCGCGCCGTCTCATCTACCGACACTAATGGCGGCTACTAACCACCGACACTTAAGACAATTACCAACTACTGGCTACCAACATAAATGAGGCTAAGGACTTCTAGAAGCTTCGGGGAGAAGACTCGTTGGGAATCCGAGCGAGCATAGGAACTTGACCACGGACGAGTCTTGGTCGTATTGGGGGAACCTCTTGGATCGGCCTTCATTCGGCCCGTGACACTTGCCTATTTGTAGGCTCGTTTCGACTGTAGTTCTTCAGTTAATTTCTCTGAACATTGTCTCTACTTGTTCTTTTTGCATGCTGAATATTTTATTAGCCATTATTTTTAACTATCACAAATTAAGCTAGAGATCGCCAACTACAACTACCAACTAGAGACTTGAATCTTACAGAAGTCTAGCAGTTTCTAGAAATTTGATCAAGACGTCCACAGCTTTATCAAGTTGTTTCAAGGATCAGACTCAAGACTTCCCGAGTCACCCCGCAGACTCGATTCTGAGATCAATAACTCCATCGTCCTCTCGGAATGAACAGAAATAGTGAGGCAGGAGAGACGGCGGCACCCACGGCGAAGGCAATGGAGGTGGCAACAGCAGCTCCGGCAAGCGGCAGTCATGATGGTGGATTGGAGAGGGGGCTGATGGCGGTGGCGACGGCAGCTCTGACAAGCAATAGCCATGATGGCAGATTGGGGAGGACCCATGAGGTATTCCTGAGTTTTAGAGGGCCTGACAGCCGTTTAATCATTGCGAATTCCCTATACAAAGCCATTGAACGTGCAGCAATCCATGTTTTCAAAGACGACGAAGAGCTCCGAGTCGGTAAAGAGATTGGAGGCAGTCTTATGCAAGCAATCAATGAATCCAGAATTTACATCCCGGTTTTCTCCAAAAACTATGCTTCAAGTAAGTGGTGCCTCCGTGAGCTCGCACACATAATGAAGTTATCGAGAGACGACACTGAGAAAGTGATACTCCCTATATTCTACGACGTGGATGCGGATGATGTTAAGCTTAAGACCGAATTATATAGGACAGCCCTCCAAAATCACGAGAGTGACTCTTGGAAGGATATGGCAAAGCAGTGGAAGGAGGCTTTAAGAGAGGTTTCCATAATTAAAGGACGGAATCTAAAAGATTACGGATATTGTTAGCTTCTTCCGTTAAGTTTATTTTCATTTCGTCAATTTCGAGATTATATTCTATGATACTTTTTTCAAAGTAATAACTTTCAGTTTGCTGCTGTCGAATCTTATGTGATGTATGGTTGGATCGGACGCAGTGAGGGAGGCAGAAATTTTGCTCAGGGAGCAAGGTTTCTTGCATAAATTGACTTTTCACTTTTAATCCCAAGTTTTGATAACAATAGTCTCAAGATATGTCAACTTAATTAATTAATCATTAATGCAAAAAAAATATTTATGAAAATCTAAGAGTTGATGAAATAATAAGACAACATATGTGTGAAAAATAAAAATTTAAATCTCTTAACTTTGCAGCTCACTTTTCGGCTAGCAAAATGCTTTTAAAAAAACTTTGGTCATTTCTCTTGCTTTGACCTATTCACAGCCCCAGATCGTACTTAGGGCACCACAGGGTACGGATTTCCTTTGCCTTGTGACCATCCTAGTTTTAAAGTTGTCAACTTTTATATGAAAGTACTAATCTTAATTTGTGTCTTACCAACTTCTTTTCGATTATTTTACAAACTAATTTTAGTTTACTAGCGTTTATTTGAGTCATTACTAAGTTTAATTGATTGTTTGCCGATTACAAATTTTATAGAATCTACCATCTCTTATTTGAATTGTTTACTTCATATTTCAAAGTTACCAATACTTGAAACAAATTAATAAACCTAATATGAGTTTCGTACTAAGGAATCTCTAATTAAGTTACTAGCTAATTTAAGTTACCCATTCCTATGTGAACCACTTATCAATATTTATTTTTTGTTGAAAATTCCACCTTTTGTAACAAACTTTTGTTATCAACGGACCCACTTTTATTAGCATAGTTCATAAACATTCTGAGGTTAGGAACTCTATCATCAAATTACCAAGCATAATTTGAGTTACTTACCAACTTATTCTGATTAAATTACCAACAAATTTAATATGACTGATGAAATTTTAGTTAAACCAGTTGGTAGCTTATTCAGAAAAATGATTGTTGGCAACTCAAATGAAGGCTGATAAATACTCTGAAAGTGTTCCTCATTTTCGGTTACTACCCTGTTACTCGGGTACATTAAGAAAAACGCTTTTGAGCTTTTATTCTTGTTTCCTAAATTCCAGGTAACTGCCGGGTGAGAAAATCTTTTTCTTTTGTATCAATCTTCAAACTCATCCTTAGTGGCTGAAGAGATAAAAAAAAAGACCGCATTCACCGAGGAATTCTAGTCAAAGCCCAATTAGACCCTCGTCATGAAATAACCTTTTTCCTACCATTTACCGGACCAAAGAATCCTGACAGTAGCAGCTTTCATTTTTCTTTTTCTTTTTTCCTTTTCTTTTTTTTGGCAAATGGCTCACATGATAATTAGGAATGAGCGTGGTTCCCAAATAGAACTGAGGGGGTTCGGGTTCGGTTCCCAATTCTAGAGGGACCGGTTCCGGTTCCCGGTTCTCCTTTTTTTGGGAACCGGCGCTGGGAACCGAAACCGGTCCGGTTAGGGCTGAAAAACAAAACCCCCAAATCAGCTTTCACTTTCAGTCTCACACGACACCGTAGTTCTCTCTTCACCTGTCTCCACCCGTTCTCCGCCTTTGTTCGACACCACCACCGCTCGCCCCGACACCACCGCCGGTGACCTCTGGCTTGTTGACCTCCGCTCGACGCCACCGCCGGTGACCTCTGGCTCGCTGACCTCTGCTTGACGCGACAGCCGCTCGAGGAAGATTCAACCGAAATGTAAATTTCACATTAACTCCCAGCGCCCCGCATGAACCCTAGAATTTGGGGCTTTCCGATTCCGTCGATGCGAGCATGGCGAAAAGCGTCGCCAGCATGAGCAAAGAGGACGAACCGAGCATCACTTCCGTGCCGGACAGATGGTACGACATCAGCCTCGACCCTTCCTTCGGACACCACCACCCGTCTTCCAAGTTTTGCACTTTACGATGTACGAATTCTCCGAATTTTCCTCGTGCTTGTCTGTAAATTTTTCGTGTTTCCATGGGAAGAAAAGCGAATGCAGCCATCTGTTTTTCCTCCTGGGTATGTCTGTTCTGGTGGCGTAGCACGCTGAAATGGCAACAAGATGCGTAGTTTGTGTGAATGTCGAGTGGAAGAGGAACCAACCGAACTTGCCGACGGGTAATTCAGTTGCAGAATATGATTTTACCGCTCTTCGCTCTAGAGACGCTGAACTAGTGGCGGAAAAGACCGAGCTTGCGTGCTCTCTGGTCTTCAAGTGATGGGGTCTCCTTATCGAAGTAGAACTAGCTGTTTACCGCAAGGCTGTTTTAAGTTGTTAGATCCTCTACCTCCCAAGTGCTGTTTGGATGCGGGGACCGTGCAATAGTATTATTGTTAGCTTGATTAGTTGTTTGACTTGGATGGTACGTGATGTGCAGGTGAATTTAAGCCGGCTTCTGTTGATAAGAGCCAACCTGGATTGCTTCGCAAGAAGAGGGACAACCGGATCTCTGTGGAGTTTCAGAACAACCAACATGGGAAGCCTAAGGTGGTCTTTGATGCTTTAGAATCTGCCCTTAATTTGAAGTTTAAAGACAGAGGCCTCTTGATAGAAGCTATTACTCATGCTTCACGACCATCTTCTGGAGTCTCTTGCTACCAGCGCTTAGAGTTTGTTGGTGATGCGGTTACGGATCATCTTATTACAAGACATTTGTTCTTCACTTATACTGATCTTCCACCTAGCCGCTTGACTGATTTACGAGCTACTGCTGTAAACAATGAGAACTTTGCACGTGTCACGGTTAAACACAAGCTCCATTTACACCTTCGGCATGGGTCCAGTGCCTTGGAGAAGCAGGTTTTTCATTTCTTTCTTTCTTGCTCGTGACATTGTATCATCATTAAATTTCTTTTGTGGTTGTTTGATACATAACATGACCTGTAAACAATATTGTTTGACTTGTCTATGAGGGTAATGACTATTAGGTCTTTTGGCTTTTATTCCAGTTAGGGATTTCGTAAGGAAGTTCGGGATGAATTGTCGAAGCCAGGTTTCAACTCTTTTGGTTTAGGGGATTGTAAAGCACCAAAAGTCCTTAGCGATATTGTTGAATCCATTGCCGGTGCTATATTCCTTGATAGTGGACATGATACTGCTGTTGTGTGGAAGTTTAGTTCGATTTGGTTGACCTATGGGCATTCTTTTTCAATATGCCCTCTTGGAAAACAAAAAAAGAGGATAAATGGGAAAAAAAAAAAAAAAGTTCTTGATAAACATTGAACTTCGTTTTTTTTTTTTTTCTATTGGAAGTGTGAATACATAGAGAGTATCTAGAGTACTGAATTGTCTTTTTCTTTTACAGGTTTTTCAGCCCTTGTTGCATCCCATGGTCACTCCAGATAGACTCCCAATGACAAGTTTGTTTATTATTGCTGCATTCATTTCATTTTTTTAACTAAAAGAAAAAAAGAACCTGTTGGAACCTGGAACCGACCCGGAACCCGGGGGTAGGTCCCAGGTTTTTAGTTCTGACCAGTAGGTTCCAAGTTCCAAAAAATGAGGAACCTGTATCCGAGGGTAGGTTACAGGTTCCAAGTGGAACCTGTAAGGAACCGGGCTCCGCTCACCCCTAATGATGGTCACTCATTTCATGCCGGTTGCTTTCAAAGTCAATTGCTTTGAATTTGATGATAACCTTCCGGTGACACGTTATGCAGGCATAGATTCCATATGTGATTTTTTTCATCTGAGATGATTGCATGTTATGTATGTGGCAACCTATATAAACTTACAAACCTCATGGTGGAAGAGGTTTCAAATTTGCTATGGACAAGACAGACAGACATGTCTAATCATTTGGTGGGAATTAAGGATCGAATGGATCACATTATGAAGCTATTAGATGTAGGAGCTTTTGATGTACGGTTTATTGTGATTCATGGTATGGGCGGCATCGGAAAAACGACACTAGCTGAGGCCGTCTTCAGGCAAATCTACCCTCAATTTGGGGATCATTGTTGTTTTCTTAAAGATGTTCGAACTCATGATATAATAGGCTTACAAAAGAAATTGTTGTTTGACGTTCTCAATCTTAGTTGCACAAACCCCTTCTTCATTGATGAAGTGATCAAGACAAGGTTTCTTGGCAAGAAAGTCCTCGTTGTTCTTGATGACATCGACAACTGGGACCAAATCATGAGGCTTGCAAGCAAGCCCAACTAGTTTGGTGGGGGTAGTAGAATCATCATAACAACAAGAAATATTGAATTCCTAGTAAAGGAATGTGAGGATGACAATCTCCCAATCTCTAATAGCGGACAATTTTCATTCTACAATATGCCAAAGATGAATTCACATGATGCTCTTCAACTTTTCTATGAGCGTGCCTTGGGACGTGCCAAGCCTCCACCTAGTTACATGGATATCACAAAAAAGCTAGTCAATGCACTAGGAGGACTTCCATTGGCTCTCAATGTCATAGGTTCCACGGTTCGTGGAAAATGCCGAAGAACGTGGGAAGACACCCTATGTAAGTTAAAGAAGGTGATGAATGAGGATGTCAAGAAGAAGTTGATGATAAGCTACGAAGCATTGGAAATTAATCAATGGCAATTTTTTCTTGATATCGCATGTTTCTGCTTCAACAAAGAGAAAACAACTGTAGTTAAATATTGGGATGCGGTTTTTGGGTATCCAACCAAAATCGAGGTCAATATCCTCAAACGTATGTCTTTGATAAAAATATCCTACGATAATAAACTATGGATGCACGACCAACTTAGAGACCTTGGAAGGAGTATCGTCCATCCAGAAAGTTGCGAAATCCACATGAAGGGTAGCAGATTGTGGTCTCCCAAGGATGCCTTCCGTGTAGTGCAGACAAAAACAATAATCTTGACCTTTAAATGTTTTCCAGTGCATCCATTAGCATCACCACTTTTTTTTTTTTATCTAATTTCAAGTCAAAGTGACATATGTACTCATTGGTTGCTACTTTTGTTTTCCAAGGGAACCAAAGACATAGTGGCACTCAATCTTGGTACACCAAGCCCAAATAAGACGTACAGATTTAAGCACAAGCAATTTATGGGCTTGGTCAACCTTATGTTCCTTCAATTGGACCATGGAAATTTTGAAGGAGACTTTAAGAATGTTTTCTTTAATCTAAGATGGCTCTCTTGGAGCTATTGCCTTCCAAATTCCGAGCTAGCAACTTTGGGTTGAAGAACTTAACGATTCTCATGTTATCTGAGAATAACGTTACTGAAGATTGGGGAGGATGGTGTCAAATCATGGTATGATCTCACGACATCCTTTTGCATTATATTTACTCTTCCTCTTTTCTGAATGTCTACTCAATTGCTTTATAGGTAGCAGAACAATTGAAAATCCTACAACTCGAGGACTGTCCATTCCTTAGAAAGATGCCCAAGTTCTCCACAATCTCGCAGTTGGAGAAATTGATTCTTAGATGCGTTCAACTAAGAAAGATTGACAAGTCCATCAGCAATTTACAACATCTTGATTACCTAGAGATAAAGAGTGAAGCTATTGAGTCGCCACCGAAGTCCATCGGCAATCTAAAATCTTTGACAGTGCTAAGAATAGAACGGACACCCTCAAGGAAGCCTCACTCGATTGGCAACTTAGCAAAGGTGAAGTCTATAATCTTGCCATGCAAGGAACTTCAAAAGCTTCCCGACTCTATCGAACAATTGGAGTCACTACTTGAGCTAGATGTCCAATATTTAAAAATTAGTTAATTACCTCATTCTATTGGAAATCTTGAAAGGCTAAAAGTTTTAAGCATATGGAATTCCTATCTAGAAAAGCTACCAGACTCGATTGAGAGGCTCCAATCATTAGTCGAGTTGGATTTGAGCCATTCCAAAATCGGGAGCTTACCTGATTGTATTGGAAATCTCAAAAAGTTGAAGGTACTAAATCTCCATGATAGTTGCATAAGTGAACTTCCGAAAACCATAGGAATGTTGGAAAATCTGGAAGAGTTAGATGCCCGCTCTGAACATTTGGTGGGGGAAATTCCAAGTGAAATAAGGGCACTATCCTCATTGAAATATCTATCCTTATGCAAAGGTTGCTTTAGTGGATTGCCCACAACGATCAATTAGCTTACAAATCTTCGAATGCTTTCGTTACTATTTTGTGATTCAATCCAACAGTTGCCGGAGCTTCCCAAGAGTCTAATTTCTTTAGGCCTTATATCGAATTCACTGACCACAATCCCCGACTGCTCAAACCTAACCAATTTAGTTGACCTTGACATAATTGGATATTCAATTGAAGAACCCAACACAAAGGGGATCGCGAGACTACCTACTCCAAAACAAATGGCCCTCCGTGTTGGAAAAATGGCCTTGCCTCCAACCAATTTCAATTCCCTCTCTCAGCTACAAAGCCTCGGCATAAATTATGCTGAGCCCCAATCTCTTATCAGGCTCCCATCCAACCTTCAAGATTTGTCATTACACGATGTCCAGTCACCGATAGATTGGTTAGTCTTTTCCAACTTGGAGAATTTGCTGGGGCTGTCTATTTATAGATATTCGCTGAGAGAGATTCGATTCGAGGTGCTTGGAGAGCTACGGATATTCAATAGATTGTGGATGTCCAACTGTCCCTTGCTCAAGACGCTACCCGTTCTGCCTTGTTTGAAGGAGATCCAGTGTTTGTCCCCGTTCCGATTGCCTCAGTTAATTGAGATTCAGGGTTTGGGAGAATTGAAATCATTGCAAAATTTGTCTATTGGGTATTGCAATTCAATCAAAAGGTTAAACGAATCTAATCTTTATAATCTACAGAATATGAAACGTTTGAGGTTCTGTAAATGTGAATCATTGGAGAGGGTGCTGGGTGTGCCAAAATCTTGTCAACTTGAGGTCAATGATTGCCCGAGGTTTAATAGAGATCAATAAGATATGTATCATTTGATTGACAAAGATAGTCGATGATGGTAAATCCATAGAACTAGAGTTCATTTTTTGTTGTGTCCTGTGTTTTGTGAGTTTTCCTTCAGCTAATCTTTTATCTTGGTTTTGGAACCACCTCTTGCATTCGTTCATCTTGTTGTCTCTGAGGGAAAATCCTCTTTCATGTATCATAAACGTGTGATACTTTGACTTACCTACTTGACAATGGTGATACCTAGCTGGTTTATGTTGCGCACCAGCATAACGTCAAGATGGACATGCTTCGTGGCACCTGTTTTGCTTAGAAAATATGGATAAAGTGGAAGGGAACTTTTAGATAGTAAGCACACTAAAGATGCTAACAAATGTTGGGTTTTGTTGTAAGGCTGAGGTGGTTGAGACTTGAGAGTACTGGTCTCACCTTATGAAGTTTTTTTAATATCAGTATAGAACAATCATGATTTGTAAGGATTGAAATAAAGGAATTAATGCTTAGGTAGCGGAAGAGTGAATCGTTGATACCTATTATGCAATATGAGTGATTTAGTTATTTCCTTCATGAAGAATTGGAGGTGTTTTTTTGGTAACTGAAGTGCAGAAGCTTTAAGTCGTGAGTCACGGTGTGATTTGTGAACTATCTTTCTTCATTCTATTATTTAGCCATTTATGCATGAAATTCGTGATGGGTTACAATTGATATTGGAGTAAACTTATCGATATGGTCAAGCCATCATTTCGTTGAAGAGTAGGTTTAGCTGCATCAAATTGTGCATTCTGCAATTTCTGGTGTTAAGAAAGAGCACATTTGTGTTGTTGAAGACTAGATTTTGTTTATTCTTTCAGCCAACTTATTGCACCTTTCCTCATCTCTCTCTCTCTCTCTCTCTACTAATAATGTGGTTACTATTAACTTGTTAAATAAACCTGTTGATCTTTGTGTCTATCATTTTTACATTTGTTGATAAAATGCTTTTGCACAAGCTCCTCTAAGACCATGGTGAAATGTTCTTTTACATGGATATCTAGGCTTTGGCAAGACATATTGTTGGTGCTACAGCAACAACTTGTTCTCTTCAATCCATATTAGTAAACGGGCGAGCTGTGGATAAGTACATTGGTACTTTTTAGCAAGCTGTAAGAGGCTTCTTTTCAACTACGTAGATGTTTATTGAGTTCTATCATGCAATCTTCTATTGAACATTGTTATTTCCATACATTTCACAATTTTGTGCTTTCTTCTTTTGCTTTTGTATGCATTTAATAGAGGTCTCTTCATCTATGCCAGCAGTCAAAATAGGATAACTAGCAGCAACAATGAGGATCCTACCGTTGTAGCCAAGATGTTCTAATTATATTATTTAAACAACAATAATGAGGATTCTCCCATAACCAATGAAGAGGCCAAGTTAAAATAGTTCTTGAGTTTTCTCACGCATGAATGAGAGAATCCTCTATGAAGATTAAGAGAAAGATTAAGATGCAAGATATTTGAAGTTTTTCTCTACTAGAAATTTGAAATTTGTGATCAAATGTCTACTGGATCATCTGTTCTGCACATTGACGGCATTGATTTTGTGAACAAACTAGAGAAATTTTGAATATTAGAGAGTAATGGCAATTTTAAAATTACAGGTTTCGATATATTCTCAAAGGCAACAGTTGTAGCACCTTGCCTTCTCTTTTTTCATGAATTTGATTCCATTGTGTTGAAGAGGGGGATTGATAATACAGGGTCACTGACCATGTCATCAATTAGTTAGTTTCTTGCATTCAATGGCACTTATAAAGTGGTCATGTGAAATATAGTTGATGGTATGACTCACTAATGGTATGTTATTCATCGGTGCAGTTTTTACTGAATCAGGTGGTGTTGAAGTTTTAAGTGGTGTGTTTGTGTCAGCGGGGACAAGGTAATAATTTCGTCTTACATGGTAACAAAAAGTACTCTCTTTCCGTAGCACACTAACTATAAACTACTATTGGAAATTGCATGGCCATTATGAATGCTTTGCCAAAAAAATTTCTATGAAGCATTTAATATGGAGACCACGTAATAACCTTCAAGGCAGACTATTAAATGCTAGACATGACTTTTCCTTGATTTAGAATTGTTTAACTTTGGATACACAGTATTGGATAAACTACATATGTATCAAAGAAGGTAACAAACTGCAAGATTGCTTGAATTACTTTTCAGTTGCTAAAGTAGCTTACAAGAAGTGTATTAAACTAGTCTTTAGCCTCTTCAACAGCATCAGTAGATGTCAATCCTTTGAGTTTTGGGTGTGCCAAAATATTGTGAACTCATCATCATTGACTGTCCGAAGCTCAATAGAGATGGATAAGGTATGTATCATTTGATTGGCAAAGATAGTCGATGATGGTAAGTCCATAGAACTAGAGTTTGTCTTTTGTTGCGTCCTGTTTTGTGAGTTTTCTTTCAGCTATGTGACATCCCGGATTTTCAATCATGTTTTCTATTGAATAAATCAGGCATTTCATTGACGCGCCTATAGGGTTGTTCTCAGAACTGATCACTCTCGAGATAACTAGACTATCTAGGAAAACTATTAAGGAATTTTAATGCAATAGATTGAGAATTCGACCAGGAATCGACTATTCGACCGTGTTCATCTTTAGAAGCCATTACGGCACAGTTAAAAATCGATTAGGAATCAAAGATAGGTCGGTTCGACTGAGATGTGTGGCTAAACGTGTGTAACTCCACTAAATTGGAAAATTCTCGTCGACCGGTACTAAACTTATTTTTCTATCATTTTGGTACCCTGTGTCCGTATTTGAATTCTCGAGGTTTTCACGACAATCGAGAGTCGCCAATATGTCGAGTGGCTTCATTGTGGCTCACAGAAAATCGACCACGAGTCATTTACACTAAAAATTTCTGAAAGCTACCCGGTAGCCTAGGTTACGCTAAAATTGCGCCGAATCGAAATTAACCGCGAATTTGAATCCGATTTCAGAAATTCAAAATTCTATCTTGTCACAAATCATTTTAGGAGTGTCGACTCAGTCTCAGAAGATTTTTCTGCAAACCGAGACTTTTTGAGAAAAAAGTCGAGATAGGGCCGTTTTATCCAAAAAATGTCAGGAATCATTTTTGATTGCACAATTGGAAAGCAAGTGGGATCAATTGGTGAGGAAAAATACAAATTGGATCGGTGAGGTGTCGGTTGAATTTATAGAGGCCAAATTGGATTGATTTAAGAGGGATTGAGTATCCAATTAAGGAGAAACCGAATCAAATTCGTGTACCCCCACCACCCGCGACTTTTGGACCACCTCGAGCTTCTAGAAGAGAGCTTTGGTGGCTATTTTTGGGCCATAGATGCAACTGGTGGTGGTGGATGGTCATGGGGGACCAAGAAGATGAGGTTGGACCAAGAAGTGGACCCCTTGTCCCCTCTTCTCTCTTTATCCTCTCTCCCTCACTAAGATCGGCCGACCACCTCCATTTCCCCTCCCCCTTGCTGTTCGAAACCTCCAGAAGTAGGAGCCTAACCGTCGCAACCACCGCCGGAGCTAGGATCGCCGCCAGACGACCCGTGACGGTCGTGACGCTCCACCACTTGCGCGAGTGCCCTCCGCCCTTGCACCGTCCCAGCTTGCTACCTCCACTCGTGCCAGTGTCCCTCAGGTCTGGCCGAGCCCAGTCAGGCCCCATGTACCCACGCACGAGTATTTTATCGAGTATGATAAAATGGATGAATTGATTGAATGGTTGGGATGGTATACTATATTAGCCTATGAGCGATATGTCAGCTTAGTTTGCAAGTAGTATACTGGTATACAACCTACGGGTTCTGATATGTCAGCTTAGATTGCGAGCAGTATACCTTATCAGCTTAGAGCAAGCTATATTATTTATCAGCTTAGAGTGAGCATTATTAGTATACTATATCATCCTACGGGCTCTGATATGTCAGCTTAGATTACGAGCAGTATATTATTTATCAGCTTGGCGCGAGCTATACTATCTATTATCAGCTTAGGGTGAGCATGGTTAGTATACTATATCAACCTGCGGGTGATGTCAGCTTAGGAAGAGAGCAGTATACTATTTATCAGCTTAGCGCGAGCTTTATTATCTAATATCAGCTTAGAGGGAGTAGTCTTGATATGAGCAGACTTATTAGGTAATATCGATTTGGCCGACCGAAAGGAGGCCGTGATGACATGTAATCGACTAGGTCGATTAATCGATGATTCGATCTGAGTGCTGATTTGATGTGATTCGATGATGGTACGAATTAAATTGACTTGCAGGAAGGAACTAAGGTCAAGGTAAGTCCTCTGATCCGTGTGGTGCTTAGGCAGCCCCTATGGCGTATTTTCTTCCTAATCGAGTCTTAGGAGGTTGAACTTACTGAGACGTTGTCTCACTGGTTATTGTATAACCATTTTCAGGTCCTTAGATGATGTTGGTGGAGGACCAGAAGCCTCGGAGTTTGGAAATGTGGATAGACCAGAATTGGCGAACGGGTCTGACTAGTAGGTCATAGGACCATTCCTTTTTGGAATGAGTCGACCTTTTTGTAAATAGTCTGGTCTTCTAAATAAACCCGGTTGTTTATAAGATGTTTGTTTTGGTTTGAAAAATTGGCCCTACTTTCCTATCACATTGTTTTATTGTCTGTGGATTATTTAAATGATTCTGCTTGCGTATTAAAATGAATGAGCCGGTGATGCGTCCTGGGACGTCGCTATTATATTGACCAGGTGAGGGATGGGTGTGTGCCCAAGGATCGGGGCGTGACAAGCTAAGCTTTCATCTTAGTTCTAGAACCACCGCTTGTATTTGTTCATCCTCTTATCTCTGAGCAAAATTCCTTTTTTGTATGTCATGAACATGCGGTACTTTCACTTGCCTCCACGGTGGTGATGCTTAGCTGGTTTATGTTGCGTATCAGCATAATGTTGGGGTTGACATGCTTGGCAGCACGTAACTTGCTTAGATAGTAAGCACACTGAAGATCTTATGATGATGAAAAGGGCTGTTGGATTGGCAGTAGTAGTTATTCAAGTCAAGCTTTGTTGCTAATGACATGGGGTTTGCTTTTCTTGAAGAAAACATCCTTTGGTGTATGCTCTCATAAATTTTCTCAGCTTTCACCGGACGGAATTCAATAATGGAGGCAGAGAGTGTAAAGAAATTTCCGAGATGATATGATAATGAAGAGCCAAAAAGCTGAAGTCAATGGTGCTTTATTTGGCATTTTGCCTGTTTGAATGTTTAGCCGCCTAAAATGCAGCTAGTTGTAACTGAATCGAGTTAATAGCCTTTCTTTTTCTTTTTAAACATAAAAAACCTATAACAAACCGTGTATTTTGACATGATTGTGTAGACTCACTTTACCGCTTATGTAATGGATGAAAATAATCGCATCACAGGTTTAATGTGAGGGCTGTGAATCTTTTTCATCTCCTATGTAAATAATTGCAACCTTTCGAATGTATGTTTTATTTAAGATAAAAGCCTACGATCATTTTTGCAAATGGCGGGAGCCCAACTTGCAATCGAGTCCAATTGGGCTTTGTATGGAGCTAAGGCGCCAAATAAAATAATCTCTTTTGTGAATTTTTCAGTAGTTGCCTTCGTGTGGTCCTCGATGTATGCTCCCTAGTGGCCTTAACAACCGGCCTATTATTTCTATTGGCTATAAGGAGTCACTATTTCTTCATTTAGAAATAAAATAGGCTTACAGACAAATATAATTGATGTAAGTAGAATCATAAACTCCGGTGAATGATCATTCTCTTCATTGCTCCATGTGGGTCTTTCGTTTTCTCTTCCATGCATCATCCTGGGGAGTTTACGCGTGTAGAAGGAGCAAGGTTAAAGAGGAAAAGTTGCA
The DNA here is from genome assembly GCA_014182565.1 of Eucalyptus marginata. Taxonomy (NCBI): domain Eukaryota; kingdom Viridiplantae; phylum Streptophyta; class Magnoliopsida; order Myrtales; family Myrtaceae; genus Eucalyptus; species Eucalyptus marginata. The sequence continues at coordinate 23,991,582 of CM024589.1, forward strand.
TATAAATATGGGTGGGCCTAATTAGATCAATAGCACGAGCAGCCAAGCCTTCTCTCTCTCTCTCTCATTTCAAGGAGAGTTGGGTTAGGGGCTATATTCATTGTTCTGCTGACGGTAAATAGAGTCACGTCGAAAATTTCAGATAAGCTTAGCCTTTTAGTGCCTTTTAGTATGTTAACTCTTTCTTTCATTTTTTTTTCTTCCCTTTACAAGAGGCATGGAATTGATTCATATCTTCCAATTAGAGATAATTATGCTAGTTATTACGTGAGCCCCATAACGGAATTGATCCATTTTAAGGAATAGCTACCTCATAATTCATATGGGCCGTCATAAAAATAGGATCTACGTGCTTTGACATGATTATATAGACTCATTTTACAGCTTCTGAAAAGTTAATCGCTTTGCAAAATTAGTATGAGAACTGTGGATTTTTGTAGTGCACGCATCTTCAAGGAGCAAAAATAGGCCAATTAATTAGGAAGTCTGTCCCATCTATGCACTCTCGCTGCAAAAGCCTACATTGATTTCCATGAAGGGTGGGAAACCCAATTGAATTGGAGTCTGCTTGGGTTTTTACCATGGAATTTCATATTTCTAAGTGGAAATGTAGTAGAAAAGCATCTCGTTTGGATCCCAGGATTGACCCAATGATTGAATTTCATAATTTGGATTAAATACAACTCTCCAGTCAAAAAAGTTAAAATGCATATGTTGTTTGATCCATATCTATACGATCCCATAATGTTTAATTTCAAACATGGTGCTCACCTCAGCAATGACATAATAACACTATAAAGTTTTGTTCATGACAAATAACATCATAAATTTTGTGTGTCTGTGAAGATAAACACGCGTGTTGCACGAATTTAGAGTACAAGGTCAAAATCTTGAGTATGTCTAGTAAATTTAGATAGTTTATAAGAAGAATTGAAAAAATTTAATATAGTTTATAAGAAGAATTGAAAAAATTTAATAGAGCATTTCATTTGAATATATACCTCTCTCGAATTTAATTCTTCTTATGTTTGATCAAGGAAAATGTCCACTTCTACCATCTAATGTGGTTTGGAGTCAAAAGCACGGCTCATTATCAAATGAAGCCAAGTCCGCAATAGCACAGAACTGTTTACTTATTGAAGGAATTCTCAGTTCAATTGGCTTGAGAATCAATAGAGACAAGAAATGAGAAAATATACGTCGGACATGCTCTTTCTTCTTTCATACAAGTCGTGACAACATCTTGCCACGTTATCTTTGAAGCATTGACTCTGAAATTAAGTTTTCATAAGTCTTGTCGAATACCCAAAACTAGTATGCTCAAAATGGGTTCGTGAAACTCGCACCGAAAGATGAGTGTGATTTATTGCAACATCCTCTCACAATCATGTGATAACTACATGTAGGGGATGTAATTCGGCATATGAAATAGCTACTAGTCTTCGCTAGTATAGAATGTTATCTACACATGCTTGGCTATGTAATGATATGCAACTTGATCCCCTTGAGATAGACTTTAAGTTAACGATCCAATAAAATGTCAGTTAAATGGCAATCTACAATGGCCGCAACTAAAAGGACTCGCTGACAGAGAAGAAATGAAACGGAACATCAATTGCTTTATCATTCCACGGTTTTCTCAAGTATACTCGGAAATGAATACCGTTCTAAGTTAGGAATAAGATGAATTCGTGATACTGGTTTTCTCAAGGTATACCTAATATCTTGGGCTATTGAAAAGGAAAATTTATGTCAGATCTCAACAAAATGCTAGAAGACTCCAAGTAAAAGAAAAGAGGAGATTTTTTTTTTTTTTTTTTTTTTTTTTTTGGGTCAGAAGCTGAAAGTGATATTTAAGTTGGGTAAAAATTACAACGTGATGTTCCTAGAGCTGCCGAAGTGAAAACATCAGCCGCTACCAAAGTTTGCAAAATAGAAGGGGGGAAGACATTCCAGTTTCGGGCCAGGTCCAGTCGTCCATGGGCTTTAGCAGCCCAGTAGGCTACCGCATTAGCCTGTCTGTTGCAATGTCGCAGCTGTAGGTTAGGGTAAAGGGGCAACACGGCGAAGTTCATCAAACAAACGCCGTTCCTCCCAAGGTGGCTTCTTCCGTGCTTGAAGAACATCAATCAACTGGGGCAGTCGATTCGATCACGATCTTGGGCTGTGTGAAGGCCCCGTTTCGTAGACGTTGAAGGGTTAAGGTGAGCGCCGTATTTCGATTGAAAAGCGTAAGCTGGGAAATCTGCTTGTATAGACATCTCGTTAGGAGGCCCCTAAGTGATCACGACCGATGCAGGCCATGGTGCCCTCTCTACTCCCAGGGTGGAAGGATCCATCAATGTTGCACTTGAGAAAGCCCGGATCCGGTGGTTGCCAAAAGTTTGCTGATGGGACGAGCGAAGACCCTGTGCACAAGTCTGCTGTTTGGGGACGGCGCTGATCCGCGAGGTGGGATATCCAAGTCTGTGCCAAGGCGTCTTCCACAGCCTGATTGGGATCAGGGCGAAGGCCACAGAAAATGCAGTTGTTGCGCAGACGCCACATCTGCCATAAAACATGAGCTATGGTCGTCAAACCAGGTGTGAGGTGCTGATCTCTTACTATATCGCTGATCCATTTATCCAGGCGGTGAATTGTACTTAGCTGGATGAATATGGCTAGTTGGGGGTGTTTCCATACGCCTTCAGTCCACGCACAATAGAAAAAGATGTGTTCCACGGTTTCTGGCTTGTTTTGATGGCATAGAGTGCACATAGGGCTGGAGATAATATGTCGGTGAAATAAGTTGGCTTTAGTAGCTAGGGCGTTTTGACAAGCTGTCCATAGGAAGATTCGAATTTTTGGTGTGGTGTGCATGTCCCATATTTTGCGCCAAAGTGCTGTGGGAGCTTGGTATGAGGTTGAGGCCTGATTACCAGCTGGTTTGCTTGCTGTCGTTACCAAAGCTTTATAGTTACTTTTGACCGTATAATGCCCTGTCGATGTTGCTGTCCAAATGAGCTGATCAGTTGTATGAAGGGGTCGGATTGGGATCTTCAGTATTTCTTCTACAATAGGATCATCAAACATCTCCGTTATGAGGAGAGAATTCCAGGTATGGTGGACAGGGTCGATAAGATCAGCCACCATCCTAGGCTCATCTCTAGGTGCTGGTCCTTCGAGTGTGCCACTTGGTAACCAGCGATGCTCCCTGATATTAATCAACCGTCCATCTCCCACAGACCATCTGATATTTGGTAAGATGGCATTCCGCCCAGTGATAAGGCTTCGCCAACCCCAGGAGGGGCGCGAGCCTTGTTCAGCTGATTGAAAGTCCTTGGAATGAAAATATAACCCCTTTAGTAGTCGACCCCACAGCGAATTAGGCTGTTGAAGTAATCTCCAAGCTTGCTTGCCAAGCATGGCCAAAGAAAAGAGGAGATTATACTTCTAGAAATGCACTGATTACAAAGCAAACCTAGTCACAAAAATTGGAGAGAAAAAGTTGCATCACGGCATTTCAACTTGAGATGGTAAGGTCACAAACCTGAGGAGGGTGGATGATAGGAGATGGAACCATCATTCATTTGCCTTCTTTACAAGACTGTTGATTTCTTTCTCGATATCAGCAAAATTCATCTTATCAGCATTTCGAATTTACTGGAACAACCAGACCCCACGTGAAAGAAAATGAATTAACTTAAACCACAGTCTCATTAGAGTCTATGTACCTGATCATCAAAAGACAAATCCCTATACCTGCCTCGCTTAGAGAGAAATATCATGGCAAGGAGCAGAAAATTCTGTAGCTATTCAGTCATTTTCTGGAGACGAAGGGCGGAAATAGGGCAATCACGCCCGTCGATCGTCAAATATCTCGACCAGTAGTGTTTTAGGGGGGAAAAGGGCTGTTGATGCTAGAAAATCGCGACATTAGCTCATCACTTTTCACATTTAATGTCCTTGGAACGACGGAGGCATCTAAAATCAAAGAACGATAATCGTCGGTCTAAATCCTTGGTCTCCATCCTGGTGATTTTCTATAGCTTAGGAAGAACGCTGGCGGAAATCATAATATGTTTAAGAAACATTGATTAGAGTGTGTAAGACAGGTTTGAACCAGGTGCTTGTGCTCCATATTAGTCAGTGCTAAGCAAATGAAAGGAAACCTCTTCCGTCATGGTGAGAGCAAGGGTAAATCACTACTTGTCAAAGCATGAAGATCTACGTTATTTAGCCCATGTACAGAAGAAAGAATAAATAAAAGGGAAAATCTACAAAAACCCTAAACTTCACCCGTGTGATGCATTTACCCAAACTTTTTGTGTGACTCTAAAAATCTTAAACTTATATCTATGTGACATAGTTATCCCAAATTTTTTTTTTGTGATACCAAAATCCCCAAACTTTTTTCTATGATACTAAATTTTAAGGGTGAATGTGTCATACGAATATAAATTTATGATTTTTTTTATATCGTAAGAAGAAGTTTTGGATAGATTTGTCTCACTATATAAATTTGGGATAAATGTGTCACATATATACAAATTTGGGATTCTTAGTGTTAAAAAAAAGTTTGGGGTAAATGTGTCGTAATGAACGTAATTTATGATTTTTGATGGCTTTTTTTTTAATATAAAAAACCAGAACTTAATAGTGGGCAACATATGCAATGTGATTGCAAGCATGGGATAGAGACTCGATGCTGGATGCTTTTTGGTCATAAGGATCAACCGTCCAAAATTGACTTACCCTAAAGGGTTTTCCTTTCAATCTTGGATGTCACATAGGAATTTTTACACTAGGAAGAAGCTAAGATGGTCTCAAGGTTTAACTCAGCCATTGAGGTTGAATTAAAACGTCCTTTGAAGATATGATACTGGAAAAAGAAATCCGCATATTATAAAATGAAAAGTAGAATCCAATTTGTATAGGAAGTAGTGATATTCAAATTTATTTTTTAAATTTTTATAATGCCTTTGTTAAAAGTTAAATTGGACTTTAAACTTTCAGGTTGTATTTTTCATGTTTGATTTGACAAATGGTTTTACTTGGTAATTTTCTACCTAATGGATAACAAATGGAGTGTTATAAACAATCCCACATTAATGACATTAATAAAAATAAAAATGAAAACAAACATAATTAAAGTACATTTATCAATATATGTCCACGTAAAGCTTGGGTAAAGTACCTAGTTTTAGTTTGAGTGCGACTTAGGATGCGTTTGGTAACGTTTCTGTTTAAAAATTGTTCTAGGGAACAGAAATAGAAAAAAGTGTTTCTGTTCCGGGGAACAATTTTTGAACAAAAAAAAACGCGTTTGGTAAACTTGTTCTCGGAAATAAAAAATGAATAGAAACACGTTTGGTAAATTTGTATTCTTTTTTTATTTCTTTTAATTTTTTAATATTTTCTTTTTCTTTTTCTTTTTTTTTTTCTTTTTTCTTTTTTCTTTTTTTCTTCTTTTGGCCGGTCGCCGCCCGCCTAGCCACAACGAGGCTCGCCGGCCCCCGGCGAGGCCGAGCCTCGCCGTGGTTGGCCGAGGCTCGGGCTTGCCGGATCTGGGCGAGCTTGAGCTCACCCGATCCGGCAAGCTCGAGCTCGCCTGACCCACCGGGCGAGGCTCCGCCTTGCCAAGCCACCTCCAGGGCCGGCGTCGCCGGTGGCCGGGCGAGCTCAGGCTCGCCGGATCTGGGCGAGCTCGAGCGTCGCCGACCCTAGGTGAGGCCGAGCGTCGCCGGGCCTCACCTAGGGTCGGTGACGCTCCGGCAATGTCGCCAACCCTCGACGGCGTCGCCGGCCCTCTTTGGCCGATCGTCGGCCATGGCTGAGGCCAGTGACCGGCCAAAGAAAAAAGAAAAAAAGAAAAAAAAAAGAGGAGAGAGAAAATATGTTTTTAATTTTTGTTAAAAACAAAGAAACAAGTTTTTCTTTGTTTTCAAAAGTGTTCTTTAACAAAAATGATTTGGAACAAAACGCAAACAAACGCGTTTTTTTTTTTTTTGTTCCCTGGAACAAAAAAACACAAAATTTGTTTATAAACAGAAAAAAGAAGTATTAACAAACAGGGCCTTAGCTGACCTTTACTCCATCTTTGACAGAGTGATTAAGAAAAGATAAAAATTAGAAAAAAGAAGAAATTAAGTAAACGATGGAAATCCGTAAAAAAAGTCAACCAATTTCCATCTTAGATGTACAGTCCTTTGCTGGTCGTCACTCCGTTCCCTTTTTAGTTTTAATCCTTTCGTATCGCAAAGCGCTTCAAACGCGCGACTCCGGTAATCTCTTTTTCCCCCATGGTGCGGTTACCCCTCTTAAATGACCAAACTGTCCTCACTTCTCGACGAATTTCCATAAAAAAATACCCGGACTCTGAAAAGTCTAGTACTCTTCCCTCAGTCTCTCCCCTCCACCAATCGGTCACCGCAAGCCTCCGCCACCCCGCCGCTGCGTCGCCGTCGCCGACGACGTCGTATCCCCTCCACTTATGAAGGAAGGCCGCAGGTAACTTCCAGGCGAACGCAGCGAAAGTGAGAGATATCTCTCCGTTGCGTCATCAAGTTGTTACCTGGATCAGACTCGGACTTCCCAAGTCACCGGGCAGACCCAATTCGGAGATCCGTCTCTGCATCGTCCTCACAGAATGAAGAGAAAGAGGGAGGGAGAAGAGACGGCGACGTCAGCTGGGACAGGCGGCAGCCGTGATGACGGATCGGGGAGGGGTTACGATGTGTTCCTGAGTTTAGGGCTTTTGCTTCCGCTAGGCGCGTCCGGTTGTTTTAGTAAGTAGCATTGCGTTGGATCGATTTTTTTTCGATGCTCTGTGGAAATTGTCCTGAATGAGCAGGCTGAAGGTGCTGATGAAGGAGATTTTTGTTGAACTTATGGATTTTTTTTGGAGATTTTTGTGATTGGTGATGATGCTTGCAGGCTGCAGCAATACAAGCTGGTCGTGATGAAACTCCTTGCTCAACAGAGGCATCTTTCAGGTGTGTTGTTGTATTTTGCTTTGTCAGTTTAATTTGGATGTTGCAGGTGGTGATCGCTGGCTTTCTATAATGCGTATTTTTGCTGGCAAAGGTTTCCTGGCTTTATCGTTGCTAGTTTGGGATTTGTTATTGTCGACATCCCTTTAGATGTTTTGTGTATAATTTCTCATCTACTGATTCTTTTGTATCGTTATATCTGCTATTGAATTCGCTGTTGAGTTACATTTCGTTGTTCATTTTCTTCGTGTCATCACAGACAAAGACCCAGTTTCAAATGTGTTGTTGAATACCATAGACACTATTCCTCCTGTCTGCCCTTGTGCTAGCACTGGACCTTGTTTCTTTCTCTTCCTTTTCTTTGGTTTTTTCAGTATAGTATAACCAACGTAGAGTTGAAATGTTGCGCAATGGTTACCATGGAGGTGGGCGTACGAGCATGTGTGGGTAGACCTTTTTTTTAGAACTTTGAAGCATTTAAGTGTGCAACTTTTTTTCTTGATTCTTAAGAGGTGTAAAGAAATGATTAGAGATATTTATACCAAAGCTTTAATCACAATGAATATTTAGTTTCAGGAAAAAGAAATGTACTAGGTTGAGACAGACAAGTAACACAACAAGAAGCTTGTTGGTTCTGAGTTCTGTCTTTCCTAGTGCATTGTCTATTCAGTATCTTACATTCTTCATTAAAGATATGGACATGTCCTCAATTGTGAAATTTGCTACACTCTTTTGCAGTTTTTTTTTTCCTTATTTCTTTTATCTAGTTTCTGTTTTTCTAGTTCAACTTAATCCTCTTCTCAAATTCGAGTTTCACTTTTCCCCTAAAAAAGGATGAGAAATTGGCTTACCGTTGCAATTATTGTGATCTAATCTATAATAAAAAAGTTAAAACAAATCCAGGTTGTCACCTCTTTGATATCTCACAATGAATTTCTCTTTATATTGACTTGATAGATCCGAGTGCACTCGGTTCTTTGTTCCCACTCTAATCATTGGTGAATTGGGAATTTGAGCACTTTGTTAGTATGTTGATGTTTACTTTGTCAGCATGATACTTTTCCATTTGCTTTGTACTGGGTTGTCAATTCAATGTCTATATTAAATGCCAGGCAAAAGTTCCTGATATTGAGAAGTGTTAAGACATAGTCGCCACCCTACAGGCCAAGAAGGGTTCTGGTGAGGTCCGTTGTCTTGCGCAACTCATACTTCTGACTATGTGAACTAGAATTTGGGGAAATTTCCTTTTTATTTTCCACAAGTTGATAGGAAAGTGGTGGTTATTTGCTTTTTCACAGCAAGCTGTGGATCTTGGTAATTTAGTTGAGGGTTGCCCGATTGATTGACGACCTTGTGTTGAAATTGCTAGGCTTTGAATCTTGAAATGATTGCGATTACTTACCTCTGAGCAAATTAGATCAAGATGGTCACATGTAATTAGAATGAGAAAGAGACTTTCCTTATAAAATGCTTGCTTGGCCCATTTATGGAAATGAAAAATGTCGATGCACATCACTAAATAATAAGCCTTGTTTATCCTCTCCACATTAGGGAATTTTCTCATTTAAAGGTACGGGGAACATGCTGATTAGGGGTTACATCTTGCATGTTATACCTTATTAATCTTCCTTATACTTTATCGCATCAAATGGTTCGTCATTGAAAAACATCGGTATCATCTCCCATGTTTAGCAGTTGTGCGTTAGAGGCTTTCAATTGCTTATCTTAAAATAAATAGGAATTATCTGCATTTAGGTTCTATTTAAAAACAGAATCACTTCGGCGGATCTTTCTCGTCCTTTCAGAAAGCGCAAGATTATAGGAAGAGATATTGTTTTGCATTTTATTCTAGTTCAGAGCCTGGTTAATGGTACTGCGAAAACTGACAAAATAAAGGTGGAGATGTATCTAATTCTGGAGTTCTTTTCTTTTCTCTCTTTTTTTCTTTTTTTTTTAAAAAAAAAAGAACTGTTTCGCATTGGATGTTATTCTCTTTTTGCTGAACCCTTAATGAAGCTCAGAGCTGGTGTTAGTGTCTTGTATATAGGACACAATAAACAATTCATTTGTTTTATGTGTCCCTTCATTTAATTAGGAGAATACTTTCTCGTTGATTGAATATCCTTCAGAAAGCAATAGTTATCGGGCAAACATCTTAGTAGAGTTATTTACATGAATCTAACAAAGTTGGGGTAAGAAGTTAGTCTTAGAAATTGTTAACCACGTGCGAAGTCTCAAGCCATCCTTTTCCTGAATGCAAGATTTAAAGGCTCTCTTATTTCTATCTCTTGACTAAGAAAAAGGCTAAGATTTGGATTGGGTATGATTCAATTCCATGGTCACCACGTCTTATTTGCGTCTTTTCCGGCATATCCATGTCCAAAGGAGATCCAGTCTGAGGGCAACATATCGGTGGGTGATCTGAGGATTCTCATTTACTTTGCCATAGCCAATATCTGTTTGTATGCACCCTTCTTCTTGTTTTTGTTCTTCTAAAAGGTCGACCCCATTGCAGTCATCTTCTTTTGTATCTGGTGTAATTGGTAGGAGCCTTTCACTGTTGCTGGACTCCTTAATATCGGAATGATATTCTCCATTATTGTAACATATTCATGTGGTGATAGTAAAGCCGCAAGGTGGGCTACTGCAAGAGATTTTTGTTGCAAGAATGATGCATTTGATGATTCGGCTAATGTTGTTTGTGATCTTGTGGTGATTTGGGTGTTTCGGTTGTTTAACCAATTCCTGACTGATTCTTCAGAAGTTTGTATCTTCAAAGAGCACATATAGCAAAGTTTATCTCCATTCCCGCAATCTGTGCATTCTTACCATAAGAAGCCTGCATTTATTTCCCGGGGTTACGCTCATTTTCTTGATGAGTGATATGACCAAACCTCACTTGACCTACGGCAAAAATTTGATGGAGAAATCCATCCCCTATAAAATTCACCCAATCTTCACTAATAAGACAGAATTGCTCCAAATCATTCTATTGCAATTTAATTGGTAGCCCCAAATTTATTTCAATGTATGATTTAGTTACCATAATTAAGAAACAATTTCACATGTTCAGTTTTTCGTAATTGTAGGTATTTCAAATATATAATTAAAATCACAATTTCTTTATTCATTGTTAGATATTTCTTACATAAAAATTAGTTTTGTGTAAAAAAAAAAAAAAATCTAAGAAATCGAGTTTGTTGAGCAAATTAAAGGATAAATTATCAAGTAGAATCTAGAAAAAATTATTATATAAATAATTTTTTAACACAATTACTTGTTTACAAATTTTCAATTTTGTTGTGCATATCATTATCAAATTCCTTATTGTTCAATCAAATATATATATATGGGATTGGATAAATCAAGAAGGACTAGCAAAGATTTTAAACTTATTTCAAAATAAAGATTCAGGTGTTAGATCAAAATCTTGAATTTATCTGACAAATTTAGATAAATTATCAAAAGGGGTCTTTAAGTTTTTGTTATCAATCAAGAAGGACCAGCAAAAATTTTAATAGTGAATTACATTTCAATACGATATTTATAACAAATATAATTATTATTTTGTCTGATCAAGGATCAATTGATCATGTCATTTGGTGTGACATTGGACTAAATATAAGGAGATCAGCTTTGCTGGGCTTAGCAAAAGCAAAAAGGTATTCCGGCTCCACTTGATGAAAGCTAGTCCTTCTGAATTTAATGAGCAAAGCAAAAGCAATTGTGTACAGGAAAGGTTCTACAGTGAAAGTAAGTAATAATTTTGTTGAATGATATGATGTGAATAGTATCTTATCTGCCGGTACCAAATCCCTGCAGCACAGTAAAAGTAAGCAATAATTCTGTTGCAGTGATTGGACGTTGACCAGTATTATTGCACATGCTGCTACAGTTTCTGGCGACTCTCTTCCCCTGGTGATTTTGTTCTTATTCTAACAAGTTGACCCCGTGCCAGTCATCTTCTTGTGTATCTCCTCAACGGTGTGATTGTTAGGGGCTAGCTTTTCACTGTTGGTGGACTCCTTAATTTCGGAAATGATTTTCTTTATACTGCAATATATTCATATGGTGATTGTACAGCCGCAAGGTGGCTTGCTGCAAGAGATTTCTGTTGCAAGAATAATGCATTTAATGATCCAACTAATTATTTGTGATCTTGTGGTGATTTTGGCGTTTTGGTTGTTTGACCAATTCCCGATTTATTCTTCAAAAGTATGTATCTTCAAAGTTTATTCCCCCTCCCGTAATATATGCATTCTTATCATAAAAGCATACATTTATTTCCTGGGTTACACACATTTTCTTGATGAGTGATGACCAAGCCTCACCCGATGGCAAAAAGTTGATGGAGAAATCCATTCCCTATATAACTAAATTCGCCCAATTTTCACTTAAAAAATAAAATTGTACCAAATCATTCAATTGCAATTTAATTGGTAGCCCCAAATTCATAAATAAATAATAATAATAATAATAATAATAATAATAATTCTTTTAGTTTTTCTATTTCAATGTAAGATTTAGTTGTCATAATTAAGAATTTCATATGTCTAGTTTTTCTTTATTGTAGGCATTTCAAATATATTAAAAACACCATTTCTTTAATTAACTATTAGATTTTTTTTTCTATAAAGCTTAGTTTTGTTGAAAAAAAGAGATTTCCAAGAATCCTAGTTCTTTTACTCGTTGTCAAGGAAAATTGAGGATAAATTGTCAAGTAGAATCTAGAAAAAATTATTATATAGATTTTTTTAACATAATCACTTGTTTACAAATTTTCAATTTTGTTGTGCATATCATTATCAAACACCTTTTATCGAACCCCCAAACCCAACCCAACTCAACCCAACACACAGAGGGGATGATTGGATAAAGAAAACCCTCTCAAGGGTTTGAAGATTTTCCAAAATAAAATCACAATTACATTCTCCAATGGAAAACTTTAAAGAAGAAATCTAATTAAATTGAAAAATTACATAAAATAAGAAACTTTTAAAAAATGTTGATGAAATCTCATTATTTGGAATTGACAGAAATTAATATCGTTGACGAAGCATGTACGAAAAATATCTAGATGCTTCCATTATGCACAATGATTTTAGTATATTCCTAGTTTTTCCACAACGCCTTAACATCCGTGTAAAAGCATCTCACCAACAATAAGGGCAAAAGATAAGTTCTTTAATATAGTAAATAAAAAGACTTGATATATATTTTGGACTAATGAAATTAAAAAAATAAACAATTCATCAAGAAAGTGAACTTTTGAGATAAGAGGGAGAAAGAATAAATGAGTATTTATTAGAGAAATGATGAGAAGAGACTTTCAAGGTTTTAATCATGTCAAATAATTTGTGTTTTTTTCTTACTAGTGGCTTTCATATAGAGCATGTAATACGCTATAGTAATATTTAAGGATACACTAAAAAAATTCTTTAATACACTAAGAAAAATAAAACACGTGGAATGCATAATTATGGCAACTAGAAACAGTAGGGAAGGAAACAATGTGATTGTCACTTTAAATTGCAATTGAATGGTTGAAGGCAATTTAGTCTTTCTAGTCTAAGGTGGACTCGATCATATGGGGTGGAAATAGTGCCGCCCAAAATTTAATGGAGAAATTAAAGTCACAATGGGATAATATTTTCTTTTCCATGTGGAAAGGATGTTAGCTCTTGTGCACGCTATTTATTCCTACGTCATGAATAGACCAAGATGATAAAGTGCAGAGGTCATCAATAGATTTAGAAAATTTCCATGTGATTTCACAAACAATTGGCTTTTAACAGTGTGTCATGCATTATGGTCGATCTGCGACTCTTGAATGGGGAAGGCGACTTTGTGCTGATTTCACATTCACAAATTTGCAATGACAAAAGAAAAAGAGTAGTCAATGGAACAAAGGCAACATTGATCATTTGGCTTAGCAAAAGCATAAAGAAAGTCTGGCTCCGGCTGAGAAAAGCTAACCCTTTTTAAGTTAAGGAGCAGAAGAAAAGCAATTACAATCTGCTTTTTTCTAGACTAGAAATCAAGGAAGAGATTTCTCACCAAAAAACAAAAACGGACAAAATGATTAAAGGGGATCCATTATACTTCCTTAGAGGTCACGGCCAATCGTCTATTTATGGAGCCAGACCACTTACATCATCTTATGTTATTATAATTCTATATATGTCTAGAAGGAAAAGGGCATTAAGACAAGTGTTTAGGCTGGGATCCCGTGATTTGTGCAATGATTGAATTGCATAATTTGAATTAAAATACAAATCTGTGATAATAAAAATTAGATACAATTCTAAATGATTTGTGAGCCTATTTACTCTCACTTTTTGTTTCTCAAATTTAGGCGCATGTATGGGAAGCTTAATTTTTACATGAAATTAACCATCATTATCGATAAAACATTTTAAATTTCTGCGTGCGCATATGTGAAGTCTCTATACAACTGCATAATATTATATTTCAAACTTGGTGCCCACCTTAAAAATGACATTAAGACATGATCACATTTTGTGTACGTGCATGTGTGAATAATCTGCAGAAATGGAGAATAAATCTAGAAAGCATTCAATGGAGCTAGAGAAAGGTTCAATGCCTTCGATTCATTAGAGACGTCATCATCGATCCATTAGCAAAAACTAGTTGATTTAACCATAAAATTTTGGGCTTGGCACTTATAAGAAAGAAAAATTTTGCTCACAAAAAGAAGAAAAAAGAAATAAAGCCCTTTGGTCGTTACATGGATGTTTCTACGATCTTTCCAGAAGGCATTTTAGGAGGGCCTACAATTGTTAAATCACAAAATAATGGATCTCAACTATGAAAACAAAGATTTTCAAGTTTTTACAAATTGCTACAATTTGTATTATGACAGGTATCAATCGATCAACTAATCATAAAATGGAAATAGTTGCATGGATCGTGGTCTATAGAACAAATGTGATCACATCCATTGATGTTTCGGTGTTCCATGTATAATATATGTCATAAATAATTTTGTGATAAATCCGTTTATGTGGGTCCGCGTACTGGCAAGCTAACCCAATAAAGCCAACGTGAGTTAGGAGAGAGAAAGAGCTTCCTTAAGAAGCAAAGACGAACTTGAGTTCTCTTTGCTTATAATATACGCAGGTCTATCTTCAAGTTTTTGTCCGGCCCTCTTGTGAAAGCAAAAGCACTGAGGTATGTTTGTCTAGTCAATTCATTTGCACATACCCAAATTCCACGTCAAACAGACTCGTTTGTTCATGTGGTCCCACGCGTGTTTTGCAATTTCAGGACTAGGACCTAGAAAATACCAAGAAACTCAGGTTGACATCATCAAAAAGCATAAAGACCCTCCTTTAAGATTAAAAATGTTTCGAAAATCTCAACTTTGTTGATCTCCCTGTGGAGGAGGAACTGTACTTTCTTCGCAATTTCCACAAAAGAATCAGCTAAAGTCTCCCTCTTAGGACCCTTTTAGCTCAACGAAAGGGATCTATTTTGTACATGTAATTTGCAAAGCAAAACTCAAATTGTGTAAAAGATTAACATTAGCATGGACCTAAAATTAAAGAATATAGAAAACTTTAATCAATATCTTTCAATTTTTTGAACCATTAGGTGAAATTGAAGTGCATAGACTTTGAAGAAGGGCAGCCAAGTAAAATTGCCCAATCTATTATGTAGAGTTAAACTAAGCTGAAAGAGTGGTTACTCCTATACTGGTCACGCCACACTTCTCTATAGCTCTATACTTATGACATGACATAACACTTAGCACTGTGTTATTTTCTAGTGCTATTTATAGATAACATCAACATTTAATCATCTTCAAATACTAGCTGATTATATCTAGAGGTAGGCATAGGCAAAACAATAGATTTAAACTTAGCCAAAGTGATTGAATTAAACAATGAATAGAATGGATATGTGTTTTATAAGTAGTACATACTCCAGTAATTGTCATCTTCCATGGAGCATCCACTTTTTTTTTTCCCCGGAAATCTTGAAAATTAATGTTACACTTTTTTTAACTAAATTTGATCGAACTTGGTCCAGCATACCTTTTCTGTACAATGGACAATCGAACCCATTTTTCCCCCACGGAAGCTGGTGACTTCCATTTTGCTAAAATGCAATTCACCTCGGATTGTGGCTTTTGGGTGGTTGGGTCGGATAGATGAACTTGGCAAAAAGTGATGATATTTATAAAAATTCCGATCATTGTGATTTTTATGGTGTTGGAAAGCTTATTATTTAATTTTTATGATGAAATTAATCGATTGGATAAAATCATAAAGTTTCCAACACCTCATGGTTGGACAGCTGTGTTTGGAAAAACTTGACGTCTTAAGATCCAGTTGTTCAATTTGGGCAAATTGGGTATCTTGAAAAAGCTTTTGACAAGTACAACTCAATTATACCCTTTCATTGAACTTTTAATTGAACTTTTAATGAGGTTTGCCTCTCGGTCAACTTTGCTATGGCATTGGAGGGTCGCTCGTGTCTTTAGTGACCTTTCGCATGTGTTCAATGATGCAATGGAGGCTCTGTCCACCAGTGATTATCTATCGAGCAATCAAGCTTCGCCAATTCTATTCCTTATTTGATGGAGTTAGCCAACAACGAGCACGACCATTTTACGGTCCATTCATCATAGCCGAAATAATATATTCTGGAGTTCTACTGTTCTTTTGGTCTTTACTATATTGGATCCAAATTGAATGTGAAAGAGCTTGGACTTCTGCTTCTAACATATTATGAAAACTTGGGCATTGATGAATTGTGTTATGTCCAAGAAATCTTGGCAACAGTGAGGACTTGGCTACATAATTCGTATGGTACATATTTTTCTTGATATGATGAGGAATTGGCCACGGACAAAGATGCCAACCTCATCTAATAGACTATCCACAACCATCTGGTACCTAATATGCACAAATGAAAAAGCGCCTTTGAGCTCTCCGAGCACATCAGCGGGGGCAACAAAAGATTATTAATTATTCTTTATTAATTAATCTCATTCTTTCTCAACTACACGGACTTTACATTTTTTTTATAGTCGTATCTTCCTCTTATCTTATCTCTCGCTTGGCACTGAGCTACGTACCGTAAGCTCGTAACTAAGTAGGGCATTAAATTGGTCGAATGTTCTTGATCAGTCAGACCATCGAAATGAGCTACCACCCTTAAATTCATCCTCAACTAGTGTGCGCCCTTTCTCGGGTTCAAGGAACTCCCCGTTCTCTCTCATTTCGAAGCCACAAAAACGCTCATTTCGTTTCATGCTTGTATAGTCAAAGTAAGTTGTCTTTAGTTTTAAGGTGTAGTTTCCTCGAACCATCCCAACATGATGGTCTTGTGTACTTGCAAAAACGATTGTTATTAAGTCTTGATTTAAGATTAACTAACTTGATCAAAAAACACTTTGTAACAGAAGAGTCCTCATTATATGAAGCACCATTGCCCACAAGGACCATGAGAATGATTCCTTGAAAGCAAGATGAATTTCAGCTCAAAACTTGATAAAACTTAAACTCAATTTGAACTTAACCTTCACGCGACTTCATCTACCAAGCATGAACTCCCAAAAGTTGCTGATATCCTCAAGTCTCGCACCAAAGTTCCCGCGGAACAGCTGTGCACCACCCTTTTTTCCTCACTTTTTTGAATGGGTGGAATCCACGTGGCAAACTTAGAGTCGTTAACTTTTCTTTTATAAAGAAGAGTGGTCGGCCACTTGAAAAATTTGCAATTTGGTCTGTTGGGGGATCCAATTTTTTGAGGGCTTTTTAAATATTTGTCCGGTCGACTTGATCTCAGATGCGTAGGCAATCTTTCGTATCTTTGGTTTGATTATTGGGCGATGAGAAGAGTGAGCTGAGGTAAATCCCTCGGTGGCTTTTGATAATTCGAACCGAATTGACATCGAGCCAACCTAGTTATTAATCCCTTAATGCCACGATCTGCATTAGAAAGTATAATACATTCACAATAATTACGATGAGCTATGATTGAAGTTGATCAATCAAGTGTACATTTGGTAATATTTCTATTTAGGAGAATAATTTCTTTTTAAAAATAATTTATTTACATTTCTATTTTTTGAAATAATTTTTGTGTTCTGGTAATTATATAAAATTTCTATTCTTGAAATAGAGAAAGTGTAAATGTGCTGGATTGGATCTAGCGCGGTCCAAAATTTAATGGGGAAATTAAAGTTACAATCAGATAATATTTTATTTTCCATATAGAAAGAATGTTAGCTCTTATGCACACTATTTATTCCTTCATCATGAATATACCAAGATGATAAAGTATAGAGGTCATCAATAGATTTAAAAAAATTCCATGTGATTTCACCAACAATTGGCTTTAAATAGTGTATCATGCGTTATGGTGGATCTACGACTCTCGAGTGCAGAAGGCGACTTTGTGCCGATTTCACATTCACAATTTTGCAACGACAAGAAAAAGAATAGTCAATGGAACAAAGGCAACATCGATCATTTGGGGCCTGTTTGGTAACCATCCAAACAAGATGCGATTTTGATTTTTGTTCCTGGAATCGGTTTGGGACGAGAATCGCGTTTGGTAAAATTTTTGTTCCCTGGAACGATTGGGAAGAGAATCAAAAATAAAAAAAAAAGTTGATTCTTTGTTCGAACAAAATTGAGAATCAAAACTCTTCTTCTTCTCTTTTCTTCTTCTTCATCGACCGCCATCCCGCGACCGCCACCTGCCGCCGGTCGCCCGACAGATTGGTCCGACAGAGCTCGCCGGAGGCGCTCTCGTCCGGCCCGAAAAAAAAAAAAAAAAAAAAAGAATAAGAATAAGAGTAGAAGAAAAAAAGAATAAAAATTAAAAAATTAAAAAAAGAAGGATAGGAAAAAAATTTAAAAAATTTAAAAAAGGAAAAAGGAAAAAATAAAAAATAAAAAAAAAGGAAAAAAAGGAAAAAAAGAAAAGAAAAGGAAAAAGAAAAAAAAAAAAAAAGAAGAATAGGAGAAAAAATAAAAAAATAAAAAAAAAAGGAAAAAGGAAAAAATAAAAAAAAAAAAAAAAAAAAAAAAAAAAAATAAAAAATAAAAAAGGAAAAAAGGAAAAAATAAAAAAAGAAAAGAAAAGAAAAAAAAATAAAAGAAAAGAAAAAATAAAAGAAAAGGAAAAATAAAAGAAAGGAAAAAAAAGAAAAAAAAAAAAAAAAAGAAAAGAAAAAAAGGAAAAAATTATTTAAAAATTAAAATAAATTGATTTGGAACGTAATCAATGAATACGATACCAAACGTAATTCTATTCCCGTAATCGAAATTTTGTACGGTTACCAAACGCGTTTTTTTACTCGAATCAATTCCTGAAACGAATAAAAATAATCATTTATGATCATAATTTGTTACCGGAACAGAATCGTTACCAAACACGCTTACTTGGCAAGCAAAAGCATAACGGAAGCCTGGCTCCGACTGAGAAAAGCTTACCCTTTTTAAGTTAAGGAGCAAAACAAAAGCAATTACAATCTGCTTTTTTCTAGGCTAGAAATCAAGGGCGAGATTTCTTACCAAAAACAA
The DNA here is from genome assembly GCA_014182565.1 of Eucalyptus marginata. Taxonomy (NCBI): domain Eukaryota; kingdom Viridiplantae; phylum Streptophyta; class Magnoliopsida; order Myrtales; family Myrtaceae; genus Eucalyptus; species Eucalyptus marginata. The sequence goes on from CM024589.1 coordinate 24,010,114, forward strand.
AACGGACAAAAGGATTAAAGGGGATACATCATGCTTCCTTCGAGGTCACGCAAAATCGTCTGTTTATGGAGCCAGACCACTTAAACCATCTTATGTTATTATAATTCTATATATGTCTAGAAGGAAAAAGGCATTGATACAAGGGTCTAGACTGGGATCCCATGATTCGTGCAATGATTGGATTGCATTATTTGAATTAAATACAAATATGTGATAACAAAAATTAGATGCAATTCCAAGTGATTTGCGAGCCTATTCCCTCACTTTTTGTTTCTCAAATTTAGGTGCCTATATGAGTAGCTTAATTTTTACATGAAATTAATCGTCAATATTGATAAAACATTTTAAATTTCTGTGTGATCGTATGTGAAGTGAGTCTCTATACGATCGCATAATATTAGATTTCAAACTTGGTGCCCACCTTAAAAAGGACATAATAACATGTAGGGCATTATCACATTTTGTGTCTGTGCGTATGTGAATAATATGCAGAAATGGATAGTAAATCTATACCGCATTCAATGGAACTAGAGAAAGGTTCAACGCCTTTGATTCATTAGAGATGTCATCATCGATTGATTAGCAAAAAGTAGTTGATTTAACCATGATTAAGTTAAAATTTTGGGCTTGGCACTTATAAGAAATAAAATATTGCTCACAAAAATTAAAAAAATGAAATAGAACCCTTTGGTCGTTACTTGGATGTTTCTATGATCTTTCCAAAAAGCATTCTAGGAGGGCCTACAATTGTTAAATCACAAAATAATGGATCTCCATCGTCAAAACAAAGCTTTTCAAGATTTTACGAATTGCTATAGTTTGCATTTTGACAAGTATCGATCCATCAACTAATCATAAAATGGAAATAGTTGCATGGATCATGGTTTGTAGACCAAATGTGATCACATCCATTGATGTTTAGGTGATCCATGTATAATTTATGTGATCAACGATTTTGTGATGGAACCAATTTATGTGGATTAGAGTACCGGCAAGTCTTAACCCAATGATGTCTATATGAGTTATAGCTGAGAGAGTGAGCTTCCTTTAAAAACAAGGGATGCGTATATTGAAAAAATACAATTAAATCCTAAAACTTTCAAAAAATGCAATTAATTCTTAAAATTTGTCACAAAGATAATTAAGTCTTAAAATTTTTAAAAGTGCAATCAAGTCATAAAATTTGTCAAAGTATTTTAATCTAAGTTATTCCATTGATTGCAGTTTTTGAAAATTTTAGGACTCGATTGCACTTTCGAGACAAGTTTTAGGACTTAATTAAACTTCCGCGATAAGTTTTAGAACTTAAGTATATTTTTTAAATATTTTAAAACTCAATTACATTTTTATGATAAACTTTAGGACTTTTAACGTGCCTATCCTAAAAACAAATATCAACTTAACTTCCCTTTGCTTAAAATTACACGCGAGTCTATCCTCAGGTCTTTGTCAGACCCTCTTGTGAAAGCAAAAGCAAAAGCACTGAGGTACGTTTGTCTGGTCAATTATTTGTCAGACCCACTCCTGCACTTCTTGACAAAAAGAATTTCAATAAAAAAATATTTTGAAAATCTCGCGGACTCTGAAAAATCCATTTTCTCTTCCCTCAGTCTCTCTCCTCCACCAATCGGTCACCGCAAGCCTCCGCCACCTCGCCGCTGTCTTTAAGTGAAATTAAAGTACGTCGTTGATCCCCTTCCCAATGCTGTCACCCCTCAAAGTCAGCCGACCCCCGGCCATCGCCTGCGCCGATCGTTTCGCGTCCCGTCTCAGCCAAGCCACCATCTCTGTCCCCGACTCTCTCCTCGAGGCTTCCTCGCTCCGTCTATTCGCGACT